>BTPG01000001.1:294272454-294349612 GCA_036245525.1 Semisulcospira habei | reverse complement strand
ATATATATATATATATATATATATATATATATATATATATAGATATATATATATATATAGATATATATATATATATATATATATATATATATATATATATATATATATATATATATATATATATATATATATATATATATATATATATATATATATATGGGTTAAAGCACCATATCTTCACGTGTTTATGAAGAAAGAATTTTCTGTGATTTTTTATCTCTATATGTTAGTGTTGCGTTTCCGGGATAACTTTGCCTTTTAACGCCTTTCTTGCCACTTTGCGTGCATTTGTGTTTTTGTCTTCATTCTACGCCCAAAAGCCACATCCGTCCAAGAAACATGGATACAAATTGCACTCAGCAAGAGGCATAGATCCTCATGAGTCCCCGTAATCGCGAGGGCTCTGGAGGATCTATGTCTCTTGCGGTTGGATCGCATTCACTTTACCTCAGCAGTGATTCAAGATTCAAGATTCAAGATTCGAGATTCAAGAAATGTTATTGTCCATTACATGATATTTGTCTTTGTGAAAGGGTTACAGACCATTTCTATGGCTTTTGTTTCACTGCCAGGGCGAAGCTGGATAGATCATGGCTCAATATAATAATAATAATAATAATAATAATAATGAGTATTTATATAGCGCTTAATCTCAGTTACTCAAAAGCTCTAAGCGCTTTACAATCTGTACACAAAAATAAAAATACAATGACATATGCACATAACAAACAAAGCACAATGCCCGAACACACCACTTTTACAATAAACTAAACAACAATACATACATAATAATTTATATTCTAATTAACATTCAGTCTAAACAAGGAGGATTGCAGAACTACAACTAAGGCATCAAACACTGGCAGTTATTCAAAGTAAAGCTTGAAGAGGTGAGTTTTCAACGACCTCTTGAAGTCAGAGACAGACTCACTGTTTCTGACCTCAAGAGGAAGTGTATTCCATAACACTGGGGCTTGATAAACAAAAGTGCGCTGACCAAATGATTTAGTTTGGACAGAAGGTACTTACAACTTCCGTTTATCAGAAGAGGAGCGGAGCTCACGAGAGGGTGTATACACATGCAGCAAAGAGGACAAGTATTCTGGGCTGGTGCCTGAAAGGCAGTTAAAACAGATTGACATAACTTTGTATTGAATACGTGAGGACACAGGTAGCCAATATAGGGTAGACGTGAGACAGAGGGAAGAGCCCATGTCACGCCTGTATAAACCTTGGAAGAAATCAAGCAAATCTAAGGTCACGTTAGTGTAAGAAGAGCTGCTCATTCATCTCCTTCCCTTTCAACGTCTCGGCCGTTGGCTAAACTTGAAGCAGACTACAAGCCCGACATTGATTCTCATAGACCCTGCAGGCTGCCTGGGCCCATGAGAATGTATGTCTCATGCTGCCAGATGTTTATCTGCTATGTTTGTATCCTCAGATTAAAGTGATCTGCTCCATCGGGGACTTTCAATAACAAACCGCCGTGAGAAGGCCTTAGTCGCCTGCTCAGCGTTAAACCCAAATAACTAACTCCTTCAATAAGAACAGTAAAAAACACAAGTTCTCTCTTTCGTTAACCCAGTCAGCCCCGACACCCTACAGCAGATGGGTTGACCATGATAACTCAAGGGTAGTGCCAGATTAGCTTTGCGCCTCTCGGCGCCAAGGTAATCTGACACTACCCTTGAATTATCATGGTTGATTCATCTCCTGCAACTGGTGCATTGTCGTTATATGACGCTTCCAAAAGTTGGGACATACGGCAGTGGGACTGAATGAGTTAAACAGTAGTAGTATTAGTAGTAATAGTAGTGGTAGTAGTAGTAATAGTAGTGGTAGTAGTAGTACTCTGCGCGCCATAAAAAAATAAGACAAAGATTTGCAGTTGAGGGGGCTCATGAGGATCTATGCCTCTTGCTGAAACCACGTTGCACTGGCATAGAAGGGGTTAAAGGAAAGGAAATAGATTTTAACTTAAAACTGACCCCCCCCCCCCCCCCAGTATGTATACTAGCTTAAAGTGACTCTGTACAGGAAATACAGGTTTAAAAAACAGAGCTCATAACATCTTTACAAGTTTCCGGCTATGTCTTACGATGGTTCACGAGAGGATCAACATAAATTTCATTCGGTTATGTAGTTTCAATGTCATACAAATGTTTAATGAATCAAAGACTGTTCTGTTGGGGTTTTTTTCCCCTCATTTTTGCTAGCAGGTGAGTCCCATGAGGCAAAAAGGCAATAATGAAACATCGAATGCTCCATTACCTTTGCCCACTTACATGGCTTGTGAATACAATTTAAGAAAAGCCTTCTAAGGCATACCGCGACCGGAACCTCATTTTTTAAGATTTTTATTTGGGCTGTGGAACTGAGGCGCCGATTTCATTTGTTTAAAATCGGTGACACAGAAACTTACCCGATGCTATGGCGGTGACGGATAAGATATTTTGGATTCTTACTCTTTTGGAAAATCTAAGGTTCCCAATGAAACATTAGTAGGTCTGTTTCTTGGGGGCTGATTTGTGTTCGTCGTTAGACCAAAACAAATCGCTATTTTGAGCACGTGATGTATATATCTCCGCCGCTGATTGTCATGTGTAAAGGTAATAACTGTAATACCTAATCGCTTATCATTTTCCCTTTTCTCCTGGAACTGAGCCTTGTCAAGGAGTACTATGTTTTCCCAGAAAATACTGTAAGAAAAAAATAGTGTACTGACTATAAAAATATGACGTCACTCTGCAGTATAGTGACGTAAATGTTTTCTTGTTATCGTCATTATATACAAAGGACGTGGAATCTATTTATCCCAAAACGTGTGGACACAATGCTGGGAGCTCCGAAAATCTCATTTCACATCGCAGTAGCCGTCAGTGGCGTGTGACACGACTAGACCTTTCTACATCAGCTTACAGGTGCATACGGCTAGGTATTAGCATTTTGGTTCCTTCCTTACCTTTCTAAAATCTCGTTTAGCCGCCGCGAAACGATTTTTAACGATTTTAACATAGCAGCGAATCCAGTCGCTGTTCCTTGGTACGCGCTTGGTATACGAGCTCCCTAAGGCAGGACAAACATTGTTTAACTCATTCGAGATGTGCCGCCTCCACATACGCAGCATAAGCCGCGTATTCGGAGGCGGCACGTCTTGAATGAGTTAATCAATTTTTGGCACTTGAACAACTTTATGTACAAGATCCCTTTAACATAGAAATTACGTTACGTGCGATACGCCCACTTCCATACATTTCATTGCAAACTCCAATTAGTTCATTCTTGAGAAAAGCGAGAGTTTTAATGTATTACATTGAAATTTCGCTTTTCACGAATGAAAATACTGGCGTGTTTCCAAATAAGGGCAGACCTCTTACTGCTTGTTGCTACAGGATGCTGTCAGTATTCTCTGAAGAAAGCACTCAGATTCCCTCGTAGCAAGACAATGCCCCAACTATTATGACTGTTTCACGTCTACAACCAAATGGCTATAACATAAATTACTATCGAACAATTGGGGACAGATGGATTGACTGACCACGATAGTCCGAGGGGTAGTGCCTGACGGGAAACTGTAATGCCTAATTAGCTTGACGCCTTCCAAATCCAAGGCGCCAAGCTAAATAGGCGCTTCCCTTGACTTATCACGGTTAATCTGTTTCTAACACTTGGTGCTAAAAGGAAAAGAGACCGTTAAGTCGGACCGACCAATGAGCAGTTTATTCCGTCTCCGTTTTAGTCCGTAGTTTAAATTGGCTCGCGGACTGCACGCAGAGGTGAAATGTCTGCAACTCTTAGTTCGTAAGTAGGGGTGCCGTGTGAAGCTGTTGTAACGTTTCATGTTGATCAAGAGTGGGACAAAATCAGTGGAGAATACCTGTCACTATGGCGGGGTATCTGTGCTCTTCCCTTGGCATTCTTGTCTTCTGGGGTTTGGCACATTTTCAAGGTGAGTCATGTGCATTGCGTGCGAGTTATTTTCTTGATGGTGTTGTTTTGTGGTTTCAAAGTGTGTGAAGTGTGTACGTTAGATTTCCGAATCTAAGAAAAAAGCACGTTGTGGAGGGCAATGGGGGATCTGGAGGGGCGGAAGGCGGGGGGGGGGGGGGGGGGGGGAGGGAGAGGGGGGGGGGGGGGAGGGGGGCTGGAGAGAAGAAATTATATGCTGAAAATTTGTGTTCTTCTGAATGCTCATTTATTTGAATGAATGAATGAACTAAATGGTTGGTTGGCTGGTTGGTTGGCTAGTACGCAGGTTAGTTAGTTGGTTGGTTGGTTACATAATTTGTTTGCTTGATTGTTTGCTTAACTGCTTACTTGTTTGTTTGCTTGCTTGATTAATTGACTGACTTGTCTGTCTGCTTTTTAAAAATTAGCATAAAGTAATCGTGTTTGTTCGTCGAACCCACTGAGAAAGATCCACGTTTCTCCAATTCCAACCCAGATTCGCTCAGTTATGTCACTGGTCTCGTTATTGATAATTTAATGAATTCGCGTGAACCTCCTAGTGAACCTCGTGGGTAAAAATCAGCACGGATCAATCAACTGTTGTAGACTGTATTTCTACAAGTACTGAACAATAGACCGACCCATTCCTGGGATGAAATGTTAATCACATTCAGCCTCTCGACCACTCAAAACGCTGTAGACCATGTGCTTCTGACTGCCAAGCAGAAGCTCCGGCTTCTAATGTCTATGTTTGCTGGGCATAGAAAAGCGTCGATGTTTCCATTATTTTAGCCAATTTCGGCGGTATTGAAGATGTCTGGAAAGCACTGTTGTTATGGGAAGTGTAAATCTGATTCCTAATACCCCAATCCATATTCAGATGAAGATTTTTTTCCGTTCCAGAAGCCTTTATCACGACTGGCAGACACGAAAGAATGGATAAACGTAAGCTTGCCGTCGGCCACATGGTAACCTGAACCCTGTGAGAATCACAAGATATCACTACGTATGCTCGAAAGCAGAATTTCTACTTTTCCGTGTGTCACCATAGACTGACTCGATCGCTTGAACTTACATTTGGTCTGCTAACTTGGATCGTAGATTTGTCAGTTGTGTGTGACGCATTCGTGCTAAATTGGATCGTAGATCTGTCAGCTGTGTGTGAAGCTTTCGTGCATGTACCTTGACCCCGTATGGCTGGAAGAATGAGTGAGAGACGCCACTTTGATGTAAACAGACTAGTACTAACCAGAAGTTTTCAGGCGGAAAAAGAGACGTTTTTGGCAGACTTCAGAAAAGTTTACTGATGATTGCCTGTGCGAGATTTCTTTTAGAGACTCAGTAGTGGGATATGCCTAGTAGTATATGCATGTATAGGATCACCAATAATTTCATAATGTAAATACATAAAAACTGACATTACCAGCGGAAAGAGCGCATACGAATGTCTGGTCGGCAAAAGTTTCAAAGCTCTGCCTATTGATTTGGCGAAAACGAGACGATTTGCGCATTTCATAAAATGCTAAGTTCAGGGTCGCATTACTTCATCATCTCTTGACTGACAATATCCCCACTTGCTGTACTGATTAAACCCAGTACGTAGATTGTTCTGATTATTTTACGGCTCCAATAATGGTATACTTTTGGATTCTTACTCTATTGGAAAGTCTAAGGTTCCCAATGAAACATTAGTAGGTCTGTTTCTTGGGGCTGATTTGTGTTCGTCGTTAGACCAAAACAAATCGCTATTCTTTCCGTGAAGCACGCGTAGCATTCTTGCCGGACCCCCGACTAAAGGGGCGGAGCCAAATAAAAAGTAGGTCGGTCTATTTGCGACACACGTAAACCCTGCACAGCGCCCAGATTCAACAAGAAGCCTAATTCCTCATTGCTTCCGCCAAGACGTGGGGCCGCATGAGGATCTTCGCCTCTTGCGGGCCCATCTATTCATGTCCGTGTGCCTCTAACAGACGAGGTTAACTGCTAGCGATCGTTTTCGAAACACGTTACAACCGCTGGTTGTATTTATTGTAGAGGGACTCTATCAGTGTATGAGGGAAGCAAGAGCCCTGTGTGCACAGAGTACGGATCAGTAAAAATTGCATGGACACCCCCAAAAGTCCCATTTACCGGAGAACATAATTATTTGTTCTCCGGTAAATGGGACTTTGGGCGTGACATTTATTAATTACTGAGCGCTATATGTTGTTCGGTAAATGGGACTTTTGGGGGCGACCAGTTATTACGGATCAATGCTCATTAAATACTGAGCAGATATCAACGACAGTTATTGAAAAGTGAAAAATGCATGTTAAAAAATAACTGATATCATTGATGGGATTAAACAATCATGTTTAGAAGTTTCGCAGAGATATCAATATGAACAATGTCCAAAACTGCGCCAAAATTATTGCATTCCAACACCACTCGATTCTGTTGCATGAACATGACATATCTGAAAACATGTAGGTTTAAGTGCAGATTAACTCATTCAGCCCGACGGCCGTATTTCCCAAATGACTATGCACCAGTTGCAGGAGGGGGATCGACCATGATAATTCAAGGACAGTGCCAGATTACCTTGGCGTCGACAGGCGTCAAGCTGATCTGGCACTACCCATGAATTATCATGGTCGACCCATCTCCGGCTGTTGTGCGTCAGGGCTGAATGGGTTAATATCAATGGCAGCAGAAAGTTACAGTTTACCGTTCATGTCCTCTAGATGCAGCCGTGCTAATGGCGGATCGTCCATTGACATACTTGCAAGCAGAACCATTCACTGTCGTCAACAATGATGACACCCATAGTCTGCATCGCGAAAAAGAACCCAAAGAATCTCGCCTTAAACGGCAGGCAGGCGAAAACAACGAATACAATAACAAAATGGAAAGACTCACGTCACTGGTTAATGCAGTCAGCGAGCAGATTTGTGAGCGGGAGAGGGCTGACGTTGAACAAAGTGACGTTAGTAACATCTTGAGAAATGACCTCACCAAATTGGAAGGAGCTATCGGTCGCCTACGTGACGAACTCACGTCAAATATAACGAGCCTGCAAGACGGCCTGGAACTTCACGTGATCGAGTATGAAAATCGCACGTCTGAAGTCATTCGTCTGGGAGAGAAACTAGAGAATGAAGAAAGCAATTGTAAAAAACTAGCAACTAATTTATCCCTTCTGCAGGAGCAGATGGATGATCAACACAGTGCAAACATCAGCCACATTGAAACAGAGCTGGAGAAGCTGACCAGAGCTAACAAAAATATCACTTCAGATATCGATGACTTGCGAGAAGAGTTTGCGTCCAGGACGGCGGATGTCAGAAACAACTTCACTTTAGCTGTCGGCAGTTTGAAGGAGAGGCTGGATCTCAAGGAAAACACTGATGGCATACTCGTCACTAACGTCACCAACCTGCACGAGAGAATAGAGCTGCAAGAACACACCGACGACCAACTTAGTTCCTATCTGATTACACTGCAAGTGAGACTATATAACCAAGAATACGCTGACACCAACCTCGCATCGAATCTCAGTAGTATGCAGAGGAAAAGAGATCAACAAGAAGACACTGACACTAGACTCACCTCTAATATGACCAGACTGCAAGAGAGACTGAATCACCAGGAAAACAAGGATACACTCATCACATCTAATCTCACCAGCCTGCAAGCCATACTCGCCTCTTATCTCACCGGTCTGCAAGAAAAACTTACCTCTGATTTTGCAAGTCTGCTCACCAGGCTGGAACGTCTGGAAAGTACAAAAGTACGAAAGTATTTATTCAGTTTGTATTTATTATTAGTTACTTCGTTTTTAATTAGACATTTTGTGTCCATGTTATGTATTCACTTACTTAGTCATGTATTTATTTACCTATTTGCTTCTTAATCGGTTTAGTTTTATATATAATTTATTTCTCTATTTTGAAAAATGTAAATATCGTCAACTGCGCTTATAACAAGGTCGGATATAACAAAAGTCGGATATAACAAAGCTGGAAGTCCGGGCCAAGTGTGTTATATGTCTTTGTAAACGTAATCCGCTTAAAACAAGTTCGGATATAGCAAAAATTTAGATATAACAATTGTTTTCCAGTGCCCACGGCGCTGCCGACTTCGCTTATAACAAACATTTTCAGTATAAACAGCAAAGGCAACAGGAGAATACTCCATTTTCAACGAATTTGCATGTTTTTATTTGTCTACTTAAAACTGGCTGTGTATTCAGATATTTCGTACGTTTTGTCTTTTTGACGTTACGGTCTCGAAATATCGTGATTCCTGCATCTACAAGTACTGGTCATTTTTAACGTGGTCATGTACATAGGTTATCTGTGATCAGCGGCATCAACGTTAGTTGTTGGTAGGTTATACAAACTGTATAAAAATCAGACTAAAAAGATGACTGCAAAACGCGTAAAATGCAGAGGAAAACATAAGGAAGAAAGAAGCACTCTTTGAAAAGACAGTTACAACACAATTTATTAATATTTTTCAAATAGATATTTTTCAAAACAGACAAACAAACAAAAATACACTTCGCTAATTATATCAACAGTGCGTGGAGAAAGTTGTAACTGTTTTTCATAAGCGTGCTTCTTTTTTCATTGTATTTTTCTTTAAACTGTATACATTTAATTATCTTGTTTACCGTGTTCCTTTCGTGTAGAATGATGGAATTACTGGGGTAGGATCACTAGTTGGTATAGCTGGGCTGTATCTCACAGACAGAGGTTGACACAGCAGGGGCGGATCATTTACCTCGAGGCAGGGGTGGGGGTGAAGTGAGGGTTTAATTGATTGATTGTACATTGCTTAACGTCCCGACAGCAACAAGACTTTCTCAGGACGTGCCTGCACTGCTTGTGAAAAAAAACCTAAACAGAATATTGAATGTATGTCGCCAGCCGGTCCAATACGTTAAATAAACCTACTACATGGGGCCTAAATAAAGCTAAGACCATTTAGCAACACACATCCAATATCAAGAGCTACAGGCAGTGCAGACAGTAGGGAGAGTTTAAACAAGGAAGACACAGGTGAATGGACCAAGGGCAGACAGAAACACATGCCCCAGAATAAAAGGAAAAACCCACCCTGTGGGGCTGACCAGGGTGACCCTGGGAACTGAAAAGTAGTTAAACCCACCCAAGTCCCCCAGGGCAGACCCGGGTGAGGGTGTGAAGTGAGGGGGATCCGACCTTTTGTTTGAGACCTATAACCTAACACAAAAAGACTCCCGACCCCAGACCTTCCTTCCAGTAGCTGAAAATCAAGCAACGAGGCGGAGGGGAAACGAGGGGAGGTGGGGGGTGGCGGGTGTAAGGACGTGTGTCAGAACTGTCACCGCTTACCAAAATATCAAACAACAGGGGGATGTGCATGTGTGAGCGTGTGTCAAGAGCCACGCCATTCGCCGAACTGACTATTAAGTAACGGGGCCTGGAGACTTTGTTATAGCATTTTAAAGAATGTGGGTCAGGTGATGGTGTCCGGAACCCCCCCCCCCCCTCCCTTCCTAGATCCATCCCTCCACAGTGACTCATTTGTGGGTTTCGTCTGACGTCTGTACTGTATGGAAGGAAAACGGGCCCGTAAACACCTTTTGCCGGTAAAATGTTAACGGGTCGATAGCTGGCTTACCTCTAATAACTACTTCTAGTCTATATTTAATATTCGGCTATTTCCGCATGCCTACCAGCGAATACACAGGCCGTTGAGCCTCGGAGCACGACGTTTTGTGCAAATATCTTAGCAAAGTGAGCTTTCACGTACAATAGGAAGAACCAATATATGTATCATTTAGTGGCACTTTTGAGTGATGGGTTACATTTAATTTATGAAAATGACTCACTTAGACGTTGTCGCCTTAAAACACTGGCTGCAGCATCCCTTTGACGATAAGAAAATTAACAGCTGAAACGATTCCTTATCCAATTCTCTGTAACCGTCTGCAGTAGTGTGATAAATGACGGTCATCGTGTGAGCATTTGCTCGATTAAAGGGGACAGTTTTGTTGTTCGTGCGACACACTTTATGTTGGAACAAAACTGAAAATCTGGACGTACAAACCATGCAAAAATTACCTCCCTTAAAAAGAACGTTGATAAGGCATAAGGCAAATTTCTGTGCATTTTTAGATGAGTGTGTGTGTGTGTGTGTGTGTGTGTGTGTGTGTGTGTGTGCGTGTGTGTGTGTGTGTGTCAGTGTGTGTGTGTGTGTGTGTGTGTGTGTGAGTGTGTGTGTGTGTGTGTGCGCGTGCAAATTTTACAAATGAACATTAAAATGTATATAACATAAAGTAGTGAATTATCTAACAATAATTCAGACGCCGCCTACGGGGAATTTCGGATATGACCTACTTATGCCTGCAAAAATACTCTATAGCCTGAACAGTCCCCGATGAAAAACATTGACCTATTTCTATATAAGTTTTCACGACCGGTAGATTTGTCTTAAAAGGCATCTGATCCGTACATGGCATTTCAATGTCACACTTTCAGCATCGGTGATGCAGGTCACAGACAATGTTTTAACTTCTAAGTAGATCATCTCCACCCTTGCCGATTCAGATGTTTGATTTCAGATATTTCACTTCGTCATTGATCGATATGGCATCCACCCGGCTAAATCTGAACTTGTTATCCAAGTCTAAGTCGTAGTATCTGTCCAAGGGATGAGTATAAGGTCCCGAAATATTACATTTCTCGGGAGTAGACGGTTTCTTTTCCTAAGACTATGCGCTGTCTGTAAGAATTTACCGGGCCGGTAGCTAAAGGGCTTCTAAGTGCCGAATTCACTCGCTCGGAATTCACGAGGCCATGGTAGACTGCCGGTAGCTATTAGCTAGTCTATATAAAGAATCGAAAATTTCCGTATACTTCTCGTGCACTGAAGAGAGGGTTGCGCGAAAATGTTAGTGTTGAAGTTAAAAACAATTATGTTGGAAGTGACACCCCCTCCCTCCTTCCCCCTCAAAATGTAAGAAATTAACATTTTTCACGTTTGATGTGTTAAACGCCGTACGACTATGACCTGCCCCCCCCCCCCCTCCCCCTTTCGTTTTGTTTGAATTTCGTGTGCGCGCGCTCCGCCCAACTTCGACATATATTTCCTTGTTTTACCCCACATATGTCCCCAAAATAGGAAACTAAACTCAGACGCACCCCCACCCAGCGAAATGCGACAGACATATTTTCATGGTTGACGTCGAGGCAGCATGACACCTTGCACCCCCCCCCCTCTCCACCCTCTCCCCCTCGAACTGGTGTGTTTTACATTCTTCTGGGGCACATGTCTACCCTCTTTCCTTTATTGTTTGAGGGGGGTTGATTTTTACTACCCCCCCCCCCCCCTTATAAGTGTTTCTGTATTTCTCTGGAGGGGGGTGTTGTACCCTCCGTTGCCCAGGGAGTGCATGGACGAAGGATGCCATGACGTGAAGCTTGAAGTGACGCCATTTCGCTGCTCGTGATATTATTCTTCTTCAGAATAGCTATGCGGCGCCAGACCACAGAGCTTACGAATGGCGGGAATCTGCGTGTGCCTTGTAAACGTGAACATGGCTGGGTATGAGACCCGTGCTTCTAGCGCATGGGCCTTTAGAACATCATGGCCTCTGTAAGGCCTCTGACCAGAAGGTGTGGCAAAGATGTACTGGGAATCAGCGAGAGCTGGCACCGATTGCCTCATTTGAAGGATTCTGTCCACAGTTGTCATCATCTTCTTCGTCAGCAAAACGGGAACACTCCTATTAAACTTGCCTCTGATTTCCACTCGCTGAAAACGATTCACCATTTTCTTCTCAACCTCTGTGAGACCTTTCAAGATATCTTGATTGGTGATCGGGGGTTCTTTCTCCGGGTACTCCGGTTCTTCCACCCCCCCCCCCACCCCCACCCCCCCACCCCCCACACTTTGGTACCGGTTTCAGGCCACTTTACAAATTTCAAATACAAGCGATCAAAAATCTCTGTAACTTCAGTAGCTAAACCGGCCTCCGTAGCGCAGTGGTTAGCGTGTCGGACTGGCGGCCGGGAGATCCGGGTTCGAATCCCAGCCGAGTCAAGCGGGATTTTTTCTACCTGGGTCGGCTCCTACCCAGAGCGGGTGTGCTATGGACCCAATGGGAAGGCTGATGCCACGCAGCCGAGACTCACCCACTTTACGGGTGCGACTTCTGGGGTGCTACCTGGGTTATGACACATCGCAAGGTGTGAATGATTACACGGCTGGCACCGCAGGTGTCCGCAGTTCCCGGGCCTGGTTAACACCAGGATATTTATGACAGGAAGCGTGGAATGGGTCCCTGTCACGCAGTCCCCAACCACATGGACCACCATGGCATCATCATATGATCTTCATCCTCATCATCATGCAAAATGAAAAAAAAAAAAAAAAAAAACGCTGGTCCAGGTTTCTGATCCCTCAAGTCTCCGTCTCTTGGTGATCTCATCCCAGTCCACCAGGAGCCCTAGGTGCGCGGTTGTCTTCGGCCAGACCTGCTGCTGTGCGTGGAAGGACGTAGTGGTTGACTCGCCACCTCTGGGGGGAGCTCCCACTCGTCGACTCCGCGACTAGCAATGTCGTAAGTCGGGGGAATAGTAGGTGTGGTCACCTGAAGGCTACACTGAACACCACCGAAGTGATTCGGCAGCAGTGCGGAGTTTCCTCCGGAGGGAGTCCCCTACTAGCGGCAGGGCCGGGAGTCTGGCTGGAGCAACCAGCGGGCCTGGGTGAGCACACTGGGGTTGACGGGGATGAGCGGCGTGAGAGGAAGACCTCTGAGGTCGACAGAAGAAAAATTGGAGTAGCAAAAAACAAAAAACAAAACAAAAAGCCCCCACACTTCAGTAGCTGAACTGGCCCTTAGTCTGTCTTGCACTGTGTTTGTCTTAAATGGCGTAAATCCGTGTCTGTTACGTGAGTGTGCGTGTTGGGTTTCAGTTCGCGGCGCTTTGAGTCGATTCGCCCAAACATTGAGAAAAAGCGCCTATATAATAACGGTATTATTATTATTATTATGATCGATCCAGTCTTAGCATTCTGGAAGTCCGACACCTTCATTCTCTGAACTTCTCCCCCTCGTTTTCGGTTGAAAAGTGACACAGCGCAAAGAGTTGCTTTAACCACTGTCGGATAATCTTCCGAAACCATCTTTGTCTCAAGAAGCTGTTGGACCTTCCTCACAAAATCTGCTAGCTCTTTTACAGCCAGTACATGATCAAAGCTAGCTGAATTGATCACAGCATTTAAACTTGCGATTTTCATTTCTGACCTCACTCTGATAATCTTTAATAGTCTCTTTAATAGTCTCCCTAACTCCCGCATCCTGTAGCTGATTTGTCCAGCCGTGTGTTCTTCAATGTCCCTGCGGTCAAAGAATAGGCTTTATACGTAAAACACTGAAGGCTACCTTTAATTTTCTTTTACGAAAAAAAGCTATCTTCTCATTAATGATTTCTCATTAATCGCATTTTTTTTCAGTAACTGTGTTTGCATAAGCCTTCTGTTTGTCCCGGCCCTGGGGTAGGATTTGGGTCAAAATCGTGACCCGTAAGCTATAGGCGTGAAAAATCAGCAAGAAAATTGCAAAGTTGATCCTCTCATACGTCAGATGTTAGTACTGCGATGAGTGACGTATAACATCGAGTTGTCACTATGAACACTGCGTCGTTGGACTAATGATGCCATGACGTGAGGCTTGAAGTGACGCCATTTCGCTGCTCGTGATATTATTCTTTTTCAGAATAGCTATGCGGCGCCAGACCACAGAGCTTACGAATGGCGGGAATCAGCGTGTGCCTTTCTTTATTTCTGTGTGCCAGTGTGTGTGGATCAAAGTGTGGGTTAGAGTAGAAGGAGGTGAAGGAGGTGGGATTCCCGTCGCTACGCGAGCCCACAGAGCGTACTAATTGCGGGAAGAGCCGTGTGTCCCGGCCGTCTTTAGTCGTGCTCGCCGACGTGTGTGTTGATCAGAAGTTGCTAAGAAATTTTGTTTCCAAAACTGTTGAATTCTGTTCATGAGCAGCGGCCAACACTTAGTGGCCGGAACATCTTGTTTTTTTCTTGAAAATGCCATTGACCACAAAGGCAGGTCCCAATGTCCTACTCAGAGAAGCAAAACATTCGTGTTTTTCCTCAACTATCGTACAGTCATGACCATTACCGATGCGTCTTTTGCTTCTTCCCTAAACTGAATAAGAGACTGGCAGGACGGGGTTTTCCTGCATCCAGGGTCTAGGAAAAGCCATAAATCCACAAGTCCGACCCTTCCCTTCATCAGAATACAACATCATCTGTGAATCGTGCCTTGAGTAGTTGCAATTTTGCATAACAGCGGAGAGCAATGCTGTTAGAAAATGTGAAAAGATCAAATAAATTGGGCCAAAAGTTTCGGTTTTATGGCAAAACTATCATTACTTTTTTAAAATCATACCACATATTAATAATAACACAGCAAATAAAGGCTTAGCAACTGTGAACAAATCGTAGGTCGCTTTCAGTGCCGTCGACTGTAACCAAATACCTAATTAACTCAGTGTACGAGAAAACTGTCAGTGCTAGTGTCTATAACATATTTTTAAAGACAAAAATCACGAGTATTATACACACGCACAGTAATAAGCAATGATGCCCTTACATCCGTGTATTAAAAGAACATCATTAACATAACATAGGTTTAAAGACACAGTCTGAACATATTTTGGACAGCAATTATCCATTAAACAAAGCCTGTCTGGCCAACGACAACGACGGTTGGCCCGCGCACAGATTTACCCGGGCCAACCGCCGGCAGGATGATTTATTACGCACTGGGTGGATGCTTCACGCAGAGCACTACCACCTTTACGTTCTTATAATACAGTCGCCGATAATTTGTACAGCTAGTAGCAATATAGATGACATAACCCACAAAGTCCCTTCTATATGAGAGCTGTCCTCGCTGTTCATGGTCTCTACCTTTTGCCTTTGACCCGATTCTGATGTTGAATTATATCCTATTGAAAAAGTCTAGCAGATCTGCCAATGCATCATAGTCTAGCAGCTTACGCAATTTCTGCAGAGGTAAGTAGTTTGTCAAAAGAGTAAAAGTGGTTTGCAGGTACGAAAGTACTAATGCCATATGGTTTCGACACTTTCGAAGAAGAGACGTTGCAGCCAGGTCTTTAAAATTGTTCAGAATGTCCACATCAATAAGTCTATACCCCTGGAACATTTGGTCATGATTAACTTCTGCATCACTGACACTTTCACTGTCACTCTCAGACTCACCGGAGAAGTCATATAAGTTGTAAATCTTCATATCTGACCGAGTGGGCGTGGTCCCAGCTTTCGACTCAGTGTCATCGTCACCAGAAATGTCAGTTTCACTTTCACAATGATTGCTCTGGTCAACACTCCTTTCAAAAGTACTTACCGATAAAACAACTTCAGATTCATTTTTACCTTTTTTGGGGTATTGATTGCAGTGAAATTTATGCTTTAGTAGTCGTTTTCCACCAGATTTCTTGTCTCCTGGCATCTTTGCTAATGTAAACCTCAGAAGTTTGCACAAAATCCGCGTAGAAAGTCAGAATAAAGCTCAACCACGCTTGTAATCAATGGGCGCAGCCATTTTGATGACGTCGTACAGCAGGGAGGTGCTCGTTGTTTCAAATACGCAAGGGAGTAGCACATTATTTGGTTGAGCTGAAACTTACCTGTTAGGTTCGTGGATTTTTTCTCAATCTGGGGGCCTCACCTACCTACTTTGAGGCGTCATATCTCCAAAACTACTTACGCTATCGAAAAAATATAAAGTGTGTGTGAAAATAGAAATGTTAAAGTATATAAAACCAGTAACTGTTTTTTTACATGCTCAAAAAAGTGTTTTTTTTTTTTTTTTATTTCTAGGTAGGCCTGGTGCCTTAATTTTTTCTCGTTTTAATCCCAATATATATGTCAGTGCTAATGTCAGCTGCTAAGAATCCTTGCAGCGAACTGCAAATGTCTATATGCAGACAAACTGCAAATAACACAGCTGCAAAATAAGTTCCTCTTTTGTGCGGTAGGCTACTGCTAACAAGATAGGGTTTAATTTTAAACAAAGTATTGCATGAACTTCCAAGCGTGTTCACATTGCGCTGTTTTTTTTTTCAGTGTGAAGTGTACTGTACCATCAGTGATCACTGAGACTGCATAATTGGCACTAGCACGTCACAACATAGCTAGTCAGTGCAACCGATTAAAATAAATGTTACTGCATAAAATAATTAATCAAGTTCCGAAACTTTGCTCAGCCATGACAGTTAAAACCAAGTGGTGTGGCACTCTTTCTCTTTTACAGCATGCAGCACGTTGCACTTCGGACATAGGTTTCGAAGATAGAGTTTGTGTTGTGGGTTGCTTTTTGTTTTGGTGTTGTGGTGTCGAAATGAAACGGGCAAAGCGATGGTAAAGTGAATGGAAATAAACGTGACAAACCTTTATCAAGGCGTAAAAATGCAAACAGCAACTGTACAAGTTTGCTTTCTTTTTTATTGGGGGGGGGGGGGGGGGGGGGGGGGACAAACAAGCTTATGTAGAACAAATCAAAAAGAACTCGTCGGCGCACCGAAATTCACAGCAACGAATCCGCGTTTATGTTGTATCATGTTTTGATCACGTGATTTGAGATACCTTATTGTTGAGTAACGATATTCGAGTTCAACGCAAGCTTTTTCGTAATTCTTTCTTCTCTTAATCTATCGAAGTGTGAAAAAAGTAATTAAAAAAGAAATGAAATCCTTTTAAATGACATAGTGCATACTACCACTGAATACAGGAAGAATGAGACCCGTGTAAACTGCTGATCCCGCGTGAACATGACTGCGACAGTCCTGGTTTCGTCTGCAACCGTACTGGAAACAAAATGTGCTACAGAATTCTGGCCAGTCCTTGAGGGGGAGGCATGATACAATTGATCACGTGATTATAGTTTGTAGACCCGAATGTAAGTCTGCATAGAAGACTGGGAACCACGCCACATTACCATATTGTTAAGCAAAAGCATTAACTTATTCAGCCCGACGCACGTATTTCCCAAATTTTGGAGGCGTCATTTAACGACTATGCACCTGTTGCAGGAGATAGATCGACCATGATAATTCAAAGGCAGTGCCAGATAAGCTTGGCACTACCTTTAAATTATCATGGTCGACCCATCTCCTGCTGTAGTGCGTCAGGGCTAAATGGGTTAATGAAATTGTTGAAATAAAAGTCTTATGCCGAATAAATAGTCTTAACTATTTCATTATACTGGCTATCAAATCCATTGCTTATCTTCAACACTGAACGACATCAAGGTCCATTTCTGAACAAGAAATTGTCCGAAATCTGTGTCCTACACGTGCCCTATACGGATTTCAGGCATTTTTGTTGTTCAGAAATGGACCTTGGTGCTCTCATCGCACACGCAAAGGCTTCAGGATTCCGCCGGCCGTATACACAAATAGTTAGACATCGGTCTCGATTTTGTCTTTTTGCCTTTGTGTATTTCAAGTTGTTGCTTTACTTTACTGAAATCCAGCAACAGTTCTGTACAGCTTATCTCATGCAGTCGCGACACACCACAGCAAGATATGGATTGACCATGATAGTTCAAGGGTGGTGCCAGAATAACTTGGCGCCTATAGGCCCCAAGCTATTCTGCACCACCCTTGAACTATCATGGTCGATCTGCCTATTGAAATTTTAATGCAGTCCTCCGAGGACATCTCCAAAATGTGGGAATATCGTACCTGGGACACAATGGGTGAAATAGCTTATGAACGAAAAAAAAACTCGCTTAGAAAAGACATTTACAACACATCAATTTAGAAGAAAAAAATGATCACATTTTGTCTGTACTTGTACAGTCACAGGGAGCAAGGTGTGCGTCCAGGGATGACTTTGAAAAGCTGGAAAGGAAAATGGAGACACTGGTGGGACTGTGTAAGCTACATTTTAAAAAAAATTTTAAATCACGTTATTCTTTTTTAAAAGTTGTCTTCGCATTACATGTATCGTCAAAATTACTGATTATCACTAGAGGTTTCCTAGAAATCAGAAAAAAAAAATAGACAAAGATTTTGCACTGTCCGGGCATTTAATCCACCGTTTTCGTTGAAACACGTGCAGATTTCACCTACTTCATTTCCGAACAACGACTTTTTGATAAAAGTGAGTGTTTAACCGAATTTTAATCAATTTATCTTAGAAAGTTCATCGACATGTTATGCTGCTTATATCAACAGCTGCTCGCAGAATATGGTCGGAAAAAGCACAAGGTTTACCAGTAGATGTCAGTTTGTGAAAACTAGTCTGTAGCACTGGACAAGAACAGTCGTGTCTCAAGGTTGTGAAAAAAAAAATGACCATCGCATTTAAACGCTACTTTACGGGTCGCTTGCGAATGTACACAGATTTGCTGGTTCATTCTGTTTTCAACCGTCAGTGAAACAAATTAAATGTTTTAGAATAATTGAACAGATTAAACTTGACACTGTATGTGTGTTACCGCTTCTATGTGGGCTGGATGAACTTCGATTCAAACCACAGATGCATTCACAAAATACAAGGAAGCCATTTCTTAACTTGGCGGCATACACGCTATTTATTTTCCCACTGGGCATGCGCGATCTAAGGGACATAATCACCGGAGAGACAATCACTATACAGGAGTTGTCTCCCATAGACCAATATGCTTAATTATATGACACCCCCTTTTAGTTAAAACTTATCAAAACTGGACAAAATCAAATTCTTATTTAACAAATGAAATCAAATCGAACCCTAAATATAAGTATTCAAGTTTCATACGACCAGCAAAGCGTCTATTATTAATAAGAGAATCAGCAAAGCGTCTGTTTAATCATAACAAAACAACAAACTTGAACCTAAAAACAAGCTCAGCTCTACACAAACCTATCTATCGCAAAAAAAAATGCGACTCTACATGTATGTTCACCATACATGGGTAACTACACCACAACGAAGATCAGGTCCTCGAATTACTGGAATCTTGCAGGTTTGATCACCACCCTGTCAGATCTAGTAGCGTTATGGCTGTACAGTTTGTGAATCAGGTGATCTGCCTGGAGGCTGTAGACTTTCTGTCTGGGCCGAGTCTTGCGCTGAAGACGAATCCTGGGACTGCTGCGGCTGTTGAAGCTCGTCTGGCGTCATCGATCCACTGGTTAACTCCTTGTTCTCGACCATCTGCCTCGGCCCACTGGCAGCAGCTGGACTCTGTATGCACACTGCGTCTAAGGTGCTTACGGTTACGTCTCAGTATTCCGCTTGGAGTTTTGACCAGGTATGATCTTGGTGCGATTGGGCGGATCACCACACCTGGACGCTTCCACCCGGTCTCCCGTTCATCCCTCACAAGGACAGGGTCTCCTGGGGAAAGCTCGGTAAGGGACGTGCTGTCTGATCAAAGTACCGTTTTTGATACAACTTGGATTCGGTGTCTCGCTCTTGTCTCTTGGCTTGACTTCGCGAACGAAGATTTTATAGGAGTTGCCCACGACGTCTGCAGGCTTGTTCGTGGCTGCGGAGGCCAGTCCGAGACAGGCAGGTTCGACCGCAGTGGCTGCAGGGGAAGGTATGGCCAGGATTCTGAGCTGCGGCATCTGTTTTTTTTCTCCTGAGCCGCTTGTCCTTAAGGCTAGCTCTGTGAGAGTCCTCAAAGGAGACAGCTGCCTTGTAAATGGTGGAGCGCCAGGTGTCACGGTCCGCAGCAAGCGAAGACCACTGGTGGTGGTCGATTTGGCAGGCACTAAGTGACTTCTTGAGACAGTCTTTGTATCTCTTCTTTGGTGCCCCTCTGTCACGGTGTCCAGTAGCAAGCTCGCCGAACAGGGTGATCTTTGGTAGGCGATAATCCTCCATCCTGGAGACGTGCCCCGCCCAGCGGAGCTGTGTCCGCAGCAGCAAAGCCTCGATGCTCACAGTTTCAGCCTGTTCAAGGACCTCGACGTTGGTGACATAGTCACTCCAGTGAATGCCCAGGATGGTACGCAGGCAGCGCTGGTGGAAGCGTTCGAGGAGTCGTAGTTGGCTGCGGTAGAGGGCCCAGGACTCTGAACCATACAGCAGGGTGGTGAGGACCACAGCTCTGTACACGCTGATCTTGGTGCCTGTTTTCAGCTGTTGATTGTGCCACACCCGCTTGAAAAGTCTCCCGAAAGCGCTGTTCGCTTTTGCCAGCCTGCTGTCAAGCTCCTTGTCCAGCTTGGCGTCCGACGTGATAATGCAGCCAAGGTAAACTGGTGCACTGACTTTAGTTCAGACTCGCCAATGGTGATGTGAGGAGGGCGATACACTGTCTTGGGTGCCGGCTGATGGAGGACCTCTGTCTTTTTCAGACTGACCTCGAGTCCAAAGAGCTGGGCAGCATCTGCGAAGCAAGACGTGATGCGCTGCAGGGCTCTTTCTGTGTGTGCAACGAGGGCAGCATCATCAGCAAAAAGCAGCTCACGAATCAGTTGGTCTAGGGTTTTCGTGTGGGCCTGCAGTCGTCTGAGGTTGAACAGGCTGCCATCGAGACGGTACCTGATGTACACTGCATCGTCATCATCGAGGTCCACTGTGGCCTGCTTCAACATCATGCTAAAAAAGATGGTGAAGAGGGTCGGTGCCAGCACGCAGCCCTGCTTTACGCCGTTGAGAATAGGGAATGGTTCTGAGAGGTCATTGTTGAGTCTGACCTGGCCTTGCTGGTCCTCGTGTAGCTGGACAATCATGTTGAGGAACTTTGGGGGACAGCCAAGCCGCTCCAGGATCTGCCACATGCCTTGCCTGCTCACAGTGTCGAACGCTTTTGTTAGGTCGACAAATGTTACGTACAGCCCTTTGTTCTGTTCGCGGCACTTCTCCTGTAGCTGTCTCAGCACAAAGACCATATCGGTGGTGCTCCTGTTTGCTCTGAAGCCACACTGGCCCTCTGGGAGTTGGTCTTCAGCGATGGCAGGTACCAGCCGATTCAGGAGCAGCCTTGCAAGGATTTTCCCAGCAATGGACAGCAGGGTAATTCTCCGATAGTTGGAACAGTCAGACTTCTCGCCTTTGTTCTTGTACAAGGTGATAACGACTGCATCACGGAGATCTTTTGGTAGTGTTCCTTCCTGAGTGTGCTGTCTGATCAAAGTACCGTTTTTGATACAACTTGGATTCGGTGTCTCGCTCTTGTACAACTTTTGGATCAACCGTCTTTGGCGCTAGCGTGGAAGGTAGCACAGACAAAGTCGTACGGAGTCTGCGACCAAAAGCTAGTTCTGCAGGACTGACACCTAAACTTGGGATAGGCGTCGCATGGTAGATCAACAGACCAAAATGTCACGACTCCGCTTCCGGGGTGCGAACTATGAGCGCTACCGCTCGAGACACACCCAACCCACACTAACACAAACCTAACACAAACACCAGAGGAACAATAACGACGTTTATTAAATATAGCCCTAACAAAAACAACTAATCTCACGCAGTCCTAACGATGCATTCACACCTCACATTCACACTCACACACGCCCAAACTCTCCACTCCGAATATCTATAAATACAAAATAACAAAATGTAAATTAACTAAATATTTCTAATACAAAAGACTAAGCACTAACATATATGAAATCACAACAGAAACCAAACTGAAAAACCTAATCAACCACTGGACCCCGACAGAAGCACAAGCGTAAGGCGCTAACTCCAGTTAGACCAATGCCTTTGCCTCCGCGAGGAGTACCCTACAGTTCGTGGTTCCTTAATATAGTACTGAAAAACAGCACGTCAAATAAACGATCAACCAAATGTGTTCGACAGAACCCAAATGGAGACCAAGCCGAATGACAGATTTACAATCGCATCACGCTTTCCGCAACAATAAATTTAACCTCACCATATTCTCCCTCTCTCTCTCTCTCTCCCACATGTAAACTTCAAATTTAACAAAATACATATTTACACGTCACCCCGTGACTCGCCCCCCCGAAAACACCCTCCGACGCTAAATAGTGAAATGGCGCTAGTCGCCTGCTTGACGTTCAACCCCAATAACTAATCCCCCGCTAACTACCCTAGAAACTCCAACATACAAATGACATTCAATCTACACTATTCTATATTCTACACCTTTCCCCCAGCACACTAGCCCAAAATAATAATACCTAACATGCAAACACAAACAAACCCCCCGAGCAAATGGCCACTAAAGGATTGTTACGTGTACTTACTGTCATCCGTGGAGACACCCCGGCTAGGACGCAGACAAACAAGACAAGCCAAGGGTACAGTCGTCGCAGCTCTTCTTCTCGTCACAGGACACCGACTCCCGGGCTCGAACCAGGGCCGTATCGTAGGGACGCCACAGGTGGGACGACACAGCTACTTGAGGCGGCGGCAAATGGAAAACCACGCCCGCACAAACCCCCCCTCAGAGACAATGTTGAAAAACGACTGCTTTGTTTGCTGGTGCAATAGCGACTGGTCAACAATTTGGAAACCGCTAGGTTGGCAAAAAACTGCTCACTACCTCACGTGATAAAAATTCACGTGAAGCAGGTACCACCCGATGACGTTCAGACTGGGTGGCCACGTGGCTGCACGCCGTCCAACCAAACCTTGCACAGCAACAAACCCGCGTGTAAAGGCCAACTACTATACACCTACGCTATCATTACCCGGTGACTGCCTAAACCCTGTCACCCCTCTGAACTTGCCCTTCTAAAAATTATACGAAAAAAACTCGTGTCGTGACACACCTCCCACCTAATACAAAACTAACAGCTTTCGTTCCTTTATACTATCACGACACGACATTCCTACTAGAAAAACAGTGGTTGCGTAATGATCTACCATCTCTATAAACTACTCTGAAATGGAAGTTCAAACCTTACCTGGCACTCGCCTACCGCGGCACGCAACATTAAGTCGGTAAAAACATCTGCATACTGCCTAACGCAGTTCCTACTGTTTGGGCTACGTCGGGACACTCAAAACCTAAATACCCAACAGACAACTCCTCCCGTTTTCTACCTTCTACGACTACGGCCGCAGCTACGCCGACTCTCTCGTGGAAGAGTTTTAACAGGTTAGCATGGAGTAGTTTGGTTTTGCCCCCTACCTTCACTTGGTAATCACACTCCCCCTGTCGCCAACTCATCTCTAACTTGTGCTTGGTGGGTAGCAGAAGTAGCACCTTGTCTCCTACTTGGAACTGACGGCGTTTGGCTTTCCTGTCGAAATGACGTTTCTGCTTAGCGCTAGCTTTCTGTAGGTTTTCCTTGGCTAACTCACAGGTCTCTATCCTGCTCCTCAGGTCGACAACATACTGGTTGCTAAGCTTGACTTCCATCACTCAGACCCCGTAGTGTCTTCCCGTACAACAGCTCGAACGGAGAAAAACTCGTACTCTCTTGAGGAACTTCCCTGTACGCGAATAGCAACGCAGGAATGTACCTGTCCCATGACCTCGGTTGTTCCTTGGTGAGTTTCCTGAGCATAGATACCAGTGTCCCGTTAAACCTTTCCACCAGCCCGTTACATTGGGATGATAGGGTGTAGTACACTTCCCCTCGACAGCTAACAGCCTATTGACCTCCTTCATGACGCTAGACATGAACTGCGTACCCTGATCGGTCAAAACTTCCCTAGGCACTCCCACTCTGGTCCAAATTTCCCACAACGCTTCAGCCACGCGTTCTGCCTCGATGCCCTTCAGAGGTGCGGCTTCAGGGTATCTGTGGCGTAATCGACTACCAGGATTTACTGATTCCCTCTATCCGACTTGGGCGATATCGGACCTACGATGTCCACCGCGACCCTTTGAAACGGTTCTTCCACTAGCGGCATCTGTTGCAACGGGACTTTCGACACTCTGCCTCTCGGTACGGTCTTCTGACATTCCGAACAAGACTCACAGAATCTCCTAACCTCGGCACACATACCGGGCCAATAAAAAGTACCCCAGATCCTCTCCTTGGTCCGTTTCCCTCCTAAATGCCCTGCCATCGGAGGATCGTGCGTTAGTCGTAATACCTCCATCCTAAGCTGCTGTGGTACCACCAACTGCGACAACTCAGCCCCCTCCTGCAGATAGACCCTGTACAACACTCCCGTTTTGACACGGAACTTAACTGATGCTTTACCCGACTTCAAGACGGTCCCCTGCCTAGCACAGGTTCTAGCTTTAGCTAACGTCTCATCCTCCTCCTGCCACTTCTTCAACTGGTCTGGAGTCACATCCAGCTTAGGCGATTCTGGAATGGCAAGCGGTTTCTCTCCCCTGCCTTCCGCCCTCACCTGAGCTCGGGTTTGTATCGCAGCGGCTACAGCACACTGCTTACCATCTACTGCTAGGGGACTACGCTGCCCGTTCTTGAAGACTACCCAGTTGCCTAGTATGACGTCGGGGCCGGAATCTTCTATGACTATCAACTCTACAAGCCGTCGGGTACTTCCCTGCCTTAGCTGGATCGGCCAAAACCACCTCGATCTCACGACCTATCAAATCCTCTGGCATTACCCACCTAGACGCTACAGCTCCCATCTCGGCCCCCGTATCTCTCATGACTCTCACCGGACTACCTTTAAGCTGCCCCGCACTCCACGGGTTATACGGCTGAATACCGCTGACGGTGCTAATGAGCTCTCCCTGAATCGAAACGGCGTCAGGACTGACCGCCACTTGATTCAGCGGGTTAGGCTGCCTGCACTGCCTCGCTACGTGCCCTTTCTTCCCACACCGGTAACGCTCAATCTGGCTACCTCCTCCTTGACTACCCTTCGGTTTAGCATCTTCCTTACTTCCACTAGACGGTTTATCCACTCTAACAGTCGGGTCACCGGGTCTAGGTCCCTTCCTAACACTAGGTACTCCCCCAAACACAGGTCCCTTAGTCACGGCCCTCTTAGCGTCTATGTGCAGCTGAGCTAACTCTGCCGCCTTCTCGCCGTCCTCGGGAAGTCGTTCCCGCACAAAAAGCTCTAACTCCGGACTCATGACCGAGTATAGTTGCTCCGTGATGAAAGCGTCCAACACGTCAACTACACTACCTATGTCTCTCCTGGCTAAAGAAAACCACCTCTTCACTAGAGTATGCAATCTACTCAAAAACTGTGGAAACGTTTCGGCACCCTCCTTACGTACCTCCCTGAACTGCTTCCGGTAGTACTCGGCGTCTCTCCGAAACCGTTTCAAGAGCGCATCCCTAACGATACTAAAATCTTGCGCTTGCTCTGGACTCAACTTTAAGTATGTCTCTCCAGCTTCGCCGGACAGTAAAGGTGATAACCTAGCAGACCAGATTTCTCTTCGCCACCTTTTAGTCTCGGCTATCTGCTCGAAGTGCTGAAGGTAACTTTCTATGTCCTCCTTCCCATCAAAAGGTAGAAGTCTGACACGATACCCATCTGACTGGCTACGCTGACTTTGTGCTAACGCCTGTTCTCTAGCCCTTCTTTCCTCCTCTAACTGGGCTTGAAATCTCTATCATCTGACCTTTCTTCAGCCCTTTCTCTACGATCTAACTCTTTGTTCCTGCACTACCTTCTCCCTACGCTCTCTATGTTCTCGTTCAGCTTCGAATTTCCTCTAGCAACTTCAACTCCTGGTCCCTCCTAGCAGACTCCTGGTCCCTCCTAGCAGACTCCTGGTCCCTCCTAGCAGACTCCTGGTCCCTCCTAGCAGACTCCTGGTCCCTCCTAGCAGACTCCTGGTCCCTCCTAGCAGACTCCTGGTCCCTCCTAGCAGACTCCTGGTCCCTCCTAGCAGACTCCATCACAAAGTTGGCTAACACTACGTCCCGCAATGCCCAACTCCCTGAATCCGACAAGGGTCAGAACGGCCTAGCTCTACCGAACCCTTGGCCTCTACCAGGGACAATGCCGCCATGCGAGGGCTCGGAAAGTACTCACTGTGACCGCTGTTCCAGCCTGACGCGACGGGGTGGTCCCAGCAGTCCGCAAGTCTGCCGTTGCCTCAGCCAGCTGTGCCCGAATGGCGGCCCTACGATCGCTCGCCCTGGTCTCCATGGTGCCCGGAGACGGTGTCCTGCTACTCAAGGAGAAAAAAGGAAAACTGAACTACCGAACACCCAACACGTAACACTTAAGACTAGACAATCAAATAAATGACAAAAAAAACGGAAGACGGAGCCGGAGGGTCCCCTGTTGCCCAGGCCTTGGCAACAGAGTTACACGCAACAACCCCCCGTTTCGCACTACTCGGGGTGTGAGCCCTAGAGCAATACTCCCTCACTCCCGACCAACCGCCCGCTTAGTCGCTCACTCGACACAACGAAAAAACAAAACACTAACCTCTGGGTACTAACCTAACCTAACCTAACCAACTACCCCCCCCCCCCCCCCCTAACAATTTCGATCCCACCGCTGCCACCAAAATGTCACGACCCCGCTTCCGGGGTGCGAACTATGAGCGCTACCGCTCGAGACACACCCAACCCACACAAACACAAACCTAACACAAACACCAGAGGAACAATAACGACGTTTATTAAATATAACCCTAACAAAAACAACTAATCTCACGCAGTCCTAACCATGCATTCACACCTCACATTCACACACGCCCAAACTCTTCACTCCGAATATCTATAAATACAAAATAACAAAATGTAAATTAACTAAATATTTCTAATACAAAAGACTAAGCAAACATAATATGAAATCACAACAGAAACCAAACTGAAAAACTAATCAACCACTGGACCCCGACGGAAGCACAAGCGTAAGGCGCTAACTCCAGTTAGACCAACGCCTTTGCCTCCGCGAGGAGTACCCTACAGTACGTGGTTCCTTAATATAGTACTGAAAAACAGCACGTCAAATAAACGATCAACCAAATGTGTTCGACAGAACCCAAATGGAGACCAAGCCGAATGACAGTAATACGTAAGCTACTGAATCTGAACTAAATATGCTCACTAGCACAAGCGAGGATCGAAACAATATAATCCGTACGCTCCTATATCCCCCCAAAGGGATCACGAACAAAACGTTCGAATCGAGCTAACGCTTTCACAAAAGACACTCGTAGCACAAGGCTCATACAACAACGTTCAGAACAGATAATATCGCATATGCAAATAGAGACTAAATATCATGTAGGCAAACGGAGCAACGTCCTTAACCCAATATAACTGAAAGTTGAATAAACAATATCTTTCGTCACGGGACCTTCTCGCCGGAAGCACAACCGTTGAGCGCAGCTCGACTCGACGCTCTCGCTTCCGCGATAAGGTCTTCCATAACACAAATACAATTGCTCAAACTTGGAACGATACAATATCTCAAGCTTTAACACAATATCTCCAAAGGTTACTAAGGTAACTCGTCTCACAGTTCTGACACGAGGAAATGAAATAAACAGAAGTTCGTTACAACGTAAACATACAAAACTTTGCTTAACGGGTTAGGAATGACTATATGGGACGACCCGACCTGTCTAAATACGAGACGTGCCGCGACACTCGCGAAGGCACCCAGGTCCGGTGTCGTGGCCCACAAGGTAGAGCGACGCAGTCAACCTCCGCTCTCAGTACCACAACACGGTGGCAGAATTAACCCGTAAGCTCTCCGGATTTAAAGATGCACTAAAACACAGGTACAAACATTCATAAATAACTAGCCACCAAAACAAAGATAATTACATCACCCTTCCCGCAACTATAACTGCTGTCTTTTATAATCCCTTCGCCTCTTCCGCAACCATAAACTCAACCTCCACACCATACATATTTACAATCGCATCACGCTTCCCGCAACAATAAATTTAACCTCACCATATTCTCCCTCTCTCTCTCCCACATGTAAACTTCAAATTTAACAAAATACATATTTACACGTCACCCCGTGACTCGCCCCCCGAAAACACCCTCCGACGCTAAATAGTGAAATGGCGCTAGTCGCCTGCTTGACGTTCAACCCCAATAACTAATCCCCCGCTAACTACCCTAGAAACTCCAACATACAAATGACATTCAATCTACACTCTATTCTATATTCTACACCTTCTCCCCAGCACACTAGCCCAAAATAATAATACCGAACAAGCAAACACAAACAAACCCCCCGAGCAAATGGCCACTAAAGGATTGTTACGTGTACTTACTGTCATCCGTGGAGACACCCCGGCTAGGACGCAGACAAACAAGACAAGCCAAGGGTACAGTCGTCGCAGCTCTTCTTCTCGTCACAGGACACCGACTCCCGGGCTCGAACCAGGGCCGTATCGTAGGGACGCCACAGGTGGGACGACACAGCTACTTGAGGCGGCGGCAAATGGAAAACCACGCCCGCACAAACCCCCCCCCCCCCCCCCCCCTCAGAGACAATGTTGAAAAACGGCTGCTTCGTTCGCTGGTGTAATAGCGACTGGTTAACAATTTGGAAACCGTTAGGTTGGCAAAAAAACTGCTCACTACCTCACGTGATAAAAATTCACGTGAAGCAGGTACCACCCGATGACGTTCAGACTGGGTGGCCACGTGGCTGCACGCCGTCCACCCAAGCCTCGCACAGCAACAAACCCGCGTGTAAAGGCCAACTACTATACACCTACGCTATCATTACCCGGTGACTGCCTAAACCCTGTCACCCCTCTAAACTTACCCTTCTAAAAATTATACGAAAAAAAAAAAACTCGTGTCGTGACTCATGTGTTGATCATCCTGCTTTAGAATGTTCTTTGCACTTTGGACGGCACGTTCTGCTTCACCATTACTTTGTGGATAACCCGGGCTGCTAGTCACGTTCTTGAACTTCCAGTCTCTGGCGAATCTTGAGAACTGGAAAGAACCAAACTGTGGTCCGTTATCTGAGATCACAGTTTCTGGAATGCCATGGGTGGGAAAGATCTCTTTTAACTTCTCGATCACTGAGTTTGATGTCTGGTTGTTTGGGAGAGTTTTTTTTTTGTTTATGTACCTTTAATAGTAATCAACTGAAACAAGGTAATGACGTCCTTGTACTTCAAGAAGATCCACTCCAATCTTCTGGAACGGGCGATCTGGCATTTTCGATGGTAGTAGAGGCTCACTAGCCTGTGACGGCCTCTTCTCAAGACAGTATTGGCATGCTGAATAACGGTCTTAGATTTCCTTTGAAATTCGTGGCCACCAGACGGCTTGTCTGGCACGTTCACGACACTTTGTGAATCCTAAATGTCCATCATGGATCCTGTCTAGGATTTCTGGACGCCTGCTGTAGGGTATGGTATAACAATGCAATCACCTCTTGTCACAATGCCACTGACAACACTCAGTACGGCAATGAAGAAGCTGACAGAATGGCAAAAGTGGGCGCAGACAAAGAACAAGATGAAAATGGAGTCAGCTTCACAGAAATGAAGACCATCATTAAGTCTGTGTACAGACCACCACAACGGCCCCTAGACAGTTACCATCAGCTGTCCAGACAAGAGCAGGTGACCATATTTCGTCTGAGGACCGGGCACAACCGACTCAATTTCCACCTGCACAGACGCTTCCACCTCGTGCCATCTCCCCTGTGCCCTTGTGGAGAAGCAGAGCAGACCGCAGAGCACATCCTCCAGGACTGTGGGAACCACCAGCCGCTGAGGGAGGAGATATGGCCGAAGCCCGCCACTCTACAAGAGAAACTGTACGGGCCTGTGGAGGCGCTACAGAAGACCACAGATTTCATTTTGAGAGCCAAACTCCAAGTGTGACGGCGTTCGAGAAGAAGAAGAAGAAGACAATACTCAGTTCTCCGCTAACAGCAAAATAGTCTCTCGCTGCCAGTTTCACCTCTAGCTCGGCCAACCAGTCTGTGTGTATTCACGAACTGTTCTCAGGCAGATGTCTTTATCTGTCTCTTGTCTTATCTCCCGTAGTTTTTTCTCAGATACTGGCCAAGAAGATGTCACTTCACTCATGTATGCCTGAACATCTTCTTCTGTAGTAGCAACACTGCTGGCTGATGGACTTCTGGACCAGCGTATCAGCAATGACCAAGTCCTTGCCAGGTTTGAACTCAGCATGAGGCTTCAACCTCATAAGTCGCATTAAAAGTATCTGGCATCCGCTCAGAGGTGTTTCTGAGAGATCCTTTGTATTGATGAGGGGAACCAATGGCTTATGGTCCGTTTGTAATGTGAAACTTTCAAGTCCCATTAAGTAGTGCTCGAACCGCTCACAATTCCACATGGCGGCCAGACATTCCTTCTTGATCTGCGCGTAATGACGCTCTAAAGACGCGAGGGTGCGGGAACAGTATGCAACAGGGTGTAGTCCATCACTACCTTCCTATAGCAGAACACCACCGATCCCATAGCTGCTCGCGTCTGCAGATACTGTGGTCGGCTTGGTAGGATCGAAGTAGGCCGGTGTCGGTGCTGTGGTCAACATCTCCTTAACTTTGCGGAATGTTGCAGCCTGCTCAGGCCCCCAGGCCCATGCACTGTCTTTAGTCAGCAGGTCATTAAATGTAGCTGAAAGTTGTGGAAGGCTGAGGTATCTCCCGAGGTAATTAATCATCCTCAGAAATCTTCTCAGCTCGGCGACGTCTGCTGGATCTGGTAGGTCGATAATGGCATCAACCTTGGCTGCGTCGGGTCTGATACCCTTCGAGCTCACAATCTGGCCAAGAAAAGCAATTTCACGCTTCCTGTATTCACACTTTCTCTCGTTCAGAGTTAGTCCCACTCTGTTCAGTCTCTGTAAGACAGTTTGTATCAGTTTCTCGTGCTCTTCGTCACTCTTACTAAGGAGTAAGATGTCATCAAAGTAGCATATGACACCTTCTATGTTGTTCAGGATCTCAGTCATCGTTCCTTGAAAGATCTCTGGTGCGCTTTAAATACCAAAAAGGCAACCGTTTCATGTAATAGCGTCCAAACGGGGTGATGAAACAAGTAAGTTTGGCTGTCTCGGGATCCAGAGGAATTTGCCAAAATCCACTCTGCGCATCTAGTTTTGTGAAGATAGTGGAACCCTGAAGCTTATGGAGAATGTCATCCACGGTCGGTATAACATAACTTTCTCTCTGCACTGATTCGTTAAGTCTCTTGAGGTCAACACATATTCTGACGTCGCCGTTCGGTTTTATCACAGGAACCATAGGTGACGCCCACTCTGTTGGTTCTGTACTGACCCTTCGCACCACGTGAATGTCCTGTGTTTGTCTTGCACTGTGTTTGTCTTCAGAGTGAATGCGTGTGTGTCACGTGAGCGTGCGTGTTGGGTTCAGTTCGCGGCGCTTTGAGCCCATTCACCGAACTGGAAAAAAGCGCCTATATAATAACCGGTATTATTATTATTATTATTATTATTTCCTCGATGATGTCCTCATCTTTCATGCGTTGAAGCTCTTTCTTCACTTTTTCCTGAAGGGGAATCGGTACTCGTCTTGCGACAGTCACACTGTATGGTGTCGCTCCATCCTTCAAGCGAATCTTCACTGGCGGGCACTTCACTGTTCCCAGACCGACAGTTCCGATACGCTTCACAAGGCCAAACTCTGTGGCTTCAGGTCACATTACATAGTCAAATTTGGCCAGTTCAGGCAGTAAGAGGACCGGTGTTTTTAAAAATAATTTTTGCCTTGTTTGAAATGTTGTAGTAGGGCTGAATGTTAGAATTTGCTGGAAATTTCTGGTTACATGAGAGGAGACATGTTTGGTGCTTTGATTCATACCATCCTGAGCTTATCCAGTGGACAATTGTGGGCCTATGTTGAGTTGCCGTTGACGTAGTGATTTGAGGGGCACGCTGATTTCAGCTGTGCTTGGGTGTGGGGTTGGTAAGGAATCGGGTTCATTGCCAAGAAATGAGACTGTCAATGTGCTGTTTTTATTGTTATTTTGTGCATGGCAAATGTGCAGCTGGTGGGCAGTAGTGTTTTTTAGGGGATTGAAATATTAGGGGATGCCTGGGACTGACTATGGCTAAGAGACTGTACAGTACGGAAAAAGCACTGTGTACCGGGACCTGTCAGGGCACCACATGCCATATGTGACATAGATCAGAAACTGGTTTAATGTAACCATATCATTCAGTTTGGACTTTTGCAGTTGGAAAACTGAGAAAATCATGAAAAATTTCAAATTTTGCCAAAAAATCGCTGCGATTGCAGTTTTATAGGCGTTTTTGCATATTTTGCGTTGCAACACCCTGTTTACCTGCACTGTGAGCTATGGTTAGTGTGTTTGTTGATTTATTTTTTTGTCTTACAAGTAGTCATGAGTCTGACCTTCGACCTTGAGCTGTGACCTTGACCTTGAAAGGGGTGGGGTTTAGGGCGTTAGTTTTATAAATGCGTAAACAAAAGAGGCACTTTTCGGTTATTGAAGTTGTGGGGTGGGGGTGGGGGGGGGGAGGGTGGGGGGGCTTAAGGTCAAAGGTTAATATCAAAACTACAATGAAACAGTGTCAGCATGTTTATTTTATTAGACAGCTGACCTCAGAGTGAAAAATAGTGTGACATGCAGATGTGTTATTTTGCATGATCCAGCTACACTGGCTGCGTCTGAGGTGTCATTCTGCTGTAATTGTCATTAAGGATGTCTCTGGTGTCTATTCTGAGCCAAACACAAGCATTTTTACTCTGTGTAAAGCTCATTTGAGTGCATTGTTATGGGACCAGCAGCTGCGGCCACCAGTACAGGCTTTTACAGGAGTGTTCACAGGTTTGGCACACACATGCCTGCTGCATTTGCAACATGAGTTTAGGCCTTTTGAGACTCTGACAGGTGTGTTTTATATAAACATGAACTGTACATAACCATTTTTCCCTGCTATCTCCTAAATAAGCACTCCAGACACTTGTTTAGGTATGCGGTGTGTCCCGCGTAGCATAGTTTTGGCTGTTTTGTGTAGTCTTTTGCCTGTGGGTTAGTTCAGTAGACTTAATGTTTAAATTGCACAGCTGTTTCATGACCCCTTTTGCCTGTAGAAAAGATTGCCAGCAGTATATAGGGCATGGTAGCTGGTTACTGGTCTCTTCCTGCTTGTTGGCACCAGACAACAGGGCAACGAGGATGCCAGGGCATTGTCTTTTTGGCTGCCCTGAGATACACAAGGAAATGGCCTTGGGTCTGAAAGATCATTTTTCATCAATGTCAGTGTCATGGTAAGCATTTTTAGTTGTCCAGCCCACCAGAAGTCAGTTTGACTGTATTGCATGTGTTTGTAAACATGGAAAAACAGACAAAGTAGGGGGGTGGGTAGTGGAAAAATATGAAAAAAAAGACTTGCAGGTGCCTGTGTCTCAAATGCAACATTTCTGAAGATCAGATATATTACTTGATGTACATGCCAATTTTGGAGGCATTCTGACCGTATCTAGTCTGTTTTTCATGGCATCAGATATGCATGATCCAAAACATTAACAGCATATTGAACGCCACAACAGCGCGCTTCACATAATGGGCCATAACTTAAAGATGCAGCAACATTCAATGGTGTCACTTTGGGTTTGACTTAGCTAGTGTCTAAGGGTTGCACTGATGGCAGATTGAATGGTGTTCAGGTGGGACAGTTCCTTTTCAGGTCACATTACATAGTCAAATTTGGCCAGTTCAGGCAGTAAGAGGACCGGTATTTTTAAAAATATTTTTTGCCTTGTTTGAAATGTTGTAGTAGGGCTGAATGTTAGAATTTGCTGGAAATTTCTGGTTACATGAGAGGAGACATGTTTGGTGCTTTGATTCATACCATCCTGAGCTTATCCAGTGGACAATTGTGGGCCTATGTTGAGTTGCCGTTGACGTAGTGATTTGAGGGGCACGCTGATTTCAGCTGTGCTTGGGTGTGGGGTTGGTAAGGAATCGGGTTCATTGCCAAGAAATGAGACTGTCAATGTGCTGTTTTTATTGTTATTTTGTGCATGGCAAATGTGCAGCTGGTGGGCAGTAGTGTTTTTTAGGGGATTGAAATATTAGGGGATGCCTGGGACTGACTATGGCTAAGAGACTGTACAGTACGGAAACAGCACTGTGTACCGGGACCTGTGCCTCTGCTCAGGAGGTTGTCTGCCTCCCCATCTATGACGTAGATGGAAGCTTGCGTAGTTTCGAGTGTAGTCTTGAATACTCCTAGGCTCCTCAACTTCCCACCTGGGCTGACAAGTGTGACGTTGTCTTCTTTAAGAAAAGGCTTTCCAAGCTTCACCCACGTTGCTCTGCTGATGACATTGACATCTGCGCCCGTGTCAATCTTGAAGCTGATCTGCTTGCCTCTCACCACCAGGTTAATTCGCCAAGGAGGATCGTCAGTCACCACTGATCCAACAAAGAGTTCTTTCACATCTGTAGTCTCAACTTCTTGGACACTCTTTGTCTTTGATCTACACACTCTAGCAAAAGGTGACATTTTACCACACTTCACGCACTTCTTTCCCATTGCCGGACAGCGTTCTTTCATGTGAGACAGTCCACACCTACTACAAGTTGGAGCTTGGTCCATCTTGCTACCACTCTGCTGATTCTACCTACCTCCCCTTTGAGGAAAGTTTTTCTTTCTGTGATATCTATCTCCATGGTTCACTCTGTCAACATTGTGCGCTGCGGCTCCCTGTAGCTGTAACTCTCTTTTAACCTGCTCTTGTTGTCGAGCCATTGTCGTTGCTGACTTCAGCGTGAGGTCTGCTGTAAGTTGAAGCTTCTCAGAAAGTTCTTTGTCTAGCGGCCTATCACAAGTTTATCCTGAATGCAGTCGTCTTTATTCGGAAATTCACAGTGCGTTGCAAGGTCATGCAGACTTCTAATGTACTCTTCTATTGTCTCCTCAGGATGCTGTTCTCTTCTCGCGAACACAGCCCTCTCATGAATGAGATTCCTCTTCGGAATGAAATATTCGTCAAACATGCCCACAACAATGTCAAAGTCTTTCTTCTGTTCGCCATTCAAGTTGAATGTTGCGAATATCTTGCCTGCCTCCGCTCCTAAGGCTTACAAAAGGCTACTAACCTGCACCTCGCCACTGTCTCTGTTCAGCTTTGTTGCCAGACGAAAATGCTGGAAACGCTCTTTCCAACCGGCCCACGCGGCTGGCTCATGAAAGTTAAATTCCTTTGGTGGCTTGAACATTGTCCTCTTCCAGAAATGTACACTTCAAATGAACAGTCACTGATGTTGCACGTTTACTTCTGACACCATGTCGTGTTACCGCTTCTATGTGGGCTGGATGGACTTCGATTCAAACCAAGATGCATTCACAAAATACAGGGAAGCCATTTCTTAACTTGGCGGCATACACGCTATTTATTTTCCCACTGGCATGCGCGATCTAAGGGAGAGACAACCACTATACAGGACTTGCCTCCCATAGACCAATATGCTTCATTATATGACACTGCAGAGCTTATTAAAAAAAAATTATACTCAGAAAGGAATGTTTACCGATTTAGCCAAAGGGGTGCAAACCAAAGTTATGGCAGTCATGTGAAGAGTTGTGCCCCTGACTCGGAGCGTCACAGCTATACATGGTAGTCTATATATCGGCGACGCTCCGAGTCAGGGGCACAACTCTTTACATGACTGCCATAACTTCGGGTTTCTCCCCCTGTGATTTAGCTTACAAGTGACATGTCTTTTTTTGTAGCATAAATCAAAAGACATACACTAAGTACATGTATGTGATCTGACCTAAAATCGAAAATATCTGAGATGCTTTGTAAAATAAAAATGGAACGATAATTCTTTATTTTATTTTACTTTATTGTTAATTATTGCCGACTTGTAATTTTGATTTGTTTGCATTTTAGAGAGAAATGTTTATTCACTTTGAATTACTTGTCTTAATTTCAGGGCACCATTTTTCTTATTTATTTTTTGAAATTGAACATCTTTGAATTTAAGGCAGGGGACATAAACGTGTCAAGCGCTGACATTTCTACCTTCCTTAACCTCACCAACTGAGTTGTTTGTGACTTTGATTTGCCGGTTATTGAAAACGTTTAGTTGCAATCGCAAATCATATAATTTTTAAAGTAACGTTGGGAGAGTTGCGCATGTGATATATTCTTTTTTCCTTTCTGCAGTGTTCTGCAACAGGTTTCATTATCAGTCATCGTGCTATCACATTGTGCGGGAACAACTAACATGGAATGCAGCCAAGGTAACCTATAGTTAAGGGACTTATAAAATGTAAAGTGTCTTAAAGAAGAAAACGTTACTGATTGGCAACGTGCATTTGGCTATAAACAAAATTAGGAAATAAGATAACCTCGACACTTAAGGGTCAGTGACCTCAACGTGTGAGGTGTCGACACACTTGCTGCCAGTGGTGTGTAAATTATTTTTAGAAAATCACACAAGTGATTGCAGAAGACATTACAATCAGCCTGAACAGGACCTTTTTAGTGACCCAAATTACAGACAAACACACAATTTGATATTGATTGATTCTCAGGCCATTTGATTAACTCCTTCACTGGGGAGAAAAATGGGAACAAGATCTAACTGCAAGAGACATAGATCCTTATGAGCCCCCGGGATTGCGAGGCCTCTTGAGGCCCTTTGCCAGTTGCTGAGACCAATTTGTATCCATGTTTCTTGGACGGTGTTGGCTTTTTGGTCGTTGAATGAACCTAGCTTTCTGAAACAACGATGTACCTACAGCGGCGGGGAAGGGGTTAAACCTTTAACTCATTCAGACCGGCACACGTATTTCCCAAATTTTGGAGGCGTCATCTAACGACTATGCACCTGTTGCAGGAGATGGATCGACCACGATAATTCAAGGGTAGTGCCGCGCCAAGCTAATCTGGCACTACCCTTGAATTATCATGGTCGACCCATCTCCTGCTGTAGTGCGTCATGGCTGAATGGGTTAAAGCACGCCACTGATTTAACCCTATAAAGCGCGCAGTATACACTATTAATTTTACCCGTGAAAACTGACCTTTAAATGAGTACCATGACCCCAGCTCTCCCTATTTCGTGAGGACAAAACTCATCATTGAGAATATATGTCCAAATTATTAAGTTACTTTGCAATTCTTTTCTGTTTTACAAAGTAAAACTGTTCTCGTCAGGGAAAACCCCCATGTTAATTCTCAGATCAGTTCTCTGCAAGATTTGTTTGTTTAAATATTTGTATTTATTTCAATGCAGGAAAAATGCAGCGAACTTGGCGGAAAACTTGCAGAAATTGAAAGCTCTGAAGAAAATGATTACATTAAGAAAATTGCTAATCTTGGGACAGGTATGTCAGTTACTTTTATTCTAAATATTTTAACCGTTGAAGACAAATTAATGTTTCCAATGTTTCCGAAATTGTTGCATTTCTTTTGCTCGTCAGTATACAAATGTCAGGGAGTATGACCGAAAGAGGCCACTGCGTCCAAACACTGCTCAGAAACATACATACACAACGCGCAATTTTAAGTTTTCTATTGCTTAAGAATTTGCGACAGTGATCAGTTTTCCAACTAATAGACAGATCCACTTTTTTATTTTTTGGCTCCGCTACTTTAGTCGGGGTCCGACAATCGTGCTATGCGTGCTTCATGGAAAGAGTGCGAGTGTAGTGGTGCTAGCACAATAAAGCGCGCTATTCGACGTTGATTTTTAAATAACACTTTTAGGATGGCATATCTTCAAACGTATACCATGTTCGCCAAATCAGGTTGTGATTTTTCGTAAACTATAAAGGTAGAGCTTTGAAATTTTGCACGACTACACATTTTAAGCACTATTTCCGATGATGATATCTGTTTGTATTTGTGTACAGTCTGAAATTATAGGTGATCCTATACCTACAAGTGGGCATGTCCGCTATTTAGTCTCTAAAATAAAGTTTCGTGCATGCAATCATCAGAACACTTTTCTAAAGTCTGCATACAACGTCCCCCATGAGAACTTCTGCGTGTGCTAGTCTGTTTATATCGATGAGGCGTCTCTCATTCATTCTCACAACCATACGGGGTCATCGTACACGTACGAATGCTTTACACACAACTGACAGATCTACGATCCAATTTAGCACGAATGCTTCACACACAACTGACAGACCTACGATTCAATTTAGCAGACTAAATGTGTAGCAGTTATCTCCCTATTTCGCTGAAAGACAACGCTGGGGTGGGTTATGCTTTTCGACCTTTATTGCAGTGTATCCAGGATTAGTATCATAGCAGGAAACGTTAGAAAAACATGTCCTGCATCAGAAACAATGCAATCATAAAACTAACAGTTGCAGACAACTAGTCATGACTAGAACAGATGTACATCACACTCATTGAAACAAGTAACTCTAGAAAAACAATGTTCACCGTCTTTAACATGGCACAAGTGTAAAAGATTGGAAACTAGTAATCAACTAATCTCAGCTACAATACATGGTTTGATGAATTCATGAAGCTGACAATAACCCAAATCCCTACCCTAGAGCTGTACTGATACATCAAGCTCAGGTACGTTACAGGTAAATCACATGCTTCCACAAAACCACAAAATGATCAGCAAACCCGATATTACAATAAAAAGAAGAGTGCAACCAACATAGCTTAGTTTCAAATACACAAGTATAGCAAAATATCAAATAGTTGTAGTTACAGAAAATATATATTGTTCTCCAACATCAAGATACCAACAATGCAGATATAGAGCAAGACAATAGCGCAAGTTGCTCCTTCAATAGCAAAGGTAAAAGTGACACAAGGTTATGGCAAAGAGCTGAACCGGTTTGCGTGAACACTGTTCAAGTGCAGGCCACAAATAATATTATATCTGGACGTTTCTAGGCTGAACTAAAAGAGTTCAAAAAGGTTAAGGGTCAAAGGTCAAAGTTACAAGCTGACCAGCTGGTGAAACCAAGGTACATTATCTACTACAAGTTACTAAGGCAAACTCTCTCTCTCTCTCTCTCTCTCTCTCTCTCTCTCTCTCTGTCTGTCTGTCTCTCTCTCTGTCTCTGTCTCTGTCTCTCTCTCTCTCTCTCTCTCTCTCTCTCTCTCTCTCTCTCTCTCTCTCTCTCTCTCTCTCTCTCTCTCTCTCTCTCTCTGTCTGTCTGTCTTATACACCCAAAAATCATACTCTACCACACTGTCCCCCTCAGCAAGAAATGGCGTCCTCGTCATTTGAAACGGACGCTGGGTAAAAACATCAAAGAATGACAAAACTATTACTGTACAAAAAGCAAGCATGACTTAAAAATATTGAAGTTACTAATTTTTAACTCAAAATGTCAAGAGTTCAATGACACTATTCTCCAAAAAGAATTTAAAATGTCAAGCGTTCAATGACACATTCTCCAATAGCAAGGCATTACTCACTCAGTGCCTGTCAAAAACTGAAATACTTCAATACTCTTGACTAGACTGATCATCTAAGTGCAGAAGTTCCTTGATCAGCTGATGCGTAAGAACATACTGATCCTGATTCATCCAAGTTGGAGGTCGTCTGACTCTAGCTGATCTACGAAATGGCTCGTCGTCAGACTCGTCACTTTTAGAACTCTCTGTATCTTCATCTTCATCATCATCACCTTCATCTCCATCATCATTCTCATTACCAGTATCGGGTCCTCTGTCACTAGACGACCCTTGTGGCTCCTCATCACTCTCATGCTCAGTTTCACCATCTCTATCCTAAGATCCAGGCTCGACATCCGGATCCTCTTCATCCAGCATGTGGGCGTCCCCATCAGGTGCTGTCGGTCGCCTCAGAATTCTCAAGTCACAGTACACAACTCGGTTCCTCATCCTGATCCTCTGCGGACATCTCTGTCCTATCTCTGTCCCCTGGCTTGTGTCGAACCGTCTGCTGTTTAGGCTCCAACCTCACCTTAGGACCAGCAACTGAACGTCTGGGTGCAGTTTTAGGCAGCGGTGTGGGTTCAGGCCTCTCCTGCGCTGGCAATGTCCCAATAGGTAACAGAAGATTTTTGTGCAGAGTTCTCTTCTTGCCACCTTTCTCTTTCTGTACAATAAAAAGCGGAATGTCTGGGTTTGGCTTGCTGACAATCACGTAAGGGTCTTCTTGCCATCTGTCTACTATCTTGTGACGACCACCGAAGGCCGTGATCCTGACTAGAACACGGTCATCTGGGTGAAGAGTTCCTGCTCTCGCACTAACATCCTAGTTTTGCTTTTGTCTTTGTTGAGCGTCGCTGACGGCTTTTGATGCAGCCTCATAGGTTGTCTGCAGACGATTGCGAAGTCCGGTGACATAATCAGACAAAGACTGTCCTTGGTCATTGCGAGCGATGCCAAAACAACGTGAACAGGGAGAATAGGTTCTCGGCCGAACATAAGGAAGAAAGGACTGTGCCCTGTAGTCTCATGCCTGGTGCAGTTGTATGCATGTACTAAGGCATCCACATGCTTCTTCCAGTCAGTCTTCTGTTGCGGCTACAGTGTTCCTAGCATGTCCAGAAGGGTGCGGTTCAGACGCTCACATTGACCGTTACCCATGGGATGATACGATGTAGTGTGGGATTTCTGAACACCGGCGAGTGTACAAAGCTCCCTTATAAGCTTGCTTTCAAAGTTTGCTCCTGGTCAGTATGAACTCGCTGAGGAAAGCCATAGTGCAGGGCGACATGTTTGACGAAAGCATCAGCTGTAACTTTAGCGGCCATGGACTTGGTAGGTACAGCCCAGGCGTAGCGTGTAAAGTAGTCGCTGATGACCACAATGTGCTGGAAGCCGCCTTTGCCAGGTCTCGAGGGTGAGAAAGTCCATGTACACGAGTGCCATAGGCTGCGTGGTGACGATGCTGACCAATGGTGCATTCTGATTGGTAGGTGCTATTCGTCTGAGACATCTGTCGCACTTCTCTAGCCAGTCGACAACATCCTTATGCATGCTGGGTCAGTACAAGCGATCGAGTCAGTCTGTGAATACTATGATGGAAACGGAAAAAGAATTACTTTCGCGCATACATCTTGTGATTCTCTCAGGGTTCAGTTGACCATGTGGCCGACCGCAAGCTTTTCACAGTATCCATTCTTTCGTGTATTTGGTCAAAATAATGGAAACATCGACGCTCTTCCATGCCCCACAAGCATAAACATCCGTTGTTGTGCCGCACCTTTAACTTGGCAGTCAGAAGCACATGGTCTACAGCGTTTTTATTGGTCGAGAGGCTAAGTCTGATTGACATTTCACCCAAGGAATGGGTCGGTCTATTCCCTGCTATAACAACCACATGCATGTCAGTACTTGAGTACTAGATCTGTTGCAGTAAGTTTGTGGCTTGGCGGAACCGACCGACAGACCGAGAACAACTGGGTCTGGGCCAGCAGTAACATAGTGATGGAGTTCACAAACTGGAATAAAGGTGAACCAAGCAACAAGCAAAACAATGAACACTGCCTCGAGTTACGAAACAATGTAAACTACAATTGGAACGACGAGGACTGCCAACTTCCACAGATCTCGGTGTGTGAAATAAGGTAACAACAGAAACAAGTGGAAAACCCCAAATGATCCTAATGGTCTCCGAGCCATCCAATCTGGCCTGTAGCATCATTATATGTAGAGATTGAGTTATGACCGCCTTCCCGTCGACCATTAATTTTGTACCCTAAGGCCGACTTCCCCAAATTTTGGAGTTGTCCTCTGAATGCTGCATTACAATCCAGGAGTCAGATCGACCATGATAGTTCAAGGGCGGTGCCAGAACAGCTTGGCGCCCATCGGCGCCTAGCTATTCTGGCATCACTCTTGAACTATCATGGTCGATCCATTTCTAGCTAAGGTGTGTCAGGGTTAAATGAGTTAAGCAAACTAATTCACGAGGGCTCGGGTTGGCAGATAAAATGCGAGATTTAACGAGCATATTTTCTGTCAACGTGAGCACTCGTGATTTATTTTGTTAAATAAAAATGGTCAATCATAATTTAATTTATCTATAACACGAACAATTTTTTTTAAGGAGATGCCAAATAAATGAGTTCATTTATTTGCTCCGCACTGTACCTTAATTGCCATTACACAATAGTATGTGTGTTAGTCTGATTTTGTTTAAATAATTTACGGCCTTTAGTCGTTTGGCCCCAAATCACAGACCAACACACATAAATATAATTGCAAAATCAGAGCCGTCAAGGTGACTGTCAAGTGTGTAAAATGCAAAAAAGAATTATCACCAAAGAAGAAACAAAAAACCTCACTCTGAAAAGAGACAATTACAACAGAACATTAAATTTTATTAACGCTTTGCGTGTCGGTAACGGTTTTAGTCGCGATGATTCCTATATGAATCATCGCGACTAAAACCGCTACCGACACGCAGAGAGCTAATATTTCGAGTTAAACTCTTTTTTCTTCTTCAAAATAGCGAAGAACGCAGCTTTCCTTTCTCCACCGGTTTCTTCTCTGCATTTTTTATGCTTGGCAGTCAACGTTTGGTCTGGATTTCATTTTTGTTTTCTCTTTCAAAAAAAGAACAGACATACAAACAGGTACACAATGTGATACTTATCTTTCCTTTTGTCCTCGAAATAGTCATAAATAATAATAATTGTCTTTGTCTTGCGACCAATGACCTAACTTTGCTGATGCTGATAAGCCAAGGAGTCAGTGCAATATTAAAAATTCTGTATACATACATCCGTCCGTGTGTGTGTGTGTGTGTGTGTGTGTGTGTGTGTGTGTGTGTGTGTGTGTGTGTGTGTGTGTGTTTGTGTGTGTGTGTGTTTGTGTGTGTGTGCGTGTGTGTGTGTGTGTGTTTCAGCCGAGCGTCTCTCTGAGGACCAACTATTCCAGCGGAGCCGGATCGCGGCCCAGACTAACATGCCAAATACGGTCATGCGGAAGTCAACTATTCATGCTGACCCAGTAGTCACGACACAGCTTTCCGTTTGAAATATTACTCAGTCGTAGATAATTAATCATTCTGAATTTCTAGAATATAATCATAATAACCATGGACTATAAACCATCGCATACAAATTAACGAAGTCAACTTTGGCCTTTGACATTTCCGGCGTGAATCGATTTTCTCAGAAAATGTTCTGTTGCTTATAATGAACATTATAACCGCTAATGCCTAAAACTGTTCGAGGAATATGTCAGTATGCCAACGGTGACGTGATCAGGTATTAGTTAAGATCAGAGGGTGTGACGTTTGGGTAGATATTAGCTTTTGCGTGTCGGTAGAGGTTTTTGTCGGGAATATAGCGATAAAAACCGCCACCGACACGCAAAGAGTTGTTTCCCTTTCCGCGGCCATTGCAATTCGCTCATAACCCCCTCATAGTTCAACGCAAAAATGGTAAGTTTAAAAAGAGGGAATGTCTATAAAATAATCTAGAGCAAGTTGACCAGTACCCTCCGAACATCATGCAATTGTAAGAAGCATAGATCCTCATGAGTCCCCGCATGAGGATCCGCTGTGCCTCTTGACTGTCCTATTTGTATGTGAACGCACACGCATCATCCTTTAGCTCCCATATATACTGACGAGCAAAAGAAATGCGACAATTTTAGAATCATCGGAAACACTGACTAAAGTGTTTCCGATGATTCCAAAAATGTCGCATTTCTTTTGCTCTTCAGTATATCTGCACATCCTGTAATAAATTATAGACTTGCTCTAAAGACATGTTAAGTCTAATTCTGCCTCTCTCCATGTACCCTTTTTTTACAGTAAATAAAGCATGCAGCAAAAAATGGTTTTCAATTTGTCGATGTGCGACTATGAGTGTCGATGTGAGTTTCAATCAAGTTTCTGTCGAGTACGTGTTTTGTTTGACAGTTGCTGGTGTTTATTAATTATGTATTGTTTATCCATCCATCTATCCACCCATACATCCGTTCATCCATACATTCATCCATCCATCCATCTGTCCATCCCTCAGTCCAAATATCCATCCATCCATCCGTCCGTCAGTCCATTCACCCATCCATCCATCCGTTTGTCAACTCACCCATCCATCCATCCGTCTGTCCACTCACCCATCCATCCATCCGTCCACTCACCCATCTATCCATCCATCAGTCCTTCCGACCGTCCACTCACCCATTCCACTCCCTTAGTCAGGTCCCACCCGTGGCCTCCCTTGTGGTTGGCGACAGTGAAATAACTTTTAGCCAGTCTGTACGTAATCTGGGAGTTCAGTTCGACTGCAGTATGTCCATGCACCATCAAATTACTAATTTGTGCAGGACGGCGAACTTCCAGCTGCGAAGAATCAGCTCCATTAGACCATTCATCACCCGGTCCGGTACTGTTCAACTTATTTGTTCCCGTGTCCTTAGCCGCTTAGACTATTGTAACTCCCTCCTGGCAGGTGTCTCTCTGAAAGAACTCTCCCGCCTGCAGACAGTCCTCAACAATGCTGCCAGACTTGCCTTTGGCAAATCTAAAATGGACCATGTAACCCCCCTACTTCAGGAATTGCACTGGCTACCCATTCAGTTTAGAGTCGAGTACAAGATTGCTGTCCTGGCTTTTCGCTGCTTTGATGGATCCCTACCGCCATACCTCTCATCCCTCCTCAACATCTATCAGCCCTCCCGTTTCCTTCGTTCCTGCTCTGAGAAGCGTTTTTGTGTCCCCAGCTTCTCCTCCAAGCGGTTTGGCTGCCGGGCATTCCGGTATCAAGCGCCTGTTGTCTGGAACTCTCTTCCCCAACAACTCCGGAATGCTGAAAACATTGACGTCTTTAAGACCACTTAAAACCTACTTCTTTTAGTTTGCGTACCATTAATCAACCGATTGTGTGCGTGTGTGAGTGTGAGTGTGCGAAAATGATCTGATCTGCATCTGCATACATATTTCTGTGGCTTATGATGCCTCACTTTGCACCATCATGGTGGCATTTATTACCTCGGTCTTCCTCTGTTGACCATGTAGCACCATCTTGGTGGCTCTGATCTTTACATCCTTAGTGTATTGACCATTTGGTGGCTTGGACGATCACAGGTCATCCATTTGTTGACCATGTAGTGCCAACGCGGTTGTGCTGATCTTGGGTCTTCCTTCTGTTGACTTTGTAGCACCATCATGTCTTATGCTGTGTTACGATTGTGGTTGTGTTGTTCTGTGAGAGCGTGCGTGCATTAATCGTAGGAAGCGATCCGATATTTATTTAAGCTATCATGATTACGAATCACGTACCTTTTAAGTACCTTCCTACCAACAACAACAAACTCCTGATGCAGTGGAAGGGACCTTACGTTGTCGACACGGTGGTTGGCATCATCGACTACAGAGTAAAGGTCAACAACAAGGTGAAGACTTACCATGCTAATCTGCTGAAGAAGTATATTGAGAGAGATCGTCAAGACAAAACACAACTGGTGGCATCGGTGCGTCTTGCTGATGACGAAGAACTAGACGACGAGAATCTGTTTGACCTTAATGAACTCCGCCACAAGTAGAAGATATCCAGTTCGGTCAGAATCTGACCCACACTCAACGAGAAGAACTGCGCGTCCTGACTCAAGAATTCAAGCATCGGTTTACACCTGACCCAGGGACAACAGACATCATCCAGCACTAGGTTAACCTGACGTCAAACGAGCCAGTTCGCAGCAAACCTTATCGTCTTCCTTATAACACGAGGGAAGAATTGAAAAAGGATATCAAGGAAATGCTGAGTCTGAAAGTCATCAGAGAGTCCAAGTCACCATATGCGTCCCCAGTTGTCACCAGATGGATCCAACCGGGTGTGTGTGGACTACCGCAGACTCAATAAACTAACAATCTTTGATCCAGAGCCTATGCCCACAGCGGAAGAACTGTTCCAGAAGGTCAGTGGAGACCGATTTTTCTCAAACATTGACCTAAGCAAAGGGTATTGGCAAATCAAGGTTGCAGAAAAAGATATCCCCAAGACAGCATTCGTCACACCCGACGGTCATTGGGAGTTCCTGAAGATGCCTTTTGGTATGGTGAACAGTGGTGCCACATTGAAGAGAGGACTGAAAAGATCCTAGAAGATATGCAGAATGTTGTCTTTTACTGGGATGACATTCGTATCCATACCAAAACTTGGGGGGATCATCTCAAGGCACTCCGAGAGTGTTCCAACGTCTGTCAAATGCAAATTTCACCATCCGACCAAGCAAGTGCATTCTTGGGGCCAACAACATAGACTTCATCGGGCACAGCTTAAGCGCAGGTTTAAAGGGGTTACACGACGACAACGTGCGAAAGATTAGGGATGCCCCGAGACCTACGACCAAGACACAAGTTCACTCATTCATGGGCTTGGCGAACTACTACCGGGAGTTCATCCCAAACTTTGCAGCAGTTACAACACCCCTAACTGACTTGCTGAGGAAAGGTCAACCTAACGTAGTGAAATGGGAGGAGCCCCAAGAGCGAGCGTTCCAGGCAGTCCGAGACATCCTAACTGAGAAGCCAGTTCTACACCTTACCGACCCGCTGAAAACATTCGTTCTAAGGACAGACGCCTCCAACGAAGGAGTGGGTGCAGTATTAATGCAAGAAAATAATGGGAAACTCTACCCAATGAGCTACGCCAGCAAAAAGTTAACCAGCGCTGAGCGAAACTACTCGACCATCGAGAAGGAATGTCTAGCCATCATCTGGGGAGTAAGGCGGTTCGAACTGTACCTTCTGAGCGTGCCATTTGTTCTCCAAACGGACCATCAGCCCTTGAACTATCTGAACTCTGCAAAATTTACAAATTCTCGTATCATGAGATTGGCGATGTTCTTGCAGAGTTTTGACATTAAATTACAGTCTGTTAAGGGTCCACAGAACTTTGGAGCGGATTACCTGAGCAGAGCAGATTAAATGAAAATGTTTGTGTCCAGAACAGTTTAAAGGAAACATTTCGTTGTACATGAGAATTTAAAGGGACATGTCTGTGATCAGGACAGTTTAAAGGAACATATCTTCATTCGGGACATTTTAAAGGAACTGTGAGTTAATTATTTTAAAGTAGTTAATGTGATTTGATTTTGATGTGAAATTGTATTTGTTTAGGGTTCTGTGTAGGGTAATACATCCACAACCGTATTTGTTTTTTATTTGAGAAGAAATTTTGTGAAATTTCGTTCTAAAAGGGGGTGGGGTAGGGGGTGGAGGGGGGGGGGGTAATGTTACGGTTGTGGTTGTGTTGTTCTGTGAGAGCGTACGTGCATTAATCGTAGGAAGCGATCCGATATTTATTTGAGCTATCATGATTACGAATCACGTACCTTTTCAGTAAGTTTCATTTTCGTTCACGCGTAGTGCGGAATTGATTATCTTTTGACACACGGAGTTGAATCCCGAAAAATCTAGAAACCGCTCGAGTAATCACCGTGTTTTCTGTGCGCGTGAAGTGGGCGGTCAATATGTATTAGGCGGAATCTTGAAACTTCCGGATAATTCGGGGAAGGTCGTGACCTGTCTAGTATACTCATGCGTGAAGTCATAACACACCGGGATTTCCCAACATAGGGGCTGGAAAATAGCAGCCATATTTTTGTGGACTATTCTAGTGTAATGTTTCTCATTGATATTTAGGAGTTTTAGTTACGTATTTTGTTCTGATTGGTTGTGTTGTACGAATTTCCTCGATTATTTTGGAAAGCATTCCACTATAAAAGATCGTGTTAGGAAGCTCGTGTGTACATTGCTCAGTTGTAGAATTGCGATGTAACGGCGTCATTGTTCAGTTGTATAATTGCAGTGTATCGTTAGCGTTTTGATACTGAGAGAGCGCTACGCAAGATATTTGTGCTTCTTTGTCAGTGACGGAGTTATGCAGTGAATGGTGATGTACATTGTATGAGAGACGCATTGTGTCAAAGTGTGGACATTTTGCAGAGAAGACATTGTACCAGTGTTGGTGTATTTGTGAACGCATTTCATGGACATCGCATCGCTGTAATAAAATATTGTTGGAACTGTTACTCCAGTATTGTCTACAATCTTAAGCCACGTGTGACGGGTTGCAACTGAATGAAGTTTATTTTAATAAAAACTTACGTGCGTGCGTCTGGTGTGTTTATCATACTACGACTACGATCCAACACGTAACATGCTGACCGTTTAGCACCATCGTGGTGGCCTTGATCTTAGGTCTTCCCTTTGTTGACCGTGTAGCACCATCGTGGTGGCGCATCAACATCATCAAAATGCGTTTGACGTGTGATTGTCAATGGTTTTGTTATGTGTTTTAGTTGTATGTTTGTGCGTAGATTAAATCTTTCTAAAGGTAGTGAGATTCTGCATATATACTTTTTTTTTTTGTAACGCGCTTAGAGCACACTGCTCCTGGGGATTGAGCGCGATATAAAGGCTCTTTATTATAATTATTATTATTATTATTATTATTATTATTATTATTATTATTATTATTATTATTATTATTATTGCAGGTTTGTCCTTGCTTGTTTGTTCGCTTTGTTATGTGTTTGTTCTAGCCAGTCTTTGCTAACATTACAACTTCTTTAAAAGGAATCAGGAATCAGGAATTTATTTAACGTCTTTTCACACATTGGTGATATTAGACCAAAAAAAAAAAAAAAAAAAAAAAAAAATATCAACAACCAAACACACAACTTGTGAGTATCAAACAATAGCAATAATTAACATCCAACCACACACACAAATACTTATTATAATAGTTTACCCACCGGACTATGAATTATTATATTAACTATTGAAATTGCAATATTTCTATTAAGATGTCATACAAATTGTCTGCTAAGTGATCAACTGTTATGTTATTTTTTTGTCAAAAGATTCAGTATAATAGGACATTCACAGATTATATGTTTAACAGAGATGGGGCTTAAGCACTCGCATTTGATGTCTTGCGAATTTTGTTTTCCAAGAAGTTAGTCTTAACTTGTATATCAACGAAGCTGTTTTCCTTGAACAAGGAGGAACATGATAAGCATATTTCATATCATCATTGTGAAAAAAACTGTTTAGCACAGAGTACATTTAATGTAGAGATAATTGCATATTATTACAAACTGCTGAGTTTTCTCTATTTATAGCTCCTTTTTTTTTTTTGCTTGTCTGTCACAAATTTCATTCCAATAAATTCCGCAGTGTGACGGTATCCAAAGAAAATCGATCCCTATTCCTCTGGACATAATACAGCTCATAATAATTATGTTTAATGTCATACACTAGTTTTTTTCTAGTATTACAATCCCAGCTTTTTAGACTATATAGGACAGATTTAGAACCGACACAGATCAAAATGTTAAATATATCATAAGGTAGAAGTTGAATAAAATTTAGTGCCATGAGAATCGCATACAGTTCAGACGTAAATATAGAAAATCCTTTACTAAGATAAAAAGATTTCTTCACTTTGAGATCAGGAATAACAAAGCCTGCACCACAGTCTGAAGAATCTAAGCTAGACCCATCTGTGCAAATTTTCAAATGTTTAAAATATGTTGTCTGTAATTTTTCTTTCACTAAATTTGCTAAAACGTTCACATCCTCATCTTTTTTCAAATCTGTGTAATCTATATCGAAAGTAGCATTAATATGTTCCCAGGGAGGTATAGTATGTGTTACTGGTAAAACGGGAATAGTCTTGATATCTATATTGCAGTGTTCTATAGCATCTTTGACATAGTTACGTATAGGTAAAAGATACGGGATGGTTTGCGCTCTCTTCGGGAAATCCACATCTGCATCTAAAAATATGTCTTCACGTACTGAATTTTTAACGGACAGGCTTCGGACAATGTATTTTGCAGTTGCTAATTTACGTTGGTCAGATAAAGACAGAACACCTGCTTCTTTGTAGGTTTTTACAGTATTAGTATGAACCGGCACTCCAAGGGCTAATTTAACTGCTTTACTATCAATGCTTTGCAGCTTCTGTAGAAGTGTAGCTGGGGCAGTAAAGTAGACTTCCTGACCATATATAAGTGTTGATCGAACTAAAGATGTACCAAGGTGTAAAACAGTTTTAATGTCCTGACTCCATGGTTGTGAGTTTATAATTTTTAACAATTTAAGTCTTTTTCGTACCTTATTTAATATGGCTTCAATATGAATTCTCCAAGATAATTTTGATGTAAAACGTACGCCTAAAAACGTTACACTCTGTTGGTAGTTTAAAGGCGTCCCGTTTAGGGATAAGTTAGGAAATGTTTTAGCACTTTCCCCATTATTGAAAAGCATTAGACATGTTTTTCCCCAGATAGTTCTAGACCATTTTCTTTCATATAGTTTGATAATTTGTCCAATTCAATCTGATAAACTTTTTAAACGTAATCTACGATTCTTTTTGGGGTACGTTTTCTGAGATTAGTGTTTATCCACATAGCAATATCATCTGCATATTGTACCACAGTTGTGTCCTGTGAGAGAGATTGTGGGAGGTCGTAAATTAACACAGTGAATAAAAAGGGTGAAATTATTGATCCCTGCGGAATACCCATATCTATTTTCTTAAAGGTTGAATAACTTTTACCAACTTTGGTGCAGACAAATCTTTCAGACAAAAAGCTTTTAATGTACTCATACATAAACCCGGTTATGCCAATCTGTTTTATTTTGTATAATAATCTAGCATACCAAACACTATCATAAGCCTTTTTTACGTCGAAAAAGGTTGCTAGTATACTTTTTCTTCTAGAAAATTGTTTTTAATGTTATTTGTGAGTTTAACTAAATGGTCTGTCGTACATCTACCTTTCCAAAAACCAGCTTGATGAACTGGAATTATATCCTTTTTTTCACAGTAATGAAATAACCGATTTAAAAGAATCTTTTCCATTACTTTGCAAGCTTGTAATGTTAGTGCAATAGGTCTATAACTTATAATCAATGTACGTGTTTTACCCGATTTGAGTTACTGGAACTACTACTGACTGCTTCCAGATAGTAGGAAGAGATCCATTAAACCAACATTTTTGGTAAAATGTATGTAGTAGTTTTTTCCACGACTCAGGTAAATGATAAAGTAGTTTGTAAGAAATTCCATCTATACCCACTGCACTAGAGGTATTTGCAAACGACTGTAAAACATCTAGGAATTCATTATATTGAATTGGAGCATTGATATACTGAGAATGAGTAGAAACTGGATCTTGATAATCTGCTTTGACTTCTTCTTGGTTTCTGTGGTTTATGTTTGATAAACTGAGACTTGATGTGAGACTATTTTCTGCAAACATATTAACAAAGGCCTCCGCTTTATCTACTGCACTAGGAAATGTGTTGCCTTCTACTGTGATTGGATACACTTGTAATTTGTATCCATTTTGTAATTCTGATATTTTTCTCCAAACCTTATATGTATCTTTTGATTCAGACACTTCATTTTTACAGAACTCAGCCCAGTGAATCTTTTTTTCTCTCGCCACTATTCTGTTACAGTGTATTTTAGTTTTCTTCATTTCCCTAAAGTTCTCTTCAGATTTGTTTCTTATGCATTTTTTAAAGTGTGCCTTCTTAATATTTACTGCTAGTTCACATTCCTTATTCCACCAAACATTACCTGAATATTTACCTTTTGATTTTCCTTTGCATTTTGGTATGGACTTCTCCGCAGCAGAAAGAACAGCTTTTGTAATATTTCCATAAAATGTATCTATACTTTCATGTTCTATACTTGCAATGTCATGGGACAGCAAGATTGTCTCATACAGTTCCCAATTAGCATTGACATACTGAAACTTTGGAATTCTGTCCTCAATATTGCAATATTCATCTTTATCTTTAACGTTTAATTGTATAATGATTGGAAGATGATCACTTCCCAAACAATCTTCCTCAGTGATCCAAGTGCAATTTGTTGCCTGAGTTGGGCTTACTAGTGATATATCAAGAGCAGATGCCTTATGAGTATAAACATCTGGGATTCTAGTGATACTACCATCATTTAAAATGATTAACTTAGAGTCTGAAATATTTTCTACTAGACGATTGCTTGTAACTATCGTACATCCAGACTCCCAGAACGGTGCATGAGCATTGAAATCTCCTAGGACCATCTGCTGAGAATCAATATTTTTTAGCCAGTCAGTGTTGTCATCTTTTGGCCCTCTAGGTAGATATACGGAGATCACATTTAAAGTATTTTGATTATTAATTTTTACCAAGGCCCCAGTGATATAGATATCATTTAGATCTTTCGTTATAGAGTACGTATTTAGTGATGAATATGCTAGGTCATCGCTAATGTATAACGCAGTTTGGACTTTATTCGATATAGGGTCATAATGGTATAGAGGAGGATAATAATATCCTCGAAGTTTTGGGAGTTTTTTTTACCTTCTACATTCAGAGATTGTAACGCTAATATACAATACTCTGACTGTAAAATGTGATTCTCGAAGGATAGGAAATTTGTTGAAATAGATCTGCAATTCCACTTCTTTAAAATAATTGATAAAAAGTCATAGAAATTGACTATCCTGACAAACGAAAAGACCCGCATCACACGCTTCTTCATATGTGATGTAATACAAAATCACTATTTCCTCGAGCAAAACCGGGCGGTTTCGCTCGAGGAAATCGTGATTTTGTATTACATCAAGAAGCGTTTGACGCCGGTAATTTCGTTTTTCAGTACACAGTACAAGCTCACTAAAGTTTATATAAGTTTTAATCATGTTACAATCACCACTGACCTGCATCGGGGAACTCTACTATGAAGCTAAAGAGAAAAGAGCAGAAAGGCCTTTTTATGACATGTAAACTTCGTAACTAATCAACAGCAAAAATAGTCCTGTTGAGCATTTACCTTTTTATTTCCTGGAGACGGTCGCTTGTAATTAGTTGTTAACTTTGGTCTAGATGCTCGCCGTATAAAGGGAAGCAATAACCCTCCATGCTGTAAAACTTCGCGGGGTTGTTTCAGTAAGTACTATCAGTATACGGTAACCGATTGGATGTCGGTAGCGGTTTTAGTCGCGACGATTCCTGAAGAAGTCATCACGACCAAAACCGCTACCGACCGACACCCAAAAGGTTAATGGAATATAAAACAAGCGCTATTAGTGACGGACGAAAAACTCGCCCTTCTTCTTCTTGTTAAGCGTTCCCGAGTTTCTGCCTCAGATGTCAAGATTGGTTGTTGAGATGAAGTTCGTGGTCTGCAGTAGGTCTTGAATGGAGCCCCAGAGTTTCTCTGACAGCGTCGCTCCATGTGGCCAGTGCTGTATCCTGGCGTCTTGGTACAGGGGACAGGACTGCAGTACATGCTCTGGGGTCTGTAAACCAGTTAAACACAAGCAGTCTGCAGTGTGTGACAGTCCAAGGTGGTACAAGTGTGCACGCAGTCGACAATGACCAGTCCTTAGACGGAATATGGTGGTCTGTTCGTGGCGCTGGAGGTGTTTTAGCTGGTCATCAGATGGTGGGTTGTGTTGGATTTGCCAGTCTGCATAATAGAGCCGCTTTATGAGGGTTTTGACTTCCTGGAAGGACATCGGTTGGCTTGGCTGCTCAAGCTTGCTGCCGGACTTGGCGAGTCTGTCAGTCTCCTCGATTCCTAATATTTCACAGTGAGCAGGTACCCACTGAGCAGCCACTTGTGTTAGGGGTGAGAGGGCGACCAGCCGGTGCAGTGTTTCTTTCTCTAGCTGCTCACTAGGGGACTACAGGCTTTGAATGGTGGATCTGCAGTCGGTCAGGAAAACGACGTGTGAGGGTAGTGGATCGTCTGCACCGACAAGGCTGGCAGCCTCTCGTAGAGCAGTGAGTTCAGCCCGGTAGTTGGTTGACAGTCTTCGTGCAGGCAGGGATATGGATGTGGTGTGTCCATCTGGGTAGCGGGTGAAATTTCCACTGCCTCCATTCTTGACAGCTGCATCTGAGGATCCATCTGTGAAAACGTGTGCCCAGACTGATGCATTATAATCCCGGTCCAGCATTTCCAGTGTGAGAGACCTGAAGATGGCTTCTGACTAGGATTCTTTGCTGGCTATTCCGGACATCAGTAACAAAGAGCACGTTTCCAGGGAGGTGCTCCAGTCCTCAGCAGCTTGAAGAGGTTTTCGACCATTTGAGGCATTGTAGATGGTGTCCTGGTGAGCTCTTGTGAGTTGTTTTGTGAGGTGGTTGAAGCTGCTCCTCTTCAGCTTGTTCTTTGTTTGCTCTTGGAGATGCTGATGGACTGGGTGGGTGGGCAGTCTCTGCAACTTTCCACTGTGAGCAAGGACCTTCTCCTCCCGTCTTTTGTCTAGGAAGTGAGGACCAGTGGTGGTTTCTAAGGTGTGGATGGGTGTCGTTTTTAGCCCGCCTGTGATGATGCGCATGCCTGCGTTCTGCACTCTGGCCAGCCTGCTCTTGTTGCTCTTGGCAGCAGTGACCCAGGCTGTTGAGCCATACTCCATCACAGGACGGGTGTTTCCTGTGTACACCTGCTTGAGGATGCTGCTGTTTGCTCCCCATTTGGTGCCTGCCAGTTTCTTCATGAGAGACAGTCTTTTCGTGGCCTTCCTCTCCGCCTCTTTGATGTGTGGATTCCAGGTCAGTTTCTTGTCTAGTTTGACACCAAGGTAGGTGGGAGTGTCATCCGAGTCGCAATGAAAGACATTGAGATCGCTGTTGTTATCTGTCGTTGTCTCCCTTCTCTCTGAATGTACATATTGGGTGCATAAGCCGATGTTTGCAGGCACAGGCACTGGATGATCGTTGTGTGATCTATCGCCTCTATAACACGGGCAGTGGGAAACAGTAAACTAGGGATCGATTACGCAATGATCATCCAATGTCTGTGTGTGGACGATGTTTGAATGTAATGGGAGTGAAAACTGGGTGAGGATTATTAAAAGGAAAAAAGGCTCTGCACCATGGGCCAGACTAGTAGTCTGATCTTCACCGTTTTGAACAATACAAAGTAAACTTCAGTTCTGTCAAGTGTGCGCTGTACCCCGCCCATCGAAATATTCCAAGAGTACCTTCAGATAAAGCAAAAAAAAAAAATTATGTGGGGGGGGGGGGGGGGGCGGGAGGTTACCTCAAAAGGGTGGGGGGTTAACTCGAAAGGGGTTGGGTGGGGTGGGGGGGGGGGGTTGGGACCTCGATCTTGACACAGAAGGCTAGACCTTGCTTCCAGTGGCCGAAAAATCAAACAACAGGTGTGTGTGTGTGTGCGGAAGGGGGGGGGGGGGTGGAGGGGGGGGGGGCGGGGGGGGGGGCAGTCCAATCTCCAGAAAATGAAACTATAGTGGTGGTGGTGGTGGGGTGGCATTTAGGAATGACTAAACTCTTCAAGTTCATTAACAAACACAAACACAAACACACACACACACACACACACACACACACACACACACACACACACACACACACACACACACACACACGGATGAGTGCCCTTACGTGCATGACAGAAAGTCAATTACAAAACACAATATAGGTCAGAAACAGTTTTATAATGAATATATATTTGTTCTACAAAAGCTTCATAAATAACACAAACAGAGCTGCAAGTAAAGAACACATTTTCCTGTAAAACAAATGTGACCGAGCAAATACCCAAGATACAAATCTAATCCTGTTTCAAAAGACTCATCAGTAATGTTTGTTTATACAGTACAACCATCTTTTTGCAAGCAAAAGTCATAAAAAGAAAGGCGCTCTCTAAAGAGAAGTCATGAATCCAGGGAAAAAAGACGGGCATGTTTAGTATCATGTCCGTTAAAGGTCCTGGTAAATCAAAGTGGCACAGCTGCATTGCGCCTGAATAGATCAGTGTTCACGTCGTGCTCCATAGGCAATAGATTTCCCTGTGCCTCATAACCCGCCTGTCACTTCGGTACTATGGATGTTAAACCCTGAACTAACCTAACAACCACAGAGAAATCTAGAAGGGCTAAATATGTCACCTGTCATTAAAGACCATCATGTTGGTGGCTACAGCCACAGTCACAGTCACAGCTACAGCCACAGTCACAGTCAGTCACAGCTACAGCCACAGTCACAGCTACAGCCACCTAAATGATGGTCTTTAATGACAGGTGATCTCTATAAGGGTGGCTGCTATTACTAGCGCTATACACATATAATGCCAGAACAGCGCTGACTTAACCCTTATCATTCGGAATACACCAGTGTGTGAAATAAGTTTGACTAAAATAGGTCAAGGGTAGTGCCAGAATAGTTTGGCGCCTCTAGGCGCCAAGCTATTCTGGCACCACCCTTGAACTAAAGCGATTGGTCTATATCCTTATCTGTAAGTACTATAGTGTAGCTTGCAATTAGCCTCAGTATGATATGGGTAAAACATCCAGCCAAATTGGAAATGGACAAGATAACTAAAAACATGGGTTAAAAAGCCTTTAAATACGAGAAGAATGAAAAACAACGTTTCAGATCAGAGATCCTTCTTCAAAGAAGGATCTCTGATCCGAAACGACGTCTTTCATTTTTCCATTACTTAAAGGGTTTTCAACCTCTGATTTTAGTTTTCTTTTCACACTAAACCCTTGCAGCAACATTTTTACTTTAAAAATGATGAATTTGTGATTTGTCCTCTGATAACTATACATACAGAACATGATAGTTTAAAGGTGGTGCCAGAATGGCTTAGGTTAGAAGCTATTCTGGCCCATACTTTGAGCTACCATGGACAGTCTATCCCTTGTTGCAGAGTGTCTAGATCTTATTATCTTTTGATGCATACACGGAGTAAACAGTTTTCACAGCAGAACCTGTTTTGAGCGACCATCTTTACTTGCAGGAAAAAGGTGGTCTTAGAAGACAGGTGCTCTCTCAAGTCTTGAAGGGAAAAAGTGTCACCTGTCATTAAAGACCATTAGTCAGGTGGCTACCGCCACCTGAATGATGAAAATGGTTGGTTGGTTGTACATTGCTTAACGTCCCGACAGCAACAAGACTTTCTCAGGACGTGCCTGTACTGCTTGTGAAAAAAAACAACTAAACAGAATATTGAATGTATGTCGCCAGCCGGTCTAATAGGCTAAATAAACCTAACTAGACCATTTAGCAACACACATCCAATATCAAGAGCTAGAGGCAGTGCAGACAGTAGGGAGAGTTTTAAAAAGGAAAATAAGGTGAATGTACCAAGGGTAGACAGAAACACATGCCCCAGAATAGAGTTAAAAAAAACATCCTGGGGGCTGACCAGGGTGACCCTGGGAACTAAAAACTAGTTAACCCTACCCATGTCCCCAAGGGCAGACCCGGGTGGGGGTTGAATGATGGGACTTAATGACAGGGGATCTTTCATAAAGGTGGTCACTCAAAACTGGTTCTGCTGTATAGCACACACAAGGTGATCTACCTTAATAGCATACACAGGAAACTTTTTTTTTACAATTCATATTCACACAGTGAATTAAATGTAAAGCATACTTTTACAATTAATGTACATTAGCATAAGAAAAGAGAAACATCATAAGTTTGTGCAGAAAAAAAACCACATTGAAATATGCACAATATGCACATACATGTTCTACATAAATTAATGTATATATGGGGCATTATTAAACAAAATGTACATGGATTTAATAGACAAAGACGTACTCTGTATTCAAACTTCATATCTTTCTTCTGGTAACAACATTTTTTGGAATAAACTTGATTTAATGATAAACATTCGTATAAAAAATTCTGAAATTCACACAATGCCCAAGTTCTGCCTGACTTCCAAACAACTGCCAAAACAAAATGGTGGTTGGGGAAAGGTAAGGGGGTTAGGATGGAGGGGAGAGGAGGGGAGAAGAGGGAGCTGGTGGGGGAAAGGAGAACGCTGACATTAGGATGTAGTGAATTTGTATGCCCTATCTCTAAGATTATTCAAATAACAAACACTAAAATGTATCATTACAATCATCTTCTGTCTGAACACATTCAAAGAAACCATTTCACAAATTCTCCATTTCACGCATGCATGCACATATGCAAGTAGCTGCTCCTAAATACACCCAACAATGAAGGCGAATATTTATAGCAAATCAATCATAGGTACATCTGAAATCTGTTGAAAATGTCTACACCAATAGTCTCAAGTCAACACAAAGGTAATTCTTTAGAGAATATTAAAAAAAGCACAGGAAACCTTTTTGAGTCCCTTTAAACCCGAAACTTTCAACACAAGAAGACGAACAGAGAAACAGAAGTGTATACTACTCAATTAACCCTTTTAGCCTTCAGGCGCCAAGTTCATCTGGCACTACCCTTGAATTATCATGATCAATCCATCTCCTACAACTGGTACATAGTCATCTGGCACTACCCTTTAATTATCATGAGTAATCCATCTCCAACAACTGGTACAAACTTCCAAAATTTGAGAAATGGGACCTTGGGGCTAAAACGGTTAATCAAACTGCATGTTGCTCTAATTCAAGACAGCAACAAGATAACATTGTGTAAAATGTGAAAACAGTGAAAACAGAACTCATTACAACAACTGTGTAGACCATCAGCTGCGAAGAAAACATGTGATTGCAACTTTACTAAGAGCCGCATTTTGCTCTTCGGCTGTTAGCAGAGCTTTTGTCGCGATGATTCCAGCAGGAACCATAGCGACAAAAAGCACTACCGACAGGCAAAGGGTTTAAGTGAGTTATTAACCCCCTTGTTCATGCAGTTCACAGTGCTGCTGGTTGCATGCACAGAGAGGTTAAACTCACCATTTGCACCTTTTAGCTGCCTACACACAAGTGGAACACGTCCATTCAAATGCACAACATACATGTATACATGCATCGTCCATTTAGTTTTGCTATCAACAGATGATAAAAAATGTTGACACTACATTCTCAAACTTCCATAAACTTATATGATAGTTATATTTGTTCACTTTCAGTGAAAGATCATATGGATGAATGAATTTTGCATAAAATAAATGATTGCAGTGTGAACAGTCTAACTAGCAAACCATTTTTCAACATGAAAAATGGTGTTGTGATGAGAAGTTACCATAATAACACAGACATATACACGGTATTATCTCATCATCTTGGCTTGACTTCGCGAACGAAGATTCTATAGGGGTTGTCCACGACGTCTGCAGGCATGCTCGTGACTGCGGAGGCCAATCCGGGACAGGCAGGTTCGACCGCAGTGGCTGCTGAGGGAGGTCTGGCCAGGGTTCTGAGTTGCGGCATCTCTGTTTTTTCTCCTGAGCCGCTTGTATTTAAGGCCAGCTCTGCGAGAGTCCTCAAAAGGAGACAGCTGCCTTGTAAATGGTGGAGCGCCAGGTGTCACGGTCCGCAGCAAGTGAAGACCACTGGCGGTGGTCGATTTGGCAGGCACTAAGTGACTTTGGGACAGTCTTTGTATCTCTTCTTTGGTGCCCCTCTGTCTCTGTATCCAGTGGCGAGCTCGCTGAACAGGGTGATCTTGGGTAGGCGATGATACTCCATCCTGGAGACGTGCCCAGCCCAACGGAGATGTGACCGCAGCAGCAAAGCCTCGATGCTCACAGTTTCTGCCTGTTCAAGGACCTCGACGTTTGTGACATAGTCACTCCAGCGAATGCCAAGGATTGTACGCAGGCAGCGCTGGTGGAAGCGTTCGAGGAGTCGTAGTTGGCTGCGGTAGAGGGCCCAGGACTCGGAACCATACAACAGGGTGGCGAGGACGACAGCTCTGTACACGCTGATCTTGGTGCCTGTTTTCAGCTGTTGATTATGCCACACCCGCTTGTATAGACGCCCGAAAGCGCTGTTTGCTTTTGCCAGCCTGCTGTCCAGCTCCTTGTCCAGCATGGCGTCTGACGTGATGATGCATCCAAGGTAGGTAAACTGGTGTACTGACTTCAGTTCAGACTCGCCGATGGTGATGTGGGGAGGGCGATGCTCTACCTTGGGTGCCGGCTGATGGAGAACCTCTGTCTTTTTCAGACTGACCTCGAATCCAAAGAGCTGGGCAGCGTCCGCGAAGCAGGATGTGATGCGCTGCAGGGCTCTCTCTGTGTGTGCAACGAGGGCAGCGTCATCAGCAAAGAGCAGCTCACGAATCAGTTGTTCTAGGGTTTTGGTGTGGGCCTGCAGTCGTCTGAGGTTGAACAGGCTGCCATCGAGACGATACCTGATGTACACTGCATCGTCATCGTCGAGGTCCACTGTGGCCTGCTTCAACATCATGCTAAAAAAAATGGTGAAGAGGGTCGGTGCCAGCACACAGCCCTGCTTCACACCGTTGAGAATGGGGTATGGTTCTGAGAGGTGATTGTTGAGTCTGACCTGGCCTTGCTGGTCCTTGTGTAGCTGGATGATCATGCTGAGGAACTTTGGGGGACAGCCAAGTGGCTCCAGGATCTGCCACATGCCTTGCCTGCTCACAGTGTCGAACGCTTTTGTTAGGTCGACAAACGTTACGTACAGCCCTTTGTTCTGCTCGCGGCACTTCTCCTGAAGCTGTCTCAGCACAAAGACCATGTCGGTGGTGCTCCTGTTGGCTCTGAAGCCACGCTGGCCCTCTGGGAGGTGGTCTTCTGCAATGGCAGGTTCCAGCCGATTCAGGAGCAGCCTTGAGAGTATTAAATTACCGTGCTCCAACACGGTATTATACACGCTAGACAAAAAATAAATACTGGAAAGGCTCATGATGAGCAGCTAAGCCGTCACATTGACATTGCAAAGGAGAGCATCCGTTCTACACATGCAAAACTATTGAAAACGCTGATGACAAACAACTTGTGGCAGTTATTTTGCTTACTGGTACGTGCTGGTCTTTTTATTTTCTGGCAGTGACAAATGACAGCTGCCAACATCAGATCTCATCTCTGGAGTTCCTTGGTGTGTGAAGGAAAATAAAACATGCCCAAAATAGATGTAAGCGTAACAAGATGGGATGAACCATAACCCAAAAAGTCCCTTCTACATGAGACCTGTCTTCGCTGTCAAGGGTCTCTACCTTTAGTCTTTGACTTGATTCTGAGGTTGAAATATCTCCTTTTGAAAAATCCTCGCAGATGTGCCAATGCGTCATTGGTTTGTCAAACGTCATTTGTCATGACGTATGTTTTATTAGTTTCGCTTTTGCTTTAATACTTGGGGAAAATGGTGACAAAACTAGAGTTTCACGGTACAATTTCAGCCTTGCTATAATTTGTGTGAAATCAGGTTGACTTTACCTAGCTACATGCTATACAAAGTACACCTGCATGCTTTTCTGAAAGCGCGTCGATGTGTGTGTATGCGTGTGCGTGTGCGTGCGTGCATGCGCGCGCTCCAAACATCCTCAAAAGACGTAGATGTTCATGCGCTCTCCGGGCACATGAGGATCTATGCTTCTTGAAGATGCACGCATATGTGAGAGAGCGAGCGAGCGAGCGAGAGAGAGAATTACGTCATATTATAGTGTGCCTGCGTGGTGACGGAGTTGCTTCTTTTAAGTCACCGCCACCTGTTTGACTTTTTCCAGATGTCAAGGTTTTTTAACTGTTTAAATTTGTTTCTAAAACAATTAATTTTTAATAAAGACCTTGAAATAGTACAAAGCTGGCAAACGAACTCATTCAATGTCTTTCTCCAAACTAGCTATATCGTGTCACCTAAATGCTCTTCTGAAAGCGCGATGTGTGTATGTGTGTGTGTGCGCGCGCGCATGCGCGCGGGCGCGTGTGTGTGTATGTGTGTGTGTGCGTGTGCGTGTGCGTGTGCGTGTTAGTGCGTGCATGCGCGCGCGCTCCAAACATCTCCACGAGACCTAGATCTTCATGCCTCTTGGAGATGCGCACATGTCTGTGTGAGAGAGAGAGAGAGAGAGAGAGAGAGAGAGAGAGAGAGAGAGAGAGAGAGAGAGAGAGAGAGAGAGAGAGAGAGAGAGAGAGAGACAATGACAATGACAATGATCCTTTATTTGACAAAGTTTTGGTAATAACAACCATTTTTCGAACTTGCCGTTGCTAATCTACTGATTACAGAGTTACTATCGTACTAATTGTTTTCTACTACTAAGAAGGAAAAAAAAAAAAAAATGACATGACAGCACAAGCCAAGAATTAAAAAAAAAAAAAAAAAAAAAAATTAAAAAAGTAAAAATAATGTTGGGGGGAAGTGACATAGGAATTACCAACTTTACTGGTCGGGCATAATGACATGTTGTGAGGTTCAATTAAAATAATATAATAAGAATACACACAACCTAATACGCATACATAACGCATGCACATTTGAGCACGCCACTCTCTATCTCTAATATACACGTGCGCACACGCACACACGCACAACGCACACACGTGCACACACACACTTACGCGGCTTAAGCTAGTCAGTCATATGAGTAGCTGGCTACATACAAGCTGTACCGAATAAATATGAGTCATCAGTCGAAACCTGTGATACACGCAATTAATGATCTAATGAGAAATAGTATTTTTCAATATGTGCACAGTCACGGGGATGCTGCTGACAAAAATAAGTACTTGATGAGACTGACTTTAAACGAGGAGAAAGTAGCTGATGTCGTGACGTTTCTAGGCAAGGCATTCCAAAGACTAGAGCCAGAGAACGTCAAACTCGTTTTATAGAGATCAATTCTAGGTCGCGGCACAATAAGGGATTTTCTTGATCTGGAGTATGTTGATGACTGGACGGTAAATAGCGATGTGATATATCGGGGTAGCTTATCGTTTAATGCCTTGAACATAACCATTCCCTTATTGTAAATTAGATGATCTTTCAGGGGCAGAATTTTTAAGGCTGCCAATTTTTGGTCAGTAGTTAAGCTGGGATCAGGGAGTATTAGTTTGGCAGCTCTCCGATGTAGAGAGTTCAATCTTTTCAAATTGACATCTCTCGAACCATCCCACACAGTAGAAGCATAGTCTATATGCGATCTAATATGGGCATTGAAGAACAGTTGACGTGTCTCCATATCAGTAATGTGTTTAAGTTTTGCTAAGATGTACAGATTTCTGGAGACAATTTTACAAACGTTACTGATGTGTAGCTGCCACCTAAGCTGGTTGTCCACCGTGACTCCTAGCAGGCGATGGTTAGTAACTTGGCTGATGGGTTTGCCTTGGAGGGACAGACTGAGTGAGAGAGAGAGCCAAGCTAGTGTTTTTGGCGAGTGCTAATTACCATGCTCTCCGTTTTTACCGGGTTTAAAATCATAATATTATGACTGCACCATTCATCAATATCTTGCAGTGTGTTTTGCAGTCGTGAATTGATGTTTGATATATCCTTATCTGGCGTGTGTACAGCAGCAGCATCTGCAAACATATCACATGTAACGCTTTCATTTTTTATCGCAAGAGGAAGATCATTTATGAACAAGCAGAATAGAAGGGGACCAAGAATAGAGCCCTGTGGTACGCCATGCTTCACTAAACCTTGATTCGAGTATGAGCCATTTAGTAATACCTTTTGTTTTCTACCTTCGAGGTAGGATTTGAGAAACGACGCCGAGTTGTTGGTGTACATGGATACTTTCTTGATCAGTATTTCGTGGTTTACTATATCAAAGGCTTTACGAAAATCCAGAAACATGACTCCTGTAAGTTTTGAGTCGTTGATGGAAGATAACCAGGTGTCTATCATCCGTATCAGCGCAGTGTGACATGAGTGTTCTGATCTGAAGCCCGACTGCAATGAATAGATTAATTTTCGGCTTTCCAGGTATATATATAGATGCTTGTGAATATGCCGTTCTAAGGGCTTGGACAGAACAGGTAGAAGTGATATGGGCCTAAAATTATTAATTTCACTAAGATCTTTAGATTTAGGTAGAGGTATTACTTTCGCGTCTTTAAATGCGTCTGGAAAACAATTAAAATTAATACAGAGGTTGTAGATATAAGTGATACTCTCTACAATGTATGGGAGGGATATCTTGAGTATTTTCGCACTAATCTCATCCAGTCCTGATGATTTTTTATTTTCCAAGGATGTAATTAATTTACCAACTTCATGGACCGCTATCGTGGGTATGATGAAAGGTTTTGTGCCGGCAGTTCTCTGCTTGCAGAAATCGACTAAGTTGTCCGGGCATACATAGTCATGCGACTCAGTTCCCGGCGGGATTAATGATTCTGCTACGGAGACGAAGTGGCTGTTGAAGCTGTTTGCTGTGAGATGCGGCGGTAAAGGAGTTGTGCTTTTATTCGTGCCTCTAGTAACTAAATTTATCGCACGCCATATTGTGGCACAGTCTTTACTTTCGTGAATAACTTTATCGAAACGTAATTTCTTTGCCTTCAGAACCATGGATTTTATTCGATTACGTTCTTTCTTGTAATCGGTGAAGCGCTTCTCTCTTCTCAGCTCATCCCTGTGCTCCATGGCCTCGATAAGATCCGCAGTCAGCCAGGGTGGTAAAGTGGCGTATTTAACTCTTTGTTGTCTCAAGGGTGCGTGTTTATCTAGCACTCTGAGAAAGATGTGATACCACGTATCTAGTGCTTTATTTGGGTCGGTTTCATTGTACACTTCAGTAAATTCTGCAGAAGCTAGATCAGACAGAAAGGTATTTTCATTGAACTTTTTAAATGATCTGTATGTTATGCACGTATGTCCTTGCTTTTTTAGTTTTGGAAGCTTGGACAGCCACGTGCAGCTTACCGGATAGTGGTCACTTACGCTAAGACTACCAACGTGAACGTTGCTAATTGCCAGTGGTTTATTTGTATATATATGGTCTATAACAGTGGCTGATGATGGCGTAACTCTAGTGGGCGATGTTACCATTTGTTGAAGGCCGACCAAGGTAGTGGTACACTCCCATGATGGGTGAGGTTTAAGAGTGTCAATGTTAAAATCCCCTAGAAGGAGAAGTTCGCTTTTATGAATATCTGTTTTATCAATCAAGTGTACAAAGTTGTCATACCACTCAAAATTGGCCGCAGGATTTCTGTAAAGAAACCCAACAAGTAAAGGAGGGGATTTAGATTGCCTAATCTCTATCCAAATACATTCCACACTGCTAGTTTCTAAGTCTCGGCGCCTGCGGGTTATGTGTTTAACTGAGTTGTGGATGTAGACCGCTACACCTGTCTCACCCTGGACTGACGGATCTCGCCTAAGAATGGAGTAATTTGGAATGGCGATGGCCTCATCACTGATGTTGGAGGCAAGGCGTGTCTCGGTTATACCAAAGAGATGAAAGTAACTAGGTGAATTAACATAAACGCAAACGTCCGGCACTTTGTTCGCCAGGTGATATACATTTAAATGTCCGATTCGAAATTTTTGGCCTTTTTTGCACATTATCTTGTATGGTAATTTTGGCGTTAAAAATAAGTAATGGAACTAAGGGGAAGTAGAGTACAGGAAACAAAAAGTAGTATGCGAGTAATAAAAGTAACAAATGTAAGGCAAACAAACAGCAAACTTCACGGAAAAAGCAAAATTTAAACAGAAAAGAGAGGGGAAAAGGGGCGGAGGGGGAGTACGTTATTTAGACAAAGCGTTTACGTTATCCAAGACAAATAAGAGAATATTTGTGAGGCTGGAAAAATGTAACGAGCACTCGCCAATATTCACTGATTTGACTTGCTCAGATACGCTTTAACGGGAAGAAAGAAAAATATTAAAATAATAATAATAATAATAATAAAAGTACGTTTACTTTTACCGTAAAATCTATAGTCTATATAGACAGTCACATGAGCAATAGAAAGTAAGTCGACACAAGACAAAAGTGCGCTGCATGTAGTAAGGAGTTCGAGTCGATTATAAGATACGAGGTCCCGTAAACACACGTCTCACGGCACTGCTATGATGGTATTTGACCAAACATGCAGAGATGAAATGATTAATATCATATGTTTAAGTCACGAGCAGATCAACATAAGATATCTGCAGTACAAGTTCACTCAGTTTAAACCCTTAACGAGTAAGAACAGCACAGAAATAACTTTATTGCTGTGCTGTAAACATGTCTCTTCTCGTGTGTAGGTGAGTGTAGAGTTAACTGGGTACGCGGCCACTCTTGTGGCTAAACGTCAGATCAGCAAAGAGAACAAACTTTAAGAAAAAAGTCAGTGTTTCAAGACAAGTCTGATTGATGACACCTAACTCACACACACACACACACACACACACACACACACACACACACACACACACACACACACACACACACATACACACACACACACCGCACACAAACACGCACACACACACCCGCACTGACTTATGCGTCCGTGTATGCACGACCCCTGTCATGTCAGAGAGAGAGAGAGAGAGAGAGAGAGAGAGAGAGAGAGAGAGAGAGAGAGAGAGAGAGAGAGAGAGAGAGAGAGAGAGAGAGAGAGAGAGAGAGAGAGAGAGAGAACAATGAACAATGAACTTTTATTTTACAACGGTAGAAGTATTTGGTTACAAGACCAATTTTCAAACTTGGCCGTTGCTACAAACTACTTATCAACATTTTCATAAACAAAACAATGGTCTAATACATAACTAAGTCAGACACATACACACGCACGCATGTTCACTCGCAAACACGCACACACAATTCAATTATGTGCTAGCAAACAAAATACTGATGAATATAGCGCGATAGAAACGAAAAGAAATGTGTGAAGAAACCTTTAAAGAGAATTTTAAAAAATGATAAAAAATTCCAACATATAAATTGCATAAATCGCGCACATGGTGTGCGCGTAACAATAATAAAGACATTATATTTACACACATTATTTCATGCAACAATAATGTTTAAAAAAATAAAAGCAAAATAACAATAAAATTTAAAAATATATATACATAAAATAATAGTAACACTCAACATTCATCTTATAGCACACACACACACACACACACACACACACACACACACACACACACACACACACACACACACACACACCTACACACACAGGCGCACATAAGCCTCACAGTGGGTTACCTACCATTTCATGTGAAAATGGGTTCCCATATTTCTATTTATTCTAGGGCTCTGGAATTGATGCGAATGTTTAGAACTCACCTTATAACTAAGCTCTATAACTTAAAATAAAATAGACATTTTCTAGAAACAGAGGCACTAGATGCTGAAAAAATGGGTTTCTGCCAATAAAGTGGGTGGGTGTCTCTCTCACACAAAACTGACTGGAATTACAGTCAAAATGGGTGTCTTCACAACAGTAGGCGTCTGTAATAAGGTCAAGTTCATGGAATACTTCTTTTTCACATTAATTTTTTTTCCCAACTTAAATGTGTATGTGTGCTTTAACATTCTTTACATTGTATGGTGCAAAATTCAATAAACACTGGCCCGAAACCTTTCGATTATGATTTTTACAGAGGAAATCTTTTAAACATTGCTGCGTTTTGTCCTTCTGAAGCAAAACAGTTTATCATGGCATTGATGTGAGAATCAACATAATGTATTCTGGAAATTAAAGGACTTTTTTGTGTGTTTTTGGGTACTCTGGAGTTTCAGACAAACAGCAACAGAGCATTTTGAATATTAACCCTTATCATTCGGAATACACCAGTGTGTGCAACTAGTGTAACTGAAATAGTCCAAGGGTTAGTGCCAGAATAGCTTGGTGCCTCTAGGCGCCAAGCTATTGTGGCACCACCCTTGAACTAAAGCCATTGGTCTATGTCCTCATCTGTAAGTACTGTAATGTAGCTTGCATAGAATTATAGCAGTGAACAAATTTGAAGCTATTAGCCTCAGTATGACTATGATGCGGGTCAAAAAGTGTGGAAAAATATCAAAGATAGAAAAAGACCCAGACGAAGAAACGAACACTTAACTTATTCTACCCCAGCAAAATTTAAGATCCACCACGATAGTTCAAGGGTGGTGCCAGAATAGCTTGGCGCCTATGGGCGCCAAGCTATTCTGGCATCACCCTTGAACTATCGTGGTGGATCTGTGTCCTGCACTGCAACGCTGTCTTCTGAAGACGACTTCAACATTTGGGCTTAACTTATTCTACCCCGGCAAAATAAAGATCCACCATGATAGTTCAAGGGTGATGCCAGAATAGCTTGGTGCCTATGGGCGCCAAGCTATTCTGGCATCACCCTTGAACCATCATGGTAGATCTGTGTCCTGCACTGCAACGCAGTCTTCTGAAGACGACTTCAACATTTGGGGATTCCGATCTTGGGGTAGAATGAGTTAAAATGACAGAACAGAACACTGACATTAATTAATTAACTGACAACATAAGAAATCACTTGAAACTTCAGCCTTTATTTAACGTCTTTCGTCTCCAACAACCAACCAACCATTCTTTCATTTGCAGAGTTTTTAAAATGGTATGCAGTACAACCAACCATTCTTTCATTTGCAGAGTTTTTAAAATGGCATGCAGTATATTACAAAATGATCCGCCCGCCCCCGCCATTGTCAATGGTTTTCTTATCTTATTATATTGTCTTTTGTCCCCAGCCGGCTGTTTCGTTTTGCAAATCCAAAGGTTATACAGTATACAAAATGTGACCCTTTCTCACGAAACCAGTCTTAACTCGCAGCGAGCCAATCAGCACTACACACAATAATATGTGGTGGGGGTCAATCTGGGGCATTTTCACTTTTTGGGAGAAATGTATTCTACATACACCAAAGTATCGTATGGTTAAAATCTTTATCATGAAAAATGCCATTAAATAGGTAAAAAATGATTTTAAAAGTCTGCCCTTGGCCCCAATTATGCTGCACACAGAAAATTCACAGGCTGTTTTCTCAAAATGGCCGCCGGAGGCTTTAACAACTTTAAACACTTAACAGCTTTTACAATTTTTGCACTACAGCATACAGTCATATATCACAGTAATCAGCAAACACTGTAGTTTTCATAAATGTATATATGTCAAAACATCCAAAATGCGAGTTCTTAAGACTGATTTTGTGAGAGAGGGTCACAAATGATCCAGGCGTCCATCAGATAAAAAAATTAAAAAAACAAAGCAGGCTATACATGCTGAAACCACCCCAATAATAACACTCATGTAATAAATCTGTATGAAATCGAAAATGCCGCGAGTGGCGGGGAACCTCGATTCATTTCTTTTGTAACTTTTTCAGTCTGTTGCGGACGTAATCCTTAATGTTTGTCCAGCGCCTATGTCTAAGTGCAGGTTCCTCTGCCATTGCATACTGTATCTCGGCCTTTCCAGGAAGTTTGTTCATGACGAGGTGTGTCTTGAAACGAGTTTGAACAGCTTTCTCTTCAGCTTCCCCCCATGGTTTCCTTGTAAATCTAGCTTTCTTTCGAACAGGAGCTGACGCAGTACTGTCATCATCAAAACTGTCTAGATTGTCATCAGGCTCTGGACGTCTTTTCTCCGTCATGCTCATCGATTCCTGTGTTGCTGACTTGCTACTTGCTTCATTCACAGGTGCTGTTCCCCCCGAGACCTCTCTGCCAGTTTCTGATGTGTCTTCATTGTCAAAGTCAATCTCTTCATCATCGCCCAGCTCAGCTCTAATGCAACTCTCAAAATCTGTCATCCCATTATTAACTGACAGAAGAATCTTTGCCCCTTTTGCCTTTTGAAGGACGTCTTGTGGTTGGCGGTAGATATGGCGATGTATCCGAATATCATGGCCAAGGAAATCTGCCAGCTGATCCTGGTCTAACTCCGAGATGGCCATTGACAGCCAAAGTTGCAACCTGCTTCCGCAACTGAGTAAATGTGAACATGGCTGGGTATGACACCCCTGCTTCTAGGGCATGGGCCTTCAGAACATCATGGCCTCTGTAAGGCCTCTGACCAGAAGGTGTGGCAAAGATGTACTGGGAATCAGCGAGAGCTGGCACTGATTGCCTCATCTGAAGGATTCTGTCCACAGTTGTCATCATCTTCTTCGTCAGCAAAACGGGAACACTCCTATTAAACTTGCCTCTGATTTCCACTCGCTGAAAATGATTCACCATTTTTTTCTCAACCTCTGTGAGACCTTTCAAGATATCTTGATTGGTGATCGATCCAATCTTAGCATTCTGGAAGTCTGACACCTTCATTCTCTGAACTTCTCCCCCTCGTTTTCGGTTGAAAAGTGATACAGCACAAAGAGTTGCTTTAACCACTGTCGGATAATCTTCCGAAACCATCCTTGTCTCAAGAAGCTGTTGGACCTTCCTCACATCTTCACATGATGGGATCAGCTTGGGTTTGTTCATGGTCATTTTCCCGACCGACTGGGCTGCTGTAGCGGACACACAATCATACCAGTCCCCGTTGAAGACAGAGTCAAACCGTTGCGCCTCAGAGAGCTCCTGTCGCCACCTGTCGTCTGAACCCTGCCCAAGCTGTTTGGATGCCTGTGACTGATCTGTGAACACTTTTTCAAAGCATGGCCTATGCGCATTGCGAGATTGCCTTTTTTGAACTGATGTGTGTCCTCATCAAAATCTGCTAGCTCTTTTACAGCCAGGACATGATCAAAGCTAGCTGAATTGATCACAGCATTTAAACTTGCGATTTTCATTTCTGACCTCACTCTGATAATCTTTAATAGTCTCCCTAACTCCCGCATCCTGGAGCTGATTTGTCCAGCCGTGTGTTCTTCAATGTCCCTGCGGTCAAATAATCTCTTTCCATACTCAAGAAGCAAGGGGTCAGTTCTGATGAGACGGCTTATCTCATCATCTCTCTGGCTAGCCAAGACCTTGTGGTAGAATGAAAATTCAACGTCTAAGGGTATTGGAAGCATTAGGCGACCACGGCGCGCGGCGTCTCCTCGCCGAGTGATCTGAAACCCTCCTGGCTTCTGACAGCAACGTTTTGAGTGTACAGAGATCAGCTTTTTTTGATAGAGCCCTTTGCAATGGCTACAGGCGAGAAGGTCGTCTACCTTACTAGTTTTGGTGCGATACTTAGGAATCAAACATCCGGATTTGTTTTCAAGAACAGTAACGTTATGCATGTAATCACCCTCATCTTGTAGTCTGATCCATGCTCGACGTCTCTGCTTGGTCCCTTTTTTCATCGACAAAATTTTAGCAACGTCTGCCTCATCTGCATGGACATCTTGTAAGTGCGTGCTCATTTTCAAGACAAGCTTGCCACACAATTTGCATGCATGTTTCTCGTCCCATTTGTACTTTCCTTTCCCTCTCTGCGACACGTGCACACCTGTTTCTTCTGTAAGTGCTCTTTCCCCACTCTTTCCAGCATCATGTTCCTCCTGCCTATCCACATTCTCATTGCCACCCCCTAACGCACACTGCACCTTGCTGGTACTAGCGTCACCAACACCTGGCCACCCCGAACCTGCCACTTTGATGAAATCTAACATAGTCGATACAATACTGTCTATGTCCGAGATCCCAGCAATTGATGCCGACACACCCTCTGAATCCGGTGAGCTCGAGCCAGGAACAAACTCCTCGTCATCACTGCCCTCGTATTGCGATGCGCTGGCACTGCTCTCAGTCTCGGGTCCATCCCAGGCGCCATTTGCCAACTGGAGAAAGAAAGAAAGAAAGATTAAAACCAAAGCTGCATTAGAAACAGAAACAGCCCAATTTTGGTTTAAAGGGGCCTTGCACAAGAATAAAAAGAGTAATCCCGTGTATGACCGATTTACATATGTGTGACCTCGGTGACGAGGGCTGGCTTCTGCAGCAGTCAAAATCCACGTTTTCTGAAAATGCAAGCAGTTTTCACACATTTGTCAACCCTGCGTGACCCTTTGAGAGAGGTCACTCAAATTGGCATGTTTAAAAAGGTCTTGCCACAAAGTATCCTTGGGCCAAGCTTGAAGAATGTGGCTTGAATAGTCTCCGAGAAAATGCCACCGTTAACTCATTCTACCCCCAGACACACCACAGCAGGATAACAGGGGTAGGATTCTAGTAAGAAAGAAAACGCGGAAAATCAAACGACATTGGTGGGGGGGAGGGGGGGGGGGGTTCATGTCCTTCATTTTCAGCGGCCGAAAAATCAAACGACAGGGGGGGGGGGGGGGGGAGGGATAGGCACGCGTGTCCACCGTTCGCCAATGTATCCAAAAACCGACAGGGGGAGCGAGACCAAACACACCCGAAAATGGACTTTGTTATGACACTCCTGATCTGCAGTATAAAAATGGAATGTGCGTACCAGTTTATGTTCAGATGCACACTAAACGGCACTCTGTCTTGGACAATATCCTTTTTCACCGCCATTTTCCACTGCGACCTAAAGCTACCGGAAGTGTCGGGCGATAGTGAACCAAACTACATACAAATCCAACCCATTTGAGATTTTTTTTGCCATTTAAGAAGACTTTTTTTTTTCGTCTTTTTCGTTGTTATTAGACGCGGAAAATAAATATGCTTCAGCGGAATTGTGAAAGAATTTCCACGGAAATCCGCGGAAACGCGGAAGAATCCCACCCTGGGATAAGGATCGAAAATGATAGTTCAAAGGTGATGCCAGAACAGCTTGGCGCCTACGGGCGCCAAGCTATTCTGGCATCACCCTTGAACTATCATGGTCGATCTGTGTCCTGCGCTGCAATGCGGTCTTGAGAGGACAGGGGCAAAATTTAAGGATTTTGGTGTTGGGGTAGAATGAGTTAAAGTTTACCATGGACGACGGACGGACGGACGACCAGTGGCCCAGAACATAAACTCACTTTTACTTCGCACGCACGCCAGCCAATAAAATGAAGATGATCATAGAATCACTTTACTTACCAGTTTGTAATTGGGAGCATTCCGCTGCCGTCCATGCACCCTCCTACCAGACGCACCCTCTGTGGCAGAGGCTGGGGGGCCATGATTCTGCAGCATAGATCCCGATGGGTTTGGACATCCTGCTGCCATCCGGCGCTGGGTGTGTGCCAGAAAGTCCTGAGCCGGTGTGACCAAAATGGTGTTGCTGAGAACATGTCCAATACAACCATGTAAACCAACTGACATTTTGAATCAGATTGATTGTACATTGCTTAACGTCCCGACAGCCACTAGGCTTTCTCAGGACGTGCCTGCACTGCTTGTGAAAAAAACCCATCTAAACAGAACATTGCCATGTATGTCGCCTGCCGGTCAAATACGTTAACTCATTCTACCCCAACACCAAAATCCTTAAATTTTGCCCCTGTCCTCTCAAGACTGCATTGCAGTGCAGGGCACAGATCGACCATGATAGTTCAAGGGTGATGCCAGAATAGCTTGGCGCCTACGGGCGCCAAGCTATTCTGGCATCTCCCTTGAACTATCATGGTGGATCCTTATCCTGCCGTGGTGTGTCTGGGGTAGAATGAGTTAAATAAACCTAACACATGGGGCCAAGACATAAAGCTAAGACCATTTAGCAACACACATCCAATATCAAGAGCTACAGGCAGTGCAGACAGTAGGGAGAGTTTTAAAAAGGCAAATTTATACAGGTGAATGGACAAAGGGTAGACAGAAACACATGCATGCCCCAGAATTGAGAGAAAAACCCACCCTGTGGGGCTGACCAGGGTGACCCTGAGAACTAAAAACTGGCAATACAGTAAAAAGCGATACTTCAGTTGCACATTCCTAAAGACCTGTTTGTGGACGTTCGTTCTTCGAATCGCGAGGCAGTTTTGCGAACGAGGATTGAAATCTGGCGCCATTTTTGTTTTAAAAAGAAAAAGTCAACTGATACTGTGCATGCATGTGGCAAGTTAACACGTCAGAAAAAAAAGAAAGAAGAAACAAAATCGCGTGGCAGATTGACCTTGTAATGGGGTTATTGAACGAATTCCTTTCATTGAAGAAGAAAGCTTTTGTTAAAATCGTGGGGTTCTATTATCATTTACTACAAGACTCAACGGTCAGGCCCGGCCGGAGCGGCCGAGAGGCCGAAGACACGTTTGAAAGCAGACGCCTTATTTTTCTGGGCCAAACGGGTACGGGGATTGGAGGCATCTCTCAGTTAAATAACTGCACTGAACAAGTACATTTGGGCGTGCTCTTAACTAAGAAATATTGCATAAAGTACCTCTGCAAATGCGAGAGAATGACCGGTGTATCCGTTGGAGACGAAAGACGTTTAAGCAAGGGAAGCAACTCCGTTCATCGGTGTTGGACCAATCAAATTGATCTGAAAACACTCCGGACGCTTCCGTGTCCACACACAGGCCCAGGGCATCCCTGAAACACAACGATGAAGTAAATCTGTTAAAATGGGGACATCGTATTGTGATATTTTTTTCTGAATTTTGAATGAAAGATAATACAGAAACAACCCTCAGAAAAAATGGGTGTCTGATCTGGCCACCCAGAATTTTACACAGACCCAGATTGCATAAGGATGGTAAAGAAAGTAACCCATTTTAGTCATTTGGTGTACGCACACACACACACACACACACACACACACACACACACACACACACACACACACACACACACACACACACACACACACACACACATCATACACTCCTCTCTATAAGCCGCTCGCAGAGAATGCGCTGAACCTTCTCCCAAAAAATCCACTCAAAGCACATCACGGGCGCAACATATGAAACATTGAAAAAAAAATGCTATTTTTCTTCCGCAACACTCTTGATTAATGCGATAACTGCCCCCCCCCCCCCCCCATGACTCCGCCGTCGTCTGCTAGTCTGCAAACAATAGCGTTAGTACACATGCCCCATATGAGACGCCAACAGACACACTAGGTCAATTTTTTGTTTGTTTGCACGAACCGCCTGTCATGCCTCTTGCTCCTGAAAACGCCAAATAGGGGGAAAACTTGAGTTGTCACACAGTCCCCAAAAAATTCTAAAGGGAAGGAAAGAAGTCATTGAACTCTACATTGCGGTGTTATTAATTTATATGCATGCCCTGGAAGCTAAACATGACCCGTACGATAGAAGGTGACAGGCTCACGTGAATCAATGTCTCTTGCAGATGGATTAGGCTACAAGCGTGTCTGAGGACCTAAATAGATCCGCTTACAGTTTCTCAGGAGGATCACAGATAAAACCTTACAGCTTCCACAGCATGAGAAGTGAAGGACGTCAATGGAGCTAGCTAGGAAGATCCATACCCAGTAAGCAGAGGTCCTCGGGCCCGCGAAAGCCGCACGGCTGTGCGCGGGCCCCCTGCGGCCGTCTTGAGCCCGAAGACGTTTTTCTTCTGGGTTCAGAGCCTCATGAGCCACGGTCCGAGAGGCCGATAGCTGCCTGGCGAAACTGAAAAGCAAGATCCGCTTCCAGTTTCAGTTCCTGAGGGGAATATCGTAATTTAACTGAACCCTTAATTAACAGCAACCCTTTCCGTGAGAAATTTTAATTCAAATGGAACTAGCAAGACGCATATATTGTTTTAAGTCCTCGCAACTTACACGTGCTCAGGAAAGATCTATGCCTATTCAGATGAATAAACTTGTATGTTTATCTGGAACGAACGTCACATTTTGAAGACGCATAGATCTTCATGCGCTCCCCGCCATTACTCTACGCCACTTCAAATAGAGTTAAGTTTCCTAAATGTTAATCTGTGACGAGCATCATACTTTGAAGCCTTATGTGTCATGGTCCTCTGCCTGAGAAATGCGAATGTAATTGAGACTAACAAGAGACAATAAACTTCTCATGGGCCTGACACGGATTTGCAGGCTCACATGAGGATCTATGACTGTTGCAGATGAATCACGTTCCCTGAATGATTGATGATTAATGTATACAGGCAATCTGCCCCGGAACTCGTTTTAGGTTACAATAACTGTGTTAACCCATATCATACTGAGGCTAAAAGCTAAAATATGTACACTGCCATATGCAAGCTACATTATAGTACTTACAGATAAGGATATAGAACAATGGCTTCAGTTCAAGGGGGGTGCCAGAATAGCTTGGCGCCTGCAGGCGCCAAGCTATTCTGGTACCACAATTGAACTATTTTAGTCAAACTTATTTCACACACTGGTGTATTCCGAATGATAAAGGTTAATTTATAGTGGAGCAGAGCACAGAAAGCCTTCCTTCACTGTAAGCCGCGGGCTGTTGTGTACACACCGACTAATTGTTAGCCAAGACAGTAGTCCACCAAACGTAAGTATGGTCACATTGCGTATAAGTTTATCAAAGTCCTACTCGAAATTGTATCAGCATTTCATACGGAAGAAACTGTGCTTTTTGTTAGAGAATAACCGAATATGTCACTATGATATGCTGCCGCGCGTAGTGATATCACTAGAGTTGTGATTTTGTCAAAACAAAGCGTTAAAAGCTGTTAAACAAAACAGCGCTTTAATTACCAGAACTACATGCCTTCCATTCTAAAGAACATTTATTCCTTCAAATGGCCCTGTATCAATAGCTGCGGAAGATGCCGCCGGCAAGGTGAAAGGCTGCTGGGCAAAATGACGCGTTAATTAACCAGAACGAAACGACATCCATTTTAAAGAACATTTAACTAATCCAAGGAGCTCCACATCAACAGCTGCGGAAGTGTCGTATAGCTTTGCCGCCGGCAACGCTATACGACACTCTCGCAGCTATTGGTGCGGGGAGCCTTGACTGAGTTAAAGCGAGAGATAAGTAGCTTAGTAGTGAATTTTTAGTTCTGGGATTTTTTTAAAAACATAAGTTGATGTATTGACGTTCTCGGCTATCGATTAAGAAAAATGACGAGCCGTCATTCTGCTGCGGATCTGTAGACCTTAATCCACTTATTGATCCAGTCGTTAAGAAAACTACGACAGGAATTACCCGCCTTGGAGTTATGGCCGCCTCCAGTCGGCCTCTCTGGTTTCTCATCTTTGCAGCGGCACTTCATTCAAAAGGTGAGTTTTTGTATATTGGATAGAAAAAATGCGACATTTTTAAAATAAAGAGTTTTCGATGATTAAAAAAATGTTGCGTTTCTTTTGCTCGCCGGTATATATGAAATCATATATATTAATGAAGCTTTTTCAAAAGTTGCCGTCATTCGTGTTTGGAGACTTTAAACTGCTGTAGTTACGATTTGTGTAGGTATTTTCGCCCAAATTTTATATTAACGGAAACCCTGGCCAATGCCTAGCTGCACAAAATGAAAAATTGGCCAAATGTATCGTTATTCTTTTAAATATAGATGCTTTTATGACCTAGGGGTACCTAAAAGTGTGTGTCCCACGTTCCGTGATGTTACTTTCAATAGGAATAGTAATTATTCATAATGATATAAAATTATCAAATAATTCACATACTATCTTTGTGGCATCGCATTTTGATATCACAAAAATCAATTTTTTAAGCTCTTGTTTATATGATTAATTCAGCTAAATGTGTCTGTCCCACGGATTGTAGTTCTTGCCGTTACCAGCAACTAAAAGTTAGCAATACTAAGTGAAATTTTAGTTAAAGACAACCCATTTTGTTGAGGTTGTACGTTATTTAATTCTACTTTACACTAGCGAGGCATCCCTCTACGTGGTTTGTTGAATGTGCACGGAATTAGGATCATGAAAAACCTGAGAGTTCATGAAAGTTTATTGCATAATATTTCCTACCTGTTGATTGCTTGCATTTATGTTAACA
>BTPG01000001.1:293982454-294269954 GCA_036245525.1 Semisulcospira habei | reverse complement strand
GCGCTTTGACCAATCTCGAACTATGATCCTGGGTCAATAATGCACAATTCTCTCTCCTGACAGTGCTTTTACCTACTTTACTTTGTAATCTTCCTAAAATATTAGCACTGGCAGTCTCCCCTTTTCTTTTCATTAGTATTGATTTAATTTACGTTAATAGGTCTTACTTGTGTGTTTTAGGTTTCTGTGAGATAAAAGGAATGTTCCATGTCATGCTTGTCGTTTCATGGACAATAAAATTTAGTCAGTTAAATTTAATTCAATTCCTCTCAATCCAATTTTTTAATAGATGGTGTGTACCAAATCATAGCAACAAACGTGGCTGGATTCTTCATGAAACTCCCAACAGCCAACTTTTCCATTGATTTTTTGCCGAATGCTGGTATCCAGATCTCCAACTTTACCAGGGAAGACTACGGCAACTATCGTGTCAGCGTCATCTACAAAGTCAATGGCACTCTCTACTCGGAGTCCAGTTCTGTGGTTTTTGAGCTTCCAGGTACATTGACTGATTGATTGATCGATCGATCAGTTGATTGGTTGCTTTGTTGCTGGCTTCGTTGGTTGCTTCGTTAAATGCTTCGTTCGTTGCTTCGTTAGCTGGTTGCTTGCTATATCGTCAGTTTCAAGGGCTAAAGATACACTGTTGCAAATTTTACAGATACACCAGTTCTTGAAAACAATCGCCTGTCCGCACATATTCAACCAGAGCCAGTCACTAACGTCAGTACGAGAGAACGTCACGTACAGCTTACGTGTGGAACATTTCTGACGCTGGGGAGCAGACCGCTAATTGTAGAGTGGAGGGTGCGTGCATTTTCATTGACAAAAAAGAAACACAAAATCGAGTGAAAAGCTTCAATAACAATAGCTCTCAAATAATAAATTAAAACAAGGTATTGCATTAAATAGATTGTATTGGATGCTTCATACAGCATAATCAGTTTAATTTGTTTTCTTTCTTATTTTAATTTCAAACAGGATTATACATTACAGTTCCCAAAGAAAAGTTGATTAAATATAAATCTGTTAATTGTTTTCATTTGATATAAGTTAATAATTCATTATGTAAAAATGTCATAATGACTGATTGATGGATTGATTGATTTATTGACTCACAGACTAACTGACAGGCTGACTGACTGACCGGTTGGCTGCCTGGCTGACTGACTTGCTGGTTGTTTCATTGACTGATTGCATGATTGACAATTTTAGGATGTATTTTTATTATTTCCATGCACATTCCATCGTAGGTTGGAGGTGAAAATCAAATGTGTTATTTTCATGAATACAAACAATACATAAATTCTGTCTGTATTTTTTATTAGACTCCGTCAGGCACTATTGTACCCAGCTCATCCTACTCCAACGGCAAATTCTATCTAACTCTGCCAAACCCTTTTGTTGGTGGTACCTACGTCTGTCGACTCAAAGATCCGTCTCTTATGGCGGGATGCATGATCAACAACCTGAATGCTTTGAGACAAGGTGACTACGTACTAGTGGACGCGGTCCAGACCAGACTCATGCTTCTGGAGGGAAGCATTCAAGATCTGCATGATAAGGACAGTTCTGTGGACGCTGAACTCGATCGCCAAGAAGATGTGGATAACAATCTCACGTCAGCAGACGAGCGTCTGACGTCACGAATTGGCGATCTTCAGCAGCAATTTGTTGAACAGAAGAAAGTTGACGTCAAACAGAGTTCTGACATCATCCATCTGAATGCAGAACTGGCTAAACAGAAGGAAGTGGATGCGGCCCTGATGTCAAACGTCACAAATTTTCATAGACAAATCATTGAGCAGGGAAATACTGACAAAGAACTGAAAACCGCATTACAATCTGAGCAAGCCAAAGTCAGACGTCTTGAAGTAAGCACTGTGCTATTTAAATCACAGACCTAGTGCGCAAAGGCCATCGGGCCGATATCGGTCGCCGTTGGCTCGCGAACGGTTGTGCGTAGGTTGATGGCGGCCGGCGTCGGCCCGATGGCCTTTTGGGCATTGGGAGTGATTGTTGGGCGTGCGGGTCTTCGATCTCTAACCATCCACATCTATGTTATAAGGTCCTAAATCACAGACCAAAGCACTTTTTTCAAAGTTATTTTATTTCTTTTTATGTTTGATTGATTGCTATGCATTATTCGTTTTATTATAAATTCACTTATTTCTTTCTTTGTGTGTTTATAAATTTGTTATAATAATGTAATTAATAATAATAATAATAATAATAATAATAATAATAATAATAATAATAATAATAATAATAATAATAATAATAATATATAATAATAATGATAATGATAATAATAATATGAAGTCAATTTCTGAAACGCCAAATCACTAGGAGCTTTACAATCACAATAATGGAACAACAAGATGGGATGAACCATAACCCACAAAGCCCCTTCTATATGAGAGCTGTCGTCGCTGTCAAGGGTCTCCACCTTTTGTCTTTGACCTGATTCTGATGTTGAAATATCTCCTATTGAACATGAGGAGGATTTCATCCCAAAGTCTACCGTATTGTTTGGCCGGAGCTCTCATGCGTTTGTCGTTTAAGAACATTCACAGCTGTTCATATTTTCAAGCTAATCCTTCTGATACATTTACCACCCCTCTAATGACTGTACATTGCTTAACGTCCCGACAGCAACAAGACTTTTTCAGGACGTGCTTGCACTGCTTGTGAAAAAAAAAAAAAAAAAAAAAATAAACAGAATATTGAATGTTTGTCGCCAGCCGGTCCAATACGTTAAATAAACCTACGACATGGGGCCTACATAAAGCTAAAGACCATTTAGCAATACACATCCAATATCAAGAGCTACAGGCAGCGCAGACAGTAGGGAGAGTTTAAAAAAAGATGATACAGGTGAATGGACCAAGGGTAAGCAGAAACACATGCCCCAGAATAGAGGGGGAAACCCACCCTGTGGGGCTGACCAGGCTGACCCTGGGAACTAAAAAGTAGTTAACCCCACCCAAGTCCCCCAGGGCAGACCCGGGTGGGTGTCCCTCCTCTCTAAGCCAACACAAAGCACACACAAGTAAAGAAGTATACACGGCGCTTCCCGTTATTAGTACGCTCTGTGGGCTAAAGTAGCGACAGGAATTCTGAAGAAAAATAGCATGATCAGCAAAATGACGTCACTATAAACTTGACGTCATGGCATCGCTAGTCTGACGACGCCGTGTACACAGTGACGAAATTGATGTTTCGTTGGCCAAGTGCATACCAAGGAACAGCGGAGTCCAAGCTCTGTTAAAAGCGTGTAGGAGTGGTGGCGCACAAATACCTGACAAAGAAGGAAGAAAATAAGGCCTTATATTAATGCTATACTTTGCCCAAAGCTGTTCTGCTACCTGAAAGTATGTTGCAACTTTGATGCAAAGCGTCACCGTTTGACGCTTGTTTTCGAATCGACCCACTCGGGACCGGACGCCACTTTGGTTTTGTAAATTTGCTGTGGAAATCACATAAGGTAAAATCACGAGACCGGTCATGTGATCCCCAGTCTAAGAATAGTAACGCGCGTGCAAATGGAAATCAGCTCGTTCATGCGGACGGAATCGAAAGAGCAGACGACATTAAAGATAATGCGTTTTTAAATATGTCCGATTGTCTGCTGTTTACCATAGCACGTGTGTGTACATGTGCGTAATGGCCTATTGTGCCTACTGTCGCAGTAGCTCATAGACCAAGCACATAACAAGGGACAGCGTTTGGAGTCCTTGTCGTATGTTAAAAACGTGTAGGAGTCGTGGTGCGCCGCTAAACAACAGAAATATTAAAAAAATAAAGGAAGAAACCAGAGAAGCAACCTACCTGGAGATCCTATGTCACTATAAACTCATGTAGAAGGTTTTATTAAATGCACAAGCCACTGTCAGCTACGGCGACGTGAAAGATTTCAGACCTCCTGCAATTTTGTCCACACGAAATTTAAGAATTTGGGCAGATAAATAGAGTCTACGTCATTAGCATATATGATGGTTACAAGAAAACATATACGTCACTCGACAGCAAGATGACGTCATATTCATGTTCACAATTTCTTTGACGCCTCATTGTTCCAGTACATATGAAAACACTGTACTCATTGGGAGGCTCTTTACGGGAAGAAAAAGAACAATACTGTCGTGCTGCACCACAGGCTAATATACTTTTACCAAGACAGCTCTGCGGCGGAGATACAAGCATCACGTGTTCAAAATTGGAGGATTCTTCCGGACTAACGACGACAATACAACTTACCCCAAGCAACGGATCCGCTCCGATTCTAGTGTGCGCCATAAAACCTAGAGTCAATTTAGACCTTCCGAGAGCTTGAGGATCCAAAATATCTTGCGCGCCACCACCATCTTATGAGCTATGTTAGTGCGCCACTAATTTTCAGCGGTTGCCTTCGGGGCCTCGGTTCTAGAGCCCACCCCCCAACCCCCCCCCCACCCCCACCCCTCCCCACCCCCCCACCCCCCCCAAAAAAAAAAAATAAAAAAATAAATAAATAAAGTAAAAATAAAATAAATAAATAAAAAAAATAATAATAATAATAATAAAATAACTGAGACCCCGGCCCGGGTTACTTCCAAGGCTGACTGTTTTGTTCCTCACAGCCTCTTCCAGGGCTGACTGTTTGATGGGAGTATATAGTGGATATAAAATTTAAAAAAACGAATTATTATTCAAAAGGTTGAAGAGGTACAAAGCTGGCTAACGAACTCATCCAATGTCTTTCTCCAAATTAGCTCAATATGACAAAAATTACCGAAAATAATCTGGGTCAAACTACTTTCTATAAACGGTCTTTTATGTCTTCAATGGGATATCCCGTTACAACATGCTCGGAGGCTCTTTAGCCACCCCTTTAATAAAGTATTTCGCCAAATTTCAAGCTTGTGCTTACGGCAATATCTGAGATTCTCGTGTCTATATACATACGCACACACGCCGCCACACACACACACACACACACACACACACACACACACACACACACACACACACACACACACACACACACACACACGCACGCACGCACGCACACGTTTCGCGCCAAATGTACGTTCAACAGCGAGGTTGGCGTGACTAGCCATGACGTAATTTTTATTTTGTTACTTCAGTTGTCAGAGGATTAAGCCTGCCCGTCTTTGACATCATGGACATGCTATTAAATTCACCCTACCGTGACCCGTCCCAAAAAGTCCCTTCTATAAATAGAAGGGACTTAAAAACGGAGAGCATTCTATGTTACAGGACCAAAATACGAAAATTAATTAATTAATTAATTAATTAATTAAGTAAGTAAGTAAGTAAGTAAGTTTTATTGCTTGCTATAAATGTACTACACAGATTGCCTATACATGTATTCCAGGCACAAATAAGTGAGATGAAGGCATTGGGACTAAAGGAGCGTCTGCAGCAAACAGAGGCAAACTGGGCGTCGGATCTCAAACGGATTGAAGACAAGCTGCGTGTGATTCGTAAGTGTTTCTTAATATAATATAATATAATATAATATAATATAATATAATATAATATAATATAATATAATATAATATAATATAATATAACATAACATAATATAATATAGCGTAACGTAGCGTAATATATAATAAGAACAATGTGCAAGTAATTAACTAAGCCCCGATTCGATTCGTTCAGTCGTCGATTTGTGTGAACAATGGTTACTACTTTCCGAAGTTTGTGAAAATATATAATGTCCATTAGTGTTTTAGGGTTTCAGGTGCATTCATTTTCTGTCTAAAGCCATTTGCGAGGCAACGCCCAGGTTTCAATTGTCATGCTACTCTGTAGTGAAGAAGAGAGTAACATGGAGAACAGCCAACGTACGTATCTAGCTACAGGTATTCTGTACCATTTAACCCTTTGCGTGTCTGCAGCGGGGTTTTTTGTTGTAGGAGTCATCGCGACAAAAACCGCCACCGACGCGCAAAGGGTTACCTATGACTATTACATGGCATTGTGAAGAATTTGTGCTGATACTGTAGGCATAGTCTTTCCACATTACACATCAATTAATAGTATTTTTTTTTTCATATTAATGTCCGAAAGCAATGTGAAAAAGACAAGATTTAAACTATCTTCAATGCCGTCAACAAAATCACTTCCGTAATTGACACAGTCTTTCAGTTCCTTTTTTTTTTTTTTTTTTTTTTTAATTCCCCCAGATATATAGTATATCAACAGGCATGTTCATCAGTGTAATTTATTATTTCCGAATAAACATTTGAGAAGGCAGTTGTGTTTTTTAATTTTTTTTTTTTTTTAAACAAGCTCCTTTTATCGTCTTCGTTAATATGTTTTCAGTCTCTTAATTGTCTGTGCCCCCCCCCCCCTCCCCCACCATCATCCCTCCACACACTCGTGGAATACAGGATGAATGCAGGAGCCTATGGGGAAAACTGGCTGAGATCGAGAGTGCTGAGGAGAGGGACCACGTCAAGAAAATCGCTGATGCATCTGGCCTGAGTATGTTTCTTAGCATCTTTCNTCCAACTTGATACCCCAGTAGCAAAGCTGCCGTCGGGGCACCCAGGAGTGGGTTGCATGTAGCGTGCTTAAATATATTGTGTTAAGCTCGCTGACTTAAGGCCTTTCGCGCTTAGTAAAGCTCTTGCTTAGTGCGCAAGTGTTTTCTTTTGCATGGAGTGACTTAGCGACGTGCGTAGCTCCGAACGAGTTCTTAGCGGGCGGGGATAGGTTATTTATAGCTTATGGTGGGGTTCTCCCCTACGTCATCATAGATTGTAGAAATCGGCCAATAAAAACGCACGGTTTTCGCCGCTGACCTAACGGAAACGAAGAAGACACTGAACACGCGGGTGAAATGGCGGCGATGGAAAACAAGAAGTCAAAGAGAGAAAGAATAGCAATTTTTTCGTGCAGGCAACCCTGCTTGTCAGTCAAATGTAGATGTACATAAGTTAAGGAGTACCGTGTAGGCTCCCATAGTATGAGGATCTATGTCTCTCTGACAACGGCGGGTGTTGGGTTACACACATCGGTGGCAGCAGGGCCTCAGTTGAAATCAGTTATGCAGACTCCTCACCAATAATTCCCAGATGTCCGTGAGACGAGGCTGGGTGGGGGTCCGTGCGTTCCCACGTACTTTTCGTGTTCTTCCTTCTCTATCCTAGATGGAAGGCTGTTTCTTCTACAAGGTTTAAGAGAATTCACATTTCTCAGAGTTCAAGTTCTCGCGTTAACACGGCAGCTAAGAACTCTTCCTCAGCTAAGCACGCCGCTACGCACGGGGGGGGGGGGGGGGGGGGGGACGTCCTTAGAATTAAGCACACCTCTAAGCTCGCTCCAGCAGATAAGCACGCTCATGCAACGCACATTTTCAGCTAAGCTTGCGAACTTAGCGCTAAACAATAAATTTGCGCGCTAAGCAAGCATATGCAACCCACCCCTGGCCAAGGGCTGTGCCTACGTAGCTTTGAGTTTGTTTCTCTCTCTCTCTCTCTCTCTCTCTCTCTCTCTCTCTCTCTCTCTCTCTCTCTCTCTCTCTCTCTCTCTCTCTCTCTCTCTCTCTCTCTCTCTTGCCATGCAGCTGGCAAATAAGATTGTCCATAAAGTCCCACGGTAATATTTTTACATTACACGATCAAAAAAGCGTTATTTAAGCGTGATGTGCCAACAATTTCAGACGACAGGTGAACCTAAGATTGTTCGAACATGCGTGTTTATAAACCCGCTGTATACCATGTATACCACGTACGCTATAACTGCCTATTTACGAATTACGGCGGTCTTTTAGGACAATAGGATTTACCGTTCTGCGCAAACGCTCTGTCAATGTGAACAGCACGATTCAGCGAAGGAAAATTGAGTTAGTTACATGTCGTTAGTTATTGGGGTTTAACGCCGAGCAGGCGACTAAGGCCATCTCACGGCGGCGAAAGAAAATTGAGTGTTGCATACCAATTCATCATCAGAAAAAGAAATGAAACAAAAACTGTGGTAATCGAATCCAGGACATCCAGGTCTTACAGGGGTGGGGGGGGGGGGGGGGGGAAGGGTATGCGTGACTGGCGTTTTTTTTTTTTTAATTCTCTTGAGTCTTGATTACAATTGTTTTATCCACTTGATCTTTGACAAAATGCTCGTCGTGAACCGTGAAATCCCACAAATGGGTTCCGTATGCCGTGAAAACGTCCTGGTTACTTTGTAAAACGTGCGCCTGTTGCCAGATTGTAAATTGTAGTACAAAACCGTCTCCCCCCCTGCGTTACGTTCGTGGTTGTGTTATTCTTTCAAGGGCATGTGTGAGTTAATCACAAAAAAGATCCGATGTTCACTTGAGTTGTTTTGGATATGAATTACGTACCTTTTTTGTATGATTTGTTTTCCAAGGAGAGTTGTGATTGATTGTAGCAAAGTCTGACCTACTTTAGACTGGAAGGTTCGGGCAGGATCGCGACCTTTCTAGCGACCTCAAATATGACGTCAAAGTTTTGCAGTTGGCTACAATTCGAGACATTCACGCAATGCACGCAATTTACGGAATTCACCAAGGTGTTAGTAGAAATTTGATCCAGGGTGTTCCTTTTCATGAATATTAATGAGTTTTGGTTATGTTTTCTTTTTTAATTGGTTGAGTTGTGTAGCCGTTTGCGGGATTGTTCTGAAAATCGGTAATAGTATAACAAAGGGTGTTAGCGAATTATGTGCGTGCATTGTATGGAAGACGCAGTGTATCAGAATTGTGGATGCATTGTAGAGAGACAGTATACCAAAGTGTGGATGCATTTGTGGATGCATCATTTATGGTGCTGAGATTTCATCGTGAGAATAAACTATTTTTGGAACTGTTACTCTCTACAACGTTGTGCCACGTGTGACGAGTTGCAGCTGAGTGAAATGTCTTTACAAGAACCCTACGTGAGTGCGTCTGGTGTGATTGCATCATACTACGACTACGACTACCACGTAACACCCTGCTCTCCCCACCCCCCACCCCCTTCCCCCCTCTCTTCCCGTCGTTTAATGATTTTCCGGCCAGTTCAGTAATCAGGACCAAAAGGCTGACTGCCAATTGTAAAATGCAGAGAAGAACTCAACGGAGAAAGAATGCAGTTCAGGAATGCTCTACAGCAGCGCCAGAATCAACAGGCTCTTTAACAGCCTCTCTACCCTACCTCCTCCCCCCCCCCCTCCGCCCACCTCCCCCCAGCTGTTAGAGTGAAAGATATCTCTTCTCTCTTTATCATATTTTTTCCATGAGAAACATGAATGCTATTTTTTAAAATTGTGATTCGTGAAACTCTAAAATAAATCTTTGCGAATCCGTGATTGTTACCTCCCTCCCCCCACCCGCCCTGTTGTACCTTAAACCTCTTGTACATGCAGCGCCGGTACTTTGTACAGTACTGGTGGATGTATGCACACGGTAATGCAACTCCAAAAAGCTCAGCGGCCACAGGAGCATCGATTCAACGTGTTGTCAGCAAGAGGCATCGAGCTGCGGGGGCTCATGAGGATCGATGCCTCTTGCAGCTGGATCGTGTTCACCTTTTCTCGACAGTGAAGGGGTTAAAGTCTTGGGGGTCTCTTTGGCGGTGAATTAACCAAGATCGCAGCAATTCACCGCGTCAACTGGCAATAGAGGGGAGAAGTGGCAACCATCCTGCAACAATTGGGCCATCAGACATTAAATGCTAAATTTTAAATAATTGGTGACGGTCCTGTTGTAACAAGATGGGTATAGAACCTTTCAAGACCAACTTTACACAGCAAAACACCTCACACCATATGTCCTAGCCTTACCGCGCGGTGCTTTCTGGGCCGAGGATCGCATAGTACACCTCCAGGCGGATTACAAGTTTGAGAGTGAAAATGTGAATACGATCCAACTCCAAGAAATATAGATCCTCATGAACCTCAGCTACTGTAGGAGCATCCTGATGACCTATGCCGGTTTTGGCTTTTGGTCGCTGAAGGAATACAGATTTCAGGAACCCAAATGTACATACAGGGGCAGGGAAGGGGTTAACTATGCAGTTTATGTTTTAGGCGAATTGTGGCTGGGTGGTACTGACACAGAAAACGAAGGAATGTGGAAATGGGCCAGCAGTGGATCTGCGTTCAGCTTCACGGACTGGAATAAAGGGGAACCGAACGACGCACTAGGTGGAGAGGACTGCTTTACGATGGTCAAAGCCGTGAGTTGGACGTGGAACGATGATAAATGCGATAAAGAACTTAGCGGTGCCCTGTGTGAGTTTAGGTGAGTTATTTATCAGAGATGGATGGATGGATAGATGGATGGACGGGTGGACGGACGGGCGGGCGGACGGACGGGCGGACGGGTGGACGGACGGACGGACGGACGGATGGATGATGGATGGATGGATGGATGGATGACACCGCTGGACGCTCCTCCCTCGTGAGGTTTAGCCACAAGTGTGTAGCAGAGCACGTTCTTTTGATATGCTGCACTTATCTAAACAAACGTTTGTCGTGAGTATTTGATTTTGTGTACGGCGGCTTGGTATTGTAATCTCGATGTTTACTACTTTGCATTAGAAGAACCTACTACCTGAGATGAAGGGTATCCAGACACACATCGAGCTCCCTGCGTGCAATGTGACATTGAACCGTCTGTGTTGGGTTACTTCGAGGGTTTCATTTTGGTACTGTAGTCCGATGAAAATGATTATCAGACCTATGCGCCGAAGGCGCGGAGGTCTGATTATCAGCTTTAGAAAACTGCAAACCACGATGTACCTCGAGAAGTAACCCAACTCACACGAGTCAATTCCGTTGTCGTGCAGTCCGAAGTGCGTAATATTTGAAGGAGCCATGTTATCTCAGACGTCAGGAGTAACGTCACTCTGAATCATTTCTGTGTGCGACGCGACTCTTTTGTGCATGTATAAGGCTGTAATGCGCTCAGTCGTGCAAATGTGCTTGATCTTTGCAGCTAGAATTTCAAAAGTTTACCAGTTGTGCTGCTTTTAAGTAATTTCAGAATCTGTTGAACGGAAGAGTGGACTTTTATCACTGGATTTAGGCAATAAAACTTCTGCACCGTGAGCACGGTGCTGCGTGGCAAACTACTGGGTAGAGTAGGGATGATTTCGTACATGAAGCATTTGTTGGCCTCTTTCGCCAATTGCAACCACTACTGTTTTCACATGCACAATCAACATTAAATCGATCTTTAAAAAAAAACTGAAGTGTCATAGATCTGTCAAATTTTGTTTTAATCTATTTCTCTTTCTCTCTTGCTGCACGCGTGAAACTTTATACACAGCATTACGTGCTGACACTGACCGTGGAAAGCTAATTAGGGCCTCCTCAGTTCAGATTTTGAATTGCGACATATTTGTGCAGCACTTGTGTCGCGTGCTCTCCGCGTATGTCATGTCGAAAAAAGCAATTTTTCTTTTATATCCCTAATGTGTACCACTGTTTGATCTCTGTGTTTTCAGTTCATTTATGAGGCAAGGTGGAAAGTAGCCATGATCTAAACGTTCAGACCAAAGACCGACGTAGATTTATGCGCGATAATGGAAATGCGGATTGGTCAGCTGATTAAAAATTACAGGTACGGCAATGATTCTAGGAGGTAGGCTATGGGGCATTTAACCCCCTGCAGTTTTGATGTGCGGTCCAATCACAGTGTCCGAAAATGGACTGACTGAACGACAATAAGCCGATACCACTATGCTGTATGCTCGTCGACGCCATATTGTTATCATCATCACCCACACCATCATTATTGCAAAATCTATAGGACATCTGAGCGCACAACGTTTTTATCTTCCAAATATCTCCGCAAAAAAACACTTTCCTGTACCATTATCAGAACAAATAGCGTTTAGTGCCAATGGACCTAAAATGGGCTATTTTCGCATAACTCCTGTGATTTGTTAATTTTGCTGTACAGTCGTAAAAATTGATAAAAACACGAGATCAAGCCATTTCCAATACCCTAATAGAGCCCTAGCGGGAAACGGTCAGGTTTGAATATCGAGGTCAAGCATGCAAACATCATGTGTGCCTGCTCCCTTTTTCAGATTTGAAAACTTGGCCATCTTCCTCATTCACGTGAAAATGAATCTTTCTTATACTGACCTGAATATATCTGGCGCATATATAGTGATATAAAATCAATATTTCATGAACAAATTCTGAATGTTTACGACTGTACAGCAAAACTGACACACTGGTCGAGCTTCTTGAAAGTATTAGGTCAATTCGTACTGAATGATATTTGTTCCAAGATTGGTATAGAAGAGTGGTTCATTGCGAATATATATGCAAAGACGTTGGCCGCTCCAATGTCAAACGACCTACCAGTGCATCTTTTGTTTGCAGCTCACCGTTCTGAACCATCGTCGTTCATGGTTGTCTTCGAGGTTGAGGCAGCCAAGCTGTACAGCAAAAGACAGGGTGCACGGGTGGTAGTAAAACCCACTTCGGTGTCATGACCTAGTGGACACCACCCCACTGCAAGAGGCATAGATCCTCATGAACCCCCGCATCTGCGGGGGTTCATGAGGATCTATGCCTCTTGCTGGCTTCATTCATATGGCGTTCCTCACACTGAGCATACACCAAGATTATACTCTGTGACGATCTCAGAGGATGAATTCGTGGTCGCTGGCAGCAATGACTGGTTATACGGTAACACTTCTGTGCTTCAGCAAGAGGCAAGCAGGACTGATTCATTTTACGTTGTATATATGAATGACAAAATGAAAACAAGTTTACACAGTATATTAATGACAGCCTCTGAAGTCATGTTATTTTCATATTACTATATTCATTTTACTATTATTTAATTCTGTTTAGACATACATGTCTCTGAAATCCGTTTTAAAATGTTGCATTCTTCTACTATCAGGGTGTTTCCAGTTTCCGTGTAACAAGCAATCCCCACGTCTCAGGTCAATGCGATTCCCTTGGCGAAAGTTAGAACTCACCGTGAAAATGTAAAAATTATTTGGATCTACACAATTGTTTTAAAGGCTACTGTTTTTGGTGTTTTCTCTCGGTTCGACGAACATTTTTATTTTCACAAGGATGAATACTTTGAGCTCTCTAAAACGATTCACCCTAATATCAAACAGCTCACAGTTGCGGCCAACTGCAAAGGAAATTTCTTACCACGTTTGGTTTTGCGGAAATGGTTGGGGTGTAACTCAAAAAATTGTTTGATAATTTTACGCTTTTGATTACGTATCGCAACTGTAATCTAATTACCCAAGAATCATGCAAATATAAAAATGTTTACATTTTGTGTCATTTTCTTATTTCCTTTTTATTTCCCTTTTATTTATAGAAGGGACTTTTTAGGACGGGTCGCGGTCGGGCGAATTTAATAGCATGTCCATGATGTCAAAGGTGGGCAGGCTAAACCTCTAACAATTGAAGTAACAAGATACAAATTACGTCATGTCTAGTTACGCTAACCTCGTTGCTGAACGTACATTTGGCGCGAAGCGCAGTATGTGCGTATGTATGTGCGTATATATGTATGTATGTGTGTGCGTATGTATGTAAACAAGAGAATCTCCGATATTTCTGTACACACAAGCTTGAAACTTGGCGAAATCCTTTCTTAAGTGGGTGGCTAAGACAGCTTGAACATCTATGCCTTTTGAGGATGTTGGAGCGCGCGCATGCACTCACGCACACACACACGCATACACACAAATCGACGCGCTTTCAGAAGAGCATGCAGGTGTACTTAGTATAGATTATAGCTAGGTAAAGTCAACCTGATTTCACACAAAGTATAGCAAGACTGAAACTGTACCTTGAAATTCTAGTTTTGTCACCATTTTTGCAAGTCTTGAAGCGAAAGCGAAACTCGTATCACGTTAAATATAAAATTACGTAAAAACAAAAAATACGTCGTGACAAATGACGTATGACAAACCAATGTCACATAATTATGCGCGCATCTTGAAGAGGCATAGATCCTCAAGTGCCCGGAGTGCGCATGAACATCTGTGCCTCTTAAGGATGTTTGCAGCGCGCGCATACACGCACGCACACTCGCACGCATACACACACATCGACGCGCTTTCAGAAGAGCATGCAGGTGTACTTAGTATAGCATGTAGCTAGGTAAAGTCAACCTGATTTCACACAAATTATAGCAAGACTGAAACTGTACCGTGAAATTCTAGTTTTGTCACCATTTTCGCAAGTCTTGAAGCGAAAGTGAATCTCATATCACGTTAAATATAAAATTACGTAAAAACAAACAAATACGTCATGACAAATGACGTTTGGCAAACCAACGACGCGTATGCACTGCGCGCGCCCCTTCTAGAGTTCACTATGACGCATTGGCACATCTGTGAGGCTTTTTCAGAAGGAGATATTTCAACAGCAGAATCAAGTCAATGACAAAAGGTATAGAGAACCTTGACAGCGAAGACAGATCTCAGATAGAAGGGACTTTGTGGGTTATGGTTCATCCCATCTTGTTTCTTGATTGTTCAGTTTCTACGGGCGGTTTAACCCCTTCGCTGCCACTGGACGCATATCTTATGTCTAAAGTTTGTGTTCAATAGACGAACGGCCAAAAGCTACAACCGTCCAAGGAACATGGATACATGCTGGTCTCAGCAAGACACATAGATCCTCACGAGACCCCTGCGACTGCGAGGGCACATGAGGATCTGTCTCTTGCAGCGGGACCCTGATCATTTTCCTCGGTAGTGACGGTGTTAATTGGCATATACAAACGGAACAGCCCCCGGTTCTTTAGCCCAGGATCAAGGGAGGCAACATGTATCGTTGTGTCAACTGATTATATGCTAGATTACTCGCTTTAACTCATTCTACCCCAGACACACCACAGCAAGATAAGGATCGACCATGACAATTCAAGGGTGATGCCAGAATAGCTTGGCGCCTATGGGCGCCAAGCTATTCTGGCATCACCCTTGAACTATCATGGTCGACCTGTGTCCTGCACTGCTAATGCAGTCTTCAGAGGACAACGGCAACATTTTGGGATTTCGGTGATGGGGTAGAATGAGTTAAAATCGTTCCAGTGCAAAAAGGCCATCGAGCCGACGTCGGCCGCCGTTGGCCCGCGCACGGTCGTGCGGGGCTAACGGCGGCCAACGTCGGCCCGATGGCCTTATGTGCATTGGATGTTGCCTGCGGAAACACTATGGGGACCGCCCTGAGGACATTCATTAGCCGGTGTAACACACCAGAATGACCGCTACGCCAGAACCGCCCGGTGATAGTTTTGCCTAGTGTACCGCATCCAAAGAGCCCGGGGGTCTTTCTGACGTGGCAGCGTTCCACACTAAAGTGACCCCGGGTCAGTCTGACGTATGGATCACTCTGGCATGTTACATCGGCAAGTGGCCTTCTTCATTGACCACTTTTATAATACCGTCAATACAATACGATACCGATACGATACGATACCATACCATACCATACCATACCATACCATACCATACCATACCATACCATACAATACAATACAACACGATACGATACGATACACTTTATTGCCCATGAGATGGCATTTTTTTCTTCTGGTAAATAAGGTTTTAAACTTTTAACTCATTCAGCCCGACGGCCGTATTTCCCAAATTTTGGAGGAGTCATCTAATGACTATGCACCAGTTGCAGGAGATGGATCGACCATGATAATCTGGCACTGCCCTTGAATTATCTTGGTTGACCCTTCTCCTGCTGTAATGCATAAGGGCTGAAAGGGTTAAGCTCCGGCCGAAATCCACAATAAAACAACCCAAATACAACAGTAGGGGGAAAAGCTCCGGCCGAAATCCACAATAAAACAACCCAAATACAACAGTAGGGGGAAAAGCTCCGGCCGAAATCCACAATAAAACAACCCAAATACAACAGTAGGGGGAAAAGCTCCGGCCGAAATCCACAATAAAACAACCCAAATACAACAGTAGGGGGAAAAGCTCCGGCCGAAATCCACAATAAAACAACCCAAATACAACAGTAGGGGGAAAAGCTCCGGCCGAAATCCACAATAAAACAACCCAAATACAACAGTAGGGGGAAAAGCTCCGGCCGAAATCCACAATAAAACAACCCAAATACAACAGTAGGGGGAAAAGCTCCGGCCGAAATCCACAATAAAACAATCCAAATACAACAGTAGGGGGAAAAGCTCCGGCCTAAATCCACAATAAAACAACCCAAATACAACAGTAGGGGGAAAAGCTCCGGCCGAAATCCACAATAAAACAACCCAAATACAACAGTAGGGGGAAAAGCTCCGGCCGAAATCCACAATAAAACAACCCAAATACAACAGTAGGGGGAAAAGCTCCGGCCGAAATCCACAATAAAACAACCCAAATACAACAGTAAGGGGAAAAGCTCCGGCCGAAATCCACAATAAAACAACCCAAATACAACAGTAGGGGGAAAAGCTCCGGCCGAAATCCACAATAAAACAATCCAAATACAACAGTAGGGGGAAAAGCTCCGGCCGAAATCCACAATAAAACAACCCAAATACAACAGTAGGGGGAAAAGCTCCGGCCGAAATCCACAATAAAACAACCCAAATACAACAGTAGGGGGAAAAGCTCCGGCCGAAATCGACAATAAAACAATCCAAATACAACAGTAGGGGGGAAAGCTCCGGCCGAAATCCACAATAAAACAATCCAAATACAACAGTAGGGGGAAAAGCTCCGGCCGAAATCCACAATAAAACAACCCAAATACAACAGTAGGGGAAAAAGCTCCGGCCGAAATCCACAATAAAACAATCCAAATACAACAGTAGGGGGAAAAGCGGGACGCTGCATGTCGGGTCACTTTGGCCCAGTAAACTCGGAAAGTTTGCCACGTTATGGTAACCCATGGTCGATCTGGCGTGGTGGGGTCACCTTTGCGTGTAACACTGGTTGCCGGATATCGTTACAAGGACAGAAACTGCGGAGTAGAGTCAAAAAGCGAATAATACAGAACTCACTCATTTTAGGCGCCACGCATCAATAGCTGCGAAAGTGTCGTTCAGCGTTGCCGGCGGCAACGCTATACGATGCTTCCGCAGCTGTTGATGCGGGGCACCTTGAATTAGTTAATGGACGCGGGCGCATCTTTTATCAAGTGAAAGGACTGAGAGGAGGCTGAACAAAAACCCAATGAGCACAAGGTCATCGGGCCGACCCTGTAATACATGTGAACTCGTCCCTTACGCAACGCACGTTGTAAACCGCCTATTTATATATATAGGCCTTTAGTGTCTCCCACAAGAAATAATTACAAATTGTAAACTCACATGAAGCTCCATCAGCATAGTCCACATCAATGCAAAAAAACGTCGGGACTAAACCAGCCAAGAGAGCAAAAAGAAAACTGGTGCTTATTTTAACCCGTTCAGTGCCCAGTTGACGTCGATTGTATCCTTGCGATCTTCAGTAGTTCACGGCCTAAAAAACCCAAGCTGTCCCAGGAACATGGAGTCAAAGTTCTGTCAGCAGGATCTCTACCTCCGGCAGCTGGGTGGCGTACAGATTTTGTTTGGTACTGAACAGGTTGAATCTGAAACCTGTTGACTAAAATACCAAACCTCCTTTCATGAAGACACTAAATGAGAGTACAGAACCATAATAAAACGTTCGGTAAGCCAAACCGTTGACTCCAAAAAGTATGGAGTGCGGTTCTAAGAAACTCGGGTGTATGATACTCGTATAAATTTCAAATTTCTGCGATTATGTAATCCGAGGACACTAGAGTTTCTTAGGATCGTACATCAGATAACCATCGTTTTATGGTGGATCTTGACTATCATTGAGTGTCTTCATAAAAGAAAGACTGATTTTTATTCGACTGGTTTCATATTTGTGACCCTTTAGATGTCGGTAGCGCTTTTAGTCGCGATGATTCCTTTCGGAATCATCGCGACAAAAAAACGCTACCTACATAATTATAAGGGTAAACAAGCTTCAGCTTTTTTTCTGCTGGGCTAATTGTGTCTCAGAACCGTCCACTTGCTCTTGCATTGATACAGCATGGCCGAAACAACGCAGCGACATTCACATATGAAGCTCAGCATTATAGTCTGTGCGCCTCATTCAGATCAGGTTCGGACATTTCGTTTCGTACTACAGAATGAGGCGCACAGACTAAGCTGAGCTGGGAAGAGACGTAAATCCGCATGCACGTCGAACTTGCATGGCGCGGGGTCTCATGTGAATCTGTGCCTCTTCGCTGTTGCAATCGGATGGTGCTCTTGATTGAGAACAGTTCGGTCACAGCAAGGTCACATAGACCTTATCCACGATTTAAAGCGACGTTTTCCAGGTAATAAATGTTTAACAGGGCGATCGTTATCCCGCTTATGCATTTTCTTGGTATGTCTATTTTAAACAGTACTATGCTGGCTAAATTTTGTTCAGTTATGACGTTTAAATATCGTAAAAATGACTTGTTTGCTCTTCTTCTCCTTTCCTACGTAGGAGAGTTCCTAATGTGCGAAAGAGCTCAAACGACACCTCTGATACGTGTGCCTACTCAAATTTTCTGTGAAAAATCGACCGAGCAAGAGAGTCTATGTTAAAAATAAAAAAAGACAAACATTAAGAATCAGTATGAAAGTCTAATTTAAAACGGGACAAACATCGAGAGCCCGTTTTATTAGCAAATTTAAGCACTCACATTCCCCCAACCCACTGATTAACGCAATTTTAAGTGGGCGTCACAAAATGGGACGCCCCTCATAGCGCTTGAGTCAAGGACCGGATCTCTGCAATCTTGATGTAACCAACTTCCGAGAGCTGCCCCCGGAACTGCTGTGCTTTCGCCAACTGTCGTCAACGACGGTATGATGTATTTCACTCGATTGGATTCAAGTGCAGCCAGATTTGAAAGAGGAACTAATTCTGTAAGTAGGGGCACTTGCTAGCGACCTGATAAACTGAGTGCGTAACCTGAAACTCACCATTTTTGAGAAAATCCATATTCACGAAAGCTTAGTATTCCCGTGATAATCGTAGATTATTTAACCCATTTCACCCCACGGCCGCATTTTCCAAATTTGAAGGTATTACCTAATGACTGTGTAACCGTTGTCTCAGCAGGAGGCCTAGATCCTTATGAGCCTCCGAGATAGCGAGGGCTCAGGAGGACCCATGTCTCTTGCGGTTGGATCGCGTTCACTTTATCTCGGCAGTGAAGGGGTTCAAAACCATTTCTATGGCCTTTGGTTTCACTTCTAGGGCGAAGTGGGATATATCATGGTCAGTCCGTCTCTCAAAAAGCCAGATGCTAGTGTCGGCGTGAGGAAGGAGGAAGAGGGCAGCGTCCATGTCACGTCTCAGGGGCGGATCATTTATCTCGAGTGGGGGGGGGGTCTTACTTTTTGTTTGTGACCTTCAACCCGATACAAAAGGCCTCCCCGACCCTAGAACTTGCTTCCATGGGCAGAAAAATCGAAAAAAAAAAAAAACAAAAAAAAGCGAAAAGCGGTGAGGGTGGAGATAAGGCGCGTGCATGTTAAGATTCTCACCATTCGCCAAAATATCAATCAACAGGGATAAGGGCGGGGGGGGGGGAGAGGGGGGTGGCACACACCCCAAAAATGGACTCTGTTATAGTATTTTACAGAATGTTGGGTCGTGTGTGTGTGTGTGTGTGTGGGGGGGGGGTGTTCTCAAACCCCTGTAACCCAACCCCAAGATCCGCCCCTGCGTCTGTAAAAACCTTGAAAAAAATCAAGCAAATCTGAGGTCACTTCAGTGTAAAAAGAGCTGCTCATTCATCTCCTTCTCTTTCAACGTCTCTGCTGTTGGCTAAACTTGAGGCAGACTATAAGCCTCGTTGAAAAGAGATAGATTCTGATAACACCCTGCAAGATGCCTGTCTATCTGCTTTGTTTGTATAATAATAATAATAGTAATACATAGTTTTTATATAGCGCCCTTCTCCACGGACAGACAGCACATAAAAATTATATTAAAAAGGAGAAAAATTAGAACGCACTCACTCTTTAAATAAACACCTGCTCGCACCATGTACTGAGGCGCATTTCTAACACGAAACACACACACACACACACACACACACACACACACACACACACACACACACACACACACACACACACACACACACACACACACACACACACACACACACACACACACACGACCCAACATTCTGTAAAATACTATAACACACACACACACACGCAGCCTACCTACATAGGCTACCCATATACGAATACGAAAACAGCCCACATTTCCAGGCAGCACATCCAGACTAAGCTAATCTTGATATGCTACCTGGAAAAGATGGGTCTTCAAATTTGTTTTGAAGGTCATCAAGGTAGGGGATAGACGGACATGCAGTGGAAGTGAGTTCCAGACGTGAGTGGCCTGATAATTAAAAGAACGGGCAACAGCAGTTTTTAGGCTGACTCTGGGCTGAACAATCAGTTTCTGTGAGCTTGAGCGTAGACTTCTACTAGGATTGGGCGATGCAAGGGAAAAAGACATATGCAGGAAGCGTATTGTCATAGTGTTTGTATGCCAAAGTGGCCAGCTTGTACTCTATTCTCTGTTTGACAGGTAGCCAGTGGAAATGCTTTAGCAGTGATGTGACATGATCAGTGCGGTTTTTTTGTTTTTTTGTTTTGCGAAGGACTAACCGGGCTGCATTATTCTGGATACGCTCAGATCCTCAGATTAAAGTCGTCTGCTCCATGGCTGACTTTCAATGAGAACAGTAAAAAGAAACTAATTTCTCTCTTTCGTTAACCACTTCAGCCCCGACACCCTACAGCAGGAGATGGGTCGACCATGACAACTCAATGGTAGTGCCAGATTAGCTTCGCGCCTGTCGGCGCAAAGCTAATCTGACACTACCCTTGAATTATCATGGTCGATCAATCTCCTGCAACTGGTGCATAGTTGTTAGATGACGCTTCCAAAATTTGGGAAATACGGCAGTGGGAATGAATTAGTTAAATAGTAGTAGTAGTTGTACTGGTAGTAGTATTAGCAGTAGTAGTAGTAGTAGTAGTAGTAGTAGTAGTAGTAGTAGTAGTGGTAGTAGTAGTAGTACTCTGCGCACCATAAAGAACATGACAAAGATTTGCAGTTTCGGGGGCTCATGAGGGTCTATGCCTCTTGCTGAAACCACGTTGCACTGGCATAGAAGGAGTTAGAGGAAAAGAAATGGATTTAAGTGTAAAACTGACCGCCCAGTATGTATACTAGCTTAAAGCGACACTGCACAGGCAAAACAGTTTAAAAAAGAAGCTCATAACATCTTTAATAGTTTCCGGCTATGTCTTACGATGGTTCACAACATAAATTTCATTCGGTTATGTAGTTTGAATGTCATGAATGAAAGACTGTTCTGGTTTTTTTTCTCATTTTTTGCTAGTAGGTGAGTCCCATGAGGCAAAAAGGCATTAACAAAACATCAAATTCTCTATTATGTTTGCCCACTCACATGGCTTGTAAATATAATTTAAGGAAATACTCGTAAGGCATAACGCGGCCGGAGCCTCAGGGTTTTTTTTTTACATTCTTTTTATATTATATATATATATTTTTTTAAATTTGGGCTCGGAACTGAAGCTCCGATTTCATTTGTTTAAAATCAGTGACGCACAAACTTACCGGATGATATGGCGGTGACACGTAAGATATTTTGGATTCTTAAGCTTTTGGAAAGTCTAAGGTCCCCATTACAACATTAGCAGGTCCGTTTCTTGGGGGTGATTTGTGTTCATCGTTAGACCGAAAAAAATCTCTATTTTGAGGACGTGATTGTCACGATTGTGGTTGTGTTGTCCTGTGAGAGCATGTATGTGTTAATCGTAGGAAACGATCCGATATTTATTTGAGCTATCATGGTTACGTATCACGTACCTTTTCAGTGAGATTCTTTATCGTTCGTCCATGATAGCGGTTTTGGCTTTGTTATGATACGTTAATTTTAGTCCGGAAGCTTCTAGAAAAGTCGCACGGAGAAGACAGGTCGATTTTCGCTTTGCGTAGATTAGTTGAGAATGAACCAGAACGTTCGAAACAGAGTCGCGCTGTCTAGTGACCTCGTACATGTGACGTCAAAAGAGTAAGGTACATTTTTGTACAATAGTAGCAAAGCTGCTGGTCATAGATGTTTACTGTGCGCGTGAAATTAGCAGCCGTTCTTTGCGTGTTGTGAAAAGTCGTAAACGGTTTGCCATATTTATGTTTGATATCATTACATACTGGGATTTGGGGCTGAAATGAGCAGCCGAATTTTTGTAAACAATTTAAGTTATTCGATAAAGTTCTTCTTTTATTAATATTTATGAGTTTCAGTAAGGTATTTTGTTCTGATTGGTTGCGTTGTGTGAATTCATTAGATTATTCTAGAAAGTTTCATACTATAAAAACTTTGTGCTGGGAAGCACGGCAGTACATTGTCTTGCATTGTCAGTTGTAGAGGCGCATATTTTATCGTAGCTACGTGGCCCGTATAGGATGTACATTGTGAGAGACGCAGCGTAACGGTGGTGTACGTTGTATGAGAAACATTGTGTCGCCAGTGTGGACATTTGCAGAAGAGACATTGTATCATTGTTGATGCATTTGGAAATGCATTGTGTGGAGATCACATCGCTGAATTAAAATATTGTTGGAACTGTTTCTCCAGTATTGTCTACATCCTTAAGCCACGTGTGACGGGTTGCAGCTGAATGAGGTTTAGTTAAAAGAAACTTACGTGCGTGCGTCTGGTGTGTTTATCATACTACGACTACGACTTTACCACGTAACAGTGATGTATTTATCTCCGCCGCTAACTGTACGTGCAAAGGTATAATAACTGTGATACCGAATCGCTTATCATTTTCCCTTTTCTCCCGGAAGACAGCCTTCTCAAGGAGTACAGTGTTTTCAAAGAAAATGCTGTAAGAATGCGACGGCAAAAAAAAAAAAATAAATAAATAAATAAAAAAAAATAATAATAATAATGTACTGACTATACGAATATGACGTCATTCTGCAGTATAGCGACGTAATTTTTTTTGTTATCGTCATTATGCAAATGACCTGGAATCTATTTATCCCAAAACTTGTGGACACAATGCCGGGAACTCCAGAAATCTTTCACATCGCATTTGCTGTCGGTGGCTTGTGCATCAACTAGACCTTTCTACATCAGATTATAGGTGCATACGGCTAGATATAAGCATTTTTGGTTCCTTCCTTCCTTTTTTAAAAATGTCGTTTAGCGCCGCGACACGATTCCTGCACGATTTTAACACAACAGCGAATATAGTCGCTTATCCTTGGTACGAGCTTGGGATATGAACTACCTAAGGCAGGACAAACATTGAAACATTATCTATGTTTAACTCATTCGAGACGTGCCGCCACCGGATAAGCGTCATAAGCCGCGTATCCGGAGGCGGCACGTCTCGAATGCGTTAATCAATCTTTGGCACTTGAACAACTTTGTGTGCAATATCCCTTCAACATAGAAGCTGCATTACGCACGATACGACCACTTCCATACAATTCATTGCCAACTCCAGTTAGTTCATTCTTGTGAAAAGCGAGATTTTCAATGTATTACGTTGAAATTTCGCTCTTCACAAATGAAAATACTGGCTTTTGCCTAATTAGGGCAGACTTCTTACTGCTTGTTGCTACAAGAAGCTGAGCCAGCATTCTCTGAAGAAAGCACTGGGCAGATTTCTTCTTAGCAAGACAATGCCCCAACTATTATGACTGCTTTAGGTCTACAACCAAATGCCTATAACTTATAAATTACTATCGAACGAACTGAGGGCAGATGGATCGACTGATCACGATAGTCCGAGGTGTAGTGCCTGATGAGCGTGGTGCCACTGGTCTCGTTATTGATAATTTAATGAATTCGTTGGAATCTCAAAGAGAGTTGGGAACCTCGTGGGTGAAAAATAGCACGGATCAATCAACTGTTGTAGACTGTATTTTTACAAGTACTGGACAATAGACCGACCCATTCCTGGTGTGAAATGTCAATCACACTTAGCCTCTTGACCAATCAAAACGCTGTAGACTATGTGCTTCTGACTGCCAAGCAGAAGATCCGGCTTAACAACGGATGTTTATGCTTGCGGGGCATGAAAAAACGTCGATGTTTCCATTATTGTAGCCAATTTCGGCGGTATTGGAGATGCCTGGAAAGCACGGTTGTTATGTGAAGTGTAAATGAGATTCCTGATACCCCAGTCCATATTCAGGTGAAGAATTTTTTCCGTTCTCGAAGCCTTCATCACGACTGGCAGACACTCGAAAGAATGGATAAAATTAAGCTTGCCGCCGGCAACATGGTCCACAGAACCCTGTGAGAATCACAGTATATCACTACGTATGCTCGAAAGTAGAATTTATACTTTTCCGTGTTCCATCATAGACTGACTCGATCGCTTGAACTTACATTTGGTCTGCTAACTTAGATCGTAGATCTGTCAGTTGTGTGTGACGCATTTATGCTAAATTGGATCGTAGATCTGTCAGCTGTGTGTGAAGCTTTCGTGCATGTACGCTAACCCCGTATGTGAGAGCGAGTGAGAGACGCCTCAATGATTTAAACAGACTAGTAAGTGCAGACGTTTTCAGGAGATAAAAAGAGACGTTTTAGACAGACTTCAGAAAAATGTACTGATGATTGCCTGCGCGAGAATTTCTTTTAGAGACTCAGCAGCGGGATATGTCCATATGTAGGTATAGGATCACCCATAATTTTATACTGTAAACACATAAAAATTGATATTACCAACAGAAAGAGCGCATAAAAATGTGTGGTCGTGCACAATTTCAAAACTCTACCTTTTATATATATATATATATATATATATATATATATATATATATATATATATATATATATATATATATATATATATATATATATATATATATATATATATATATATATATATATATATATAATCACAAATTGATTTGGCGAAAACGAGACGATTTGTGCATTTCATAAAATTGTAAGTTTAGGGTCGCATAACTTCATAATCTCTTGACTGACAATATCTCCACTTGCTGTACTGATTAAACCCAATACCTAGAGTGTACTGATTATTTTACAGCTCGAATAATGGTATACTTTAGAAGATATGCCATCCTAAAAATGGTAACATAAATCAACGTCGAATAGCGCGCTTTACTGTGCTAGCAGACTACACTCACACTCTTTCCATTACTGAAGTACGCGTAGCATTCTTAACGGACCTTGACTAAAGGGGCGGAGTCAAATAAAAAGAGGGTCGGTCTATTTGCGACACACGTAAACCCTGCACAGCGCCCAGATTCAATAAGCCTAATTCCTCATTGTCTCCGCCAAGTGACGTGGGGCCGCATGGGGATCTTCGCCTCTTGCGGCCCAACTATTCGTTGTCTGTGGCTCTAGCAGACGAGGTTAAATGCTAGCGATTGTTTTCGAAGACACGTTACAGCCCCTGGTTGTATTCATTGTGGAGGGACTCGATGTATGAGTGAAGCAAGAGTCGGGTGTGCACAGAGTACGAATCATGTCAGTAAAAACTGCGCGGTCACCCCCTAAAGTCCCATTTACCGGAGAACATATTATGTTCTCCGGTAAATGGGACTTTGGGCGTGACAGTTGTTAATTACTGAGTACTATATGTTGATCGGTAAATGGGACTTTTGGGGGTGACCAGTTATGTCAATGCTCATTAAATAATGAGCAGATATCAACTACAGCTATTGGAAAGTGAAAAATGCATGTTAAAAAATAACTGATATCACTGACGGGATTAAACAATCATGTTTAGAAGTTGGGCAGGGATATCAATATGAACAATGTTCAAAACTGCGCCAAAATTATTGCATTCCATGTAACTCACGCAGACTTGCTCCAATCGCACGTACAGACTCTCGCACAACAGACGCATACACCGCCACTGACTCAGTCGGGTGCTTTCACGCGGTAAAACTCAAAACACTAGCTCTCTTTCTCCTGTGGGTTTTATAAAAGTAAGCAACAAAAAACACTCAAAAGATTATGTACATCACACCTTCCCACTACACGCACATCAACACCGCATACACATACACAATGTAAAAGCCAGGCTAGGTAATTGTCTCTCACAATCCAACCTGCTTCACTGGTGTTATTGTTCATCAACGTTCGGTCCTTCCACGTCTAGGTCTGTAGTAATTGCGTCGCACGCTTCCGAGTCGTCCCGTTTCTCGTACCGTGGACGTCCTCCTGACTCGATCCGTAGCGCAGTCCCTGATGACCCGGGTGTCTCGGCACCATTCGCTCACTCCCTGTGTAATGAAATGACCTCGCAGTAGGTCCCTCGGCGGTAGCCTCTGTTGACTGACGTCTCGGCGTCCGTCGCTCCGCTCCACGCAAGAACTCTGTACAATAAAGTCCTAATATCATAACACTTGCTAAACACACACACAACTTGGATAATATGAGGTACATTACGTATCCTGGCTGATACAAGTAATTCTCACACGTTCATTCACACACATGTGCTTCATAACACGAACTACCTTCGCAACACACCATAACAATGTCACTACATTGAAACAGACTATAACCTGACACTCTCGCCATACATTATTTCATACATTGGAAAAGACTATATTTAAACCAACCACGTACTACCTTCATAACGACTTAGGCATACACACCTCACATTCCTTAGTTATCCATCTCGGTAAATAACTACATAGGAAAATTTCCGGTTATCTCAACGAATTCCAAACCCACATAACTGAACCAAATCAACGCTACACAACCGAATCAACTCTTACTAACGCATACTATCTTTAACTCAGTAGCTGTTGATAATACATATAAAAACATACCTAATTCTAGGTTTCAGAGTCTTGGAATACGGGCTGTACTCACTGACAGTATAGTCCCGTACTAACTATTTAGACCTCCAAAACACTTAGCTCTCGCCTAAAACTCCGTGCAAAACGCTCTCCCTATGATTGCACGTGGCCTCGTGCATACCCAGGACATTTGTCACAAGACAAACCGCTGACAAGACCGTACCATACAAAAACCCTGTGTGAACTCTATGCATGGGCATAGAGCTTCATCACAATTCCCCCTTCCCGAGGAAAAAAGAAACGACCGAGTTTCTTTTTAAGACTACTGAACGCAATACACTACCCTCACAAAACCAAAGAAAAAAAAAACAGCCTTAAACCTCAACGCACACTTTCTGGTCGCACTGTGAATGAGAAGACAGAACAGCAAACGCGGTAATATCGCTGAACTATGGAAAGACCTAACGACGGGCACACAATAGCGACAACCAGCAGTGACCGACCTACCTAAAGCATGGATGGTGAGCGGCATTTCTCTCGGTAAAAAAAAAAAAAAACAAACTATTCCTCCTCTGACCAACCCGACTGGTGAGCCAAAGCCTCGGACCGATCCCTTTACTCTTGACGGCAACAACACGGTCCTTTTGATCACGATCACGCTTGCTCCGAGCTCTCGTCGCGACTGATGCGACTGCCCCGCGAGGAACATGAGCTCGCTTAATCGCCCAGAACATACCGATGACTGTCTGGACATCCTTCATGTTACCGAGAATTAAGTCAACTACTGGCTCGTCGATGACACAAGAAATCAGATCCCCTGAGAAAAAGTCAGTGTCAACCTCTATCTTAGCCAAAGGAAAAGATTCTACCTTCCATCCGAACGAAATCACTTTCTGCGTCTCCCCCGTGAACTGATCCTCCCTAACGAGGCTACTTCTGACCCCTGCGGTCGTGGCACCTGAGTCGCGCAGAACAGAAACGTCAACACCATTTACCATCCCCAACACTACTGGTAGGTAGCCACCTCCGTCAGCCTAGCACAAAACACCCAGCTGAGGTTCCTCTCCGACAGGCACTGCAAAGCTTGCCATGTGAGTGGGCTGCTCCGCCCCCTCCACCGGAACCGTGACGCTATAACACTGGTGAGCCAAATGACCGTATCCCTGACAAGTAAAACACTGTGCGCCTGAACTACCGTCAGGACAGTTACGACTGAAATGACCGCACTCTCGATACGCGAAACACTTGAGTGTCCGAATTAGCCATACGACCACGTCCGTACCCACGCCCAGATTTCTATCCTCGTGCGTAAGGATCGCGACCGCCACTGTTGTTATCCCTATCCCCACGTCGAAAACGGAAAGTACCTCTACCATTGAACATTTGGGCCCCACGCAATGTATTGACATCCCGATAGCCCCCAGTCGTGTTAGCGGCGATCAACCCGACTGGCGGCGACTCACTCCTACGCGCTAGGTTTTTCGTCGGATGCGCCGGCCGAAAAGCCTGCGCGTTCTGAACTAGCTCCTCGGAACTCTTGAGAGGAACAACACAGAACAGAGGGAAAGGCCTGCCCTTTCCCGACGCGCCGCATTCTGAGGCGCGACTGGACATGATAGACGGAAAGAGTGAGTGACGTGTGGACATCAGCGACAGACAATAAATAAGTCACCCCTCCCACCCACCCTCTCCACCGGCCAAGAGACAACAAACCACAACCCACCAGCGCCACCGCCCACCAAAGAGATTCAGGACACAGCAACGCCCGGCACTACTTCCCACACCACCACCCCACCTCCGTCTACCACCACCACATCGCCACCCAGCCCGCCCATCCCTACGCCAAACACCAAGACCCCGAATCCACTGGCCACCACCCCCACCACCCCGATTCCCCGCACCTTACCTCCACCAGCCACGACTCCACCGGCCACCTACGCCATCCCCACTACTGCAAGAACTCATGGACTGGCTGGCCTACCTTCTCCCCCCTACCTGGCGACACTAAAGCAACGGTCCACCGACCACACCACCTGCCTCCTCCACCACCAACCACCCGGCCCCGGCACCACCACCAGCCACTGCGCGATGGAGCGACAGACAGGCAGGCAGACTGATACCCTCCCCCCCCCCTCCCCTGGCCACCCTCCCCCGCCTCACCCCCCCCCCCACCCCCCCCCACCCCCCCCCCCCCCCCGGAAGAAATCAGCGAGAGCTGGAAGTCCCTGTCCCGTTAAAAATAGCACTACCAGCACCACCCCCCCTCACGCCCCCCCCCCCCTCACGCCCCCCCCCCCAGCCCCCCTCCCCTCCCCCCTCTTCCAGAACGAAATCAGCGATAGCTGGAAGTCCTTTCCCTTTTCAATAATCGAATCGAATCGGAATAGCGGCTCGTCGTTTAAAGGGAGACAACAACCTTCATAGTGTTGAAAAAGTTGGGTTGTTTCCCTTGTACCACACATAACAGTCCACACAGGGCAATTAGGTTACGCCCCCTTTACACACAGTGTTCTAAATTAGCCTCTTGCAACACAAAGCTAAGAACGAAGAACCTTTCTGCCAAAACAAAACATCCACGCGGAGCATATCACAGGAGAAATATTTTCAGCAATTCTTTAGAAAATTATCTGTTAGCGTTTTCCACAACATTCTAATGCACTAAATATCTCTCTCTATCTTGGCTTGACTTCGCGAACGAAGATTTTATAGGAGTTTCCCACGACGTCTGCAGGCTTGTTCGTGGCTGCGGAGGCCAATCCGAGACAGGCAGGTTCGACCGCAGTGGCTGCAGGGGAAGGTATGGCCGGGGTTCTGAGCTGCGGCATCTCTGTTTTTTCTCCTGAGCCGCTTGTCCTTAAGGCTAGCTCTGTGAGAGTCCTCAAAGGAGACAGCTGCCTTGTAAATGGTGGAGCGCCAGATGTCACGGTCCGCAGCAAGCGAAGACCACTGGTGGTGGTCGATTTGGCAGGCACTAAGTGACTTCTTGAGACAGTCTTTGTATCTCTTCTTTGGTGCCCCTCTGTCACGGTGTCCAGTAGCAAGCTCGCCGAACAGGGTGATCTTTGGTAGGCGATGATCCTCCATCCTGGAGACATGCCCCGCCCAGCGGAGCTGTGTCCGCAGCAGCAAAGCCTCGATGAGCATCGAGGCTTTGCACTAAATACACCATGTCAAAACTGTCGTCTGCAAGCCTGCAATGATACAACCGTGCACATGCCCCACTGAATAAGGCTCCCATGAACACACTAGGTCGACCGTAAAATTACCCATATTTTGCTCTTTTTCACCCCACCTGTCATGCCTTTTGTTGTTCAAAACGCCCAAAAGGCAAAATTTTGAAGTTTTACACCCTAAAACAATTGCAAAAAGGGAGGAATTAAAAAAAAAAAAACAATTTCTTGCAGAAAAGTTACTACATGCACCGGAAGCAATTGCCCCGTTTGGTCACATCGTCAGTAAACTTCGCATTTCCGTCTACACTCGGGTGCGCGGCATCGGGGATTGGTGGCATGAGTGTGCTTTGGTCCAACGCAAGTCATGAAGTAAGTGCACCGCTTTATCAGAGCACAGTGCTTAGTGCTTAGTGACCTGCCGCTCGAAACACGTAAGCTCACTCATGCGTTGCTGCAACTGCCCCCAGTATGATTTCGAAGGATCATGTAACAGCCAGGACCACCTTCCGGAACAGTTATTGGGGTTTAGCGCCCAGCAGACGACTAAGGCCATCTCACGGCGGCATCTTCCGGAGTAGGGGCCAGCCAGTCATGAATGAGCAGTCCTGCGCTGGACACTAAGCAAGGTGCTCCGCTACAGCGGAGCACCTTGCTTCGTGGCCGGCGCTGGACTAAGCTCACTCGTGCAAATGAGCCCTAAAGTCGAACGGCAGAAATGAAAGAGTGGACCGATGTGTGCATACGTACGGTATTGGTGTGGTAAGGTAAATTCACGGCTGATCAACATGGAACAGTAGCGACTGTCGACTTCGGCTAATTACAAGGACGGATATAACGAAAGTTGGATACTGTATAACAACACTTTTTTTTTTTTTAAGTCCGCACCACACTCTTTCTATGTATTTTACGACGCTTATAACAAAATTTGTGTAAAAAAAAACCGAAAAAGGCACTTGTCATAGCAGAGCCGGTTTATTTTATCTAGATAATAATCAGTCCAGGCGAGCTTAACTGCAAAGTGGTTGCAGAACGTGTTTCTGAAAGCTTTCTGAACACTTTGCGTGTCGGTGGAGTGTTTAGTCGCGATGATTCCTGTAGGAATCATCGCGACTAAAACCGCTGCCGACACACAACGGGTAGTTCAAAACCAAGGACCCTTAGCCGTCCAAGGAACGTGGATACTAAGTGGTTCCAAGCGCTGTACCTTCGTGTGCGCTACGTCAGTGGTGTACGAGGTACGCAATCTGTGCCTCTTGCAAGTGGTTCGTCTACCGTGGAAAACCACTAAGGCCACTATAGCAACCACTGAGGAAATCAATGACAGGCATAGATATCAATTTGGAACAGACATCTATGCCTCATGGCCTGTCATGACATATCTCGTGAGTTTTATTAGGTGTCATATTTCTATTACAGGATATGATTTTCGTTGAGAACATTGAGGAGAAAAACCTTAAACGTCCCTTGAGCATCTCGTTCAATCGCCGTCAAGAATACGATACGTTATGCATATAAGCACACTAATACGAACTGATACTGTAGTTTAACTCATTCAGTCCCGATACACCACAGCAAGATATGGCTCAACCATGATAGTTCACGGGTGGTGCCAGAATAGCTTGGCGCCTATTTGGCATCCTGTCTCGGAAGACAATGGAGTATATGCGCTTGCTGGGTCAGTCACTGGAGTGACCTCTCCAGGGCGCAAGCCTGGGCGAAGTGTATGGAGATCCTGGGGTGCCCAGTCGTCAAGATTCCCCTCTCGGCCTCGCTGATGTATCCAAAGGAATGCAAAGCAGTACGTTTGGCACCAGTTTGGCTGCAGGAGCTGCCAGAACAGTGCGTGGATACAGGCAGCTGTCTGCCTTCGGGGCTCCACTCCTGATTTGAAGGGTTTACTCCCCCACATTTGGCCGTTGGATCCAACCTGATCTCCTCCGTCCTCTAGCCGTTGGCTGTCAGAAACAGCTCATCCGCCTAGTGGTGCAATGTGAACACCACCCCCTCACGTGGTTTAGCCCACCAGCTGAGGTGGTTTGCCAGGGTGTGGCGCTTGGAGCCAGCACGTGAGAGATTAAGGAGATGGATGAGGACCAGTGATGCCCGTCCGTCCTATGTAGGACGCAGCTGCCGAACAGCAAAGGTGCTACCTCTATCCAGAGCCCCCTACACCCCTATAGGCGCCAAGCTATTCTGGCACCACCCTTGAACTATCATGGTCGATCTGTCTCCTGAATTGTAATGCAGTCCTCAGAGGACAACTAAAAAATGTTGGGATTCCGTACCTGGGATACAATGAGTCAAAGGCCCCCTACAGAACTGTTCAATGATACATTTCTGTAACACTGAGATAATTAAGAAAGGCTGCACACAGGTCTAGCTATGATTCATTTAGACACAGGACAATCCAGTTCAGCACACGTCGTCTTTACATCAAGTAACCTGACAATGACTCCACTTCGTTCTAAAAATACAACGCTTTCAGTACGATAAATAGCTAAAAAATAGATTGAGACGCCAACGGCTCCAGAGGGCAACTTCAAAATGTGGAGATTTCGGTCCTGGGGTAGAATGTGCTAAAGACACATATACAGACTGCAGGAATTGATTATTACAATCTCTTCTCTTTTCATCGATGAACGATAACAGTCAGGAGGCCCGACTACGTTTCTTTTTGTTGTTGTTGTGTTGTTGCTGTTGTTGTTTGTTTTGTAAGGGGGTGGGGTGGTGGGGGGTGGGGGTGTTGTTCAACAGTTCAAGAGTGGCTCGAGATTACCTCGGCGCCTCAAAGTCTTGAAAATTCCTGCTCGATCTATCTGCTGAGCTGCTTTGTAATTTTCTCCTAAAATGACTCCTAAAAAGTGGTGCAGAATATTGTCTGACTTTCACACTTAGAGCATACAGGTCACAATTGACCTAATCGTATCCGACAAACCGATGCAAATACCGTATACGAAAAATCATGCGATAAAGATAAGATTGGGTTTTTTCCGCAAAAAAATATTCACTTGTTTTACGTTTAACCCATATAATTCGTGAACTTAATCCCAAAAACGTGAAAATATATATTAAAAAATATATATATTTAATTATCACTCAAAAAGTTCTAGAGGTTCAATGCTGGTTAACGAACTCGTTCAATATGTCCCTTTTATCTAGCTATACGCAAAATATCTAGTAAAAATAAGAAAAATTACGGACTCCAGTGTGGATCAACCAGTTTTTGTGAAACGGCAATTTTCTCGCCAATGTACATCTTAATAATAAAAAAATCGGAAAAAAAGGTCCCTAGATAATTCTTTTAAGGACAATATCCTAAAATTTTCAAGCTTGTCCGTCCTCAAACGCGGGCTCTAGTCGCTGTCACACACACACACACACACACACACACACACACACACACACACACACACACACACACACACACACACACACACACACACACACACACACACACGGCGCTTCGGCGCCAAAAGACGTTCTCTAGCTAAACGTGACGCCATTTTAATCTTGTTACTTCTATACCGGAATTTCTGCCCCACACCCCAAAAACGTCATGTGCATGCTCCGGAATGCGCTCCGACCAGCCCAATTTCAAAGTCTACCGTATTTCAATTCGGCAGACAATTACCAAAAGCTCTAGTGCCGTAAATAAATAAATAAATAAATAAATAAGCCCATTAAATAGGCGTTTTATCCCAATTAAAAATCGACTCAAAGCGCCGCCACGAACTGAACCCCACAAGCACGCTCACGTGAATCACGCGCATTCACTCACACACTGTACATATACACAGAACATTCACGTGGTGCTAAGGGCAAGCTTACGCGAGCTACTAAAGTTTTGGAAATTGAAATCGTTTATATTTTGAAATTTGATTAAGTGGACTGAAATTGATACCGTCGTGGTTCTACGAGAAATTCAACGAATAATGTATGAACTTTGACGCAGTAGTACAAACTGTTCTGATCAGAATTATCAAGTAATCAAAGCCCTATACTTCAAAGGGAGACACTTAACGCTCCAGCGCTAAAGCATTAAAGGGTAGGCAAGGGGACGTTATTATTTCCCTGAGCATTGTTACCTCCCTTGTCTCGAACTAACGTCTAGACTCGCAGCCAATATTTTGCCGCCTCTGAAACTTGTGAGTGTGGTGTAAATCCGCATTGTTTATGCTCAGTCACAGAAAAAAATAAGGGCAGAAGTGCCTTACCTTTTGTATCGAAACAGCAACTGAGCTCACTTTTTTCTTCTATAGACATAGATTCTCAGTAGACCCTGCAGTGGCACGGGCTCATGTGAATATATGCCTCTAGTCTTCATAAGTTGTGTGAGTCAGGGCTATTTATGTAACCCTTTTCGTGTCGGTAGCGGTTTTTGTCGCGATGATTCCTACAGGAATCATCGCGACAAAAACCGCTAGCCACACGCAAAGTGTGAATTATATTTTTGATCGGAGTTAAGTCATCAGTTCTTGTGACTAACAAGTGGAAAGTTTGCGTGATCACGAGAAACAACAAATATACAGTCTACTTCGCTTAATAACAAGGTCGGACATAACGAAAGTCGGATAAAACAACACTTTGTCAGAGGTCCCGTCAGCACTCTTTCTATGTCAATTACTTGAATTATCACAAACTTCGGATATGACAACAAAATATATTAACTCATTCGAGACGTGCCTCCTCCGGATACGCGGCTTATGCCGCGTATCCGGAGGCGGCACGTCTCGAGTGAGTTAACAAAAACAATTGGGTCCACTGGCTGTTTGTTATATTTGAAATGGACTGTGTAGCCGTGCTTCGTGGGCATGAGGAAAAAAAATCCAAGACTTGGTAGCGGCTAAGACTAACCCTTTGCTTGCTAATGACGATACCGTTCGGCGGAAAAGACGCGTATCAACTCGTCTTTTCTGTCGAACGGTATCGTCAGTAGGAGCCATGGGGTTTAAACGATTTGTAAACAATAATGAACGATCGTCTCACCAGAAAGACTCGACTAACAACGACGACGCTGTCGACGATCGACATCGATGATAATGATATAAAATAACGATATAAAACAGCATCAAGTACGGTTAACATAAAATGGTGTAAAATATTAACAGCAGCAAAGAAGAAAGACAAAAACATCAAACATACTAGTATTAAATAATAATAATAATAATAATAGTTATTATTATTATTATTATTATTATTATTATTATTATTATTATTATTATTATTATTATAGCTAAGAGGAAGGAGAACAACAATGATAATATTGATGATAATGATGATGATGATAATAATAATAATAATAATAATAACACTAATAATAATAATAATAATAATAATAATAATAATAATAATAATAATAATAATAATAATAATCTGTAAAAATAATCCTTAAAAATAATCTGTAAGATCAACGGCTTTTGTACTTCCACTGATGCTGTTTAGCCAATCAGAAGCTTTGTTTCTCCACGAGCCAGCAGCCTGGTTCAATCAAAACTCCTGGGACATACTGTGCGTCATGAGGAGCATATGTCGGGTTATTTACAAGCACGCATAATCTGCAGGCTGTAAACAACAGTCATGCAGCTTTGCTTTTGATGTCTATATGTTGTACGGCGTGAATATACAATGGGTCCAATATATTGCATATCACGTGTGTAGTGTTTGTATGATCTGCGTTTTTATGGCAGCTTGCTTTTGTATGATCTCTCTGATCTCGCCTCTGAGACGTCAGCTCGGGTGCTTTGGAGTCACGGGTAACACACGACAAGTCATGCAGCGTACGTGTATAGCAATAAAACTTTTTGTTTTGAAGAAGAAGAAAAAAATCATCTAATAAGACAGAAGAGGAGCCTTAACACATTCAATACTGACAACCTACAGCGAGAGATGTGTCTACCATGTTAGTTTTGACCGTGTTAGTTCAAGGGCGATGATACAATAGCTTGGCGCCTGAAGGCGCCAAGCTATTCTGGCATCACACCTAAACTATCATGGCCAATCTGTCTTCGAAATTAGTTTGCAGTCTTCAAAGGGCAACTGCAAAGTTCGAATTTCGGACATTAGTGTAGAATGTGTTATAGGTTTGGCTGACGGTAGCGGTTTTTGTCGCGATGATTCCTGCAGGAATCGTCTCGACAAAAACCGCTTTCGATTGCCAAAGATTAAGGACAATCCTTCTAGAACAGGAAGGTGCGTTATTGTACAATTGCATGTCAGCTTTTGCCATCATACACAGGCCTGTTTTCATTTTAAAAACTAATCAGTCAAGTCATATTTATATTCACTTATATTTTCTTATGGTATTCATATTATGCTATATCATGTAATCGTCGGGTTGATGGTTGGTTGTAGGTTGCTTAGCTTCCAACAAGACTTTCTCATGTAATCTCCGGGAGTCTCATCACACTAATCTTATATGATCTGATCTGATTTTTATCTACGCCAAAGAAACCATGGCGGATTTTGTGTTGACAGATGAGTTTCTGATTTTAACCCCTTGACTGCTGCTGGTGATGCCTTTTGGCAGAAAAGACGCGTAAATACGCGTCTCTTCCGCCGAACGTTATCGTCTTTAAAAATAATGTTCACACGTGTTAAAAAGTTCCAGTACATAAAGAGGCAAGCTTAGAATATTCAGAAACAGCACAATAAATATTCAGTAACAGCACAATAAATAATATTTGTTGCAACTGTCTGCTCTAAGCGAAACGCGCTTGTAACAGTTAATTACAACACAATAAATACATTGTACTGAAATTGTCTTTTCTATGCGAATTTCATTCAAACACGCTTAGAAACGTCATTTGCAACGCAATGAATAAATTGTGTTGTAATGTCTTTTCTAAGCGTATTTTTTTCTTCGTTGGCATGTTTTCCGCGAATGATTTGTGTTGTAGTTGTCTGTTTAAGTTTGGTTTCTTTCTTCGTTGGGACGGGCTTGTTTAATAGCATGGCCGTTGAAAGGTCCTGGTAAATCAAAGTGGCACATTTGTAGTGCATCTGAATTAATCAGTGTTTAGGTTATACTCCATAGATCTAGCTGTTCGTCTGTCCAGCGCTGAGGAATTCCCCTTGGTTTGTTGTACAATTCTGCCAGCGCTAGCCTCACCTATCTGGTTTGTGAGTATACTCCATAGGCAATACATTTCCCTGTCCCTGATAACCCGCCCGTCAGGGCCGTCTACGATCACTTCGGTGCTGTGGACGTTAATCCTAGAACTAACCAATGGTTGTGATGTTGTTGTGGGTTGTTTTTTTTTTCTCTCATTTTACACGCTTAGCAGTTACCTTTTTGGTTTAGATGTGGTATAAAATGGGTTTCAGCTACTGAGGTTCTCTCGAAAATACGATCAGGAAATGTGTGCGAGAAATGCATGTGAGATTTTGCGTTAGCTCACATTTCACACGTAAAAAAAATCTCCCATCAAACAATCTTCTCGTTCACAACTCTCCAGTCACTGATTTACAAGAGCAACTTTCTTCTATACTGACGAGCAAAAGAAATGCGACATTTTTTTGAGTAATTGGAAACAACTTAATGTTTCCGATGATTCCAAAAATGTCGCATTTCTTTTGCTTGTCAATATATAATCTTGTGAACTGATCTCTATGTTGAATTGTGCTCTCTGATATGACAAGAAATGTATGTCACTCAGTTGCTGGATTTAACTCATTCGCGGGAAGCCGCATCCCGATGCGCGGCTTATGCCGCGCATCCGGATGTGGCAGGCCGCAAATGAGTTAATCATGAATTGATTGGTATTTGAGTGAAATGCACATTTTCTCAGCAATTTGTATGAATGTAGCAAATGCAAATGTAAAGAGCAAAAGAAATGCTACATTGTTAAATTATCTGAAACGCATTAATTTTTCCGTTTATTTCAACAATGTGGCATTTCTTTCGCTCATCAATATATGCAAATAAGCAAATATTACAACAAACAACAAACATACAAGTAGATACGACAGTAGCTAAATATGCAACAATTATGTTTTTAGTGCGTGTATATAAAAAATATTATTTTTAACCCATTTCATCCTGAGGGTGATTTGTAAAATTTGCTTATTGTCCTGCGAAGGCTGCATTACTGATTAGGAGATAGATCAACTGTTTTAGTTCAAGCGTGGTGCCAGCATAGCATGGCGCCTGAAGCGCCAAGCTATGCAGGCACCACCCTTGAAATATCGGTCAAATTTATTTCAAGCAGTGGGTGTATAGGATGAAAACGGTTAAAAGTCGCTTCTAACCTAATATTGACTAAATGTCTACGTGATGTCTCATTCGTGTACTTTTGTCGTCTTGACCCCTGAGTTCCAAATATCTGCGCAAACTTAAATGTCTCACTAACCTTAGATCGATAGCCTCCAAGACCGGAGTCCAGACCGTATATTATTATTTAGAACGATTATTTTCCGGAGTGCCTCCCTTTCAAAGCAGTGAGGAACATTAGAGTTACCTCCTCGACAGCCTCGTTTCCGCCCAAAATGTCGTCTGCTTCCGATTCGGAAGAAGTTAGCATTTCCTCCCCTTCTTTTCTTTTTTTTTTCTCAGAAAGCCTAGACTCTCATTTCGAAAATGTCGGCATTTAGACATTTTGTGCCAGCCAATTCCCTATTTCTTTACCCGGACGTCGTCTCAAATTATCTGCAAGAGGCATATATTCGCATGAGTCCCAGCAGCTGCAGGGGTTTATAAGAATCTATGCTGCTTGCAGGCTGCATTTGACTCTCTGGACTTTTCAGACGGAGGAGGACTTCCGAGTGTAGCAGTATGCGTGTGCGAATTATCCAGGGATGCCTATCATTATCATTGGGGGGGCAATAGAAATTTGGGGAGGAAGCGGTATCAGCCATGTTGTGATCCTTCTGCCCTCAATTTGGAGTCCTTTGTCGTTAGTTAACCCCGCAGCTGCCATTCACGGCCGAGAAAAGGTCAACCAGAACCAATATGCAGGAGACATAGATCCTCATGAGCCCCCGCAATTGCGGGGGCTCATGAGGACCTATGCATCTTGCTGACACCACCCTGTATCCATGTTTCTTGGACGTCTGATGTCCTTTGGCGTTGAATGAACGGATCTTTTTTCCCAGAAACATAATTTGCCTCCACTGAAGCGGCAGCAAAGGGGTTAAACTCCTTACCGTCGAAAAACATGCACAACAACACCTCCAGAATGCGAGAGGCATAGATCCTCATGAGCAACAGTATCTCGCGGGGTCTCATAAGGATTTGCGCCTCTTCGGCGGTTTCATTAATATCCACACGCCTCACTGAGGTAGACAAGGTTACACCGCAGTAAATTTAGTCCATCTTGGTGGTTTTAGAGATGTCTCTAGAAAGCTACAGGGCTAGTGAAGGAGGCGTCTCATTCTAGACACGTCGAATCTAGATACGCGGCATAAAGCCGCGTATCTGGATTCGATGCGTCTTGAATGTGCTCATGAATGTGGCAACAATGAAAAACAGTGAGCAATGTCTCGTGTAGTTTCCAATGGGGTCTTTTTTTCATCGTAGAAATTGTGACAGAGTGTTACGTGTTGTGAGAGGCAAAAGGGTCACACGCACGCACACAGGCAAGCATGCACATACACAGACACACACGCGCTCGCCAAGCACGCACGCACAAACACACACACAAGCACGCACGCACTCACGCACGCACGTACACGCACACACACAAGCAAGCAAGCCTGCACGCTACCATACAGTACTGAATAACAAGCCCCTAGAAATTTGCTAATCTTAACGGCGACGACCAACAAAAACAACAACAAACAAAACATCAACAGCACCCAAAAATCACACACACACACACACACACACACACACACACACACACACACACACACACACATACACACACACACACAAACACACACATACACACACGCACACACACACACACACACACAAATAAAACAACAACAACAAAACGAAACAAACAATGACAACAATAAAAGAAAGACTTACTATGGAAAATCATCAAACCAAACAAGTAACAACAACAAAAACAAAGGAATAAATGTCACAACAACAAAAATAGGAAAAAGAAAGACAAACATATTTATACAAAAATGAACAAAAACAACGAGTACAACAACAACAACAACGAGAACAGCAACAACAACAACAAAAAAAAAGCAACAACAAAGGAAACTAGAAGAGATAAAAGCAGACGACAAAGACTATTTTCAAAATCACTTTTATTACGAAATGCAGTTCGATAACACAGCATTGGAAGGCCAGCGCATGAAATATACACACCAACAACTGCACGACAACAAACTAATTAATTTCCTACTTGGCAGATTTAACTCTATATTGCCGGGAAACAGTGAGCCAACTCTGCCAACCGCAAGAGGTATAGACACATATGAGTCCCCGCTTAAGCGGGTGCTCATGTGGATCTATGCCTCTTGCTCACAGGGAGGCAACCTTGTCAGCCCGCTTTGGTTTCAACGATATAATTCATGACCTGTGTCAGCACAAAGGCTTCTTTCTTCCATGACAGTCTTGCTCACCAATATGGCAGCGTCCAATAGAAGTATATATTTTGCTTTTATGTGTCTGCGCATGAACGGAAGTCATGCGCATTTCAGTTTCAAACAATAGTCCCCGTTGCGAGGCTTGCATGTAGAAATTATATTTAATGGGCCATTTAGTTCCGACATTCAATACATTTAAAACAAGATGACAAAATGGGTGGACACATTCCTCTGATTGCCACCACACACAAAAATGCACGCAGATGTGTGCCACAACTTTGCTAAATATTCAGCATTTTTATTTCCGGAAATAAAGCCAAACTAAGTTGGGTACTTTTTTTTTTCCAAAAAAACAAACAAGTCGCTGATTATCTTTTCAGCGAAGACGGAATATGGCCACTACTTAGCTGAAAAGATAAACACCCGAAATATTAACACACTGTGTTGTAACTGTCTTTTCTAAGCGTGTTTCTTTCTGTGTTGGGTTCTTCTCTGCATTTTACACGGTTGGCAGTGACTTTGTTTTAGTCTGGATTAAGTTATGTACAAAACATTTGTGACAGTCGTGTTCAAAACTGTTACCTTATTCAGCCCGACGGCCGTATTTCTCGAATTTTGAAGGCGTCATCTAACGACTATGCACCTGTTGCAGGAGATGGATCGACCATGATAATTCAAGGGTAGTGCCAGATTAGCTTGGCGCCTGTCGGTTATTTTCGATTTTAAAAAAATTCAATTTGACAAATTTAGTAAATCGCACGCGCCCCTCATATTTTGATAGGACTGTGCATTCAAGTCTCCGTTCTCATGTCTTTTTAACACAGGACACCGCTGCACAATCTGCATACTGTATAACGCCATTAAATTCATTTTCTTGTGTAAATCATACATATATATATTTTTTTGTCTTCAGGGCTATTTTTTACATGCGTTCAATTTTTAATTTTACCAGAGAACAGTAAGACGGACACATAATTAGTGTTTGGTGGCATTTCCACCTGTTCTTGTCATGTCAATCCGCCGGTTCTTTTTTCCCATTGGGAGGCCCTTTGTGTTGCTGACAAATGTTTTAGACGATTTGCACACTTAAAAATTGGCGTACGCATTTTTAGACAGTCCGATAATTTGGAGGCTTCAAAATTGTGAAGCTCGAAAATTGCCATATGAGTGAGCAAGATTGAAAACCATCACCGTCCCTTACAAATCTATTGTAGCAAAATGCCGCACATATTAACGCTATGCGCGTTGGTAGCGGTTTTGTCACAATGATTCCTGTAGAAAACATCATGACTAAAACTGCTACCGACACACAAAGGGTTACATTTACCTTTCACAAACGAAAAAAAAAATGCTTTGAAAGCGCTCGCACAGATAAGTAACCCCTTCAATGCCGGGGCACAATAAAAGCCAATCAAGTACAAGAGGCGTAGATCCTCATGAGCCCCCGCTGGAGCGGGGGCTCATGAGGATCCATGCAGATTAAACTAATATGCATTCCTCACGCAGAACAATTATCGGGCTTCAGCGGGAGTTGATTTCAGTCAAATTCATATACTGTGTAAATCATGCCCACTGGCAGAAAAGGGGTCCAACAAAAACCTGCGGGAAAAGATAGAAAAGGAAGGGGGAGGGGGAGACAATGAGAACGAGAGAGGGGAGAATGTATAAAATGATTCACAGAAGGACAAATAAATAAATTCATGACCCAAAATTATGGCCATTTTTAAAAACTGTACAATGTTATATTTTACTTGCTTTTATCAAATTAAAAAAAAATTAAACAGTTAAAACACTGTATGCGCACGATAAATAAGATGCAGATAAAAAGAAGAACACAAAAACAGACAGAAACATAGAACCGTTTTTTGTCTGGGTTCCCAATTGTACCTCCAAGCAGTGCACCCGAATCTAAAAGTGTTTTTTTGTTTTGTTTGTTTTTTACTGAGTACTGCGGATGTGGCAGCACTACAACATCTCTCCCTAACACTAATTCACAAAAATACGCAATCCAGAACAAAAAGGTGACTGTCAAGCGTGTGAAATGCAGAGAAGAACCAAACGGAGAAAGAAACACTTTTAATAAAAGACAGTTAAGCACAAGTGTGTTGTAACTGTCTTTTTGAAGCGTGTTTTTTTTCTGTTGGGTTCTTCTCCACTAAATCGCAAGAAACCACATTAATCCCCAAAAATGTTATAAAAATCAAAGCTGACAGTATGATACGCAAAAATATATAGACAGTATACAGTAGGAAACTAAATAACACAAGTGCATCCCCCCGGCTTAAAAATTAACGTTTATGATAAATGTGTGTGTGTGTATGTAGGTAGGTCTGTGATTTGGGGCTTACTGCTTAAGCCGTAAGGCCCAAAATCACAGACCGACACACACATGACAACTGCTCTTGTTGATATGCTGCTCACAGAAAGTTAAGAACACCCTGTAAAATGGTCATGATTTAATTTTCTTAAAGTATGACATATTTTAAGATTAGTCTTGGAATTTTTGGAAATACTGTAGACTTTGTCTTGTCTGTAGAATGTAGGCTGGTCCAAAATCTGCAAGACTAAATTTTAAAATTTGACGAAGTTGTTCTTATCTAAAATGATTACAATTTTACAGTGTGGTCTTTAACTTTTATTGCGAGTAGTATAGATGAATTTCAGGGATGCCTTCATACATTTCTGTTTAGAGCAGAACGGTGTTCTTACAAACAGGAAAAATGCAACTTATGGCTAAACGTTTGACCAGACCTTCCTAAAGTTAAGGGGTCGTGCAGTTTTAAGATTAATTTTGTTAGTTCACACAGAAAGTGCTCACGCAAATTCAAGGCTAACTTTTGATTTCAACAAATTCTTAACTAGCACACAAACCTGCTTTTTTGAAGAGACTGTTGCTATGTCAGTCGAGTAGGTCTCCATGTCTGTTGTTCTCGCGCTTTTCTTTGGAGCAATGCTAACCCTTCTGTTGAGAACAGCCAATTGTCGGACTCCATATGAGGAACGCCCAAATCGGACTTTATTCCGGCAACCCGCTCATGAGGTATTACACACATTTACGTATGTCGTATTGCAAACACTTTCGCCGCATGCATTTTGTCCAGTTTGATAATTTATTATTATTCCTCGTAAGACATAATCAGCACAAAAGAAACACACATCAAAACTCTACTTTCTTTCCAAATCAAACGATCAGTTACTTATCCTGTTTATTGGATCATAGCGATTAAATCATATTGATTGTTATATCACTGTTACTAAATGTTGGTTAATTGACATCTTAAATTCGAGGCAATCATTAACTTTTGTGGCGCAGTGCAATACAAAATTAAATCATTTAGGTGAATCGCAAAATACCACACTGAGCACAGATGGGATAGTTTTGGACGAAACGACTATCATATGTGTCTTCAACTGAACAGGTTCCCCTAATTACAGGAGAGCCATGAAAATACGTCTGGTGTTGTATTGGTTGTCCTTCATTTGGGGGTCCGACATTTATAACTGATAAACGGCTGATTAACTATAACCCGAAATTGTTAAATAGTCCACTAAAAAAACAGCGACACAAAACAAGAGAAAGAAGAATGGAGTTGCCCACTTACGTTGCTTACAAGAACGTGCAAACAAAATATCGGTCGAAAGAAGAGGTGTTTTGCTTAGAATTGTTCCTCTTTAGGAATTAATAGGATGCATTCTTAAGAACCTTGTGCATTCAACCACCGTTATTATAAACAGTACTGGTGGCTGCATGCAGCCACCAGTACTGTTTAAAATAACGTGGTTCACTGAATGCACATGGTGGTTGAATTTAACGTAAGTCTGTGTGTTCTTGTGTTGCTTCCACGAAGGCAGGGGCAAAGAGATACTTATGTGAAGATTGGACTGCATGAACTAGAAAACTATGAAACTCTATAACAATGTTTTTTCATGTTTCAGTACTTTAAGAACTTTCGGAACTTTCAGAAAAGCAGATTCTACAAGAAGTAATCTTAAAGCGACCATCTCGACTAGTTTGCAAAACTGGATGGCGTTACTTTCACACACAATTTTAGCTTTGTAAGAGGCGAACAGGCGAACAGCATGTTGAATGCTTCCGAAGAAAAGGGGTTGTATATTTATTGTGATTAGTGTTTATTTAAGGTTTTAATATTTAGTGAATGTGATAATGGTCTATAGGTGGAAGGGGACACGTTCAGAATGATCATTGAAACAAAATTTGATCGAGCATAATAGCCTAAGATGGTGGTGCCAAAATAAATATGTTCTTGTCAAAAGAATGACTGTCAAGCCCGTAAGTAAAAAAATCAACAAAAGAAGTGTCTGACACACTTCAGAACAACAAGCGAAAAGAACTGTTTTGTCCTAGATGAAATGATAAAGAGTGACAGCTAGCGCTTAAGTTCCAGGATACGGTAAGACGTAGGTAGGTAGGAAGAAGAACCAGTATAGTAAGGGACAGAATTGTGCACAGTTCTTTCACTTACTGTTTTTTTTAATAATTGTTATTAATATTTTCCTTTCCACCTCCTACTATGCTTATTTTCTAGGGAAGGTACCCAGTGCGCAAAGGCCCGTTAGACTTTTGCGCGTTGGCTAAGAGGTAGGTAGAAAATAGCACCAGTAAGAGAGAGAACTGTGCACAGTTCTCTCCCTTGCTAGTGCTTTTCCGACGTATCTCTTAACTTACCCATGTATTGTTCTAGTTATGTCGAACCGTCTTACTTTCTTTGTTGGTTACTTCTTTGGCACCAAAGACATGCGGCATGCCCGTAGTTAGAAATCTATTCTAGTACCACCCTTGAACTTTCACGGCTGACCTCCCTCTTAAACTGCCACGTAGCACACTGAGGACAGCTCCCCAATTTAAGATCGTATAACCTAAAGATTCTAAGACAAAGGGCAACAGAGATAGCAACATTCAGTTTATCCGGACAAGCGGGACAACCTGTTCCGACGGTACGACGAAAGTCTTGCGTGCATGGATGCATTCAAACTCGATCCTATTCCTAAGCTACACACACACTCACACACAAAAAGGTTATTTTAGACTTCTTGCATCCACAGAGGCAAATTGCAAGCTTTAAATTTACAATAATTTGTTTGCGCCATAAATTAAAGCAACACACACATTGGAAATAAAAAGCAGTTATACGATTGAATGTCGCACGTGAAAACACACATTTCAACACGAAGCTGGGTCTTTAACCCCATCACTGTCGGGAAACGGCGAACAACAACTCATCAAAAGAGGCATAGATTAGCTCACTTAAAGAGGCATAGATCATCATGAGTACCCGCAAATGCGGGGACTCATGAGAATCTAAGCGTCTTGCTGGTCTCTTTAAGTATACTTGTGCCTCAGACACAAAGCGTTATCCAGTGGTAAGTCTGTGATAGTTTCTAATACGTCATTGCCAGGCTCCGGCAGTGACAGGGTCAAATATGGTTCGTACGCGAAAACCTACTACATGGCATGAAAATCGCTGTACAAGATACACAAGACCTTGCAATGCAAACATCCAATGTACTAAAAACCGAAAGATATGCACGATGACGTCAGGACAAGATTGCTCTGTCAAAAATATAGTTCTGTGCTGGCGTTACCGCGCGTATTTGTCGGTTGCACAAAAAGTTAGAGAAAATCACGAACAGCACAGAACATGTCAAATCTATCACAATAGCTTAAAAACTGACGTTATTTAACACGGGACAAAGCTATGCTACTTAAGCAGCTCACGAACCTCGTCTAATCGTTTCAGTTGTTGTTTTCTTTTTCTTTTTTTCTTCTCATTTTTTCATGTTCTGTCATAAACAGTCCAAACGTTGAACATGTGCGCAGCAGCACGAATGTGGCTGCTCTACGATTTCGAACCTTACAGTCTAAAGCCGCTACAGTACAAAATCACATACCAGCATGCATGCGTTAACCCTTCTGGACTCAGACTACGTTTTTGATATCGTTGAATAATTAATTTAACTTCAGAGATCCACAGCCGTGGAAAGAACGTGGCTACAAAATGGGTTTGGCAAGAGGCATAGATGCGTGGGCTCATGAGAATCTATGCCTCTTGCAGATGGGTAAGTTCAATGTGTTTGGACAGTGAAGGGCTTCATTTGCACTGATTTACCGCACGCGTTCCTCAGCTGTCGAGTTTGGGGATTTGTTCCTCTCTATGCGATGGTCTGTATACTAGACCAAATCTGTCCACGCGTGCTACTCAGCTGTCGTGTTTGGGGATTTGTTCCTCTCTATGCGATGGTCTGCATACTAGACCAAATCTGTACTCTTACAGCAAACCATGATACGAATAACTTTACTCATTGTACCCCCAAGACCGAAATCCCCAAATTTTGCCGTTGTCCTCTGAAGACTGCATTGCAGTGCAGGACACAGATCGACCATGATAGTTCAAGGGTGATGCCAGAATAGCTTTGCGCCCATAGGCGCCAAGCTATTCTGGCATCACCCTTGTACTATCATGGTCGATCCATATCTTACTGTGGTGTGTCTGGGGTAGAATGAGTTAATCAGCAAACTCATCGCCAACGTTAACATTTTGTATTGCGTACACGCAGTGCCAAAACGAACAAGAGAATCAACGTAAGAAAATGCAAAATGTACAAAAGCACTACTCAAGTTAAATAACGGATATCTATACACAACGAAATCTCGGAAGAAACAGATCATCTACGTATAATGACCTCATCAAAGACGAGCGCCAAATCTTAATAATAATTAATTAGTGTTAAAAATTCTTTGGTACTTAAGGAGAGGTATAACACACACCCATGATTTCTTTTGTAAAAAGAAACCGATAAGTCCGATTCATACACAGCAGAATTCGTAGGAAATAGCCTTCTTCAAAGACTTAATATATTGCTCACAATAAGTTACAAGCCACACTAAAAAAATGGTCACAATTTCAAACAAATACAACTCTGTCAAAGTTTACACAAGACTGTAGACTGCGTCTACAGTCTTGTGCAAAACTTGACAGTCTTGTCCTAACATTCCCAGACAAAATCTCTAAAATTTGAGTGTTGTGCTTATCTGGAGTCAGGACCATTTTTCGGGTGGCCTTTAAATCAATGTGAGTAGTATACACCCCATTCTTTTATGAGTGTTTACAGTCCACGTTCAACAAATAACTTCGCTGGACATAAAACCGTCTTCGTCTCCACGCTTGGACTTCTCAAAGTTCCTTCGCTTTACTTCGCATACAACAGTCAAATACCGTGCGATTCCGTGTTTTGAAATACGTCTCACATTCTGAGAGCTAAATCTTCAATATTTTTGTGGCCGGCAGATCAGTCACATATCAGTAGGTCCAAAATCACAGATATGTACCGGTATACAAATATCGCTTTTTACTGGCTCTCTTACAAGTGTTTCCAGTGGTCGCACGTGACTCTGGAAGCGACGCGGTTGGTCGTACACCACTCTCTGGCTGTGTACCTATTGGTTTTAGGTCGGTCTGCGGCAACATTTTCACTGGTCGGTGATTGTTCCTCCGCCTTCCGATTGGCTTGTCAAGTACTCTCTTGCGATGGTCGCATGTTTGTGCGTCATCTAATGGCATAGATGTTTTATAGGTGTAGCAAAATCATGTTGTAGACATTAACCCCTTCCCGCCGCTGTTTGTGCACTGCACGTACATTTTTTCTGACATCTTGCTTCATTCAACGACCAAAAGCCAATACCGTCAAAGCAACGTGGACACACATTGGTCTCAGCAAGAGGCATAGATCCTCATGAACCCCCGCAGTCGCGGAGGCTCATGAGGATCTTTGTCTTTTGCGGTTGGACCGTGTAGGGGTTAATGTACCATAGTCTGGCAGCCGTAGTAGTGTTTTGGTTGGGAATTTACAGAGCGTTGGACAAATACAAGTTAAGACCCCTGATCCCTTAGTCGTGTTTGTCATATTACAGTGTAATACATAGGTAACTTGCTGGCTTTAATCCAATGATCATCAGAAGTCACTCGTTCAGCCCTTGGCAATACTTCTGTAACATGCCACCGTTTGGTGCCTGCCCAAGTATCTTAACGTTTTCAACAGCCTCAAAGTATGCCATTCTTGTCGATGAGAGTGGCACAGAGATCAGCTGTATATTTTGACTCTTTGACAACGTTCTTGTTATGGTATTATACTTTATTCAGCAGTAGTTACGCGTCTTTTCCGCTGAACTGTACCGTCATTAGCGTAACATGAAAACGCATTGTTGGCACGTGCTATGTCAATTTTGGCAACGATCATTGCAACACATTGCTCTTCACTCAGCATTACTGCCTTGCGACAGACAGAAGACAATAAGTTACCACATTCCTTCTGCGAATGAAGATAAGTAGCGACTAGTCTCTCTGTTTGTTTGTCGATTTTGACAAAGGGTATTTACCCGAAATATTAATAAATTGTGTTGTACCCGTCTTTTCTAAGCGTTTTTCTTTCTCCGTTGGGTACTATTTGAAGACAATAAGTCTATTTTTTGTGGTAAGCGAGACTGCCATTATATTGCAATAAAACTTTTGCTTTGTTGTTTTCGAAGAGCAGATTAGGTACTGAAACTAACGCCAGCTTTTAAACTGCCATTTTCTCGAACGCAAGGAGCTGCTTTCATCATAATTTCGTCATGATTTGACGTCACTGTCGAAGAAGCAGGCGGTTGTGAAGGTAATAATTCCTGCCCTCTATAATTTTAAACAACAAGCCCATTATTGTGGACAACGAGAATTTCATTTAATACAAAAAATGGACCTATTTTTGAAGGGTACAGTCGAATTATAACGCACCGATTTACAGACTTCACATGCAGTGTTTTACGTCAAAAGTATGATGCGTCACAGCTGCATGCGTTCTAGCCAGTGCCAGTCAAAACCAGCAGTACAGCACGTCACCGCCAGCAGTACTTAAATTTATGCACGACACATTTAGTAGCAAGCCAGTGCATGGTAGAGCGACATTTTCACAACAACCACCCTGGCTCGTTAGAGGCGAACCAATAATGTCGCCATGATTTAACTAATTCGAGACGAACTGCATCCGGATACGTGGCTGAAGCCGCGTATCCGGATGCAGTTCGTCTCGAACGAGTTAAAATGCCCATCAAAATTGTACATTTTCTAATTTAGGGGAAAAACACTTGTTGAGTTATCACGTCGAATGGTAATCGCAGCGATGTGCATTTTCACCATGAAAATGTGGTGCGGCCCTTTCACAGTCAAGGTTTGCGCACAGCAACACACATGTTCCGTTTTGTGCAACATGCAGTGTCAGCGTCTTCCACTCTGTTCTTTGAGCGTCAGTGTGTTGTAAAAATTGTGTATGCGCTGTCAGCCATTAAAGTCTCGGTTCTTGGCAATGCACCTTCGGGTACAGACGCAGCACAAGTAATGCCATGCTTCCGCGCTGAAGGTAAGGATTGAAATAACTCAAAAGAACTGCGCCCTACGGCAGCTTTCCACTGTTACAGCAACATCTTGTTATTTGTGTTCTACTTGCTGAATATTCCGGCAGGATAGAAACTAAGCTCTTGGCAACACGTCTCTGTTATCTTTTTCAGAATTTTTTGAAGAAAATGTTTGCAAGCTTTATGTAACGCGTTCTTTCTTCCTCGCACAGTTTAGAGGACGTTGGTCAACTTTTTCTGAATTCAGTGCCGATTGCAAACGCAGCTTGACGTCTTGTTTGTACTCCGTTCCGTATTACAATCCTGTCCACATACGTAGCAGAGCACTACGTGGTTCCATGCACAGTTTCGTCGTTCTTAACAAAACGGGGTTTAGAAAATAAATTAGACGCGTGTGTGTGGGGGTGTCTGTGATTTTGGACCTTACGGCTTCAGCCGTAAGGTCCAAAGTCACAGACATACACACACCCAAAAGAGGCTCGACCTTGTCAGAGAAACACAAGATGGGGTCATGGCACGTACAATATGTTCCGACTTAACACGAGCGACGCAAAGTCGTAGAGAACTTGAGCGTACAAGTGGACGCCCTTCTGCGGTAAGGAGTCCTCGCCGCCGGCAAAGGGCGACAACCAGGGAAGACGGGTCGACAACTCGTGCCAGCTACGCATGGGGGCGAAAGCGGCGTGCGCCAGCGGCTGGCTGTTGATGAACGCATAACACGACGTCACCACACCGTCTACCACAAGTCGGCCCGTGGACGTCAGCGGAGCGTATACGCCGGCCTGGACGCCCGCTCGCACCTGCGTAACTCTGGCGGGCGTCGCGAGCGTGAACGCAGGCGTGGAAGCGTCTGTATGGGAGGAGGAACTCGCGGGCTGGTTGCCGTTGACAACCAGAATCATCTGCCCTACCCGCACCTCCTCTGCGAAAAGCGTCTTAAAGCGCGCGAAATCTACCAGGTCTTTAGCGCCAAACGCATCTGTGGCGTCATTCATACCAATTACATCATTCATGACGTCACCCATGCCTGTGACGTCAACAATCGAGCTGACTGTGGTGACGTTGTTGTCGCTGACGTAAATGAGGTGCATGGCTGTGAGTGTGATGGCGTGGCCGCTGTCTGTGGTAATGGTGACGAAGTATCCGGCCATCTCAGAGTCCCGGTCCAGGAACGCTATCACCTCGCTGTACACCAGTCTCCCCTCGTCGTCCGCGCTCAACACGTGATCGCCCAGCTGGACGTCACTAATCGATTTCGTCACACCTCCTGCCGTGATAACGTCACTTGTGCCAGGGAAACAACCACCGATCTTGATCGCCACGGATGAATCTGGGATAAAATGTAAACGAAAATGTAATTATCACGCAGAATAGCATCATATAAATAAAACTGAACTGAATGTGTTAGTATTTTGACAGAAAATTAGAAAATCGGTTTTTTTCTCAACTTGAAGCGCGGAATCGCAACTAACGTATCATATGTTACAGAGTAATCAATCAATCAATCAATCAATCAATCAATCAATCAATCAAGCAATCAAGCAATCGATCGATCGATCGATCAATCAATACAATAAACAAACCATCATCCATCCATCCATCTAACCAGCAATCAAACGAGGCGTGCAGAACGTATAACTTTAACGTACAACGAACCAGCCAAACAACCCACTGGCCAACCAACAAACTGACCAAACAACTACCTAACCAATCAACTTAACCACCATCCAATGGAACCAGCTGATTATTATTATTGTTGTTGTTTTTTACGTGTTCGAACGCGTGAATTCCTGCAGGAATCATCGCGACAAAATCAACTACCGACAGTCAAAGGGTTTAACAAATTGTAATCCACTCAGCCCCTGATGAAATGTTAGAGCATGTAGATCATCCACGATAGTTAAATTGGGGTGCCAGAATAGCTTGACATCATAGTACTGCCATGCATTGTAACTCCAACTCCTAAAACATACGTGTATGTCGACTTCAAATGACTGCTGCAAAATCGAATGCGAGGATTTCTGGGTGGCGCCTATAGGCACTATCTAATGTGTTTTTGCAATACACTTGATCTATCAAGGTCGTTGTCCTCCCGTTAAACTCATTTGAGACGTGCCGCATCCGAATACGCGGCAAAAGGCCGCGCATCCGGATGCGGCATGTCTCGAATGTGTTAAAATGTCTAAAGAATCAACTCCCACTTTCAGCGGTAGTGGATTTTGACCCTTGGGGTCAGCCGTCTTCAAAAACTCGTCCCTTGATCGGGCACACCATCTAATCGAAAAGACCTAGCCCCGCAAAGACATTGCGAGTGTACGAACTCGCCCGCAAAGAGGCTGAGAGTGTACGAACTGGCTTGACCCCTGAAAAGAAGGCAGCAAAGTCACGCTAACACAGCCTTCCCGCCAACCACAGAACACGCGCTGTCCGCCATCAAAGGGCTATCGTCTGCTCGCCAAGAATCCAGCAAGCGTGACTTTTCCTTCCCGCCCATCGCCCGCCGCCATCTTGCTTCTTAGTTGTCGTCACGTGACCTTTCTTTTAAAGGACAAATGGGACATTGACCACTGTTGTTCAAAAGTGTGCTGGGCTGTGATTTTGGACCTTACGGCCCGAGGCCGTAAGGTCCAAAATTACAGACCAGCACATGGTGGTCAGGACAGACAAAGGTAGGACGTTTGTTTGGAGTCTTTTATCTGAGATTAGCTTTGTGAGGCAGGTTTAGGAAGACGCTAGTCCACGGATATTTGAATCGCCTAAAGTTGTTGTAAGCAGTACAATAGGTCGCTTACTTAGAGAAATACCAACTGGGTGTGTCAACGATGTCGATCTGTGAACCTAGAGTTAGACGCTAAGAAAAATCGCAGGAATATCTCTTCTCTCTTTTTTTTTTTTTTTAACCTATTCTGTAATTGAACTTAACGTCTACTTCATGTTTTCGGACACTCATTTCAACGTTTATATTGAAATGTATTATTAACAAAAACTCCAATATTGGACTCACGCACGAAATGCCATCATCGTCACAGTTTGTTGGAAATCGAGTCAATCCTTGAACGGTGCGTACATCTTCGAGACAAAATAAATACAGTAAACGTCGCCTATAGTTATAGCACGGTCGGATATAACAAATTTCGCATATAAAAACGCGGTCCCTACCATACTCTTTCTATATTGACTTTGCTTATAGCAAACGTCGTAGACAACCACTACTAGTATGGGACTCTTGGCGACGTTTACAATATTCGGAAGGCAAGAAAGGAACTGCAATCTGTTCTGGAACTGGAAGCCCCTGCTTATTTGAAGTATTGTACAATATCGTATAGTGACAGCAGCTGGAACCGAATTCTCTGAATCCATTGCGCATTCAATGCTAGATAAACTTTACTGTCTGAGGCACACGGATACAAATAAATCTAGCAAGAGGTGTAGATACTCATGAGCCCCGCGGGGCTCATGAGTATCTATACCTCTTGCACTTTGGCCGTGCCCACCTTGCTCTGACAACAAAAAGTTAAAGATCAGTCTCGTGCAAGCGGACGTGTGACATTCCGTCATGTCTGTCGCTGTTTCACGGAAGCTCTGGACGCGAGTCGGAGGTCAAAGGGCAGAATGTCACGAGAAGACTATTTTCGCGTGCTGTCTGATGCACAGTGCACGAGAGGCTAAGGGACTGTTTTGTCGTGCCTCAATTGGGCATGGTTTCGCCACTGCATTTTCTTTTTACTTGGACCATACATCATTCAGGCCTTACCGAAATAAAATCTACCTGGGACATACCTACTCCAGGCCTAATCGTCAAATTTCTCTTTAGAGTTCTTAGCCCATTGTGGCCTGAGACCCAAATCCCCAGATCTTGGAGTTGTGTTATGAAGACTGTATTACAACTCAGGAAGCAGATCGACCCTGATAGTTCAAGGGTGGTGCCTGAATAGCTTGGCGCCTATGGGCGCCACGCTATTCTGGCACCACCCTTGAACTATCATGGTCCATCCATATGACCAAATGGGTTAATCACATAAGCAAAGAAGAAATAAAGCACGGTGGCAGCTGTAGACCTACAGACAGCATGCTATTGGTGATACAGAATAGCCAATCCTTGCGTTTGTCACAATGGCATTGGGCATACTTGATACCTACTGCATGGTATATGTCTTGGTCTCCCCTTAGTCCTCAGCCCCCATGGTCGCTTGATTTTATGAGATCTGGGCATAAGTCCTCGCAAAGATTTCCTACGTCACCGGCATGTACATATGCGTGCGAGTGTTTCTGAACTCATTCTGCCAGCGACACACCACAGCAAAAAAAAGGCTCAACCACGATAGTTCAAGGGTGGTGACAGAATAGCTTGCCGCCTACAGAGGGTGTCAGTACACATACCAAGGAGAATTACTCAGCGCTGCACAGACAAACAATTAGATCCCCTGCCCCCGCCTATCAGGCACCCAATCATCAGCACACAGAAAAATACGCAGGTATAGAACAAGACGATCATATACATCCCTAAAAAGGATGCATCCGGTCATGCCTATAACCCATGTCTTTTTCTGGAACTTAGGAAATAGGCAGGAGGAGTACACATACACAAACAAGAAGGTGCACTACTAAATGTGGTCTGGTAAATATCCTGATTTCCCACAGTAGATGCCCAAGACAATACTCAACATTGTAACGATACAAATTTTGCCTCGAGTTATACAATACTCTTAAACCCCTAATTCCCCTTGGTATGTGTACAGTTCTACCAGCGCTAGCCTCACCTATCTGGTTTGTAAGAAGGTGTCGGATCAAAGTACACACAAATCTCTCTCTGACCTGCCCGGCTAATACGCGTTGGTGTAACGCCATCGTCAAACGCAAACAATCTGCTGCGGGCAAAAGAAGCCGTTTTGGGCAAAGTTGTTAGTGCATACAATCAAGCAATAAAGAAACCGCTAAATAAAAGTACGAGAGGCTTTTGTGGCTCTCTCGTTAGCGGCCATTTTCTGACATAATGACTTCCGGCCTGGGGCGCCACAAGTCTCGTCCTTTCACGCCGTGATCACGTTCGTGTTGCCGTAGCGAGAATAGGCGCAAAACACCGCTTTATTCTCCTTTCCTTTCACCCAGTCAATGGTTTGTTCAAACGAGTTGTATAAACGTGTGCCCGGGGGCAGATCTACCCACTGCACACACACAAGTGTTGACTAACCGCTGCTGCCGACTCGCAGGCGCCTAGAGCGGGGAACGTAGCAAGAAAAACGGAAGTGGGTCTGTTCAAAATCTGCTACTGTTGTCCCTCTGCGTAGGCGCTGGACGGAAGTGGGTATATTAAAAATCGGGTTGCCGTTCTGCGTATATCAGAAGCGAACGGAAGTGGGCTTGTTAAATTATAAACCCGACAACAGTTTTCTATGTAAATGTGTCGTCTAAATACAGATCTTTTCTTCGTTGTCCAGCCTTTGAAATGCCGTAGAAGGGCAGACGTAACCTGTGGTATAATTATGGATCGGTCATGACAGTTCAAAAGTAGTGTGGAGTAAGCTTGGCAGCCGGGAGAATGCCAAGCTTATCTGCCACTACCACAGAGCTACCACGGCCGATAGATCCCCGCTGTAGTATGTAGTATGTTAAGGGTGAATAGGGTGAATTCAAATAGGGTGAATTCGTGACGTACTGTATACGGATACGCAGTGTAAAGACAGGTATCCTTATACAGTACGTCACGATTAAATCAGCATCATTACTAATCTCCTCAGTAAACTAAAGCCCTCAGTTCGGTATTCCATTTAGCTTATGAAAACTAATAACGTAAATGAAAACTAATGGCGTAAACTTCTGAAAACTAATGACGTACTAATGACTAAACGAAGAAGGTAAATATTGTATACGAAAAATACCAAACGCCATACTAACGTGGTATTGGTTCTTCTTTGTCTCCCTAATACGATCGTGTGCTTCCTATGAAGTCTTTGTTCCCCTCTAACGTTTGAATGGGAACTTTAGTCACGACAGGAATTTCATTAACAGAATTTTTTCCCCAACTCGGACTGTCAGCTGGACGTGTCGTTTCCTAATGCCTTGCGCTAACACCGGCATCTCCCACAATGGAGGGGAATGCGCGGGCGACAGCTCCAGAACCAACATTTGTATGCCCCTGAGAATGCGTCTAGACTGGCCACCGTAAGCGCTGCGTTGACCCCCGTGTCACTAGTTTAGAGCTGCGTGAACATTTTTCTTAATCCATTACGTCCTGAGGCTGAGTTGTAAAAAGAATTGCTCATTGTCCTATGAAGGCTACATTACATATATTAGGAGATAGGTCAACCATTTTAGTTCAGTGGTGGTGGTAGAATAGCTTGGCAGCTCCGGCGCTTGAACTATGATAGCCAAATTAAATTTCACGCAGTAGTGTATCAGAATGAAAACAAGTTATTAAGGAATAAATAATAAATAAATAAATAAATAAATAAATAAATAAATAAATAAATAAATAAATAAATAAATAAATAAATAAAAGAGCACAGAGTACGGTTTTAAACAAATAAAGTATAACACAATGAACTATTACAATCTGAAATGCATGCTGCAAAGAGTTTCACGACACAGGAATTCTGCACTGAAATACACCATGCGTGTTTTTAAACACGATTATGATCATAATGACGTATTTTATCAGTCATAGCTCTCAAGACTTGAATATTATTCCGCGCGACTGTTTGCTCTCTCCTTGACTGTGTCACTCCGCGTCAAGAGGGGGCGCTGCAGTCAGCTGGCACTAGACGGCACATCAGCGCAAACACCGTAATGACGTCCCCACCCCGTTATTCGTCTCACTTGCCTGCTGTCCCTGAGGGAAAATAATCTAAGTCACGACATTTTCTGTGACATTCAGATATTAATCATATTATTTTATGCGCGAAGTTCACACATTCAGTGGATTTAGCAAAGCCGCTCCATGTAAAAGAGGCACCAACGTTCACGAGCCCTAGCATCTGTATAGGCAAAATATGCCCAAATTAATTTGTACAATCCCGGCATCAGAATGGGTATAATATACTATTTTTTACGAGCCCTGGCGTTTGCATAGGCATAATATGCTCAAATTTTCACGAGCCCTAGCATCTGATCTGCATGGGTATAATATGCCTAAAGTTTCACGAGCCTTGTAGTCTGCATGGACATAATATGCCCACATTTTCACGAGCCCTGGCATCTTCATGGGCATGATTGTGCTCAAATTTTCACAAGCCTCGGCATCTGTATGGGCATAATATGCTCAAATTTTCACGAGCCCTGTCATCTGCATGGGTATTATATTACCATATGTTCACGAGCCCTAGCATCTACATGTGCATGATATGCTCATGCAGATACCAAGGCTCGTGAAAATATAATGAGAATGTGTGCCTCTCGACCTACCCGTGTTTCACTGAGTTTCAGGAATAACCTTTTTATTCTAGATGATAAAATAATAGTTGCAAAAGTGTGGATACTACGTAAATTCCAACGCCCTCTTACAACAAGGAGTCTCATTTGGCAGTCAGAGTTTTTGTTGTCAAACACGGGCCGGCAAAAATACATAGAGGGTAAAAGTGTCCACAATCCTGCTCAGTTCAATATAAGGGAACGGAGGGAGACATTGGGCTAACGACAGTTTAGCGTTGCTACTTCAGAACACAATGTTTCAGTAATAGGAAACATAGTTAACCCTTTTCATTCTAAAACACTACTGTTCAAAACTAATTTGGATATGACAATTCAAGGGTGGTACCAGATTAGCTTGGCGGATTTTCTAAGCGTGTTTCTTTCTTCGTTAAGTTATTCTTTGCATTTTACACGCTTGGCAGTCATTTTATTTTGTCTGGATCTCTAATAGCACCTTCTGACTTTGTTCAACAGTTTGTGTTACAAGGGCCCAACAAGGGGGGACTGAGACTATCCTTTCATTTCTAAGTGTCTCTTTATCATACATACCATGTTACATAAAGCGGTGATAATAATTATCTGTCTCGATTAGTCACTGGTTTGGTTCTGTCACCTATGTTCTGACTATAGTCAATCAATCAATCAATCAATCAATCAATCAATCAATCAATCAATCAATCAATCAAATGCGAAAATAAAGGATTAATTGAAAGTGGTAGTCGTGCGCGGGCACACGGCAGCCCGACGTCAGCCCGAGGACCTTCGCTCCCTGAAGGGTCTGTAATTGAGAGATGGGAAAAGGGGAGACCCGAGAAAATGTGCTGTACCCCGGGTATTCTAGGGACAGGAAGAGAAGGCCGGGTGGGAGCGCTAATCGTCGCATGTTGACCCAAGGCTTCCACCCGCTCGCTGACGCCTACCCCACAATGGCGGAAAGCGGATAGCGGGTAAACGTCGCCCCCCATTTTCGAGGCCTCTCAAAATCGCAGAATAGAACGGTCAGTCGTGATCAAACGGGGCCCCGGCCGTGTTTTGACAGAGCCAAGAAAAGGGGATTTGCCTTCACGGGTAGGTGAAGGGGTGGGCGGGGTAGAGGTTAAGTTGAGTACATCTTTCTAACGGGTATAGCGTGGAAACGTGTGTGAGCCAGGCTGGATACACGAGACGGAGTTTTAAGCGATGTGGCGGTGGTCCTGACGTATTGCTTTTAATTGAATCACAATTGACAGGATACAGCTGGGGATGGTTTGACTCATTCGAGACGCGCCGCAGACGGATACGCCGAAAATTGCGGCGTATCCGTGTGCGGCGCGTGTAGAAATGTATTTATGCTACCACCGAATTAATTAGAATGAAAGACGTAATCAATCAATCAAACGACGAACCAACTAACCAACTAACCAACTTACCGACCGACCGACCGATCGATCGATCGATCGATCGATCAATAGCCAACCAACCAACCAACCAACCAACCAACCAACCAACCAACCAACCAAAAAACCAACCAACCAACCAACCAACTAAACAACCAACCAACCAACCAATCAATCAATCAATCAATCAATCAATCAATCAATCAATCAAATACCTCCCTCCCTGCCTCTCGATCTCCCTCCCTCCCTCCCTTCTTCGCTCTCTCCCTCCCTCCGGGTATTTCCCAAACTAGAAAGTTTAGTGTGCCCAATCTTACCTGACTTGACAGAACAGTGAATGTGGCTTCGAGACTCGTAGTACACCCAATCAAAACCCGCCTCCACGGCGAGGCGCGCCAACATGCCGTATTTGGCTTTATCCCTGTCTGACGTGGTAATGTCTACCGCTCGGCCCTCGTAATGCAGCGAGTCTTCGGCGTGTGTTTTTCGCTCGTCCCACGCTTCCGTGACGCGTAGTTTGATGCCTGGCCATTGGTTCATGACGGAGATAGCGAGAGTGTTTAGCTTGTCTTTGCACCTCTGGAAAAAAAAAAGGAAAGAAATTAGCATATATTATACATTATGTATGTATTTTTGGGGCGTCATTGGTGTGTAATCGATTTTTATTGATTCTGACGTGCTAGTGACCAAAGAAACTCACAAAAAAAAATCACCATCATCACCACCAACGACAAAAGCACAATAATAATAATAATAATAATAATAATAATAATAATAATAATAATAATAATAATAATAATAATATATAACAATAATAGCATTATATTATTTATTTTTTCTTAAGAAAAAGAGCGAGAGGAATATCAACATCTTCAATTTAAAAAAAAAATCATCGTTATCACCATTACCATCACCACCATAGTTGAGTAAGTGTCATTATCATTCTTACAATTAACCACTTTTATTTTATTTTAAAAATAAAATAAAAGTCAGAAACGCAAGGTCATCCAGTTCACGTTTCATCTCGTCCCGTCTCGTCTCGTCAGATCTCGTCAGTCTGGTCACGTGTTTGGATGACATGACACCGGAGTTATCCCCCCTCGATAATTGTCCCATATTCCGACGCGACACGGCAAGGTATGTAGGACGCTCGTAAACCTAATCCTCAGACGTCAGACGTGTGCGCTGGTGTGCTGGGCTGTGATTTTGGACCTCACGGCTTCGCTATCGCTATCTCCGTCATGAACCAATGGCCAGGCTTCCAGCCGTGAGGTCCAGAATCACAGACCAGCACAGACTGGGTCTAAAATCACTTTTGTGTACGAGGTTGAATGTTTCAGTTCAGAATATGAAATATACGAAAGTACGCTCAACGTAAAAATGTGGAGCACTGTTCAAGTTCTTGCACTTTTTCTGTGTGAATGGTCACTGCTGAGTGAATTCGCGTTTCTGAAGAGTTTTCCTCATCTTGCGGTGTTTTGACCAGTTGAATCAATAGGCCAGTTTGCCGAATGGGATGTGCGACAGTGTGCTGTATTATTATTGTCTTCTTCTTCGCCGATGTCACCACTGGCATCGTGGTTATTATTATATTATTATTATTATTATTGTTATTATTGTTTTTGTTGTTGTTGTCGTTACTGTTAAAGTATCGATACATCAGTTATCAAGGTGCATATTTTTTACCGCAGTTCAGAATTAGAATCCTCCCCTCTTCACCACCCCCATCCCCCCAAAATGAATGAATGAATGAATGAATGAATGAATGATCAATATAAATATTTTTTTTTAAATAATGAACAAAGTGAAACCTTACGTCTTTTCCTACTCACTTTTTATCTCATAAATTGACTGTACAGTGTCATATTCCACGCTACGTTGAGCTCGAGTGGGCCTACGCCTCTGTTTAACTCATTCAGCTCTGACACACCACAGCAAGATGTGGATCGAGCATGATAGTTCAGGGGTGGTGCCAGAATAGCCTGCTTGGCGCCCATAGGCGCCAAGCTATTCTGGCACCACCCTTGAACTGTCATGCTCGATCTGTCTCTAGAATTGTATTACAGTCCTTCAGAGAGCAACTTCAACTTGAAATCTGGGGATTTCGGTCCTCGGGCTGAGTGTGTTAACATTCTTGTACGGGCGTGCAAACTAAATCGTTAAAAAAAAGCCGTCGCGTGTTTTATCCTCAGTTAATATTGTCGTAGCATTAGACAATCGGAATTTAGTAGTATTTGATCCTTGTATTCAATAATTTATTGTTGTTTGATCCACGCGGGCTGGATAGTGACGCCACAAAATACCTGTCTCGTGATTGCATGCTGTGGACTTCTCACACATGGTTTAACTCTTCCACTGCCGGGGCACAGGCAGCAAAACTGCAACTGCAAGAGGCATAGACCCTCATAACCCTTGCGTTCGCGGGGTTCATGAGGGTCTATGTCTCTTGCTGGTTTTATTCTTTATCTGCATTCCTCAGGCATGATGGTTTCAGACTGCGATGATTTCAGAGATTTTCATCCTCGTCTGCTGGCAGTCAAGGGGTTAAAAGCGCATAAAATGAACCCCGGGCTTCAACCCAGATGACATTCTTCGTCCGCAGAGCTTGGATATAGTTACGTACGAACTTTTTTTTTCGGCCAAAGGTGAGAATTTTCTGCAAAAGGTGAGAAAACGGTAAAAATATTTCATAAAAGATGAGAACTATATATATATATATATATATATATATATATATATATATATATATATATATATATATATATATATATATATATATATATATATATATATATATATATATATATAAACAGTACCGGTCGCTGCATACTCAAGGGGGTTAAACCCTGACAATCATTACACGGCAGATCCACCATATTAAAAAAAACACCTAGCTGCACGCGCCCCAGTCAAGCGTAACTTTCGGTGTCCGGCCAGGAGAGTCAGTCAGTGTGAACCGGCAAATCACAAGAGATTACCGCCCCTTGGTGCAGATTTACTCCCCTTGGTGCAGCTTAGCACCATGCAGCGGCGCGCCGCATCTCGGCGTAAGCGGGATTAAGGTTTGGGAATCAAATCGGAGATTCGGCGTGCCGACAACTATGGGTCCCGTGACCGCTACGCTAAAACGTAAAAGCAGGACCACTAGACCCAGACGTGTGAAGTCTCTGATTGTGACTCTCATGCCTCAGATACGTACTTGTATATATTTCAGGCGCAAGAGCCGCGGTTAGAGGACCTAAATGTTACCTTAATCCCGTCCCTGTGGCCTAATGTACGAGTTTTGTTTCCAGTCCTGTTGACATACTAATATAATTTAACACTCAGTATACTGACAAGCACTGACAACGAAAAAGCAACGTCCGTGGAATCATCTTTGGAAACACCACAGTGTCATTTATTTATTAACTACCAATGCGCAATAGGCCATCGGGCCGATATCGGCCCGATGGTCTTTTGCGCATTGGGTTTATTACTTTAATCACGGTTATTACTTTATTCATTTATTTATTACTGTATCACTTATTGTTTGATTACTTTTTTACGTTATTACTTTATTTATTACTTTATTTATTTATTTTAACATGTCGGAAGACATGAGGCAAAAGAAGCAGCGTTTTAAATGTGTATTCATCTGTGATATTGTGCCTTACTACGAGAGGCCGTCAGGTCAAACATCACAGACCAGCAGAGACTGAACTGTAACGAACGCACATAAATGCCTTCTCTCAATGTCACTAAACGCACCTAACATTTTCGGTCTGCTAACTCCACACCGAATGACCTTGATAGACACGGCGACTAGACTTTTCAATCGCATTCGACACATTAGAGTAGCAAATGATTCCCTGCACAGCTGGCATCGCTAGATTGCCGTGGAAGAGGCTAGACCTTTTAAATGCGCTTACGTCTATTTAGTGGTATAAGAGTGAAACGGAGACTAAGATAAAAAGATGTAATGTTCCATGTGCTTTTTGTGTGAGGAGGAGAAGTGTAGTAAATAGGGCGGAGGCCTGCAAACAAAAGACACACATTCTCATGAGCCCCTGAGGCTGTATACGCTTATGGGAATCTGTGCCGTTTCAAGGGCTGACTGGAAGACCGTGAAAATTACAAACTAAAATAAATGAACAGGAGGATGATATACAATGCCATTTTTTTTGTTCTCTGATGAGATGAGGTACATTGGGGCCAAACATTACCAGCAAGAGGCGTAGATTCTCATGAGCCCAGGCGGATGCAGGGGCTCATAAAAATCTACGCCTCTTGCATATGGTAGTCAGAGGGAGAGGGGCAGTGAAATTTAAAATGTTCAAGGAGAGGTAACTCAGCTCCTATTCAAAGCAGCGCCCATTAGCGGCGACTCACTGGCTTAAGCACAATCGAGAAGTCCGGCCAAGCTAGCGAAACGCAGATGGTGTCTGACCAGAAGTGATAAAATGAAAATTAAACGCCCGCAGACGACAGAGCGCGCGCTAGCCGCATGCAGATGAATGGGACCTATCCCTGGTAGAGACTCTCATGAGCCCCTACCGACAGCGGCAGAGTCTCATGAAAATCTATGCCTCGTTCAGCTTGAAGGAGCCGCAGTCTCATGGATGTTTACATGAAAATGAAAACAGCAGACCTAGCCTGTATGGACACGCGGTACTAGTCTTTCAACAGCGCATCAGACGTCTCGATTATTTGTCTTACTGTTCGTGTCAACTTTCAAGGCAGTGGATTTCTTGGGTTGATTTTCTTTCGTCGTGTTTGGAAAAGCGTCCTTGCCGCGAGATGAAAAACTCGTCTCTACCAGTGCCGCGCAAGCCCATCTGCCGGCCGATGTCGGCCGCCGTTGGCCCGCGCCCACGGCCGCGCGCCATGCGCGGGCCAACGGCGGCCGACGTCGGCCCAATGGCCTTTTGCACATTGGGCTGTTGCTTGAGCGCTATTCAAAACAAAAGTTAGCTGACAGCAGTAGGAGGTGCCTACATTTAAAAATCAAGTAAGGTTAGAGTGGTCCTTCGCATTTATATACTTTGTACAGGGTTCTCGTTCATTCTGTCGTCTAAATGTGTTTTGTGTGTAGAACTTCGAAGTCTTTTGGTCAGAGCCAACTAAAAAGATTCCTGCCATAGCCTTCGTGTGGTGTTTGAAAAATAGTTTAGAAATAGGTTATGTCTACTGTAAGCTCATTCATGGCGGAGCCCCGTATCAACGGCTGCTAAAGTGTTGTATAGCGTTGCCAGTGTGAGGCCCGCATCAACAGCTGCGGAAGTTTCGCGTTAGCGTTGCCGTGGGCAACGCTATACGTTTTCGCAACTATTGATGCGGGTCGCTTTAGAGTAGCTAATCTGTGATCTTCAATTGTATCACTTTCAAAACCGAATCCTGATATTTAACAAATAGTTACTCCGTTGCCCTTACCATTCCTCTCCCCACCCCCCCACCCCCCCACCCCTCTCTCTCTCTCTCTCTCTCTCTCTCTCTCTCTCTCTCTCTCTCTCTCTCTCTCTCTCTCTCTCTCTCTCTCTCTCTCTCTCTCTCTCTCTCTCTCTCTCTCTCTCGCTCTCCATCATATACGGAGAAAGTTGTAACGGAATATGTGTTAAAGGAAGAAGTTTGACAGACTGGCCCGCTTTTACTGCTGCCCGCTAATCCCCTAACAGCCGGCTTCAGGACGCAAGTCAAAGTGAGAGAGCCCCTCCCCTACCCATTCCCACTCCCCCATCCCTCCACCTTCCTCCCAGCTCCTCCGTCTGTCTTGACAGAGACCCTTGTGCAGTGTCTCAGTTCACAGACTACAATCATGACAACAGAGGCCACTCAGTGCGATGGAGTAAAATCATTAACCCATGTTACCTCGACGCACTACAGCAGGGGACGCATCGACCACGATAATTCAAGGATAGTGCCAGATTAGCTTGGCGCCATCAGGCGCCAAGCTAATCTGTCGCTACTCTTGAATTATCATGGTCGATGCATCCCCTGCAACTGGTACACAGTCGTTAGATGGCACCTCCAAAATTCAGGAAACGCGACCTTCGGGATAAATGGGTTAATATTTGTCCGCGCAAACCTTTAGTTTTGTGGGTTTCTATGTATGGATAGGCTTTAAGGGTTATTTATTATTTGTGTGCTGCATGTGATTTGAGTCGACGTTTCTATATTTGCCCGGATTTGTCGACTGAAGAAAACTTACCGATTAAGGAGACATATCGACCATGATATTTCAAGGGTGAGGACAACCGTTTATCATCACTCTCAAGTTACTGTTCTGGTTGATCGCTGTCTTGTAATACAACCCATCGTGTAATACGCAAAACAAAACAAAAAAAAAAAAAAAAAAAAAAAAAAAAACCCTGAATAAAAAAGAAGCCACAAATACACTCTTAGGAAGGACAACTGTGTAGTGACTGTCCTTTCCAAGCGTGTTTCTTCCTTTGTTGGAATTCACAAACGATGGGTTATATCCAAACTTTACTGTAGTACACACTTCTCACACTGGCCTTTTAAAATGGCACAAGGTCAAATAGTGTATATATCCAACATGAGCAAACAGTCTCGGTGTCGAGTGTTCTGTTTATACCAGGATGCGTCAACAGCCTTCACAGGAGTCCGCTAACCCATTCGAGTCGAGCCGCATACGGATACGCGGCTTGTAGCCCCGTATCCGTATGCGACATGTCTCGAATGAGTTAAAGTGGCTTTAGAACTTTCAGTTAAAAGTGCGGGAGGTGGACGGACAGTTCCAGCTTAAAGGTAATGGCGAATTAAAAATGAATGAATGAATGAATGTGTGAATGAATGACTCAATGAATGAATAAATGAATGAATGAATGAATGAATGAATGAATGAGCGAAATAATGAATGAAACAACGAAATCATTCATCTATCCATTCGTCCATGCATCTAATCATCCATTCATCTATGCATCCATCCTTCCACGCACCAACCCACCCAACCATCCATTCACCCATCCATCCAACCATCCGTATTAACCAACTGCATCCCACCCACCCCATCTCTTCCTTTCCGTCAGTGAAAAACGGAGACACGCACCATTTGCCAAACACTCGCTAACCATTGAACCAATCAGTCTGCCAATCACCTCTTCAATAATATTGAGTTACGGTAGTTTATAATGCGCTTATCTTATAATAATTATAACTCTAAGCGCGCACTCACAACTCGCCCACGCATGCGCACGCTTTAGACAACGACTCACGTACCACAGATAGTGAAATAAATTACGACAGTCAGCTTGGGGTGGGGAGTGTGGTGATATAGTGCTAGAACTGTTGAAAGACGACTGGCCCAAGCAGGAGAGAGAGTGTTTCTGACGGAGAGAGAGTGGGAGAGTGTTCCAGGTGGAACATGTGGTCCTGATTCCAATATGGTCATGATTCCAATATGGTCATGATTCCAATATTGCACCTTTAATCATGCTGCAGCCGGAACTCAATTAGCTACACTCAAATGCAAGAAGCATAGATTCTCATGAGCCACTGCAGTCGCGGGGGCTCATAAGATTATATGCCTCTTGCTGACCCCACACGTATCTTTGAACTTACATATTACCGGGCGTTGAGTCTGGCATGGCTTTGGAGACACATTTCGAGGCCACGGGCAGTGAAGGGGTTAATCGCTTTCGATCTCTTTTCGCCTGATTACAGATCTCTTGGTTACATCACAAACCAGACCGGAAACCCGAATCAGATTTCGATAATAAGCGTGGGAGGTTATGCATTTATTACTAGTCTGTCTGGCGGCGACAAAAATATTAAATTAATAAACTCTGTATAGTTTTCCCCGGCTGCGTAGGACGGTTTTCCATGATGATTTTTTATTTATTTATTTATTTATTTATTTTTTTTTAAATAAATGTATTTATGTATTGTATTCCAAGGTAGGATTTCAGCCGGGACCTCATTCTTTTTCTTCAAGCACGAGATCTGCTCTAGATATGGCGTGACCTTCCTCGTTTAAAGAAGGTTGGACCCGACCCCGCTTTCGATCGAGCTCAGGCAAAAAGACGGACTTGCTCTGTATGGTATGTCCGGTTGGTAAATCAATATGGCACAGTTGCAGTACGCCTGGACTGATCAGTGTTCAGGTGGTACTCCACAGGTTGTAGCTATCCCCCTATAACCCGCCCGTCATTATCACTCCGGTGCCGTGGACGTTAAACCCTGAGCTAAACAACCAACCACCCCGCTGTCGATCTCCCAATGCGCAAAAAAAGGCCACCAGGCCGTCGTCGGACGCCGCTGGCCCGCGCACGGCTGTGCGCGGGCCAACGGCGGCCGACGTCGGCCCTATGGCCTTTGCGCACTGGAGAGGCCATACCGTATCCTACTCCGATAGGGTTTCTCCCTCTACACTGATGGATTAGTTTTTGATGCCCATGCATCGACCTTTCTCACAAGGGCTGGCTATTTTTGTTACATGTTCATTGAATCGCAGGTTGCGATTTTTTCCCCCTCTGCTATTAAGCCATTTATTCCGAGGTCCTTAAAACCTGCATGCGATTGAGGATTTGATAACGCTACATTACGCAACTCTAAAAGTGTCCGCAAGAGAGGAAGTGCTTCTCTGCCGAGCCAATCGTCTTTTCTAGGCTAGGACCTTAACCCCTTCACTGCCCAAAAAACTTTGATACGATTTAACTGCAAGAGACACACAACCTCATGAGCGGGGGCTCATAAGCATCTATGTCTTTTGCGGACACCTTTTAGATCCATGTTCCTTGAACGTATGAGGTTCTTTACGTTGAATTAATAAAACATTGCAGATAAACACAATCTGCGATCAACGGACCATCTGCAAGAGACTTAGATCCTCATGAGCTCCCGCAGGTGCTGGGCTCTTGAGAATCTAGGTCTCTTGCTGACAACTTTTTTTTTTTTTTTTTTAATCCACGTTTCTATTACCCATATGATACTGAGGCTAAAAGCTTCACATTTGTACACTGCCATATGCAAGCTACATAATAGTACTTACAGATAACGATATAGACCAATGGCTTTAGTTCACGGGTGGTGCCAGAATAGCTTGGCGCCTAGAGGCGCCAAGCTATTCTGGCACCACCCTTGAACTATTTTAGTCAAACTTATTTCACACACTGATGTATTCCCCTCGCGCTGGGACCATATGGCGTTGAGGCGCGTCCCCTGGGTGGTGGATAGGGGGTCCCTCGTGAGAGGGGTGCACCGAATGAAATAAGGTGCCGTGAACCAACATGGTCTAAGGGAAGGTGACCCCGACAGAAAACCCCTGGTCCTCCTAGTAAGGGGGTTGGGCGTGGGGGTAGCTTCCCCACCCTGCAAAAAAGGAAATAGCTACAAAAACGCCGACGAAAAGACTAACAGTAATTCCTTTCCTGGAGGAGGAAGGTTCTTCTACTAGAAGACTTATGACGTCTTGTGGTGAAAGCCGGAAGTCTTCGGAAGCCACAGGACCGAGCCGCCTCTCTCTATCCAGGGACACAACCATGGGCACATGGAACGTCAAGACCATGTACCAGAGCGGCAAGGCCGCCCAGATAGCAGCGGAAATGCAAAAGTACAACCTTTCCCTGCTAGGTATCAGTGAAGCCAGATGGACGCAGTCTGGCCAGAAAAGGCTGTTAAGTGAGGAGATGATTCTGTATTCAGGTCATGAAGAGGAGAATGCCCCCCATACAGAAGGAGTAGCACTCCTGCTGTCACCAGTGGCACAGAGAGCGCTGTTGGGCTGGGAACATCTTGGGCCAAGAATTATAACAGCAGCCTTTAGAACCAAGAAAAAGCTCAAGCTGAACATCATCCAGTGTTATGCGCCCACCAATGACAGTGACGAGGAAGAGAAACAAGAGTTCTACGACCGACTCCAGAGTGCCGTGGACAAAGGTGCGGAGCGAGACATCACCATCGTCATGGGCGATTTTAATGCCAAAATAGGGGAGGACAACACCGGATACGAAGAGGTGATGGGGAGACAGGGACTAGGCTCGGAGATGAGTGAGAACGGGGAGAGGTTTGTAGACTTTTGTGCTCTAAACCGACTTGTCATTGGAGGCAGCATCTTCCCACACAAAAGAATACACAAAGCAACTTGGGTCTCACCTGACCATACGACAGAGAACCAAATAGACCATATCTGCATTAGCAAGAAATTTAGAAGATCCCTTCAAGATGTTCGAGTGAGGAGGGGAGCAGATGTCGCCTCAGACCACCATCTGCTTACCTTAAGAATGAAGCTCAAGCTAAAGAAAAGCCGCACAGAGACAACAAGAAGACAGCGCTATAATGTAGGCCTCCTGAGAGAAACTGGAGTTAGAGAAGAGTTCAAACTGGTGCTGTCCAACCGGTTTCAAGCGCTACAGGAGCTAGTAAATGAAGAGGAGGCGGTCACCACAGAGCAGCAGTGGAAGGCAGTTAGAGAGGCGCTGAACTCAACCTGCAAAGACACTGTAGGGTTCAGGAAACACCACCACAAGGACTGGCTGTCGGCACAGACCTTGAAGAAGATAGAAGCGAGGAAGCAGAAGAAAGCAGCGGTCAACAACAGTCGCACGAGAGCAGCCAAAGTAAGGGCACAGGGGGAATACTCGGAAGCCAACCGCGAGGTGAAGAGGAGTATCAGGGCAGACAAGAGGGCCTACACAGACAGCCTGGCAGCAGAGGCAGAAAAGGCAGCAGGCAACGGCAACATGAAACAGCTCTACGACATTACCAGAAGATTGTCGGGTAAGTATGGCCATACAGAAAGACCAGTAAAAGACAAAGAAGGCAAGCCTATTGCAGACAGAGCAGACCAACTCGACAGATGGGCCGAGTATTTTGAAGAGTTACTGATGAACAGACCTAGCCCATCCGACCCCCCCGACATCCAGCCGGCAGAGACCGACCTACCCATCAGCTGTGACAGACCCAGCCGGGAAGAGATCAGAAAAGCAGTGGCATTTTTGAAGAATGGCAAAGCAGCAGGGCCAGATGGCATCCCAGCAGAGTCTCTGAAAGCAGACCTAGAGACAACAGTGGAGATGCTGTACCCACTGTTTGGAAAGATCTGGGAAGAGGAGGTGATGCCAGCTGACTGGAAGGAGGGGTACCTAATCAAGCTTCCCAAGAAAGGCGACCTCAGCAAGTGTTCCAACTACAGAGGAATCACCTTGCTGTCCGTACCAGGAAAGGTCTTCAACAGGATCATCCTAGAGAGAATGAAGAGCTCCGTTGACCCCCAGCTGAGAGACCAGCAAGCAGGATTCAGGAAGAACCGATCATGTACAGACCAGATCGCCACTCTCCGCATCATCGTGGAACAGTCACTGGAGTGGAGCTCCCCGCTGTACGTCAACTTTGTGGATTATGAGAAAGCATTTGACAGCGTGGACCGAGAGACTCTGTGGAAACTCCTACGACACTACGGTGTACCCACAAAGCTCGTCCGCCTGATCAAGAGCAGCTATGATGGCATGACATGTCGCGTGATCCACGAAGGGCAGTTCACCAGAGAGCTCCAGGTCAGAACTGGTGTCAGGCAGGGGTGTCTGCTGTCTCCGTTCCTCTTCCTACTGGCCATAGACTGGGTCATGAAGATGACCACAGAGCACAGACGAAGTGGAATACAGTGGACACTGTGGACACAGCTTGACGACCTCGATTTTGCAGACGACTTGGCATTACTGTCCCACACTCATCAACAAATGCAGGACAAGACCACGAGGCTTGCTGACATCTCGTCCCAAGAGGGCCTCACCATTCACAAACAGAAAACAAAGACAATGAGGCTGAACGCAACCAGGGAAGAACCAGTCTTGCTTGCTGGCACCCCGTTGGAGGAGGTGGAGTCCTTCACCTATCTCGGGAGCATCATAGACAAAAAAAGGCGGCACTGATGCAGATGTCAGAGCACGAATTGGTAAAGCCAGAGCAGCCTTTCTCCAGTTGAAAAAAGTGTGGAGTTCCAGAGAGCTGTCACAACACACCAAAGTCCAGATTTTCAACTCCAATGTAAAAGCAGTTCTCCTATATGGAGCAGAGACATGGAGATTGACAAAAACCACAGTCAACAGAGTACAGACCTTCATGAACAGTTGCCGTAGAAGAATTTTGAAAATCCACTGGCAAGAGAAGATCAGCAACGTCAGACTCTGGGAGAGAACAGATCAGATAACAGCAAAGAATGAAATTGGGCGAAGAAGATGGGGATGGATCGGTCACAGTCTGAGAAAGCCAGCTTCCAGTATCACTAGGCAGGCATTGTCATGGAACCCCCAGGGAAAGAGGAAAAGAGGTAGGCCGAGAAACTCCTGGCGTCGAGACCTCCAGGCAGATATCAAGAGACTGGGAACCTCCTGGAGTAAAATCGAAGGAGAAGCACAGGACAGGAGTCGCTGGAGGTCTCTCGTCGACGGCCTATACCCGGGTAGGGGTGACAGGCGTAAGTAAGTAAGTAACTGCTACATAAGACCTCCAAGCAGACATCAAGAGACTGGGAACCACCTGGAGTAGAATCGAAGGAAAAGCACAGGACAGGAGTTGCTGGAGGTCTCTCGTCGACGGCCTATACCCGGGTAGAGGTGACAGGCATAAGTAAGTAAGTAAGATGTATTCCGAATGACAAGGGTTAACATATGGAGTTCTTTGGCGTTCAGTGACATCCTGAGGCTCATCTTTTTTTTAAATGTGTGTACTGTTCTATGAAGGCTACATCGACCATTTTAGTTCAAGCGGGGTGAAAGAATAGCTTGGCGCCTTAGGCGACACGCTATTCTGGCATCACCTTTGAGCTATCATAGACACATTAATTACATGCAGTAGTGTATCAGGATGAGAAGGGTTAACACAGATTTCAGAAACACAATCCGCGATCAACGGTACGGAAAGATCTAAATCACAAGTCTATTAACCATCTCTCTATCAATGCAGTATGGTCTACTTGATGTAAATAATGACAGCGAAAGGCATAGCTTCTCACGAGGCCGCGCGTCTGCGGGCGGTCATGAGGATCTGTCTCCTGCATGTAGGTGTTGTTTGCAGGGTCCTCCACGATTAAAAAAAAAAAAAATTCTCTTCACAGCCGAGAAAAAGGTGAACACGACCCAACTGCAAGAGGTATATATTCTCATGTGCCCCCGCGACTGCGGGGGCTCATGAGGATATATACCTCTTGCTGAAATCAATTTCTTGCCATGTCCCTTGGACGATTGTGGCTTTCGGTTGTTCAGTGAAAGAATTCAGAAACAAAATACGCGTCAAGTGGCATGGAAGAGGTTAAATTCATGTACGTTTTCAGCCACAAAAATAACAAAAATGTGTTATAACTTTCTCTGACAGATTTATAAAATAAAAAAAAAAATTTTTTTTTTTTTTTTGGTGGTTGCGATTTTTAGTCCTCAGTATTAGTACGTGTATATTCAAGATTCAAGAACAGTTTATTTTTTGTTTTAAAAATGCATAAAACAGAAAATTGTCTTTAGGTTTCATGCGCTCTTTTTTAAAAAATAAAATAGTTAATATAACTAAGACATTCGTTTGGCATCCTGTCTCGGAAGACAATGGAGTATATGCGCTTGCTGGGTCAGTCACTGGAGTGACCTCTCCAGGGCGCAAGCCTGGGCGAAGTGTATGGTGATCCTGGGGTGCCCAGTCGTCAAGATCCCCCTCTCGGCCTCGCTGATGTATCCAAAGGAATGCAAAGCAGTACGTTTGGCACCAGTTTGGCTGCAGGAGCTGCCAGAACAGTGCGTGAATACAGGCATCTGTCTGCCTTCGGGGCTCCACTCCTGATTTGAAGGGTTTACTCCCCCACATTTGGCCGTTGGATCCAACCTGATCTCCTCCGTCCTCTAGCCGTTGGCTGTCAGAAACAGCTCATCCGCCTAGTGGTGCAATGTGACCACCACCCCCTCACGTGGTTTAGCCCACCAGCTGAGGTGGTTTGCCAGGGTGTGGCGCTTGGAGCCAGCACGTGAGAGATTAAGGAGATGGATGAGGACCAGTGATGCCCGTCCGTCCTATGTAGGACGCAGCTGCCGAACAGCAAAGGTGCTACCTCTATCCAGAGCCCCCTACACCTACACAACTAAGACATAACAATACTATGTATGTACAGCCGGTCTGTAGCATTGATCACTTGGGAGAGAAAAAAAAAAGAGTTTAAAATACAGTACTACAAACGATTTCATAAGAGTATAAAATGTTGAAGATGGCGTGTGACTAAAAAGTAAATAAAATTGCATAGGATTTGGTGGAGGGATCAGATTACACATAATGAGCTCATTCAAAGGTCATAGGTCGGACTACCCAATGCCCCTTTGACCCAAGCTAGACTACACACCGCAATAAACACAAAAGGTGACCCTACTTTCAACGTGATGGGACCTGCGTATGTCCAAATTACCTGTATTTCGATTCAACTAAACACTGCAAATCACAAAAAGGGGGGCCTAGGCTTGAAGTAAACACCGTAAATAGCACAAAGGGAGTCATGGGTTATAACCTAGACCACCCTTTGTGCGAGCTTGCGGTGTCTGTCACCTCCGTTGAACAACCCAGCTAATTTCAACCTTTTCGTCTTTCGCTTCCTACGTATGACACCTCTACTGGACGTTCACACCTGTCTTCCGGCACAATAACTGTTTTCGCTTCCAGGGTTAACTGCTGAAAAATGTGTGTGCTGATCTAAGACTTAAGACTGTAACACATTCGACACGTGTCGCATCCGTATTCGCAGCTTAATGCCGCGAATCCGGTTGCGGCACGTCTTGAAAGAGTTAAGGCTATATACACACAAAAGGCGCTTCCCTCCAAAAAGAGGCATTAACCCTTTCCTGGCTAATGAAAGCTTATTCTGTTTCTGAAATCTTTTTTCGTCCAAAGACCAAATCGTCCAAGAAATAGTGGTCTCAGCAAGAGGCGCAGATCCTCATGAGCCGACGCAGTCATGAAGATCTACGTCTCTTGCAACTGGATCGTGATTACATTTTCTCAGCAGTAAAGGGGTTAATACTTAACCAAACTGAACTTATCGCAGTTTATCTTGTTCTCTATTTCTCCAAACGCATTTCAGTAAAACGTTCCATCAAAGTGGTGAATTCGAATAAATTTAAATAACTATTCAGAATTTGATTCAATTGTTTAACTGATTGGTTAAATCTATCACAGTCGATTTCTTTCACGGTAGAATACTTGGGCCTACGCTAAATCTATCACAGTCTGTGACAGGTATAGAGAAGGCCCAAATGTCTATTTTCTATTGCACGTTTGGCACTAGTAGTGAATGAGAAAGAAAGAGAGAATACAGCTAAACGAAGAAAGATACTATTAGACGGAAGAAAGGATATGAGACAAGGTGTTGAAATGTATTGTGCACAGCACACTTAGGAAGCGTCTCTTTAACTCATTCAGCCCGCGACGCACGTATTTCCCAAATTTTGGAGGCGTCATCTAACAACTATGCACCAATTGCAGGAGATGGATCGACCATGATAATTCAAGGATCGTGCCAGATTAGCTTGGCGCCGACAGGCGCCAAGCTAATCTGGCACTATCTTTGAATTATCATGGTCGACCCATCCCTTGCTGAAGTGCGTCAGGGCTGAAAGGGTTAGCAAGAAGAACCGGTGACAAAAGATCACGGATCACGGACTGTCCTGTAACGGCGCTTTGTCGGAAACTTTTGTCATCGGTTCCTCTTGTTGGGCACTTGTAGGTATACTCTCCTGCGATGAGTGTCTGTATGAGTTAAAACACAGTTCGGTCACATACTTTTGTTGTACGAGCTACGCAGCGCGTATCGAATCTACTTTCAATTTGTTCACAGGGCTGGTCCACTTGAAATATTTTTCAGAGAGTTTATGATTTTGGGCTGTACGGCTCGCAGGAGAAAGGCAAAAAAATCTCAGAACAGCAGACACGATTGACTGATTGATTGAGTGATTGATCGATCGATTGATTGACTGACTGACTAACTGATTGATTGATTGGTTGATTGATTGATTGAATGGTCGATTGACTGGTTGATTGATTTGTTATGCGCATCACGTTATCACTCTAACAATAACAATAATAATGACCCAAAAAAATAAGCAACAGCACGACAATAACAAAAACAGCAAAAACGACAACAGAAACATCCTCAACAAACAACCACACCAACAACAAAGTAGATAATACATGCAGCCAATCAGTCGGATTCTGACGGTGTAAACTGGTGTGAACCGGAAAAACAGACCAACACTACAGACCAAAAGCCCACAGAAGGTACTTAAGTTAGACTGTAATTTGCGCTAGTTTGAGTGTGACACGCTTGAAGTTCCGTTCACAACCCAGTACGCAAAAGACCCTCTGGCCGAAGTCTGCCCTGGGATCCTTTTGCTTACTGGGCAGCGGTTGACAATTTTCTCCTACTGTCATAGGTAGATAATGAGACTAGGGCAATTTCCATTCTACAATCCGTTACTTGTTGTCCGTCGCACAACAAAAGACTGGGCCGCGGACATAATAGCGCGTTTCGCTCTTCGATCCACACCATTACTTCACCTGCGACCCCCTTGACCCCGAGCACGTGACCTCTGCGACCCGCGCTGTCTGGCGGCTGGCCAGGGTGACGTCATGAGGCAGGTATGAGAGACGACTTGAGTGGACGCACCAAGTCTCGCAGCATGAGACGGGTGCTACTGCAAGAGGCACAGATGCTCATTAGTGTCTGCAGATGCAGGAGCTCATGAGAATTTATGCCTCTTGCTTTTATGAATGAGAGACATTTTTCTCGTCTCTTTTCATATGGAGGAAGGTATCGGGTGTATGTTTGATATAAGACTGGCACTGTTTGCTACCCGAGTGAGTGCCATCGTAAAGTTTTCAGTTTGGACAAAATGTGACACATTACTCTCAATAATAACTGCTGCATATTCGTAACTTTCGACGTGCAGACAAATACAGCAAGACTGTTTTGAGTGACCGCCTTTCTGAGAGATCATCTGTCTTTAATGGCATGTGACAGTTTTTGCCCTTCAAGACTTCGGTTAACCCATATCATACTGAGGCTAAAAGCTTCAAATGTGTACACTGCCATATGCAAGCTACATTATAGTACTTACAGATAACGATATAGACCAATGGCTTTAGTTCAAGGGTGGTGCCAGAATAGCTTGGCGCCTAGAGGCGCCAAGCTATTCTGGCACCACCCTTGAACTATTTTAGTCAAACTTATTTCACACACTGGTGTATCCGAATGATAAGAGTTAAGATAGCATTAGTCTTTAAAGACCACATTTTATTGCACACAGAAAGAAAACCTGCTCATAACAGGCCTTCTACTGTAAGCACTTAAAATATAAAATGGTTTTTAAATCTAGAATATGTACCTTCACTTGACGGTATTCGTAAAGGTTTCTTCACTGATGCGATACTCGGTCGACGCAACAAAATCCACTTGCCAGGTGTCACACATGTAATTCATTAGTAGTAGTTAGTGTTGAAACAATCTGTGTCTACATAATTGAGCCGGCATTCTGACTTCCTTCTGGTCCCTTCTGAGTGCGATGTACGTAACGATGATGTAACTGGTAATTAATTAAAGGGCAACAATGAAGCGAAATGTTGCCGAAGATAAAACCGACGTTCAGTGCCTGAGACTCATTGTTCTTCAACTTCAAAACGTGACGTATTCCACTCCACCCAGTGAGGTATCTATGGGAATATATATGGTCTCCTGGTATAATTTGAAGGAAAAACTTGAAGTCACGTCAAATAGAAGTCTCATATCCGGAAAATATAAACAAATAACAGCAGATTTGAAAGTATATTAGCATACACATAGGACAAGCCAGAAATTGTGTCCCTTTAACCCTTTATCATTCGGTGTGTGAAATAAGTTTGACAAAAATAGTTCAAGGGTAATGCCAGAATAGCTTGGCGCCTATAGGCGCCAAGCTATTCTGGCACCACCCTTGAACTAAAGCCATTGGTCTATATCCGTATCTGTAAGTACTATAATATAGCTTGCATATGGCAGTGTACACATTTGAAGTTTTGAAGTTTTTAGCCTCAGTATGATAATGGTTAACTGCCAGGGCAAGACGAACTCTATTCAAGAGACATGAACACTCATGATCCCCCGAAATAGCGGGGCCTCACGCGGATTTATGTCTCTTGTTGGTTCTAAGTTCTTTACGCCAATTCTTGTACAATTTACATCAGTCTTCTTCACGCACATATTGGTCAGTGTGCACGTTTTTTTTTTTTTTTTTTTTTTTTTTTTTTAACGTGCAGGTCGAAACCACTGCCAGCAAAAGGGTTAACTCAATCGAGACGTGCCGCATCCGTATACGCGGCAAAAACCCCGCGTGTCCGTAAGCGATTCGTTTCCACTGACTGCTGGCGTTTGATCAAGACCGTTACACAGGGTACCAGACTTTCAGCCCATTCAGCCCTGACGCACTACAGCAGGAGATGGGTCGACCATGATAATTCAAGGGCAGTGCCAGATTAGCTTGGCGCCTGTCGGCGCCAAGCTAATCTGGCACTGCCCTTGAATTATCATGGTTGATCCATCTCCTGCAACTGGTGCATAGCCATTATATGACGCCTATAAAATTTGGGAAATACTGTCGTCGGGCTGAATGAGTTAAAACCGCAGGACTCGTCAGCTACAAATGCACAATATGCTTGATTCTCGCTACACATATAAACACAGATCAAAATGATCAATCAAACTTACTTTGCTGAAGCCGATGTATATCTACGATTATAATAATGCACAAGTGAACCCCTTCGCTGCCCAGTGATCACGAATTGAGCACCTGCAACCAATCCGCACTGACCAGCATTCGTGTGAGAAAAAAAAAAAAAAAAACAGGGACGTAAATGTGGCCAAAAATAGACATCACGAACACAGGACTAACAAGAGATACAAATCTTCATGTACATTCCCTCCCCGCGCGACTGGGGGGCTCATGAAGGTTAATATCTCTTGTAGTCGGTTGCGTTCGCCTTGCTTCGGTATTTAAGGGGTTAACTCATTCGCGGCAAGCCGCATCCGGGTGCGCGACATAAGCCGCGCATCCGGATGCGGCTGGGCGCGAATGAGTTAAATAAGCACAGACTGTCAACTTTTTGTTGTATGCACAGATCTTGAGGTTGGTGTCATTTCCTAGAGCGTCACTCTGGAGTTTCTGAGGTGATCATAATTATATTCATTCGGTTTTGCTTCAATCATATGTGCTGCGCTGTGATTGTGGACAAAGTAGCCGGTATAGATCGACTTCATACGAACTTGGCATGTGCAATCCCTGATTTTAAAAACTGACTGCTCTACCCTACTGTGAAGAAGAACCCAACGGAGAAAGGAACACGCTTAGAAAAGACAGTTACAACACAATTTATTAATATTTCGGGTAAATACCCTTTTTCAAAATAAACAAACAAACAAATAGAGAGATCAGTCGCTACATATCTTCATTTATCGCAGAAAGAATGTGGCAACTGAAAGATGTGACTAAAAAATAAAATAAAATAAAAACAAAAGTGCGCAAAAAGAAGAAGTAAACTAAAAAGACGTCAACGAAAAACTTATAAGAGAGAGAGACTCGGAGAGAAGCTGAACACGAGCTACACGAGTGTGTAAGCGCGTGCGTGCGCGAGCAAACGTGAATGCATGTGCGTAAGGCCAGAAAGAGAGAGAGAGAGAGAGAGAGAGAGAGAGAGAGAGAGAGAGAGAGAGAGAGAGAGAGAGAGAGAGAGAGAGAGAGAGAGAGAGTCAATGAATCAATGAATCAATAAATCAATAAATCTTTATTTTACAACGGTGAAGATATTAACACAGTCAGTGACTATGTCATTTTTCGTACCTGCCGCTGCTACAACTACGACTAAGTACAAAATATACATAAAACAGAGACATCAAAGCACAGTGATACCAAATATATAGTCCACTAAACACAAACACACGCATACACGCACAAATGCACTCGCGCGCGTCCACACACACACACACACACACACACACACACACACACAAACACACACACACACACACACACACACACAAACACACACACACACACACACACACACACGCACACACACACACACAGGCACACACACGCACACGCACATACACATAATTGTTAGAAAATACACGCACATTTGTGTGTCGACGTATAACTAGATATTGTTATTTGAGTGATATCAGGGATCTATAAAGACTTGTCTTGAAACGAAATAATGTCGGAGTGGCTTTAACGTGATGTGGGAGTGAGTTCCACAGTGTGGAACCCGCAAATGAACAAACAGATTTACATGTATCTATACAGGGTTTTGGAACAATATAAAGACCCCTTATATTCCCATAACAGGAGTCTGATTTTTAACAGCTCTGTTAGATATTCTGGAGCGCTGTGGTTCCACACTTTGAACATGAGTACCCCTTTGTTAAATTTAAAGTGATTTTAAAGGGGTAGAAATCCAGCTTTACTGAGATTTTCCTCGGTCGTCAAGTGCGAATCGGGAAGAATTAATTTAGCTATTCTCCTATGTACAAAATTTAGTCTTTTTAAGTGTACATCACTGCAACAATCCCACACCGTCGATGCGTAGTTTAGAGAGAGAGAGAGAGAGAGAGAGAGAGAGAGAGAGGAGAGAGAGAGAGAGAGAGAACGGGGAATACCCTTGAATACTACTGTGAAGGTAAAAGGCATTAAGTCCATTTTGCGCAATGGGAATTTATATAAATACAGTTTTTGTAACATGTCATGTTTCTGCTCCACAGGCAGAGCAGGTCATTTGGATTTATATCTATGAATTATAAATTATTCAAACATATGACCAAACGTATATTTCGGGGGTGGATATATTTTATAATCGTGTCACATAATTGGATTTTCACTTTTCGTGACTCGTGTTAGAGAAGACCCTTTTCGTTATACAGGGTATGTGCAAAATGCTGTCACAATCGTGACGGCTCAAATCTGAAGTTTCGTGATTCTTGATTGACAACAAAAAATAATCTTCGTGTGGCTGTGACACTGACTTCCCCGCACACCCCCTCTACACTGACCAGGACAGCTGTGTTGGCGGTAATGAAAATTCCACAGTTCTCGGCAGAGCTCGAGTGTTGCAATGACACACACTCGCGCTACGAGCCCGCTGACATAAATTCCTTGTAAAAACAAACACCGCTCTTGCTCGTCAAGCTCTTTTCAGGTCCCGCGCCAGCTTATTACCTCGGTAAAACCTCTACATCTGAGGACACCCTTGAAGCTGATGTTCTTTGACAAGAGGCGAACATTCTCATGAGCGCCAGCTGAAAGAAGGGGCGTATGAGACTCTACCCCTCTTGGAGGTGGCGTGGTATTGCTCTACATGCTGTTTTATAATTTCATAGCCAATTTCGTCCCCTCGAGATGTTTTTGAAATCCTCCCAGACGCAGAAACGATAATGATCTTAGCTCTTTTCACTTCCCTGGCGAAAAGAGCGCCACTTAATGGGCCGATAACTAAGTAAGCAGCGTTAATACAATGCAAACAGGCGGCGGAGTGGCCTGCTCTTGTCCCTTGTTTGCCGATCTGCAAAATGAGACGCGCAGTTATCTGACAGGGGCGCGCAACTCGTGCCATGTCCTGCCACGCGCACTATTTGCTCTGCCACTTGGCGTCCCCGTTTCGTTTTCGCTAACGGCCAAAAAGCTGGCAGGGTCAAAGGCAACAGTTCACTTCAGTTCGGTTCAGCAGGTCCAAGACCCTTCGGCCCTATGATAGGCCCACACGCGATACACCTACAGAGTTGGCAGGTCGAAGCCCAGTGCGCAAAAGGCCATCGGGCCGCCGTTGGTCCGCGCGGCACGGTCGTGCGCGGGGCCAACGGTGGCCCGATGACCTTTGCGTACCGGGACGCAGCAATCTACTTCCGTTCATTTCGTCGAACAATCCGCCAGTCGGCGTCAACCTGATGAGTCTGCTTTTGGAATTGCTCACTGGCGGTCCGAACCATCCCTCAGAAGTCCTCACAGACTCGGGTCCTTTTGATGTATCGCACCAGCACTGCCGGTCTGGATTCACCCCTTTGCAGCTACAGACGACACCGCTCCTCGTAAAAGTCGTTTAACTACGCTTCTTTTTTTTGCCAAGCGGTATCGTCAGTAGCAGTCATGGGGTTAATTCTAATATTCTTTAATGTATGACTATTTATGCAGAAGATATATGGCGATCGCTAAGGAAAAGACCCAGGAAAAGAACATTTTCTGAGCAGGCCTTCCCTTGATATGTGTGTAACTCTGAAATGCCGGACCTTGTAGCTTAAGGTTGATGATTGATTGAAGGGCAATGTGTATCGTCAGTAGTTTTTTTTTTTTTTTTTTTTTTTTTCTTTTTCTGAGCATACATTTTATTTGCAAAAAGAAAACGTGATTATAAAAGACAAATTAATGTTATTGAAGAGAGAAGTCTTGAACGACTGGAAGTGTCACTTGTCTTTAAAGATCATCATTTCGGTGGCTATGGCGGGTCAGCACAGGTCCTGCTTACAGGTTCATTAACCCTTATCATTCGGAATACACGAGTATGTGAAATAAGTTTGACTAAAATAGTTCAAGGGTAGTGCCAGAATAGCTTGGCGCCTCTAGGCGCCAAGCTATTCTGGCACTACCCTTGAACTAAAGCCATTGGTCTATATCCTTATCTGTAAGTACTATAAAGTAGCTTACATATGGCAGTCTACAAATTTGAAGCTTTTAGTCTCAGTAGGATATATGGGTTAACATCTTCACTGCAAGCATCAAAGACGATTAAAGACCTCGGGATTACCGTGTAGAACAGTGGAGGTGGGGGTGGGCGGGGGGGGGGGGGTGTATGCGGGGTTGGGGGTAGGTGGGGGGGGGGGGGGGAGTCGCTGATACTGATTTAACAAGCAAGAGAAAAAGACCACATGCTAGGGTAGAGAAATGCTTTTTCATGACGTGTAGCACTGTGCAATATTAGTATTTGCCCCAGTCGTTGCAATACAGCGATTAGAAGAAATAAATACCGCGTGTGCATGTACATTGTGAAAGCACATTTTCCTGTCCCAGCCTGCGGCATAAACGCTTTTAAGCCACCCGCATCTGCTAGGGCGTATGAGGGTGCAGGCTTCTTTAAATCATCTGGTGTTAGCCGTGCAGTGAGAAGGTTACAGTATTAAATTGTTATATTAACCCGTTGTCTGCTAGTGCTCGCAGACTGTGTTTCTAATATCAACGTTTATACAACGTTAAACAGTCCCAGCGGAACATTGATACTAAGTGATGTCAGCAAGAGGCAACTGCGAGGGCTCATGAGGATCTATACCTCTTGCAGTTGGATCGTCTTTCCTGTTTTTCAGCAGCGAACGTGTCCGTCAAATGGCTGAAAGGAACTAGAGGCCTCTGTAATGGCAAATAACTACCGGTCATAATCCCCCCGCAATCACGTTGACTGCCATGCCAAGCGATCGATTTGAAAACTAGTAGGTTGGAAATCCCGCCGGTCAACAGTCTAAAGGAAACAAGACTTAAGTTTGATACAACTCAGAAACAGTTCTCCCATTTTTCTTCACAGTGAATAATATTGTCACAACTGAGGACAAAAAAAAAAAAAGAGCACTGAAACTCGCAAATCCACTGACAAACAAGCATGCAACAAAACTGCACTTTAACACAACTAAAACAGTCTATGAACGAGGACGGCATGAGGCATAGATCTTCATCTGCCCCAGCCGCTAAGAGGGCTCATGAGGATCTATTCCTCTTACATTTTTAGCTGGGTTCCGACGGTGAAAGCGTTAACCCATTCAGCCCTGACGCACTACAACAGGAGATGGGTCGACCATGATAATTCAAGGGTAGTGCCAGATTAGCTTGGCGCCTGTCGGCGCCAATCTAATCTGGCACTGCCCTTGAATTAACATGGTCGATCCATCTTCTGCAACTGCTGCATAGTCATTAGATGACGCCTCCAAAATTTGGGAAATACGGCCGTCGGGCTGAATGGGTTAAGCATGCAAAGAGCAGACCCTGAAAGCTAATTCCTGCCAAAGTTCATTAATCTCAACTACACGTCAGCGGTCTGAAAAAGAGGACTTAACCCCGTCACCGCCAACGTCTCGCAATGTTCGCTCAGAAACTATCGCAACTTCGCATTGCTCGTCTGCTCACTGATATCATCAACGCCAGCAAAGGGTATAAATTCGCTTTATCTCCATGCGTCTGCGAAAGCTCATGATGATCTGTGTTGTCGGACAACCTCAATGTCTAAAGACATCCGGATATAAATGAGACCACTAAGAGGAATCGATTCTCATGAGCCCGCGTATATGCGGGAGCTCATGAGCATCTATTCCTCTTGGATTAATGCGCTGCTCGTTGAATTCCAGCGATGACGAAGCATTAGGATGTCCAAATCAGAACCAGTACGGGTGGGAGGGGAAAAGAAACAGTTATACGTGTAAACCTAGAAGAAAACTCCGGTGGATTAGCCGACCCAAAGACTTTCACGGCAACCTGGTAGACGGTGGCTCCCCCTGTTGTTTGGGATTAGGGCGTGTATTCAGGGTGCATAATCCACTAAGATACGTTTCCTCAATAGTTTAGTGATGAATCAGACGCGAAATCAAATGATCCTGGGTTCACCGTGGGTTATACCACTGAAAGTACGATATATATAACTCTGGTTTGGGTGGTATATCACCGTTTAACCACTGGGAATAAAACTAGCTATTACTTGTCAGCATATAAAATCCGTTTAAGATTTTGCAAATGCAAAGATTACAGAAGAGAAGGATATCCACCACGCCCATTTTTACAATTACAGATAAAAGCAAAATCAGTTTAAGATGTGAAACAAAATATAAATGACAAGCACTGATAGTTCTTTTTTTTTTTCGGGCAGTTCTTTTTTTTTTTTAAAGCAGTAAAACTATGATGAAAAATTGAATGAAAAATCAAATAAATCAATAGAGTAGATTTGCTTGTCGAATTTGTTTCCACAAATATTGATAGAATCACAATTTCTACTTGCTTTTTTGTGTCCTTTATTCACGAAAGCAAAAGATAATTCATTCATTGTGTGCCGTAAAACAACCAAAAAAACTACAATGAAAAACCACTTGTGTGTTGATTCTAAATCTAACCGGTATCATTTACAACAATTTCATCGTGTTTTTACCTTTAATTTTCTCCCTCTTTTGTACATTTTACCTTAATCCACAGGAGGTTAGTGGAAACAAAAGAGGTATTAAGATCACAGCACTTATGAATGAAAGGATTAGTTACACAATACTTGCAAAACAAAAGCAAGCCCATAACCCGCGGTTGCGTGAAAAGGGTTAGATTGGAAAACAAATGTCTGGGTCGCGAGGGACGTCTGGCAACAGGGCAGCTATACGTGCCGGCGAAATAACAAATGGACGACAACAGAACCTTGGTGGATGACAACAAATCCACTTCTAGGCGCCCCGAGAACCAAACTCGCCACTTAAACAGGAAATCACAATGATAAAACACGTCACAGTTTGAAGTTTGCTGGGGGTGATTTTATTTCTTTCTTTCCTTTTTTTTTGTGTGTGTGTGGGGGGGGGGGGGGGTTGAAACGTCTAGGTTCGGTTTGTGCTTTGAATAAAATGGCTGTACGAGTTTAGACAGAACGGCGGCTGTTGAATGTTTTCGAGATGTGCCATTTACGGATACGCGGCATTTTGCCGCGTATCCGTAAACGGCACATCTCGAATGAGTCAGGCCTGATATCGCAATGAGATGGCCCTAACAGCCTGCCGGTATTAACTCATTCAAAGTAGCCCCGCATCAATAGATGTGGAAGTGTCGTATAGAGTTGCCGGCGGCAACGCTATACACTTCCGCAGCTATTGATGCAGAGCACCTTAAATGAGTCTGGTTTTTCTGGGGCAATTAAAAGGATATGAACAAGTTAGTTAGCTACTTAGTTAGTCATTTTTTTTTTAATTTTATTTAAGGTTCAGGGTTTAAGGCTAGATTAGTTAGTTAGTTAATTAGTTAGTTAGTTAGTTAGTTAGTTAGTTAGTTAGTTAGTTAGTTAGTTAGTTAGTTAGTTTTACGACGAGAAGAAATAAATAAATCAGCGACAATTGAAAATCGGCTCCAAGCGCCCCTGCGAACTAAACCCCCTCAAGCACGCTCACGTGAAATACACGCATACTCTCACACACTGTACATAAACACAGAACTCTCACGTAGTGCTAAGGGCAAGCTGAAGCGAGCTACTGAGGGTTTTGATATTTTAAATCATTTGTATTTGAAATTTCATTTGGTGGGCTGAAACTGATACCAAAGTCTTGGAGGAGGAAGCGCCGGAGAAACAATCCCCGGAGCTAAGTTCATCTCAAGACGGACAGGAACAGGAAAAGTAGAATATTTCGTTAAGACCTAGGGGGCCAAAATATTCAGGGAAATTCTGATATAAGAAATCGCCAAGGGCTACTTCTTACTTGCTGTTATTAGCGACGCAATTTTCATAGAAGAGTGCCGTCTGAAAAAGAGCTGTCATGTCCGACTTTTTTTACGCCCGACCTTGTTACAAGCGAAATACACTGCATTACCTAACTGTACTTTAGAAATTCGATTCTGAAATGTAAATCCATTGCCATACACGTGAAAATGACGTAGACAAAACCGATATGAATTGCCTCGCTCGACCTGAGGACTGATGCAATTATAAAGGTCCACTCAAGAGACATAGATTCTGGTAAGCCCCTGCAGCCTTCAGAGGCTCATGAGAATCTATGTCTCTTGCAGATGGTCAATAGATTGCCAAGGCCTTCGTTCCTTTTCACGTTTCTGGCGCGTTTGCTGATTCTGACCCAACATGGTGACTGAAGCAAACATCTTCTGCTTGGCACGCTGGCGGCCGCCATGTTTGATTTGTGTGGGACGCCATGTTGCGGCCAGACTGACGCGCCATCTAGTGGCAGGTTTTGTTTGAACGAAGGTACTCGGTGCACGGAAAAAAAACCCACACTAGTGGGGCTAAATTTGGGTACAGAGAAATAGTGATGTTTGGCCCTCTCTTTGAGATTTCCCATTGCCGGAGGCGTCACGCCAAGACTGTAATAATTTTCAACCCCTTCCTTGCTGCCAGTGGACGCAGATTGTGCCTCTGAAATATGTGCTAATTCAACGCCAAAGAACTAGAACCTCTAAGGAACATGGGTACAAAGTAGTGTCAGCAAGAGGCATAGATCTTCATGAGCCCCCGCAACTGCGGCGGCTCATAAAGATCCATGGCTCTTGCAGTTGGATCGTGTTCATCTTTTCTCGGCAGTAAAAGAGCTAAAGATGCTGTACCTAAGATATTTTTTTTTTAATCCAATGACAGTCTAAAGCTTCTTGTAGTGGTACAAGGGGTCGCATATTCAGAGAAATGCCAGCTGCATTTGTCAACAAGCTGTGTGTCCATCATACGCTAAAATCCCTGCAAAATATGTTTGGACGCTCAATCCGTAGCTGAAACGGGGTCAGCTTTGAGCTTTCAGCTATTCTTGAGAAGTTTCCAAAGTTCACACGTAGCTAAGATATCACACAAGAGACCCGAACACGTGAATGTCGTCAGTAGCGTCTGCTGTACAAAGTGTTATTGCAGTGTTCGGATGATTATAAAATCCTGCGCAGCACTGTACACATAATATTCGTGAAATGAATCAAAGAAAATCCCAACGAAAAAAAAAATCACGCTTAGTAAAACATTTTCAACACAATCTATTATCTTTAATAGTTTGACCCCAGCTGGATTCGAACCCGCGTCCTTTCGGACGAGAGTCGAAGGCTCTACCGCCTGAGTCACCTGGCTGACCTATTGACAGAGTCACGTGCATGCCGAAAACAGTTACAATACGGCAGTTAGGTTTTCTCACGCTTTCATTAAGGAATTTGCCGAATCATCAATTACAGATCACTTCTTTTCATCACACGTTCATTCATTCATCTGGCGTGAGCACTGTCAGCTATATGGTTGGCAAAAATGACACATGTCGCATTATCACAATGCAAACTAAACTTCAAGGTCAGACTGAACTGCAACTGATCAGTTTTCAGTGGTGACTTCCTCACAAGCGTGTGTCTGTATCTTCCGTTTTATTTTAACCTCTGTTTTTCGTATTTTCATATTTAGACTGAAAATTAAGTTCAGTTTAAAAATACCAAACTAATTTGCAAAGTATCAATTAAAGTAGCCACCCAATGCGCAAAAGGCCATCGGGACAAGGCCGGTCGCCGTTGGCCCGCGCACGGACGTGCGCGGGCCAACGGCGGCCGACGTCGGCTTGATGGCTTTTGCGCACCGGGTAATGAACACAACAGCCTTGGGAAATTGTAGACAAGAAAGGACGAAGGACCATACCAACTATAATATGTGATTCAGCTATGGTGCAATCTTCGAAGGACGTGACGGGCCAGGCACGTGACTATCAATAAAAACAAATATCTGCGATATTTGGCCAACCATTCTATTAAGTGTCTGCGGCTCAAACCCAATGTCTTGTCCACAATGATGGCGATTTTTGACTCCTGTCAGCACGCTCGCCAGTAACTGGATAATTCTTGCGGTTAGCTAAAGCCCTAAGCCCAAACTCAAACGGGCGTACGTGCCCGTGAATAGAGTTCCCGTCAAATTAGGCGGCGAAGCTTCAGCCCATAAGATATTTGAGGAAGTTTACAAATACACCCAAACAGTGAAAAGATCAAATAGGCCTCTCTCGCCGCTAGCGTCAAATCAAGGCTCAAGGGTAGTGCTTGACTGGCTTGGAGCCTTTCAAGGCGCCAAGCCAGTCAAGCACTACCCTTGAACTATATTCATTAATGCGGTTTCCTGCACTTGAATCGTACCAGACTATTCAAAGAGATGTGTCAAATGACTGAAAGTCAAAGAGATAATGGCATTGGTAGGAGTGTGTAGATACGGGTCCAAATGAGGCGCATGTCACCCCTCTGACGGCCCTTTCAGTGTATGTTTGGTGGGAATATTTCTGCTGATGAAAAGAAATAGTTTGAAACAAATCTTATATGTGTGTAAACGAGAACGAGAACGAGAAGCGGGACGCATGGTGGGAAAATGAAATATATTTGCTCAGAAAAAAAAAGCACCTGGTTTTTACAGACCAAAGTGTAAAAGAATAATATTTGTTTTGAAAAGGAGACATGAAGCATGAGTGCTAAATGTATTAAACGCCTGATTCGAATAAATTAAGCTATTCTCTAGGTTAAATACTGCAGGACACCGCAGATGAACATGGACTTGTAAAACAAACTTTAGCGTTGATAAGGAACAGGGATCTATCCGTCCTGTTGGATTTATTCCTGTTGAATTTTGCATGTGCTTTGTGCTTTATTCTACAACACCGCCATTTTTAAGAGCTTTCATACGCACAGAAAAAAAGGCTTTTAACTGATAATAGTAAGCAAAAGTGCATGCGGTCAAAACATCAGTGAGACTTTACTTCTTCTTGTAAATCATTTCTTATCTTTTTGTAAATCATTACTTATGAACTCATTTCGCACCAAGACCGAAATCCGCAAATTTTGAAGTTACACTTAAAGAAACAGATCGAGCGTGATAGTTCAAGGGTTGTGCCAGAATAGCTTGGCGCCCATGGGCGCCAAGCTATTCTGGCACAACCCTTGAACTATAACGCTCGATTCATGTCTTGTCGTGGCGTGTCGGAGTTGAATGATTTAAGATCGGCGCAAGTTCATTGGTACACGCATGGGACGGAACAGTAGCAGCAAAACCAGCACGAACGCTTTCTTAAACCCTGCCGCTGCCAAGAAAAAGTGAACACGGTCCATCTGCGACAGACATGGATCATGATCAGTGCCTCTTTGCTGACATCACTTTGTATTTATTTTTTTTATTATTTATTTATTTATTTTTATTTTATTTTATTTTATTTTTTTTTATTTATTTATTTTATTATTTTTTTTTTTATTTTTTTTTTTTTTTTTGGGGGGGGGGGGGGGGGGAACGACTGGGTTCTGCGGTGGTGAATTAAAAAGAAATTCTAAAGCACAGTCTGCAACCACTGGCAACAAATGCGGTTAACTCATTCAGCCCGACGCACGTATTTCTCAAAATTTAGATGTGTCATTTAACAACTATGCACCTGTTGCATGAGATGGATCGACCATGATAATTCAAGGGTAATGCCAGATTAGCTTGGCGCCGACATGCGCAAAGCTAATCTGGCACTACCCTTGAATTATCATTGTAGACCCATCTCCTGCTGTAGTGCATCAGGGCTGAATGGGTTAAAAGGTTTGCTAGAGTGTGATTTCAGACATCATGTCTTTGAGTTACAGGGTCCCAAAATTAGGTCAAGCACACATATTAAACTTTCATAATCACATTAGACACTCTACGGTTTATCTCACTGCAACCCCCTACCGTCCAGAGTAAACACAAAGTTGATCTTCAGTCAGTGTTTATGTGACTCACGTAAATGAGTTTGTGAGACCATATAAGAGAACATCAGAGGATCTTACGCTCAAAGCTCAAATCGAAAATATAATCTCACCCAGACAACTGATGATAATTTTATCGCAGTACTAAGCCGCAAATGACAGCGGCCAGCAAACGGCTCCTTGGTGTAATCCTACATAAAAGCGGGTATTATGGTAGATCATGCGCCTGCATTGGTCAAATCTCGGTCTCGAAACTAATTTATCCATCATGTAACAAATACCTAGTAACGCTACTAGACCCACGACAACGCTCTACGTAAAATTCCTTGGACTGCATGTGTCGATGGCCTTTAGCAAATCTTTGTCAAGTGTTTTTGTCTATTTGATGACGATATCTCTCAGAGAGACGCCCTTTATAGAATTCTTTTTTATATTTAGAAACTCGAGTATGCCATTTAGGTCAGGTTCCTCATTTTTGTCGCAAATTTGTACTTTTGATGAATCATGCACGTTAAGAAAAACGATTAACTACTTTAATGCCGATAAAAGTAAACATTGCCCAACAATAAGACACACGGAACCACCAACCTTATGAGCCCATGCAGTTGCAAGCCGCTCATGAGATTCTGGGCAACGACCCAGTGCGCAAAAGGCCATCGGGCCAACGTGGGCCGCCGTTGGCCCGATGGCTTTTACGCCCTGGGTGTTTTGAGTTTGTGTAACTCGACGCCTGCTGTTCATTTGTTTAATTTAAGAGTGCGCGCGCGCGCGCGAGAGAGAGAGAGAGAGAGAGAGAGAGAGAGAGAGAGAAGAGAGAGAGAGAGAGAGAGAGAGAGAGAGAGAGAGAGAGAGAGAGAGAGAGAGAGAGAGAGAGAGAGAGAGAGAGAGAGAGAGAGAGAGAGAGAGAGAGAGAGAGAGAGAGAGAGAGAGCACAACACTATCGTAGCCGTCAGTATAGTCAGGCGTTGACTCTTCAGTGATATTCTCAGCGAGGTGTCCAATAAACGAACTTCAAATTAGCTCTCAGTCAATGTTTGCACACCGTTAGTCACAACGGTCAACTTAAGTTACTACATGCATATTATGAAAGTCGTCGCCTCGTGTGACAATGATATTCATGGTGACAAGATTTGACACCCATCCACAATAGTACAGAGCACGTAGTATACAGTTAAACCTGTTCAATGCGGCAAACTGCTTACAGCCGAAGTGTGCTGAAAGCGACAACCCGTAGAAAGCGACCGCCTTCTTCTTGTCGTTCGCAGTAAGCGACCGCCTTGGGAACGGTGTCATGGTATGAAGATGACCTCAGCACAGGGTTGATAAAGGAAGAGAAAGAAGAAAACCAGGGGTGAGTTGCATGAGTGAGCTTAGTCTTGCGCCAGCCACTATGCAAGGTGCTCCGCTATAGCGGATAACCTTAATTAGTGTCCGGCGCAGGACTGAGCTCACTCAAGCAACTGACCCTAAGTTTATGATATGTTTTTTTGGAGTTGAAAGCAAAATGTCCTGAAGCCAATTTTTGCCTTAAATGGCGCGCTCGTGACCGTCGAATTTATAAACACATTCTGGTTTGTGATTTTGAAACACGTGGCTTAAGGCCAATCTGTCCCACTGTCGTGCCTAAATTCATTGAAGGCGCCCCGCATAAATAGCTGCGGAAGTGCCGTATAGCGATTGGGGAGATGGGGAGCTAGGATGGTACAGCGTTCCACTCTCGTCCGAAAAGTCGCGTGTTCAAACCCAGCTCGGGTCAAACTTTGCTCAGACCGTAGATCGGTGGCCCGTCTTTTAAATCACCTTCGCGGTGGACAAAATACGCTGTTAAGCCCTTAACGTTTAACGTTTTCTTTAGCAGCTATTGATGCGGGCACCTTGAATGTCAGTTAGAGGTAAAAACGTGTTAACTCATTTCAGACGTGCCGCATCCGGATATGCGGCATAAAGCCACGTACCTCAACGTAGTTTGTTTTGTTAAATGGTTTCCGTCATTTACAGTTTCTTTATCAGTTAGAAAGGCATTCGAAATTAAGTAATTCAATAGAACCGGAAAGGCAGTCCGTAGGCAAAACAGTCCTTGCAAGCCTCATCTCCCAGGGCCAACTGCACGAGATACGTCCATTGTATATTAGCTCAAGGGTAGTGCTTTACTCGCTTGGCGCCTTTAGGTGCCAAGCGAGTAAAGCACTACCTTTGAGATTTGTGGTCACATATCTCATCGCGACTTGTTCGTTTAGTTTTGTTGGTTGATTGGGAAAGGACAGTGTTAGTTGGTTCTGGACGTGGAAGGTCTGTATCCATAACACCACTTACTGCACGCGCATGGGGTTGTGAAAACACTAACACCATTTACAACTTACACACAAATGAGTCACCAAAGGCAGGTAATTTTGCAAATAATTCTGCCGTCGTGCGTGGTTATGCCGCCTGATTGAAGAAGAAGGGCACTGAGGGAGTCCCTTGACCTCTATGGTCAGCGCGTTCATAGAGAAGTCTGTACTGTACTGTACTGAGTCATAATAAAACAGAACGTCCGATGATTTCTGATGACTTCCTAGTACCAAAAAAGACAATGATAATAACAATAATAATAATATAATAATAATAATACTTATTATTATTATTATCATTATCATTATCATTATCATTATCATTATCATTATCATTATCATCATCATTATCATTATCATTATCATTATTATTATTACCTTGAAAGTCGCACTTCAGTTTAGTGGTTCATTTCAGGAGCAAACATTTGTCAAATAATATTTCAAAATGTGATGAAAAACTTTCTCAATGTGAGTGAGAAATGTAAGGAATGTGTATTCTTATGTCTGTACTATTAGCATATTTCAAAGATTTCACCTACTTTGGATATTTCTTTGCATTGATGAATTGAAAATGTAGGAGTATGCGTTTTCTTTCCGTCAATCAACCAGTCGATCAACTAATAAATGTTAACTAATATCATGACCAGTCACTGAATCAATTAATAAATGAATCGATCAATCGTTGACTCACTGAAAAAAATGGATAAACTGAATCAAGCATCAGTCAATGAAAAAAAGTGGCTGATTGGTTGGTTGGCTGGACGTTGTTTAAATCATAACAGCAACTTGCCTAGGACATGTGTGTGCCGCTTGATAAAAAAAAAAAAAAAAAAAAACAACAACAACAACAACAACAACAACAACAACAACCAATAACACCCGGAACATTCAATTCTGTCGCCAGCCTTCACTGGAAAAAAAAAAAACAACTTGGAATTATAGATTCATCTCTTTCGCACAATTGCATAGTTGCTGTATCTTTGTCTTACATACCAGACACACCATCGACCCGTGCTGAGTGTGTATTGATTTGACTTTACAGTGGTAATGGCCATCAATAGACCCAGACCCACAGCCTGAAGGCTTCCGGTCTAGTGACCCGCATTGAGGTCACGCCTTGTGTCGTCTGGACGCAGCGGGGGGTGCAGGCTATGGCGGGTGGACACCCCTAGGGAATAGGTCAACATTCTGGTGCTTAATATCCCCTGCTTGAAGTGCTAGTCATTCAAAGGTCCTAGTCAAATACTGACTACATCCCCTAGCAGAAGGTTCTTCAAATGTGAGAGTGCCTACGAAGACAACACGCACGGCTTTGGGCTCCCCAGTGACAAAAGGTCCTCGGGCCCACGACGGCCGCAGTGGGCCCACGCACAGCTGTGCGCGGGTCCGGCCACTGCGGCCGTCGTGGGTCCGAAGACGTTGTGTTATTGGGATCGACAGCATCCCAGCCGAAGTGTGTCTATGAGTAACGAATATGACCTGAACCCAAGGGAAGTAACTCTAATACAGAGTCGAAATCAAAGCAGACATCACAGTTCTTTAACTCCTTCACTCTGGTTGCCTCCCTCGATTCGCTACCACTGGATCAGCGGTAGCGAATTTGTGGGAGACAACCAGTATGGCGGTGTTCACGCGAACTATAAACCATAAATTAGAACTTTCAAATGTTCTGACAAGGACCCGCCGCGAGCGGTATCAAAGAATATTGTTGACACATACAGTGTCATTACCGTGTGCTGCTTTGTGAAATCGTACGAGTGTTAAGTAAACACTACCCGATGAAGACAAAAGACAGTAAGAACATATGTGGTGAAACGCTAGAATTTCATTGTATTGCAATGTCCATTTATTGAATGGTAGCGTCCATTTTTGTGTCTCTCGACCGAGAGGTCCTGGATTCGAATCCAGATTGTGTCAAAATTTGTTCAAACCATATTTCCGTACCCCGGCTTTGAGATCACCTTCGTGGTGGACAAAAGACGTTAAGCCCTAAACGTTTAACGTTTAACGTTTTCCATTTTGTGACAAGCGAGAATTTTATTATATAATAATAAATAATAATAATACCGTTACTATATAGGCGCTTTTTCTCAATTTTTGGGCACGTAACTGACACGGATTTACGCCTTTTAAGACAAACACAGCACAAGACAGACGAAGGGCCAGTTCAGCTACTGAAGTTACAGAGATTTTTGATCGCTTGTATTTGAAATTTGTAAAGTGGCCTGAAACCGGTACCAAAGTGTGGGGGGTGGGGGGTGGGTGGGGGGTGGAAGAACCGGAATACCCGGAGAAAGAACCCCCGGCGGTCCGCCCGAATTAACGGTGACACTTACCAGAGGAGAAAAGTCCGACGCCGGAACCCGTTTTCGAACCTCACACCTTTGGCATTGGTGGCATGCGCCTTAACCACTGCGCCACGGACCCCGCCAAAATCTTGCTTTTCAGTGAATAGCGAGAATGTTATTGCATTTCAACGAAAATCTCGCTTTTCGCAAAAAGGACTATCTTTTGTCAATCTGGTTAGTGAGTATCTTTTACCTATCTGGTTTGTGAGTATCTTTTGCCAAATCACAGGGCACAACTACATACAGCACACAAAGATGTGTGAAACAGACGATAACCCGGTTAAAATATAATTTAATATATATTTCTTTACTGTCCCGCGAAGAAATATGGATTGATTTCCCTGGCAGGCTGGGGGAGGGGGGGGGGGGAAGCTGCGATGTTTGACTCATTTAGCCCGGCGCACGTATTTCCCAAATTTTAGAGGCGTCATCTAACGACTATGCACCTGTTGCAGGAGATGGATCGACCATGATAATTCAAGAGTAGTGCCCAAGCTAATCTGGCACTACCCTTGAATTATCATGGTCGACCCATCTCCTGCTGTAGGGCGGCAGGGCTGAATGCAAAGCAAACATCCGTATGCTTTTGTTGCAAACTAAAATGCTGATAGTATAACATATTTGTCAATAATGTCAGTAGGATGCTAATGTAAATTAACTATGCTTTATTGACATAATTTGTTTGAGGCGCTGTCCCTGAGAATTCGGTGACGCATTTTACAAGTACCGACAAAAAGAAACGTTGTCGAAATTACGTTTTCTGTAAGAAGGTGTTGCTTTGAATTTTTTTGAGAAGGAATTTTGCTCTTCCACTGGTTTTGTGTGCTGGACTGTGTTTCTGGAAAGGTCCTTGGTGCCACGACGGCCGCAGTGGGCCCGCGCACTACTGTGCGCTGGCCCACTGCGGCCGTTGTGGATCCGAAGACGTTTTGCTAATGGGGGCTGTATTGTCTGTTTCATGTTATATGACGGGCCTATAGGCCGACTTCATTTGTTGTTGTTGTTGTTTCTGTTTGTTTGTTTGTTTGTTTTCTTACAGCTCAATTTGATTTAAAACGCTTTTATTGTCCCGCCGGATGGACAACAGAGTTGTTTTTTCATTCATTGTGTTCCTGCTGTAAAGAAATATTGCATTGCATCATATTGTATTGTGTTGTGTTGTATTGTGTTGTGTTGTGTTTGCGTTGCGTTGCGTTGCACTGTACTGTACTGTACTGTATTGTATTGTATCGTATTTACCGCGACCACAAGGCTCATGAGGATCTATGCCTCTTACTGAGACCAATTCGCACACTCGTTTCATGGACGGTCGTGGCTTTTGGTCGTTGAATAAACACCGATTTGAGAAGCAGACTATACGTCCAGAGGCAGGGACGGAGTTAAAGTTATTTTCCTCAGGATCAAGCACCTCAACACAGTCAGAATGCAACAGATACTGCTGACAGTATTATGTACGGGTCCTTTGTGTACTAACTTGGAGCTTTATGATGTAAATACAATGCTAAATGTCGAAATTCATCGTTTGGTGGGTGTGTTGTTTTTGTACCCGAGAGCGCAGATTATCGTATGCATCGGCCTCGTTTTGAATTTGTGCATATTTACTAGCCTACGTCACAAGGCAGAAACCGGTCAATACTGCAGACGAGGTCATCGGTGTGGGTACACAAGTGTCAGTGTACACATGTACTGATGTTCTCCGGCATCCCTTTGAAATAATCTTCCACGAGAATGTAAAATAAACCTTCCATACTCGCTATGATGTCAAAATCAATGAGGGTTCCGCTTGACCTGCTACCCTGAGTAACGATCGTGCTGGGGGCGTGGCTTGTTCGACTCGGTCTCCGCGCCAAATGACTGAGCCAGCGTCACCTAGTTTGACCTCTGATCTGTTATCCCTCGCCAACACGAAACAGAAAAGTGGTATTTATACCCATTTTCTGCACTGCAATTTCACATCTCACACATCGAAGTCTACGTAACAGAAAGTATCTCTGGAAACGACAAATGCACCAACGCAGCAGAAACACTACCTCTGTGAATCGAGTGAATGAGAGCCCGCACAGACAAAAACGTGTCACGACCAGCGATGTCAGTGTCGCAATATTGACACACACCGTAGTTTTCAGATCCTTGCAGCATAAAATCTGATGAACTAGCTCGTAACTTTATGATAAAACAGGTTTAAAATCTTGCGAAATCAGTAAGAGATAAATTCTACTGAAGATCATGAATTTTGAAAAATCACTAGCGCTAGCGGAAATATAGGAAGATCGACAAAGACCGTAGCCGGATTACTTACTGATTCACATAGCAAGAAAGCGACAAATTCCGGATGGGCGGTCAAGCCAAGCTCTATATTCCCTTGTCCGATGTCATTCTACTTAGGGGTATCTTGTCTCTCTTTCTCTTTCTTATCTTCATTTCGAGTCTGTCATCGTCGGCCGGCGCGAGTCGACTGATACTTTCTTTTTTTCTTCGCTGGTTCATCCGTCATCTTGTCTCTGATTGGTTATAATTATGCAGATGACCTAAGGTCTATAGAATACTTATGACGTCAGCTACCATCGCCTATCAGAAGCTATCTTTTCACTGGGTCCAGCATCAAGATTCCGGTGCTCTTTTCGCTTTGAACGGACGAAAGAAAGCATATGGTGGGACATTAGGGCGGTCACTGTCTAAGTGGGTGTGTATACTGAATCCCAGTAAAAGCTTTTTGCGCACTGAAGCATTAAAAAAGGTCGGTCGTGCCCCTTTAAGTGATTTTTTTGTTTGAAACATCGCCTATAGGATGAACAGTCTTTCTAATAATAGCCACATTTCTATTGTTAGCTTCCTTCTTATCATAGTAAACAATGGTTTCAGACACTGGCCGCTTAACACATTTTACCCCAGGACCGAAATCCCCAAATTATGAAGTTGCCATATTGCAATTCTAGAGACAGATCGAGCATGATAGTTCAAGGGTGGTGCCAGAACAGCTTGGCGCCTGTGGGCGCCAAACTATTCTGACACCACCGTCAGCCCTTGAACTATCATACTCGATCCATGTCATGCTGTGGTGTGTCGTGGCTGAATGAGTTAATCTAGCAACCCAAGACGCGAATAGCCTGTAAAACATAAACAGAAACACTCGAAGCAAATACAGCGCAATAAAGGGAGAAAACAGAGCATCCAGGAAAGAAAATGTCAAAACTATGTCAAACACAGCACCCACTTCACACACGCCAGGGGAGGGCACACCCCACAACTAAACTCTCAGCGCCACTTGAAAGAGAGCCGAGTTATGAATTTACACGACAGTCTTCCCCTGTGAACATAGGGGAGCTGACACCCTGACGTATCGCGTCACGTGACTAAAATGGAAACTGGTACGAAGCGCGCGCAGTCACGTGGCCAGCTCTACTTTCCGCGAGAAATATGGCCACTTGATCACGGGCTATATCCAGTTTTCTCCCACGAAAGAGTTCAGCCAGTGAAGTTTGTTTTTTTCCAAACTTAAGTGCCCTATTGTAATATGTACTTAATCGACTTCTCGTTTTTCGTCTGCACGCAGTCAACAAGGCAGAAACGTTGGTTTTTATTTCAAGCCTTGCATACAGTCCCGATCTGTTTAAATTCTTTTCTTCAGCCAGATGTGCTTTAAATACTATAATTGATGAATAACACAACTACTGCATGCCGTACGTCAAACTACTGCAGGCCATAACTGAGTTATGGCATGCAGTAGTTGTGTGATACATCGTTAGAGCTTATAAAAAAATATCCACAATACATCAGACTCAATGTAAACAATGGACAATTTTAGAATGAAAATTTTGTTTTGATTCAGTCTGACTATCGCAGTGCGATTTTCTAGTTAAAGATCATGTATATGATCCCGATTTAAAATTATAGATAGCATAGAGTGTCAAAAACCTCAAATTATGTCTCATTTTTGTGTCATAGGTGCTATAGAAAATATTGTTTGCTTGTTTAGTTATTAGTGAGGCTATGTTTACACCGAACAACTTACAACAAAAAACGAAAACGAAGTGACGACGGGTGCCCAATGTGTACCAGAGGCATAGACAACATTCCAAAAATCTCCAAGAGGCATAGATCCTCATGAGCCCGGACGGCTCATGAGGATCTATGCCTCTTGGAGATTTTTGGAATGTTGTCTATGCTTATGGTGGGAGCATGTTGTCCGCCGTGACTTTCGCCTCGTTCGTTGTTGGCAGCCGTTCGTCGCAAACGAAACCTCAATACTTATTGGATTTAACGCCGAGCAGGCGAATGAGGACATCTCACGGCGGCGTCTTGTCTGTTTGGGCTTCAAACGGCGTGCAAGCAGGGGAAAAACTGTCTCACGGTGATTAGTTTAGAAACGACAGCAAATCCGCAAAGACTATCGTATCCTACGAGAGCAAATACCGTAATGCAGCCATGATCGGGCAGAACGGTGAGTCATATTCCAATTTAGATAACTGTGTGTAGGGGATTAGCCTTTAAATGGGTTGAGACGATAAGAGAAATCCTCTGCCCACTGTGCGACGTATCAAGCCAAAGCCTTCTCTACAATGGGGCGAACAAAAACCTGCAGGTTTCGTCCTTTGTGGCGCGCGAGATGGTACTTAACCCTTTCACTGCAGAGAACAAAATAAATAAAACTCACATGCAAGAGACATAGATCATCACGAGCCCCCGCTGTCGCGGGGGTTCGTGAGGATCTATGTCTCTTGCTGAGACCAGTTTGTATCATTGTTGCTTGGAAGGGTGGGGATGATTGGTGCTGAAATAACAAGCCATTTCAGAAACATAATCTCAGTCCATTGGTAGTGAAGGGTTAACCCCTTCAGTTTTGCGACGACACAGTGAAAGATGAGTCAACCGTGGTAGTTCCAAGGTAGTGCCAAATTAGCTTGGCACATGGGAAGGTATCAAAACTGAGCAGACTCATCAGGTTGACGCCGACTGACGGATTGTTCGACGAAATGAACGGAAGTAGATTGCTGCGTTCCGGTACGCAAAGGCCATCGGGCACGACCATGAAGGAAACTGTAGATAACGGGTACATATATATGTAGCATTACTGCGTACTACAGAAAAAAAAATGATCACACTTCATTTGTATTTTGCTAGTTAAAAGGCAGTTTACCGGAGGTCAAGAGAGAGTCAAAAAAAAGAAGAAAAGAAGACAAACCTCATGAGTAATACAAATTGTCGATTCATAATCGATGCAGTGGTTTCAGTCAGTGTAAGCCAACTTCGCTTATAACATGGTTGGAAATAAAATTGTAAAAGTTTGTGCGTATAAATATGACGGTTCTTTGGAGGTCTCAACCAAACGTCTTCTGAATCACTTAATAACAAACTTCGGATTTGGATTTAACGCAGAAAAGTGTGGGTCATGTCGCAGTCTTTTATTATTAACGATCAATTTTCATATATCTCAGCTCCGCTGACCACTAGGCGATCTCTACACATGAGATTTATCTACATATTCTACCGTGAGTAAAAATTAAAAAAATAGTGAGGGTTGGGGTGCGTTGAGGTATGTAGTAAGGGGCTGGCGAGGGGGGGGGGGGGGTTGAAAATTGGAGTGGGATCAAAGCGAAGGAGCTCTTCTCCTGGGTCCAGTGGCACCGGTGAGCTTACTCCTGCACTAGCCACTAAGCAAGGTGCTCCGCTATAGCGGAGCACCTTGCTTAGTGGCTGGCGCAGGACTAAGCTCACTCATACAAATGGCTCCTCAGACTTAAGCCTACCATTTTCAACTTAACAGTCGCATCACTTTGCTTATCGATTTAATGAAAATAACGGTGACAAATCAGACGGGTGCGCTACAATCTTATCTGGCTCTTTCTCAGTAACGGATACAACGCCTTTGGTGCGATGTTTAAAGAGGCTATTCACCACAAATTGCAAGGAAGATACACTTATATCATCATGTATATACTGACGAGCAAAGGAAATGCGACATCGCTGGAATCCATTTATGTCGCATTTCTTTTGTTCGTCAGTATAACTTTTAAGTGAACGTTTTTTATTGAATGTTGACGCTGCCATCGTTACACTCTGACAAAACAACACTTTAAAGTTCTAACCCAAACGATGACTGCTCCAAACCCCAAAATGCACGGATATATCAAAGTGAAAAACAGAAAGCACACTGAAAGCACACTTTGGAATGGAAATGGCAGTTTACAATTCTCGTGAAATTCATTTTCTTAAAACAAGCACAAACAGCCAGGAAGAACAACTACTTATTCATAAAGAAAACAGAGCTATAGCTCTCTGTTCTAACAACAGCTAAGTAGATGTCTTTTCTTCTTGCTGTTGATCCATTTTCATATATGTGTGTCCCTCATAAAAAGACAAAAAGTGTCTTTCTCTCACACTTGTTTGTCACATTTTGAAATCTGTTTCGTCCTTATTATTCTGGAACATGCTTCTAGCTAGTTGGATATTTCAAAACACCATTTGTAAAGAAAAATCGAATTCACTGGTTTGCAGAAAGCAAAAGACAGTAAGTCCATTTTTGTATGGACTTACTGAAAATCTCGCTTTACACAAACGTTGACTCGCTACCTTTTGGGTAGATATGGACTTGTCCCTTTAACTGCCACAGAAGCGTATCACAGAGACCTACTTTTACAGGAGGAAAACCTGGACCTTCAAACAACAACAACAACAAATTCAGGTTGTGCATCTTTAAGCTCGGATCACTGGTCCCCGTGTTAACGTTGTTAGTTCTTTCCGCAGCATTATTGTGACCAGTCTCGCCTCAGCCCTTTAATGTCTCACCTTAAGGACCGCTTGATACCTCCTCTGATCCCCAGCAGGCTATAATTCAGTCACTGAGTTCTTGATATTTGTTTTCCCTGTCTGGACTTAGCCGCAAACGTTGAGTGCTGAATCGTGTGAGAGTGGTGATTCATTGGAAGAGGTAGAACCACTCTTAATGCATTCACCCTTAACCCGTTACATCCTGAGGCTTTTCTTGTAATGTGTTTATTGTCCTATGAAGGATACATTACAGATTATGAGATGGATCAACCATTTAAGTTCAAGGGTGGTATCAGAATAGCTTGACGCTTCAGCGCGAGGGTTCGGCATTGTAAACACAACGCGTTACAATAGTCATAAAATAAATTCATATTTGCTGTTCATAAATTAAATTAGGTTTTTTGTCTGGCAGTATTGAAAGACATAATCAGAACATTTATAAAGAAGATATTTCGAACAATTAACCCTTTATTGTCCCGAGGAGGTCGGTTTAACTCTTTCGAGACTTGCTGCTTTTGGATACTCGGCTTCATGCTGCGTATACGGATGCAGCACGTCTTGAGTGAGAAGGGAAAAAAGGTTCTACGAAGCGCCAATTGATTTTTTGGTGAATATATGTCCACGAAAAGGTGTCCAAAAATCTGATGTGTTAACCCTTTGCGTGTCGGTAGCGGTTTTTGTCGTGATGATTCCTGCAAGAATCATCGCGACAAAAAGCGCTACCGACACGCAAAGGGTTAATAGTAACTGTGCAAAGCTTTCTCTTCTGCTCAAACTCTATATAGTTCACGCTTCGGCGAGACTTGTTTTCTAACTTGTTGCCCGTCTTGTCTGCTAAGTTTTTGACTGACGTCATAAAATCATAAGCGAACGTCACCAAACGCCGCAAATGACGTCATAAAATGTCATGTAACCTCACTAAACATCGTAGATGACGTTTGTTGCAAGCACAGGACCAGGCAAGCTAACCACATTACCCAATGCGCAATGCGCTAAAAACACATCGGGCCAATGTCGGCCGCCGCGTGCGCGGGCCAAAGACCGCCGACGTCGGCCCGATGGCCTTTTGCGCATTGGGTTGTCCTCTGGACGCTGCTCTAAGTCTGAACAGACGTAAGCTGTTACTTTAGCTGTACTCTTGCTGTAATTAAGCAACCAACAAATTCACGGTTTAGCACTAAGAATTTTTCTCCTGGGAAAAAAAAAACAAAACAAGACATCCCATCGTCCTCAATCAGATACCACGTGCACGAGTTGACACTAGGCAAATATGATCCGGGAACCGCACGTTGCCATGACTTTACAAAAATCTCAAACTCGATTGGTCGGTATTTAGGGCAGCGATCCACATTCTGTGATGTTGCAAGGACCTCTCTACCCCCGACCCCACCTTTACCCCCACCCCGGTACCCCCTCCCCCAACCCACCTTCTCTCTCTCTCTCTCTCTCTCTCTCTCTCTCTCTCTCTCTCTCTCTCTCTCTCTCTCTCTCTCTCTCTCTCTCTCTCTCTCTCTCTCTCTCTCTCATAACACCCTTCCTACACCAACCCAGATATAATCAAATAACTCTGAACGGTCGCAAAAGTCAGAAACGAGCTGTTTTGTCGTTGAAAGTATCTATCCACGGCACAAAAGGACGTCGGGCCGACGTCGGCCACCGTTGGTCCGCGCACGGTCGTGCGCGGGCCTTCGGAGACCGACGTCGGCCCGATGGCCTTTGCGCACTGCGCACTGGGTACGTACCACTTTCTTAAAAAGAAGCTTCTGTATTAATACAGTTTTCATTTTTTTTTAACAAAAAAGATGCAAAGGTGTTTTTTATACGTCGTTCGTCGCTTAAACTTAAAAGGCGATTGCATAGAATGAAAACCATGCGTATAACGGAACCTTTTACTGCGCGAACCTCCAACGTTACAGAACATACAGCCTGATGACTTTTGAAGCAAAAGAAAGATGAGATTGAAGAGAAAATATCTTTCGACTCTTTTTGGGCTGTGTTACAGATCTATCCTGTAAAGGCTTAGTGTAAAACTTTCACGATGGTCTTAAGGTCTAACTCGGTGATCGCTAAGACACCACTCTGGTCTACAATTATATTGCAGGCGATAAATCAAGCTGTCTTGCACACAAAACTGGAGTATTTGCCTTCTGTCGAGCCCCTCAGAAAGTCAAGAGGTGTCTGTGTAGGCACGCGGGTCACCCAAGAGTACATTATTCTACAATATGAATACCAATACATTTAATTCCAAGTTCCCTGTGCATACCACCAAAGACCACCCCTGTAGCTGAGTAATATAAGTGCCAGTCTAGAACAGCAAGAAGCATAGATCCTCATGAGCCCCCGCTACCAGCGGAGGCTCATGAGGGTCTATGTTTCTTGTAGATGTACGTGCGGATCACTCAAGGGTATATTATTCTACAATATGAATACCGATACGTTTAATTCTGTGTATACCACCCAATATCATCCTCCGACTGGCAGATATGAATTAATGTTCATCACTCAGTCGTCGGGGGCTGATGAGGATTTATGCCTTTCGCAAATGGGTATCTGCACTGTGAAAGTAAAAGGCGCTTTAGTGAACAGCAAGATTATCATTGCAATACAATGAAAATCTTGCTTTCCTGCTCTATTGTCGTTGCCTTCACAGGGCGAATGTGAGCTGGCTGCATGGCTGTATTAAGGATTTGTATTCAATATTCCAAAGCTCGCAGCTGTCCATGTATGTGTGAAAGGAAAGTGGAACTGACGAACCCTATGTAGCAGTCACAGCTGATAAGTCATTGTGTGGCTGTCATGCCATGATTCGGTCATTGTTTATTGTATGTAATAGTCACCACGCACGTCGTAATAACGACGATAATAAAGAAGATAATGGTGTCGGCGACGACAGCTGATACCACTACTAAGGTCATTATATTATTATTATTATTATTATTATTATTATTATTGGTATTGAGGTTGTTTGTTTTTGTTTTAGGTAGTGGTGGTGATGATGTTGTTATTGTTGTTACTTTAGTTGTAAATGTTGCTTTTTTAATTCATTATACTGCTATGTGTGTCGTTATAGTAAAATATGTAGGTCAGAAAAACGGGGACCATTGCATGATCACCTCATACACAAACAAACACAAAGGCCGAATTGTGAATGTGATACCGTCTCAAATCTGTTACAGCTTCGCAGATCATTTGCGGTGATACGGTATTTTCGGACTGACACTGTAAATACCCCCTTCCATTTCGATCTCTCCACTCATTCACTGCCAAAGTCCAGAATTTTTCTAGGTAACCATCTCAGATCTGACAGACTTAAGAAAATCTCAGAAATTTGCTGGGATCACTGCAGGATAACACCGACTGTCGTCTGCACATGAGTAAGCATACGACACGCAAGCGGCAAAGATCTTTGTGAGCCTCTGCAGAGGCGGAGGCTCATATGGATCTATGCCTCTTGTAAATGTATGTTGATCGCTGTGCTTTGGCAGTGTAAGGGCTAAACCAATCAGCAATCAAAGCGGAACACATTCCGCTTCCGGTCTCTTCCATTTTCGTCGCGCCGTCTGCTTTCTGTCGCGCACTGCGCATGTCCAGACAAGGCGTCTGGGATAACATAGCTTCCGGCAGACGGGCGATTACGTCACGGGGACATTCCATTTAGGGTAACAGTGAGAGGTCTGAGAATGCCAGCCTTATTAGCGTGGTGTTATTGTGTCTGGGTGAAAGTATTGATCATTGGAGTGCATTCAACCGTGAAAAGTCGAAGGAGAGAAGTGTCAATGACATTCTCTTTCGGTTATAGAGCCAAGTTGCTCGCGTTTCGAAATACTGTCCTATGGATAAAGTATACTGACGAGCAAAAGAAATGCGACTGTTGTGGAATCATAGATGATTCCAAAAATGTCGCATTTCATTTCCTCGTCAGTATACAAATCACGGCAGATGGATCCATTATGATAGCTCGAGGATAGTCCCAGATGAGCTTTGTATATCCTCCTCTTACTGTGCTGTCTGTATGACTTGAGCGCCGTGCCATACTGTGCTGTCTGTATGACTTGAGCGCCATGCCATACTGTGCTGTCTGTATGACTTGAGCGCCATGCCATACTGTGCTGTCTGTATGACTTGAGCGCCATGCCATACTGTGCTGTCTGTATGACTTGAGCGCCATGCCATACTGTGCTGTCTGTATGACTTGAGCGCCATGCCATACTGTGCTGTCTGTATGACTTGAGCGCCATGCCATACTGTGCTGTCTGTATGACTTGAGCGCCATGCCATTGTTAGAATTGGAACTTAACCTCTTCCCTGCCGAGAAAGAAGAATGAAAACAACCCAGCTGCAAGAGACATAGATCTTCACGAGCCCCAGCAGCTGCGGGGGCTCGTGAAGATCTATGCCTCTTAGTGACACCTTTCGTATCCATGTTCCTTGGACGGTTAGCGTTCTTAATTTGGCGTGAAATTAACCAAGATTTCAGAAGCATGATCTGCGTTCATTGACATTGAAAGGGTCGATCGTGTTCTGACCATTTCCATTGAAAAGTAATTCTGTGCTGGTCTGTGAATTAGGCTCTTACTGCTCCAGGTCATAAGACTCAAACTCACAAACCACCGCACGTACATGGGTAACTGTTGAGGCGGGTCGAAGATCGAGGTATTTTCTGTGAAAACAGTTTTTGCTCGATGACTTTCCGCGCGGCGTAAATATTATGCTGCGAGACTACTCACTGCCAATAGGTGAAAAGTTCGGACTGATTTCACTGGCAGCCTGAGTTGGCCTGAGCACAGCTGTGTGCAACCAGCAAGTGCTGACGTAGGCTCTAGCACCTTTTGCTCACTGAATATAATTTGGAAAAGTTCACGCGTTAGAACCTGTCTGCTACGCAATACGATTGATTGTATTGATTGATTGTACGTTGCTTTGCGTCCCGACAGCAACAAGGCTTTCTCAGGACGTGTACGCAATACGAAGAAGCCGGTATGAACATGTGTCAGAAAAGCGAGATTTTTCTTACATAACTATGAAAATCTTGCTTTCCTCAAAACTGGACATACTGGCTTTTGCAACAAGATATGCGCAGTTGACCGCGGAGAATGGATGGGCCATGATAGCTTAAAGGTATTGACTGTTTAACGTAACGGCTCCCTGTCTCCCAGTCTAGACAGCAAATATGAATTTATTTTATGATATTGTAACGTGTTGTGTTTACAATGCCGAACCCTCGCGCTGTTAAACCCACACGCAGATCTGTAAAACCATAAAACACAGATCCAGCCCTAAATCCTTACAGCGCGACAATGAGAGTGCTGGTCTGTGATTTTGGATCTTACGGCTCCAAGCCGTAAGGTCCAAAATCACAGACCAGCACAGATATAAATCATAGCAGCTTTGAAATCGCGATGTCCAGACCCATAAACCCTACACACATATAAATCAGAGCAGAAAGGTAGTGCAGAAAATAAGTCGATGTGGAAATTTAGCTTTGTGCCACTGCTTAATTCCTGCTCGTTGCGGCGCGATATAAATCATAGTGCAGGAATTGGCGTCACCGTAGTGCACCTAACTCTTTGCATCGGCTTAGACCCTTAGGTTCTGCTTGACCGCGGGTAAAGTTTTTACGAGTAGCCGAAGTACTGTTGCGTCGTGTGTCTCTTTTGTTTAGAGCTGAGTTTCCTTTGTTTAACGCCCTAACAGCTGGGGGGAGGTGGGGGGGGGGGGGGGAAGGTCAACGCTACCCATCTGCAAGAGACATAAACCCTCATGAGCCCCCGCAGTCGCGAGGGCTCATGAGGATTTAAGTCTCTTGTTAGGCCTGCGTTGTTTAAGCCTATTCTTGGTCCCAGTGTCATTTGGTGTCCTGTTTCTGCCCTAAAGATTGTAATACGACGACACAAATAGCACTTATACCAAGCAACACTTACAACTACTACAATAAACATCACCACCACTAAAAATGACTACCAACAACAACAACAATAGCATTATCATGCCAATATCGGTCGGTCTGTAGTGGTTTCAGACGCGAAATTCGTGAAGGGGTTAAATGCTCCATCTGTTTATAACTTTACAACTCATTTAGAAACAAAATGCAAACCTTTGGTTCTCTTTGTTCTTAAATGCCCTGTAAAATTTCTATTTTGAGTAAGAAATGAGCAGACGTTAAAGCGGTCCTTTCTTTGAATGCTGAAATTCGCCCGATACAGCCGTTCTCAATGTTGTCTTAATCCATATCATTCAGAATACACCAGTGTGTGAAATAAGTTTGACTAAAATAGTTCAAGGGTGGTGCCAGAATAGCTTGGCGCCTCTAGGCGCCAAGCTATTTTGGCACCTCCCTTGAACTATGCCATTGGTCTATAACCTTATCTGTAAGTACTATAATGTAGCTTGCATATGGCAGTGTACACATTTGAAGCTTGTAGCCTCAGTATGTTATGAGTTAACTTAGCCAAGGCTTTTCTTCTAGTTCTGCCCTTCTTTCTAAATAATATATGTGTGTAGGCACACGTAGCAAAAGGTTTCTAGTTTCCTTGGTAGGTTAAAACGTTCAGGGCTTAACATCTTTAGTCCACCACGAAGGTGATTTCAAAGACGGGACATCGAAAGAGGTCTGAAAACATTTTGACCCCAGCTGGGTTCAAACTCATGACCTTTCGGACGAGAGTCGAACGCTTTAACAACGGAGCTTCCCAGCTCCCCTCTTTGGGAGGTATCTCCTAAGTAACACAGAGAAAGAGAAAGTCTATTATTTTATAGCATGTAAACTTATCAGGTGAATAAGTTAGCCCATTTTTGTGCAGCATCACTATAAGACATGATAAGAACAGCTGTAGAGGAGATATATGGCGCAGCGGCAAAAGCTCTTGTCACCAATGCTAGAGGTGGGAGGTTCAATACCCGGTTCCGGCGTCGGACTTTTGTCCTCTAGTAAGTGTCACCGATAATTCGGGCGGACCGTAGGGTTTTCTTTCTCCGAGTACTCCGGCTCTTCCTCCCTCACGACTTTGGTATCAATATCAGCCCACTTAATCAAATTTTAAACGTAATCGATTTGAATTTCCAAAACTTCAGTAGCTCTCTTGAGCTTGCCCTTAGCACCACGTGAATGTTCTGTTTTTATGTACAGTGTGTGAGTGAATGCGCGTGGCTCACGTGAGCGTGCTTGTTGGGCTCAGTTCGCGGCGGCGCCGCTTTGAGCCGATTTTCAGTTGGGATAAAGCGCCTATTTAATGCGCTGATTTATTTATTCATTTAGATATTACAAACTATTCACCCTATTTTCCCTGCAGCAGGTCGCTTAAAAGTGGTCATTGGCTTCTTTTCTTTGTTATATAAGATTTTCAATATGAAAACATGCCTTACAAGAGATGACACCGTTCATTTTTAATTATGTGCATTGTGTGCAATATTCTTTTTATGAAACGGCTCACCTATGAATATAAATGTTATTGCATTTTATTTTATTGCGCCCCCCGCCCCCCTCCTGTTCTTTACTGCCCAAAATCTTTAAATGATCCGCGAACCTGACAATGTTCGTGAGTGTATGTTTAATCACATGTACAATGGAAATCGTGATATGATCTCAGACTTAATTACATTCGGCCAGTACATAAGTCCTTATTGTGTAACAGGTTTTTCACAAGGTCGCGCGACAAGGGCCCTCAGTGGTTACAAACATGTGTGAAGCGGATTAAACTAATTGTTCTTTAAGCAAACAGGCGAACTTCGAGGCATTACTCAATGAGTAAAAAGGCCTTCGGGCCGACGTCAGCCGCAGTGGGCCCGCGCACGCGCGGGCCCACTTCGGCCGACGTCGGCCCGATGACCTTTTGCGGGTTGGTTAAGTCCGGCTGAAAGCCCCTTACGTCTGCTCAAGGCGTAGATCTTCATTGGACATTAAGTCCAACTGAAAATCCCGTCAATTTGTAAGAGGCATAGATATTCATGGGTCCGTTCATATTGCTGGCGCTCGTAAAGATCTATGCACCTCTTGCTGGCGAGCATATGTCAAGGCATTTATTATCAGTAAACTTCAAATATAACAAATCGCCAAGAGACCCTAAATGTTCTTGTTGTTACTTCCGAAGTTTCTTAAAAGCGATGTAATTTGTACAGCATTTAAAAACAGTGCTGTGGGAAATCTGAAAACAGTGTTGTTATATCCAACTTTTCTTATAACCGACCTTGTTATGAGCGAAGTCTATTGCATGTGTGTGTGCCTCCCTTAGCAGATCAATTAAGGGGCATTTTCAGCTTGTGTATCAGACTACGAACAAACAAAAAGTAATTTCCTGTCTGCTACGCCTGCAAGAGGCATAGGATAGCATGAACCCGTACAGCCAGCAGGGGCTCATAAGATTCTATGTAATATTGTTCTGAGTCAGACAGCCCGATGATTGGTTATTTCGGGGTTTAACGTCCACGGCAGCGAAGTGATAATGGATGGCCCTGACGGTCGAGTTATGGGGGACAGGGAAATCTATTGCATATGGAGTACGACCTAAACACTGATTAACTCAGGCGCACTCCAACTGTGCCACTTTGATTTATCAGGACCTTTCAGCGGACATGCTATTGAACAAGCCCGTCTTTTCCCCCTGGATTGCGAGTCCAGCTACCGGGGCCGGGACGGAGATTCGAAACCACGACCCGGCGATTCCCTTCGCTCTCATGTTCCGACGCTTAACCGCCTGAGCTATTTCAGACAGCCCGAATTACGTACACAATTTATTATAGAAGGCGAACCTGTTTCCTCTGCACGCCTTTCTCCCCCACACATTCTTCAGTCACCATTCAGGGTCCTCAGTAACTTACACGGCCAATAAAAAAAAAACTAATCTACACCACTCACGACCCACCATGCAAGCTGATAAACTTATCAACCATGGCCAATCGATCACACAATAAAATTAAGGGGCTACCGCTGCGCAGCGCTGAAAGCGCAAGATGTTAGTTTGGTTTGGAAGAAAACAGATATCGAACCCCACCGTTGCCCAGCATTATTACGAATTCAACGTCAAAGATTCCCACAGGTCAAAGGGACATGGACAAGAAGTGGTTTCAGCAAGAGGCATAGATCCTCATGAGCCCCGCAGCCGCGAGGGCTCATGAGGATCTATGCCTCTTGCATTTGGGTGGTGTTCATCTTTTCTCGGCAGTAAAAGGGTTACAACTGAACAAGTCGCTTGTATTGTTAAGTTCGATTTATCAACAAATTGCCAATGGAAATGGACCAATGATTTTGTTGTGCGTTGTTGATGACTTCATCACTACTATAACAAAAATCACAAGATATTTAACTTTGCGTAATCAGTCTGTCAGTCGGTGAACATCGTTATTGGACTATTCTTAATGAGCGAGCGAAAGCGAGGCTCGTTGTGACCTTCACCTATGCCTGCTAGGCTCGTCTTGACGACGCCATTCTTTGCAATTTTCTTCTTTACTGTTCCAAAATGCGACATCACTCTTGGAGGCTGGTTGCGTGACGTGAAACTCAAAATAACGTCACTTATAACTGTCAAGTAAGCCTCAAATCGAAAGCGGGGTTTGTTGAGACCTTCACCTCATGAATATATTCCAAAGAAATACAAATTGGGATGAGACAAGGATTTTTTCATAACGTCACTGTTGGTGAAAACGAACCACCTGCGGACGACAAAAAAAAAAAAAAAAAAAAAAAGCGCAAAAAGGCAGAACGTATTTGAAGAAGTGAAATATTGGTTAATACATTCGAGACATGCCGCATTTGGATACGCGGTTTTACGCCGCGTATCCGGATGCGGCACGTCTCAAATGTGTTTACTGTTAGGCTGGGTGTGGTCAACAGCGCATTTTTTTATAAGAATGTCTTCACCGCTGATAGAAGAGCAAAAAAAAAAAAAAAAAAAAAAGAAGATGAATCAGAAAACAGAAATAGTTACCAGTACATCCTACTGGTCTTCTGTACATTTGCACAGCGAAAGCTGACGACTTGTCGTAGACCGTGGGCGGAAATAATTTTGGCAGCGCCGATGACTAAAGGATTTGTTATTTCTTCGTCATATTGACATATTTAAAATCATGTCCTTGGAAATATCAAGCAGAAGGCTGGAAGGCAGGAGAAAAAGGTTCATTAACCATATAACTGCCAATAGTGGCGAATTGCGTTTCTGAAAATCTTAGTTAACTCATTCTACCCCAGACACACCACAGGAAGATAAGGATCAACCATGATAGTTCAAGGGTGATGCCAGAATAGCTTGGCGCCTATGGGCGCCAAGCTATTCTGGCATCACCCTTGAACTATCATGGTCGATCTGTGTCCTGCACTGCAATGCAGTCTTCAGAGGACAACGGCAAAATTTAAGGATTTCGGTGTTGGGGTAGAATGAGTTAAATACAGCGCCAAAGTACATGGATACAAAGAGGTGTCCGCAAAAGGCATAGATCCTCATGAGCCCCTGCAACTGCGATGATTTATGTCTCCTGTCACTTGCTGTTGTTTGATTCGTCCAGACAATGAGACCATGATCTTTATCTTTAACCACCAGTCCTTTTCGACGTCGGCCCGATGGCCTTTTGCGCATTGGGAAGATGAACGTCCAGAAATAACTTGTCATTCTGGACGAAATGATGACTGGAGAGTTTACACAGCAGAGCGCAAGCCACAGTCAATAAATTCAGGTCTTTTCTCTGTATCCGATTGAAGTGTCAGGGTCTTCGATCCGAGAAAAGGATAAGTTCGAAAAAGAAGACGCTCGCAATAAGTGATAGGAGACAATATGCCATTGTTAACACACTTTTAAATCAGACATCCGACAATAACCACATCTACGTTGAGCCCAATTCTGTCCAATATCTCTGTCCGTTTTTACTGGAGAGGAGGTATTGTTGGTCAGACATGTGACATTCCTCACAAATGTTAGAAGCCTTATAACGGAAACAGCTTCTGTACACTCCCCAAAAATAAAAAATATATTAAAAAAAACTTTTAACAAAACCAAACAAACACACCTTCCATCACAAATTTCAAAAGCTACCTGTAAACCATTGTACACACCCTCTCCTTTACTCCCTAGTCTCCCCCCCCCTCTCACCACCGCCCGCCTGCTCGGCGTTAAACCAAAATAACTAACTCTCACCACCACCGCCCCCGCAACTCCCTACCCTCCTTCCCCCTCAAGCTAACAAGAAGGCCTATAAACTATTCCAGAGGCCGTGCGGGTCAACGGATCGATATTTTCGCCGTATCACTATACTTACACTACTAATCTGAAAGCAATTTCTCCTTCTAAAGTTCCGATAGCCACCACATCGAGCCAGATACACGCGCAACCCTGCGTCTCCCTACAAATAAGGACCAGCAATATGCCAGTCGGGCCCTTCCTTGCCATTACCCTGACACATTCGAGACGTGCTGCATGCGGATACGCGGCTGAAGCCGCGTTATTTGGGTGCAGCACATCTCGAATGACTTAAACGGGCGTTCCAGTAAGCTAAAGGTTCTCGGGCAGGTTTCTGTCTGGAAAATGTTTCTCTTTGAGCAAAGGGCTCTCGGGCTATCTGCGGCACGTTAAAAAACTATTTGGTCCCCGAGACAGATTTTCTTCTCTTTGTAAGGGTGGTCAGTTCAGATTCACATTTCGAAGACTGTATATACATACAGCATCTAGCATATGTAGAGTCTGATGGTTAATACGAAGAACGGACTATTTTCTCTCTGTGTCTGCCTCTGTTTCTCTCAGTCTTTGACTCTCTGTCTCTGTCTGTCTGTCTGTCTGTCTGTCTGTGTGTGTCTCTCTCTGTCTCTCTGTCTCTGTCTCTCTCTCTCTCTCTCTCTCTCTCTCTCTCTCTCTCTCTCTCTCTCTCTCTCTCTCTCTCTCTCTCTCTCTCTCTCTCTCTCTCTCTCTCTCTCTCTCTCTCTCTCTCTCTCTCTCTCTCTCTCTCTCTCTCTCTCTCTCTCGTGTTTTCTGAGCCAATGGTACCAACGACTGAAAGCAAACATCATCAATTCTCACAAGCCAACGTACCCTGAAGGAACTCACAAGAATCTAACCCAAACTGGTCCTCCATGCAGAGGTCCCCCAAATATTCTGCGCCTCTTGTAGGAAAAAAAAATACAGGGCCGTATGAAAATTCAAGAGAAGAAATGATGTCCCATGATAATCTATATACCTTTTGCAGATAAACACAGACATTTTGAAGAAATTCTAAAGAGACACAGATTTTAATGAGCCCCTGCCTCTTGTACGAAAAAAAAAAAACAAAACAACAACAAAACAACTCAAGACATACATTCGCATGAGCCCCTGACGAAAAGCCTGCTTTGGCTCATGAGAGTGTATGTCCTCTTGAAGACAGCAAAGGGCAGTGAAGGGGTAGTCCCCGATAGCATTCGGCGGATTTCAATTAACGATTGATAGGCGAGGCAGTGTGCTGAAAGAGCAATTGGTGTAGTCTGACACAAGTGACACATTACCCCGCGCTACTGACAAGTGACGATAGTTTACGCACGAGTCTTGCAGTTCGTAACGCGTCATCACCGAAAAGGCGCCGTGCCCATACAAAAAATCGTTTAGCACATTGAACCCTAATGATGTAATACCCCAAATTTAACCCGCCAGGTGGCAAAGATCAATAATTTCACGTCTGCACTGAACCCACCGGCTGCACACTGAGCGACATTTGCGTGAAGGATACAATGACACTGGGACCAAAAACTAGACATGAGGAACTGACATAAGACTGGCAAGAGACATAAATCCTTATGAGCCCCCGTGACTGCGGGGGCTCATGAGGGTTTATGTCTTTTTCTGGTGGGTAACGTTCGCCTTGCCCCGACAGTGAAGGGGTTAAGAGATGCCCTCTGAGGACTATGTTACAGATAGGGTGACAGATAGACCATGATAGTTCAAGGGGGATGACAGAACAGCTTGGCGCCTATAGGCGCCAAGCTGTTCTGTCACCGCCCTTGAACTATCATGGCCGATTAATATCCTAGTTGTAGTGTGTCAGGTCTGAAACGGTTAAACGTTTAAGACTTGATACGTTTCGCCCACCACGACGGTGGTTTCAAAGACGCGCATCGAGAAAGGGACTGAACACAATTTGAACCCAGCTGGGTTCGAACCGGCGACCTTTCGGACGAGAGTCGAACTGACATTCTACCATCTGAGCTACCCAGCTTCTCACGCAGTGTCAACAGACAGCTCGTGTGTGAAGAGAGGGTTGATGATGCTGTCGTGCGAATAAGACACAGTTGAAGAAGATGCTTGTTAAATTTAAGGATACATTATTTTGTGTCTACTCCGAAATGGAGACGTGCACATAGAAAATTAAAGGCTGATGTGAAAGCAGCGTGAATAAGATAATCCTTGAAAAACAGGAGACGATTGTTTAGTTGGAGAGGATGTTGTGTCTATTCTTTGAATTTTCTTTGTAAGATCGGTGGAGAAATAATAATAATAATAATAATAATAATAATAATAATAATAATAATAATAAGGTACATTATGAATGATGCTCTAAGCGTTTTACAAGATCAAAAATCCCATAACAAAAAGTACAAGACAGAAAACGCTACAATAAATGTTACAAAAGCTAAAGTGACACATATCAAAATATGGCTCACACTCACACATACACACACACCGTTGCAAGAACAGTTACTGCCAAAGATTGCTGACGCACTGAAAATGCATCTAACTGTACGCATAAGAAAACAGATAGGTCTTGAGTAGTGATTTGAAAGCAGACGGAGTTGGAACATGTCTGACATGGGCTGAAGGTCGTTCCATGTGAGGCACGCTGGCCCTGGCTAGACTTTTTAATGCGTTTTAGCAAACGGTGCTGATTATTTGAAGACATTCATAGAGACAGAATTACAGACCAACAAACTTTTAAAACAGACACAGAGACGAACGGATGGACGGATATCCTAACTCATAGATCCGTGCACAAACAACAACCAATAACACTCTGAAAGCAACAACAACAAAATAAAATAAAACGACAACCAAATTACCTCTAAAAAGTGCATCAAAGAACAAACGAAACGAAAGAAACTAAAAACAAACAAAGACAAAAACAAAGACAAAAAAGAAAGACAGAATGAAAGAAACAAACACAGAAACAAAAAAGGCAGAAACAAACAAACGAACAAAGACAGAAACAATAAAAGCGAAAAGAAAAAGGAACAAAAATGCAACAAAAACAAAAAAAGAAACACTTAAGAAAGGTCCACACACACACACACACACACACACACACACACACACACACACACACACACACACACACACACACACACACACACACACACACACACACACACACACACACACACACACACACACACAAAAAGACGCAGAAAGACCGAAAGAAAAAATAACGAACAGGACAGCGGAAAAGACGCCGCACGGAGAAAACACTACGTTCTTCAGCAAACCACACAAAAAAAAAAAAACGCGAGGCAAAAATGTGAGTGACCGGCGGTGAATGAAACGACCCAAATGTTTGTCCGAACTAAATACCTAGTAAGCTAAACTCCCTAGGGCCGACGTCGGCCGCAGTTGGCCCGCGCACGTCCGTGCGCGGGCCAACTGCGGCCGACGCCGGCCCGAAGATTTCGTGTTCACTGGGTACGGGTATTTGCCGCCCGGCCTTTTGTTTGTTCATTATCTGGCTGGCCGGTGAGCGCAAAAGTCAAAGTCGGCTGACGGCCGCTAACTTCGCGCTGTCACAAGGAAACTAAGTCTCTTTTAATGGTTAGCTGATATTTTTATATCTAAGAACGAAAAAAGGAGGAGAAATAAAGGAAATCCTTCAATGAAATTTAAGATTAACGTCTTAGCTGCCGGGGCCATGCGAAGAGGAAACTGAGTCTCTGTTAATGGTTAGCTGCTATTTTTACATCAAGGAAAGAGAGCAAAAAAGCAAGGAATGAAAAGAAATCCTCCAATGAAATTTAAGTTTACGCCTTAACTGCTGGGGCAAGGCAAATATGACCCAACTGCAAGATACGTAAACACTCATGAGGGACTCCTGAGGATTTATGTATCTTGTTAGTCCAGTGTTCTTTTCGCCTATTTTGTATGCCATTAACATCAGTGGGTTTTTTTTTTTTTTTTTTTTTTTTTTTTTTTTCACGAAAATTTCAGTCAGTGCGGAGTGGTTTCAGACATCGCGATTCGTTTTCACTCGCAGCGAAGGGTTTAAACGTTTTCTATTTTATTTTTTTATCATTGAACCATAACAACCTACGTATCACCCAAAATCAGAGGAAACTAAATCCCCTTTCATTCATTGATAGCTGTTGTTTATTATCACTGAGGGAGAAAAAAAAAAAAAAAAAATTATGGTTTTAGTTCTGCATTTAAGTCATGTTTTGGTGGAACAGAGGGGAGAAGTTGCAGGTATGAAGGTAAGATAAATTGCGGTGCATAGGGACCCATTATAAAACATCAAATGATTAGCTTAGCATATTGTTCAGTTGAAGGTTGATTTACTGTTGTAGTCCTGCTAACTCATCCGAGGCGTGCCGCAGTCGGATACGCGGCTAAAGCCTCGTATCCGAATGCAGCACGTCTCGAATGTGTTAACACCGACAGTAAACGATAACATTAAATTCCTTGTCGATCGTTTAAAATCCTGTTGGGACTGTTACACAATGCGACAGAACAAGTACAATAAGTGCGCTCAGCTCACTTAACATTTTAAACAGCAAGAAAATAAAAATTTAAAATTTAATATAATTATGGAGTTAACCCCTTGACTGCTAGTGAGGAGACAATTGAAAGAGACGTGTAACTACCCCTTGAATATTGCTAACAATACTTTTCGGCGCAAAAGTAGTGTGACTGACTATAATTATCACTTGATTTCTACTGACGCTACCGTTTCGGCGAAAAAGACGCGTAGTTACGCGTCTTTTCCGCCGGAACCGTAGCGTCAGTAGCAATCAGGGGGTTACACCCATGGGCGTTATGTGTGCTGGTGTGTAATTTTGGACGTAAGGTCTAATAATTATTATATATATTATTGACACGCTGATAGAAGGTGGTGCAGATTCAAACAAATCCTGAAAAGAACGTGAATAAAAAAAAACAGGCGTGTGCATATATATTGACGAGCAAAAGAAATGCGATATGTTCGGGATCATGTCGCATTTCTTTTGCTACTGTGTATACATGGCATCATTTTAGAGAAAACGCACCTCTCTCTCTCTCTCTCTCTCTCTCTCTCTCTCTCTCTCTCTCTCTCTCTCTCTCTCTCTCTCTCTCTCTCTCTCTCTCTCTCTCTCTCTCTCTTCGCTAAAATTAAAAAGAAGTTTTTACCAGACCAACCATACAACAATAAAAGCAAGCCAAACCCAAACCAGCCATAGCAGCTAAACAAATAAAACAATAAAAAGCAAAACAGACCACAAAATCCAAACAAAATAAAACAGAGAAAGCAAGACAAAACCAACAACCAAAGCAAGCCCAAAACCAAGCCCTCCCCCATCCCCCTCCCTCCCCACCCCCTCCCCCCCAAAAAAAAAAAAAAAAAAAAAAAGACAAAAAACAAAACAAAACAAAGTCAGCCATATAAAACAATCAAAGCAAATCCAAAACCAGCCATAAACTATAAACAACCAAAGAAATAAACCAAAAATCTTACCTGCGTCATAATTCTATCGGCTCCAGTGCCTTCCTCGTCCTTGAACTTGATGTCCGGGTTGTCGTTGCGTACGAGGTCCTTAAACTTGGGATCGTTTCGCGTAATGGGTCCCTCCGCCAGACCGCTGGCCCCTAGGGTGTTCTCAGATACGTTTGGCACGTGCTGCTTGAACACCAGCGGCGTCAGCTTTCTGGGTCTCCGCCTCCTGCCCGAACCCCTACCCGGTCCACAGGCCTGACCCCCAGGGGAGAGGAGAAGGAGGAGAAAGAGCAAGGAGAGGAAGCCTTGAGCACGGGGTCTTGTCAGCTTCATGGCGAAGGTGAAGTCTGATGTGTCGCTATGGTGTCCGGATACGTCCTTTGTCAGCGAAGAAGCTGATAGCAAATCCACGTGACGCCAGCGGATAGATAGGCTTTTATATTCGCAGTTTTCCCACAAAAAAGCTGATATAAAATTGACTCCTTTGTAAATCTTAAATAAACTTGTCCTTACAGTTCATACGATGTCTTGATGAATCGAACGTATCCCACACAATGTAATGCTAATTGTCCAAGTTTAAGCTTGATCAGCACTTTCAAGACCAGTAAACATATTGTAGCCTCTTGTTTTGTCTTTCACCTGTAGTCACTAAAAACGTAAATATTGTTCACTCCTCGGTCGGTTTCAAATTATCACAGACTTTGCGAAAGTTTGCTTTGCTTTCACTTTCACAGGAAATCAGATAAAAAGTACCCTGGTCTATCAGCAAAATACATCCAGATGAGGTAAAGTTATCAGCAGCTACACAGAGGTAGATCACTTTGTACAAATGAGGTTATAAAAACTTGTCATAAATGGTTTTTTTTTTTTGTTTTATAAGGTGGAAGACTAAGTACTCACACTCTTGCGCAGCAGAAATTTTCAGCAGATAAAAATCCTTCGCACAATAATCCAGGAATCCACTCAAGGAACGCAGGTGACACACAGACTACTCCGACGAAGTATGTTACTTCTTTTCAGGGTATTTTAGGTCTCCTGTAACGTGTTATAAAACAAAATGAAATACACACGGCGAAAACTAATTTCGACGATCACTGTGTAATTGTTTCGTCAGCCACCGTCAAACTTTGGCTAGTCTGAGGACAAAACACAGGAAGGAATCGATTTCAGCAGTTCTGGCAGCAGTCAAGATAAAATCGCCAATCAATTAGAAATACAAACTGAGGTCCAAATGTGACTGTTACCTTAAGTCCCAGGTAATATGTTGATCCAGTTTAGCCACGTCTCCACGTAATCCACATCGAAACAACCACTTCATCTCCATCAAATCCATCAACAACGACTTCATATCATAGCGTCGAAACAGCCCGCTGAAGGAAAAAAAAATCAGTAATTAACCAAATGAGCCATAACGCAGTACAGCAGGAGATGGATCGACCATGATAATTCAAGGATAGTGCCAGATTAGCTTGGCGCCTTATGGCGCCAAGCTAATCTGGCACTACCCTTGAATTATCATGGTCGATCCATCTCCTACAGCTGGTATATAGTCGTTAAATAACACCTTCAAAATTTAGGAAATGCGATCTTGGTTAAATGGGCTAACTCCCCTGTGCAAGGAACCACCGTTTCTGTCTACAGTACCAATGGCAGCATGCACAAAGGGGTTACATCTTTTGTGTAAAGGACGACTTCATACCATAACGGTGAAGCGCAGCGTACGAGAAATAAATATTTCATTTTTTTTTCTCTCTATATAACCCTTTGGCTGTCGGTAGCGGATTTTGTCGCGATGATCCCTGCAGAAATCATCGCGACAAAAACCGCTACCGACAGCCAAAGGGTTAAGTTGTTGTCGAATTCTACGACGTGACAAAGTTTAAATAGCGTTTTGGAAAAAGAAAGAGGACATTTATACAATGTTTTTTGTTTCTTGATCGTAGTTGAACACAGAAAAACGCTCTAATGATGGCGTGCCTAATTTCTCAAAAGAAGTCCGTACTTTTGAAGTTTAACACAAATTCCTCTTAAATACATGTAGTGTTCTTTCATGTAGTCTGTCACGTACGCAAGTCTAACTTTCCACAAGCAGTTATTTAGATCCTACACTCTGCGGGAAAGAGCTTGAGTGGAAAAAAGTTACACGAACCACAAAAAGCGCAGAATTATTATTATTATTATTATTATTATTATTATTATTATTATTATTATTATTATTATTATTATTATTATTACAATAAACTTTCGATATAATAAATCGCCTGCGGACCAAACTATTATAGCTGTTATATCTGAAGATCGTCGTAATAAGCGAAGTAATCTGTACAGGAATAGTGTAATCCGGGCATATGAAAAAGCCGAGTTCTTATATCCGACCGACTTCTGTTATATCCGACCTTGTTATAAAGCGAAGTCGTCTGTATTACAAAACGCAGCTAAATTCCCAAGTGTATTATTCGTTCCACGCCTCGCAGTTTGTCCAGTCACTAGAATTGTCACCAGATAGTTTTATCCAAGTTTTCCAGACGGCACACAGAAGGTTCACGTGTCACAGCCTTTCACAGAGGAGTTGGCTGAATGGTCACATGGTCCAATCATCCCGCAGCAGACAGCGCAGAGGGTCCGGGGCCAGTTGCATGAGCGAGCTCAGTCCTGCGCCAGCCGCTAATCAAGGTGCTCCGCGAGCACCTTGCTTAGCGGCTTGCGCAGGACTAAGCTCACTCATACAGCTAAGCAAGTTTGCTGCGCAATAGCAGAGCACCTTGCTTAGTGGCTGGCGCAAGACTAAGCTCACTCATGCAACTAGCCCCTGGTGCGTCCAGTAAGGACGGAGACGGAGTTTTGACTGCGGGCCGATTTCTTGCCATTGCTGTCTGAGCCTCCGTGCGTCCCCGCCCTTTGTAGCTTGTAGTGTGGTAGCTGAGCGGTGATAGCGACAATATCTTGTATAAATCCTCACACACGATAAACCTGTCCTGGCGCTGTCACACGTCACCCGTGAAAACCTAGCCGCCTCTTCTGACAAGCGGGCGATATCGTTTTTTATACACTTTTCACCGCGTGAACCCCAGTGATCGCCATTCGCTGGTCGGGAGTTTGATACAAGAAACTTTTTGTTCTGTAAGGTGTATTAAACATATTAAGAGAAGTCACTCAGTGTTCGACAAACAAACAGTTAGATTCCTTGACCTCTCAGGGGTCAAGGATCTAACTGTTTGTTTTGTCCAGCAAAGAGTGGCTGCCCTTATTATACCACCACTTGCCTCGTTTGTGTTTTAAGAGTTAGTCAATGCCGTTTTGGTCGGCGCTGTTAAAAAGGTAAGTTTGTAAGGCTGTGGGATTCTTTGTTATTATATGATCTGTTATACTTAGTCTTGAATTAAAAATATTATAGCTGCGGTGCTGACGTTTGTTCTTTCTCTCTGCTCAAGTTAGAAGTTATCACTGTTGTCCGCTCTAACAAACGTTTTCGCGACTTTTTTCAACGTATGAGTACTATGACAAAAGCTTGGAAGAACTTTTCGCGTAAGCACACAACTTGTGCGCCGACCGATCACAGTCCTAGTCAACTTGGCATGGAGCACTAAAGTTTTCTGAATCTGAATTATAACAAAGCCTTAACCCCTTCACTGCCAGTTGACGTACGTCTTTTATCTTTGATAACGAACAACCAACAAAAGCCACAACCCGCGTCCAAGGAACATGGACACAAGTTGATCTCAGCAAGAGGCATAGATCCCCATGAGCCCCCACAATAGCGGGGGCTCATGAGGATCTATACTTCTTGCAGTTCACCTTTCCTCGGCAGCCAAGGAGTTAACTTTAAAACGTATTGTCTTCAAACTTACACACGACTAGAAAATCGTCCTGACTGTGATCCTTAGACCTTGTAGAACATATTCCACAGAAGGTAGCGACTAAAAATCAATTACGAGCCAGCTACGCGGCTGGAATCTGCTTTCCTTCTGGCGCAGCATGTAAGAGGAAAATCCGAACAAATAATTCCTGCACAGTTCAAACACTCCAGAGAAAAATGTTCCTGGCGGCGGGGTCAGTCAGCAAACACAAGGCCCTGCGTGTCGCGAGCCCACATCGGCAAAGTTCTAACGGCAAAAGTCTTAAGTCAGGGCTGAAGTCCCCCTTCATAACCAAGGACTGAAAGACCCACGTGCTGAGGTAAAGACAGAGACAAAGTAATAAAACGCCCGTCCTCATCTGAAAATACTCAACACAGCCATGGACTAACTCTTTTAGTACTGATACTGATATCGTGAGATACATTTTGCCATAATAGTTCAAGGGTGGTGCAAGGACAGCTTGACACCCGTAGCTGTCCTGACACCACCCTTGAACTATCATGGTCAGTCTATCACCTATTGTGCTGACAAAATAATTAAGGTATGAAAGGCGTCCGTCCTCATCTGAAAAAAAGGACTCAACACAACCACGGACTACTAACTATTTGAGTCTTGATACGCTCTAACACAGGATACATTTGATCATGATAGTTCGAGGGTGGTGTCAGGACAAACTTGGCGCCTATGGGCGCCAAGCTGTCCTGACACCACCCTCGAACTATCATGGTCGGTCTATCGCCTGAACTGTAATGTAATACGGCAACTCACTAATTTGAACAAAAATCAACCTCGGGATGCAATGGGCGAAACAGGGCAAATCCTGTGGGGTTGTGTCGTTTAGTCCTTAGCTACACCTGTGTCTTCATTCTTCAGTCTATAACTTAAGCTTTGCCGTTAGAAGTTTACCGGCTCAACAGTCTTAAAGGGAAAGTCAAAACAGAGGGATTGAACTAATCTATACAGCCTGTCGCACCCTGCCCGGTCATGGCTTGGGGTCACTCTCGTGAAATATGATCACTTCAACAATACAAGCGCAAACCTTTAAACGCTTTGTCCCTCCCCGATGCTGTCGAATGAGCGTTGTGTAGGAAATGTTTCCTTTCCGATATTTGCATTAACCCTTGCTTGCCTTGAAGAGGAGGTCGCTTTAAACGCTACATATTGTTGAGACTGTGAGGTTAGTATTTTGTTTGTAGAGGTATTCATGAAATATTAATGAAAAATTCTCTAGAAATTTAACCTGTTCAGTTTTGTGAGATAATTTGTACACCACCCAAATGCAACAGGCACAGATCTCATGAGCCCCCGCAGTTGCGGGGGCTCATGAGGATCAATGCCTCGCGTTAACACCACTTTGAATCCATGGCCCTGGGGCAGTTTTGTGTGTGTGTGTGTGTGTGTGTGTGTGTGTGTGTGTGTGTGTGTGTGTGTGTGTGTGTGTGTGTGTGTGTGTGTGTGTGTGTGTTGAATTAACTTAGATTGCAGAAACGCAGTCTGTGACAGCTGCACTGAACGGGTTAAGCAAAAGTTTAACGCAAAAAATAATAATATATTTTTAAATAAACAAAATGGCATGCAGACGAATTTTATCTGCCTGAGATATTTGAAAGAAAGTGTCCAGTCTTACCATTTGTCGTCCGCAGCTGTCAGCCAGACATCGTAAGAAGTCCTCCCATGTAACACTTTTTTTTACTACAACCACAAACACGTCCTACCGAAAAGCGGTCTAGTTAAGTTTCCGTGCCTTCTCTTGATATTGCGGATTGTATCACACAACAGGTGAGTGTCATAAAGTGTACACTGATTGTCATAAAACGTGCATTTCGTGTCATAAAACATTCATTTACTGTCATAAACGTTCAGAAGCGTCTCATTGATATCTCGAACACTTACTGCAGTTTCTAAGTGTTTTTCTCTGCCGTGAGCTCAGTTTGTTCTTTTTTTTCTATTTGTTTTTTGCACAGTCTCTCCAATAGCACTTCTTAGCCAGCTTGCCCCGAAACACAGTCAAGCACTCTCCACGACAAGTGAAATCATATCCAGCAATGATACGTGCGATCCCAGTATCAGTCACTCACTCCACAAGGGTGTGGACATATGTCTGAGTCAGTGTCGCACAGAGCCCACCGTTAAACGCAGAAATTTCGCAGATTTAAAACCACGCACACACAGATTCCACTTGAATCTCACTACTCGGGAACGTTGAAGAAGAAGAAGAATCTCACACAGTTCCACCGTCGCGTACACAGAAATCGAACTGCGGCACGCGCACAGATGTAAGTCCGGCACAGACTTTCCGATCAAGAGTGAGAGAGTGGGAAGTGAGCTGGCAAAAGTAAATCGCGGCTCGTGGTCTAGACCCTCTCTGCCTGTAATCCCCAAGTTGGCTAATCTGACCAGCGGTTAGCCACGAGACCCCGGACGGAGACTAAACAGCGTAAGGCCTTTTGCTGTGTCAGTCTGGTGGAGCGGAGTACAAGATCAAATCTTCACTAGACGTAACGATCGGCCCATACGGTTAGAGGTAGTAAGCTAGACCTGGAAAAAAAAAGAAAAAGATTTCAAGTGTACGTGAAGTGGGATTAAAGATCTAGGCAGAAAAGCGTCTAGCGTACTGCTGCATTGATTTTGGCAAAAACGATACCGAACTGCATATCAGTTGATCCGAACGAGTACAGTTAACTCTTTCGCCTTCGGTGGCGCTTTTCCTGCGGGAATCATCGCGATAAACGGCACTACCGACAGCCAAAGGTGATTAAAAAAACAACTGTACCAATCTTCATTAAGCTAAAATAAAGTTGAAATTTGTTCGACTTTTGCTACATGTCAATCTCTTAACTATCAGCATATTCGAACGAGTAGAGTTAAAATATTGAGATATGTTTGATTTTTGCTGCGATATTAAGAGCTCTTAACATTATTTTAACTATACTCGTTCGGATATGCTAATATACAATACGATATCTTTCGGCCAAAATCAATGCAACTGCAAATACTCTAAAGACTGTACCTGCAACTAGCGAACAACTTTTTTGCAGTGAGCACAGTATCGGTAATTGCACAGACACAAATCCTTAACTAATTCGAAAGCCGCGTGTCCGCATGCGGCACGTCTCGAAAGAGTTAATCAAACAGTCAATTGCCAGAATCAATCAGTCGCTGGAAAGATACTAGAAAGAAACCAAACGGTTACACTGTTGTGTGTTTAGTCAGTACTGGTCACACGGTATAGTAACAACTCCCCGTCCTGTTTCGTGGAAGTTTTGACGGTTCTTTGCGCCGACCGACGTTTAAAAGTGTAAGTAAGTAGACTAAAAAAAATGATAAGGGGTGGGTGATTGGACGAGAGGGTCGGGGATGGAAGAGAGGGGAAGGGTGTGGACTGAGGTGGGGGCGGGAAGAGGGAGGCGGCAAACGCCGATCACGGGAAGGAGAATGGGGGTGACGGTAGGGGACTGGGTGTGGAAGGGGTGGTGGTGATAATTTGGCAAAGGGAGGGTGGGAGATTGGGAGGTGATGGAGGTGGGAGAGTGGTGTGTGTGTTGGGGTGGGGGTGGGGAGACGGGGTGGAGTCTTCGTCGAGACATGAATTTTGCTAAAAAAAAACAGAGAGAGTGAGCGAGGGGTTGTGGAGGTGTGTGAAGGTGGGGGGAAGTGGTGTGGGGGGGGGGGGAGTGTGGAGGTCACAGAGGCTTATGAATATGAGTGAGAGTAAGGGTGGGAAGATAGGGGGGTGGAGGGTTGAGTCTATCAGATCTACATCAGTGACAGAATGAGTAAAAAGAAGGCTGGGGGAGAGGGGGGAGGAGGGGGGTTCGTTCGAGACGATTGTGACTAATAGTTTACAATCGGAAGGACGAGGCTTGGAGGATGGGGTGTGTGTGCTGATCTGTGATTTTGGACCTTACAGCCGAAGGCCATAAGGTCCAAAATCACAGACCAGCCCACGAACATGTAGATTATTGTGAAAGAAGCGGGAGACAGTGAGGGAACGGGAAGGGCAGACGACACGACCGACATGGGAGGGGGGGGGGGGGGGGGGGAGGGTTGTATTCGAGACTATCACAGAGGACGAGGTGGGGTGTTATGGGGAGGTGGCGAATGAGAACGTTTGAGTGAGGAGTTAGCGCGGTGCGCGGACCCAGCACGCAAAAGGCCATAGGGCCGAAATCGGCCGCAGTGGGCCCGCGCACAATTGTGCGCGGGCCCACTGCGGCCGACTTCGGCCCGATAGCCTTTTGCGCAGTGGGGGCGCGCAGACACGCAGACAGACACACGCGCCAGCTACAGTGCCTTATCATCAAACCCCCTTTTCACTGTAGTTGCAGGAGGCACAGATTGTCATGCATCCCTACAGTTTGCAGGAGTCCGTTAGAGTCTATGAGAATATTCAACATTCAACGCTGCAGATTCAGGAAAGCAACAGGCACAGCTTCACATAGGCCCTACAAGCTTGCAGGAGTCCATTAGAATCTATGAGAATATAGATCATTTAACGCTGCAAGACTCAGGAACAATTTCGCTTAGATTTGTATTATCTGGCAACTCAACTGATAATGTTGCCCATTCTGACTAAAGACTTGACTTTTTTTCTTCTTCTTTTTTGCATAGTTACGATATTCTGCGAACAAAGTTTACATTACATCTGTGGTCTTAGTCAACGTTTCACATGCCTGCGCTTTTTTTTTTTTTTTTTTTTTTTTTTTTTTTTTTTGCGGTTTAACCCTTATCATTCGGAATACACCAGGGTGTGAAATAAGTTTGACTAAAATAGTTCAAGGGTAGTGCCAGAATAGCTTGGCGCCTCTAGGCGCCAAGCTATTCTGGCACCACCCTTGAACTAAAGCCATTGGTCTATATCCTTATCTGTAAGTAGCTTGCATATGGCAGTGTACAAATTTGAAGCTTTTAGCCTCAGTATGATATGGGTTAAGATTATCCGAACTCTTTTGTCCTGTACGCCGCAACAATGTACATGTATTTGGAACAATAAAGCTGAGTGATTGATTGATTCCCGCAGGCTATGCGGGTGAGACTGAGCATTGTTAACTCTCTTGCAATGAACTTTATGCCGAGTATCCCAACACAGCACGTATCAAATGTGTTAACCCTTTGGTGACGGCAGCTGTTTTTGTCGGATTCCGGCAGGAATCATCGCAACAAAAACCGCTACCAACAGCCAAAGGGTTTAAGGGAGGGGAGGGGAAGGAGGGGGGGGGGAGGGGACTTTTTTCGGGGAGGGGCTCTATTAAAGAAGCACGTTGCGGTGTAAACGATAGTGCCGTGTGCGGGGCGTGTGCAGAGCGATGCTTGAAAAGGGGGAGGAGATCCGACTTCACTTACCTCACGATAAATAGCGACTATTAAAAATTGTATAAACACCAAGTCGTGTTGTGTCTCCCCAGCAAACAAACGGTCCTTGGACCGATGTCGACCTTGGCTGGTGGGGGCCAGCTCAGACCGAGGTCGGCCCAAGAATCAATTGTTTACGGGCAGCGAAACAAGCCAGGTTTTGGCATTTCAGAATGAAGAATGTTTGAAAAAGAGGGGCACAATCTTAAAGTAAACACGTATTGTGTTCCCTAGTGAGTAAAAGACATTCGGGCCGTGCGCGGACCCCCTGCGGCCGACGTCGGCCCGCAGTCGTTTGCTTACTGTCAGCACAATGTAGTGGAGAGAGCGAGAGGAAAAATTTCACCAGGTAAGGAAAAGGTCATAGAAAATTCCCTGTAGAACAGAGAGGGGGACACTCTGCCAGATCTCCTGTCAAGAAGAATAGATGTTCATAGACACCAGCAGCCGCGAGGACTCATGAGAATCTGAGCGTCAGGTTCACAAAAAAATTATTTCTGTCGCACCACACAGAGAGAAAGAATCATCGACGAGCAACAAATGCGCAAGTGGCATAGTTTCTCATTATCACCTGGAGCCTCAGCGGCACATGAAATGTTAGTCGTATTGTGAGGCAGCACGTCTCGAATGAGTTAAGGGAGTAGACCGTAGCGATGTCTCAGCAGCACACACACTTCTCAAGAGGGCTGGCCTGAGGAGACCCAGGGGTGTGTCATGAAGCTAATGGGTGCTGTGATTGGATAGATGTCTTGCCTATGTCTGGCGGGCCCGCTCATAATATACACAGCTCGTATACACCGCTAGTGCCTAGAGTTATGGCCAACGACCAGCAGCGAGACAGTTTGTTGACGGGCGGGGGGGGGGGGGGGGGTGTTAGAAGGGAGGAGTGGGTGGGGGAATGGGGTGGGGGAGAGACAGACAGAAAGTGTGCTTGCGTAGGTGGGGGACGGTGTGTGTGTGTGTGTGTCGGGGTGGGGGGTGGGGGGTGGGGGTGGGATGGAAATAAAAAGGGGTAGGTATTTGTGTTGGGGGTGGGGGTGGGGGGGGGAGTAAGACAGGGGTTGGATGAAAAACTTTTCCATGCCCTTCATGAATTGTTCAAGAGCAGTGATATTTACAAAATAGAACAAACAACAAATAAAAAGAAAAACAAACAAACAAACAAAAAAGATATACTCTTCTGAAAGCGTGAAAACATAATGATCAACAGAATTAATCGATGCTTAAAAAGTTGTAGGCAACGATACGAAACATTCTTAACATAGCAGGCTGAGATGGATCTCAGTGTCCGACAGCGTAAATAATATAACATTGAACAATTCCAGACCAGACAGGTGACTGCCAAGCATGTCAAATTCCCCTCCCCTACCCCCACCCCCCCCCCCCATCCCCCACCCCTCCCACCCACCCCCCACCCACCCACCCCCCCCCCCAAAAAAAAAAAAAAAAAACAACAAACAAACAAAAAACAAACAAGAACCAAAAACTAAAAAAAAAAAAAAAAACAACCCAAAAACGCTAGGAAAAGCAAGTGCAGCACTGTTCATTATGTAAGCTGTGCTGTACTTGTTCTTTCTAAGCGCGTTTCTTTCATTCCTGGGTATTTCTTGACAGTAACATACTATTGCCCGATTTACCTGTCAATTACAGATGCCAAAATTGGTCCGCTTTCAGGTGTCTCTCCAAGGTATGCGGCGATTACAAATGTCACCTCCGTGGTAGAATTCTTATATCCTGTGGATTATTATTCGTCCACTTTTTGTTCAGTCAGCCTCTTCTGATTAAACTGTCAAGTTCTTTTTCTTTCAGTCTCTTCTGATTATACTTTGAAGTCTCAGTCTCTTCGGAATACACGTTCAAGTCCTCTGATGATACTTTTTTAGGTTTGGAATTTCTTCTTATTGCGCTGACAAGACCTTATTTCTTTCAGTATCTTCTCATTTCAGTTTCAGGTTCTGTCAGTCTCTCCTGTTTATAATTCAGGCTCAAAGGAATAACATTTGTAGTTTTCAATAGTAGTATAATTTTGTTCTTTCAGAGTGTTGATAGCGTGCTATCGCCATCAGTGGTAATTCAAAATAAAAATGGAGCTCACATTTTGTAGTTTCTCATGCACTTCGTAATTCCACGCCAATCTTTGTCAATCACAGACACGAACAATCCTTTTTGTTTTACCGCACGTGAGGAATACAGTGGTAAAAGGTTCACTTCGGAATTTACCTCACAGTCTCGTATTTTTATGAAGACAACACACGTCATGTAACATCCATTGAATAATGGCTACAGCACTGAAAATCTGTTGTTTTACAGTCGCTTGTCTGTAGATGCTTAGAACTTCGTCCTGGCTTAAAGTTTTTGTAATATCAAACGTCTGTGGCTGACAAAAAAGTAACATCTTTGACACAGTTCGCGCTTTGATCACAGTCGATGACGTGGGCTGTTTATTCAACGCAGACTTGACTATATTTAACTCTTTCACCTCCAGCTGCTAGACATACTGTCATTGCACCATCGTGAACTTACTGCTGGATGATCGTGTCTGCCTGAAAGAAACAGATACAAAAGAGGTCAACAACAGACAAAAGATTCATGAGATATAAAGATCATGAGTATCAGGCGCCAAGCTATTCTGGCACCACCCTTGAACTACCAGTGAAGTTTATTTTAAGCAATGGGTGTATCAGAATGAAAAGGGTTAACATTGTTTTGCTAGTGAAGGGATAAAAGAAAATGTAGTTAAAACGTCGTGATTGTATTTTTTTGTATTATTTATTTATTTATTTATTTTTATTTACTTTTTTTTTTTTTTTTTTTTTGGGGGGGGGGGGGTTGGGGGAGGGGGGTGGGTGGGATGGGTGGTTACTGTTTGGATGCTGTCTATGTTCAAATCTCCATTTGAATAACAAGATTGCATCATGTTCGTTAAAGAATAAAATCTATCTATCTATCTATCTATCTATCTATCTATCTATCTATCTATCTATCTATCTATCTATCTATCTATCTATCTATCTATCTATCTATCTATCTATCTATCTATCTATCTATCTATCTATATCCCGTCGTCTGGCCGACCGTTGGGGCACCACTGATGACTTGGCAACCAGCTCCCTCCACTCCTCTCTGTTCTCTGCCATTCTTAGCGTATCAGTCCTGTCCACTCTAAGATATTGTCCTCCCATCTTTTCCTCTGTCTTCCTCTCCTTCGTCCTCCTTGCACAAATGCCTTGCAGGATTGTTTTGGCAAGCCTTGCTGAACGCGTGACATGCCCATACCACTTCAGTTTGCGTTTTTTTCATAATGGCTAATAGGTCTTCATAGGGTCTTCATAGGTCTTCATAGGGCTTCATAGGGCTTGCCTGATTCAGCTTCCCACTTCCTCGTTCGTGATGTGATCTCTGTATGAAATGCCAAGCAGCCTTCGAAAACATCTCATTTTAGTGGCTTGTATCCTCCTTTCAAGGTCTGCTGTGAGGGTCCATGACTCACAGGCATACAAGAACACTGAGATGACTAAGGAGCGCATCAGTCTGATCTTGGAGCAGAGCGTTATTTTTCTGTCCTTCCATATGGTCTTCAATCTTGTCAGTGATGTTGTTGTCTGCGCAATCCTGAACAGTATTTCTGGTTTTGATCCCTCATCTGTCACAATGGCTCCTAAGTATTTGAATTTATTAACTGTTTCCAGTGTTTGGCTTCCAATCAGGACGTCATTGCCAATGCCACTGGTGTTATTTGTCATCAGTTTGGTCTTCTCTGCACTGATTTCCATCCCATACGCAATGGCTGTACTGTCTAGCTTTTCCACCAGCTGAGCTAGCTCCTTCTCTGTTCCTGCAAGGTCATCAATGTCGTTCGCAAAGCGCAAGTTCGTGATTGTTCTGCCTCCAATACTGACAGTTCCTTCGTGATCTTTCAGAGCGTCTGTCATGATTCCAGGAAGATGTTAAAAAGAGTAGGTGAGAACAAGCAGCCTTGTCTGATTTCGATTGTAGTCTCAAACCAGTTTCCTATTTTACCGTTGAAGCAGACTGCGCTAGTGGCCTTGTTGTAAAGGTTTGCTATGACTTTGATCAGTTTGGCATTGATGTTGTATAGCTTCATGGTGGATCAAAGGGCTGCATGCCACACCCTGTCAAACGCTTTCTTAAAATCCACAAAGACATGATAGAGGTCTTGCTGGTGCTGGAGGTACCTCTCACATAGAACTCTCAGGTTGAAGATCTGCTCAGTTGTGCTGCGCCCTGGTCTGAAGCCTGCCTGTTCCTCAGCTATGATTTCCTCTGCCTGTTGCTTCAGCCTGTTCAGTAGGATCTTTAACATGACTTTGCTTGGGTGGCATATAAGACTGATCGTGCGATAATTCTGGCATTGATGTAAGTTGCCTGTTTTTAAAATTAAAATTAAATAAGTCCACACTAACTGGAAGAAAAAGTCTGCCAGTCGATTGTGGCGTGACATCAAGACGTGTCTTAACACCTTCACCGCCGAGAAAAATAGAAAAGCAATCAGCTGCACGAGTTATAGATCCTCACGGACGAGTTATAGATCATCACGCACGAGTTATAGATCCTCACGCACGAATCACAGATCCTCAGTTGAGGGAGCTTTAAGGATCCACGCCTCTTGCTGAAATTGCTTTGTATGCACATTCCTTTGACAGCTGGAGCTCGTTGGTGTTGAACTGACAAAGGTCTCAAACACAGTCTGTGACCACTGGCAGCGAAGGAGTTGATAAGATACTGTGTGTCTCAGCTGCATCAGTGAGCTTAGATTCTGTGCAAGCTACTAAACAAGGTGCTCCGCTATAGCGGAGCACCTTGCTTAGTAGCTTGCACATGATCTAATAAGCTCGTTCATGCAACTAACAGTGTGCATCACGGACATGTAATGACTTGCAGGGGATCTAAGCTCACTCATGCAACGGAACCCTAGTGTGTATGACTAAATACTGGAATTATCTTGGGAATATATCCATAGTTATTCCCCAGACTGTTTCAGTACGTAGTCCCAAACTGTTTGCCTAGCCTGGATTGAGTCAGCATGTCAGCAAAACGCACTAGGGCAGACGTCAGCCGCAGTAGGCCCGCGCACAGGCCCGACCGTGGCCGACGATGGCCTGAAGGCGTTTGCTAGCTGAGGAAACGTTCAGAGAAAAACCTCCCAGTTTTTGACAGAATATGGCTGATCCACCGAACACACTATAACCGTCCCTATGAAATTTCAAGCTCCTGACGGCACAGTGTGTGACCTTTCTCCCTTCACCCTTTTTTAACCCCCTCATTGCCCAAAATAACTGAACACCTCGCAATTGCAAGAGGTATACGAACCTTCGACGTTGAAGTGACAATGATTTGAACAAAATTGCGTCCATTGGCGGCGGAGGGGTTAAACAACCCCGTCTGTCTTCTTCACTCGATAATTGGAAGCAAAAGGTTATAGACTCTCTGTCACACGCTACCTCTGGAAAACCCACCCGCTAGGCAAATGGGGGATCCTGGTTTGGGCCAAAGGGTGGATGGTATAACACATAGGTTCTGGTGTTTGACCTCTTTAATGAGCTCTCTGTCTGGCGGCGATATTAGGTTCGAGAATAGCTTCAAGGAAAGGCTCGAAAACTCGCTTCAAGCAGAGGTTAGGAGAATGGTCGCGAGGTCTTTGTGCCCAGCGCTAGTGGAGGGGGCTAGTGTTTTGGGTTCGCGCCCAGCCGCTAAGACGTCGTTGTGTAAAGAAGTCGCTTGTATCAGGGGCGATAATCCGGAGGTACAGTCAATGATTACCTCACCTCACGGCGGGGGAAAATGGCGAGAGAAAGAACGGTGTGTACTTCACACTACCCTGGGCACTTTACAGAAGGAAAATACAGTCATTGGTTGGTGCCCCTGAAACCTCCTTCATTGGAAAGGAATAGATGTTGATTTAAACTCATTTGGGACGTGCCGCTTTCGGATACGCGGCTTAATGCCGCGTATCCGAATGCAGCACGTCCCGAATGTGTTAATACGCTGGGACGGCTTTACAAACGAAAATACAAACATAAATTTGCGCTTATGAAACATCCTTACAAGAAACAACACAGATGTAGATAAGCATTGTTGTAGTTCCATCTATAAATGACGATTCTCTGTTGTATTTGGCAGAACGTTTCGCTGCGTTCTACCATCCATGTAGCACTTCACATGACACAACTTAGTCAGAAAAAGTTGTATGTTAATGTGCCTCTACCTCTTTCTAATGACCAAAGACGTAAAATCAAGTACAGATGAACATCGCCAAAGTTGAAATCTATTTTCAGTTTCTATTTGAATAATGCAATGTGATTCTTTGCGCAGCTGGAAGGAACAAGCGCTTCGCACACTGTCGCAGGAGGGAAAAAAATGGCGAAAGAGCGAAGTATGCACTTGACACTCGCCAGGGAAATTCTGCAATAAAGACACCTCTCCTGGTCCACTCACTGGCGATAATCCCGCCATGAAAGATTCATGAAGTCATGTGCAGTGTCAGTTGAAACCTGCCCAGTAACATGCACTTGTCAAGAATTCTGACCAACGACTTTTTTTGCAATGCTGATTTTTTTTTTCAAAATTCAGCAACGCAAAAAAAATGGTAGTCAAATATTTACCCATGTGAATTTTTGCGACATTCAGCAACACATAATGTCGGTGGCACCCCCCCCCCCCCCTAACTTCAGCAACACAGTAAGTTGGTGGACAAATGCTCCTGGAACTGTTTGCAGATTCAAGGAGGTTGGTCGAATTATTGTGAAAAGCGAGACGCTGTCAATGATGTCTTTCTTGCAAAGAGAATCGTACACAAAAAATGGTGAACCAAAAAGTGGACGGTCTGACATTTGTCAAAAAAGATCATGACAAAACATGTCATTGTCAAACCAAATAATAATAACAATAATAAAATGGCGCGAAGCAAAGTTATAAATCATATTTATTTACTCATTCAGCCCGACGTCATCTAACGATTATGCACCAGTTGCAAGAGATGGATCGACCATGATAGTTCAAGGACAGTGCCAGATTAGGTTGGCGCCGACAGGCGCCAAGCTAATCTGGCACTACCCTTGAATTATCATGGTCGACCCATATCCTGCTGTAAGGCGTCAGGGCTGAATGGGATAGGGTGGCTGGTGTCACTGGTAATATCTGTAAACAACCTTTGTTTGTAACTAATAATAAAATATAATAATAATTCGGGTTAGAACATAAAGTCCTATGCACTACACACTGTACATTTGTAGTGCACGTGGATCTGTTTGTCAATCACAACACTCGAAACAAGCAAATGTGACCACACCTAAACGGATTTGATAAAAACATAAATTACAAATCGCGTCAGACACAAACACCTAAATATTTCAGCACATGAGTGCCACTGGATATTTTTTGGGGTGGAATTCCAGTTAAAGTGAGGGGGCACATTGATTTTAACCCTTTACTGCCATAGGTTAGATAATCATTGTCGCTGAAACCATTGCAGTGCCAGTGAACACTTTCAAGACGTGCTCCCGCCATCCGGATACGCGGCTTTATGAGGTGAGGCACGCCTCGAATAGCTTAAGGCGAGAGGGTGTAGTGAGGTGAACCTCACCACTACAGAAATTGTGAGTCTGAAACAAGGAGACTGATAACGGTTAACATTAAGAGACACGTAAGATAAAATAAAATAATATAAAATAAAATAAAATAAAATAAAATAAAATAAAATAAAATAAAATAAAATAAAATAAAATAAAATAAAATAAAATAAAATAAAACAAAATAAAATAACCCTACACTTGCACTTACAAAATACACTGAAGACTGACACAAAAACGGGCCTGGCAAGATACATAGATCTTTATGAGCCATCGCAGTTGTGGGGGACAATGACGATCTACGCATGTTGCCTTCAGAAGGTGATTTTGTATTTTATATTCCATCGGTTAAAGGGTTAAATAAGCTGTCACTTTTCCCACCTACACACTCTCACACATGCTGTGTACATGCGTCCACTTGTACTGTTCTGAGTACCATTGGCTGCATGCACAATAAGGTTACGGAAGTACATCAATGTGAAGGCAAAAAACAATGAGTCATCTTTGTGAAAAGGGAGATTTTTACTGTATTACAATGAAAATCTCGCTTCTCACAAAAATGGACTTACTGTGTTTGTGCAATCACAGGGCAAAGTAGGTCTTGGGTTCAGTTGCACGAGAGAGCTTAGTGCTGCGCAAGCCACTAAGCACGGTGCTTAATTGACTTGCGCAGCACTGTTTACTCATGCAACTGAGCCCCGGTGACTCAAAACTAACTCAGACCGACGCACTTGCCTTTGTCAATAGTGAAACCACTTGGCATTCTCCAACGCTTCTCCAGCGGTGTCTTCTTTAGCCTAGTTTCAACGAGACCACTTGAAGGTCAAGGTTTACAATGTCAAAGGTCAAGGCCAAGAAAACTGATGTTTCCTTTACTAATGTTCTTGACGACTGATTTGTGATGGTGACGTTAGTGTTTACTATTTCACTGTTATTGTTATTATTGTTGAATTCTCTGACCTGATTTCAACGACGACATTTGAAGGTCAGGACTGTTGACACTGCTTTTGCAGACGCTGTCGTTTATGGCAATTATGATGGTGTAATTCCTGTTGCTGTGATTCTTATTCTGCTGTTACTGTTGCCCTTGTTGTTGGTAACATGCTACTGTTGCACGAGGAAACCCTATTCGTCGATCTGTTGCTTCCAGACGATGGCGTTAGAATATCATCCCGACGGGGTCGCGTTTCAATATCCCGGCGATGCCGAAGATGTCACACCTCTTGAAATCGGCCAGATCCTTGAAGTTGATCCACAGAATCAACGTTGTCTGCAAAACAATAAAACAGTTCAACCCTTTGTGACAACAGCTTTTAAAATTCAGTTGCTTTTTATTGTGAAAGGAAACCTGTTATTGCAATAGAACATGTTTCGAGCAATCACCTCTTAAAACACAGGTGCTCTCACATGAGAAGTCTCGAAGGACTAAAAGGGTCACTTGTCATTAGAGACCATCTTTTAGGTGGCTACAACCATCTAAATGGTGGTCTTTAAAGACAGATGATCTTTCATAAGGGTGGTCGCTCAGAGTAGGTTCTGCTGTAGTTTGTTGTTGGATGTTTATTTTCAAATCAAATGGAATTAGAAGAAGCAGCCTATTACGATTTTACCTTGTAAGTATTCTTTTTCTTTTAGAAGAAAACTGTGACTTTAAATCATGCAATACACCCTGGAATTGGGTTTGAACGGCAACTACTGAAGTTAATAGTTTAAGACAATTACCACGTCATAGTAAACGATTAACGCAAATTTTGCACCCTGCCCGCAGGATATTATCTGTTATCCCGGATTTAAGACCCCCCCCCCTCACCCCCACCCCCCCCCCCCCCATCGCCCCCAACCCCCTCCACCCCCCAACCCCCCACCTCCCCCCACCCCCCCAAAAAAAAAATAAAAAAAAAATAAAAAAATAACCATTAAGACACGTTAATTCGATTGGACGATCCTTTCATGACGTATATTTGACCTATTATTATTCGACTATATATAAAATAATCCCGCAAACACCCTGAAGACATCCATGTGCGAATAAGGTCATTGGGCCGACGTCGGCCGCAGTGGGCCCGCGCGCAGCCGTGCGAGGGCCCAAAGCGGCCGACCTCGGCCCGAGGACCTTTTGCATACTTGGATGTTGTTAGGTCCAGCCAACAATACGGCAGGATACAAACTTAGCATCGGAAATATTCCGAATGGGATTTTTGTCAATTAATGAACCATGCCTTCAGATCATACAAATTGCTATTTTATTGAATAAGCGTTTATAGAGTAATCCTACCAACGCCCTCAAGACATGTTTGGAGGATAAGCCGAGCCAAAGAGTATAGAGTAGAACCTGTTTTGAGGGACCACCCTAATGAGAGATCACCTGTCAGTAAAGACTATCCTTTAGGTGCTATACCAACGGTCTGAATAAAAGTTTATAATGACAGGTGAAACTTTCTTTCTGTCCTGAAGACTTGAGAGAGTATCCGCTTTTTAAGGTGATTTTGCTTTCAAAGAAGTTACCACTCTACAACAAGATACACAATTAGTATCGGCAGCATCAACAGACGAAGGCTTAAATTTTTTGTAAGTAAATATACCAATGCTAACAGATCTGCTAATAATTCTCTTATTCCAATAATAATAATAATAATAATAATAATAATAATAATAATAATAATAATAATAATAATAATAATAATACAGCGCTTTTCTATAGCGTCCTTCTACGCTTACGCAGGCTCGGAACGCTTTACAAATGATTATAAACACACACAGTAAACTACAAATCACAACAACAACAAAAACAGTTCAGGCATACTAACCACAGTCTTTCACACAACGAACACATTCTGTTTACATTAACACCATCCAAAAATCACATGATGGGAAGCAAAGGAAATTTATTCCAACAGTTAACTTTTTCGAGACCTGCCACATCCTAGATACGAGCGAATGCAGTGCGTCTGGAATGAGTCAAATGAGCATGCATAATCTTGCCAACGCCCTAACGACATTGAGTTAACCCATTCAGCCCTGACGCCCTCCAGCAGGAGATATGTCAACCATGATAATTCAAGGGCAGTGCCAGATTAGCTTGGCGCCTGTCGGCGCCAAGCTTATCTGGCACTGCCCTTGAATTATCATGGTCGATCCATCTCCTGCAACTGGTGCATAGTCATTATATGACGCCTCCAAAATTTGGCAAATACGGCAGGCGGGCTGAATGAGTTAAGAGTGAAAACTGAGACAAACACAACCAGGCATGGGTAAAATTGGCAAGACAGCGCACTTCATTTATGTTTCTTACTTAATGAACCATGCAAACTGATCGCTGAAAGTATCATTTCAGTGACTAGTTACAACAGTCTTAAATCTGCCCCGAAGACGTTCTACTAAGTCTATCAGCAGCTGTCTCCGCAAAATACAGAATTAGCATTGTAAAGATTCTGAAGACAAAAACCTTGATTTTTGTCATTTAATAAACCATGCTGACAGATCTCGCAGGTATGCACATACTCCAATATAATTACAATCGGACGTCCGGTTTTTTCGTAATCCGCTTCTGTCACCATTATTAAAGCGATATTGTGGACGTCTTTGCGCATGCCTGAAGACGTGCATACGCATGCCTGCGGGCAGTCTTGATTCTGCCTTCAATGAGTGCTAGTCTGTGATTTTGGACCTTACGGCCGTAGGCCGTAAGGTCCAAAATCACAGACCAGCACAAGTATGTCCGCGAGAAAGATAACAGCCTACAGATTATTAATAAACACAGGGCAGGGGCCGGTTTATCGAAAGTTTGGCTATTTCCGGAATACATTAGGAATTTTTTTTTTTTAAGCCGGATTGCGAAGTTTGTATTGCGAGTGTTATACGGAGCCAATACCCCGTGAACGTATTGACAAAAAGACGTTTGCTGAGAACAACTCCCTCATGCATTGCCATACAACTGCCAAAGTCATTGGCCATACAGCCGCACGGGTCCCGTGAGAATGAACACAGTCTACTTCGCTTATAACAACTTTTTTTTCCAGAGATCCCGACAGCCCTTGTTACTGTGTAAATTACTTCGCTTATAACAAACTCGGATGTAACAGCAACAAAAATGGGTACTTTGGCGATTTGTATACCAGAAGTCAGTGTACTGTATAACTCCAGAGCGCTGAGTGTTCCATTCACGTGCATGACAATGCTCACTGTGTCAGTGTATGCATGCACCTTACAGTCTGCTCTAGGGAACGCAGAAGATAGTAAATCCATTTTTGAAAACAGCCAGATTGGCATTGTATTATAAAGAAAATTTCGCTTTTCACGAAGTGGAATTGATGTCTTATACTGTCTTTCTGCCTTTTAAGATTCCTGTCGCATTTTCCCTGCGACCTGCAAAAGTAGGAAGCGAAAAGGAGTGCATAATGCGACTTGGAGAGAGCAGACACATTTATCATCATCATCAGTCCCTTGCCCGAACTGGGCGTTGGGGGGACTGAAAGGCAGCAGCAACAGACAGTGCTCTCCACTGAGTTCTATTTTGGGCGGTGGCAAGCAAGTCTGGCATCTCTAGTTCGGTCCATTCTTTTATGTTTGCGACCCAACTCTTTCTCTGACGACCTCGCCGACGACTTCCTTCGAGAGTGCCTTGGAGGATAGTCTTGGACAAGGTGTTGTGTCGGGTCACGTGGCCAAACCAAGCAAGCTTGCGCCGTTTCACGGTTGCCAGAAGGGGTTCATGTGGGCCCACCAGGGAAGTGACGATGCTACGTACATATTCGTTGGTCTTGTGCTCGCGGTACGAGATGTGGAGCAACTTCCTCAGGCACTTGTTCTCAAAGGCCTGGATTTTCTTTTCTGAGTCTGCAAGCAGCGTCCAAGTCTCACAGCCGTAGAGTAGAATAGACACTACGAGGGACTTGTAAAGCCTGTACTTGATGGTGAAGCTGATGGAGTTACTTCGCCATATCCTGTCCAGCCTGGCCATTGCGGATGTTGCTGTACCTATCCTGATACGGATCTCTGCTATGCAACTACCGTCTTTGGACAGGGTGGCTCCCAAGTACTTGAAGCTATTGACCTCTTCTAGCTTCTGGCCGTTCATGTGAATGTTGCTGCTGCTGTCGCTTGTGGTGTTGATCATCACTTTGCTTTTATCCGTACTGATCTCCATGCCATAAGACCCTGCGCTACTTGAAAGTTTGTCTGTCAGGTTTTGCAGCTCACTATTGCTGCCTGCCATGAGGTCAATGTCGTCTGCGAATCGAAGATTGCACAGGGATCTGCCACCAATAGAGATTGAAGTATGGTGGTCGTGGAGGGTTTCCTGCATGATCTTCTCCAGGAATATGTTGAAAAGGACAGGAGAGAGCAGGCATCCTTGACGGACACCGATCGTCGTCCTGAAGAACTCGCCTGACTGATTGTTAAGTAGAACCGCGCTGCAGGCGTTCTTGTAAAGCGCTTCTATCATTTGGATCAGCCCCTCCTCTATGTTGAACGATCTCATGACTTGCCAGAGTCCGTCGTGCCAGACGCGATCAAATGCTTTCCTGAAATCAATGAAGTTGTGGTAGAGTTCGCGCTGATGCTGCAGATGTTTCTCGATCAGGACGCGGCAGTTGAAAATCTGCTCTACAGTGCTTCTTCCAACTCTGAAGCCAGCCTGTTCTTCTGCCAGCAGTTCCTCGGCGAAAGTTTTGAGGCGGTTGAGAATGATTCTAAGCATTACTTTGCTAGGGTGACTTATCAGACTGATAGTTCTGTAGTTCTGGCACTGTTTCAGGTTTCCTTTCTTGGGGAGCGGGATCACTAGAGACTGTGTCCATTCTACTGGCCATTTCTTTTGCTCCCAGATCTTTTGACAGAGTGTAGTGAGTACCTTCGTTGTTACTTCTCCTCCATGTTTCAACAGTTCAGCAGGTACGTTGTCTACACCTGGAGACTTTCCTCCCTTCAGGCCGCGTACAGCTGTTTCCACCTCTTCAGCTAACATTGGCAGGTCTTCGGCCTTCCTGGCCCCAGCCTGGTTGTTTTGGAGGATGCTGGTGTCTGGCTCAGCCTTGTAGTTATACAAGTCTCGGCAGTACTCAGTCCATCTGTTTAGTACAGCAGTGTTTTCCGTAAGGAGTTGGCCGCTGCTGTCTTCGATGACTGTGGCTGTTCGCTGTTGAGTCTTGGTGAGGGTCCTTAGCGTTTCATAAGCCTTCTTGCTGTTGCCGTTTGCCATGCCCTCTTCCACGCTACGACACTGGTCTTCAATCCAATCTTCTTTGGCTTCTTTCATCCTCTTCCTGATCTTCTTGTTGACAAGTCTGTACTTGTTTGCTGATGTGAGGTCTTGGCCTCTCTTTTTCTTCCAGGCTCTCCTCTCATCACAGAGATCAAGGATGTCATCGGTGACCCAGGGCTGTTTGCGCTTCCTCTGCTTCCCCAGCACTTCTTCTGCTGTAGAAAGTAACACCTCTTTTATATTTCCAGCAAGGGTGTCTACGTCCCAGTCCAAACTAGCCAAGGCTGCAAATCTGCCTCCCACCTGGGCTTGGAAGACCTCTTCTACTTCCGGGTCTTTTAGCTTCTCGAGGTCGAATCGGATGCGAGGACTCTTGCTGTCTCGTTTCAATGCCAGCTTCAACTTGAGGCTAGTAAGGACGAGGTTGTGGTCGCTGCCAATATCAGCGCCAGGAAAGGACCTCGTTTGTGCTTTGTTAACGCTGGATTTGAATCGTCGAGGCAGCAAGATGAAGTCAATCTGGTTATGGACCAGGCCTCCTGGCGATTGCCATGTCACTGTTCTTGACTTCTTGTGTGGATGGAGGGTATTAGCAACGGTAAGACGGTGACTCTGTGCGAACTCTAAAAGTCGCAGGCCTCTGTCGTTTGTTTCTCCAAGGCCAAACTTGCCAGCTGTTCCTGCCCATTGTTGGTAAGCGTCAGGGCCGATCTTTGCATTCCAGTCACCGAGGACAGTCAGAATGTCTTTCTTAGGTGTTTTCTTGATGATGTTGTCCAGTTGTTCGTAAAATTCTTCTAATTCCTCATCATCATGATCTGCTGTAGGAGCGTATACTTGTATTATAGTGATGTTGTGCGGTCGGGCGGAGATGCGGATGGAGATTAGTCTGCTTGACACGGGGGTGCAGCTGATGACAGTTCCAGCCACCTCTTTCCTTACGATAAAAGCTACGCCATGTTCGTGCTTGGTTTCTTTTCCGCTGAACCAGATTTTATGGCCTTCATCTGTTGTTGTTTCTCCGAAGCCTGTCCATCGAACTTCTGCAAGTCCTACAATGTCCCAGCGATAGCGCTTTAACTCGTGGGTGAGTTCCTTCACTTTGCCGCACTGGTAGAGTGTGCGAACGTTCCAAGTTCCGATAGTTATTCCTTGCGTGGGCAGCTTGATGGTGGGTTTGGTTCCAGTAACACACTTGTCGCCCCCACCCTGGAGACCTCCAATGGGGTGCGCGGTCGTTGGTGATCCGGGCCCCGACCGATCCGGCATGTTATTCTTATTCTGTTGCTTGTCCATCAGTCCTTTCAATGGGCTTAGGCAAACTTGGCGGCGCCCGTCTCCTCTCCAATTTATACCGAGGAACAAAACACAACAAAGCCACGGTTCACTGGCCACGTGAAATGACCGCGAAAGCCGTAAGCGACGAAGTGAACAAATGTCATTGAATAAATATGCCCAGAACCATGCTACTCGCGCCTGTAATTGCGTGCGACCAACCCTCCCCCCCCCCCCACTCTCCCCCCCCTCCCCCTCTCCCCCCATCCCCCTCTCCCCCCAAAAAATAAATAAATAAATAAATAAATAATATAAAATAAAATAAAACAAAACATAAATATAAATAAATAAATAAATAAATAAATAAACATTCACAGTCTTGTATCCACTGCTTATATTTGCAAGATACATAGATTTTCAAGAGCCACTGAAAGCCGTAGGGAGTATAGGTCTCTTGTGGGCGCAGGCTCTGGTGTTATCTAACCTGTACCTGATACTCAAACGAAACAAAATATAAAGGTTTGAGTATATTACGGTCGAAGAACTTACGTTTGCAAGAGGCATATATTCTCATGAACCCTTGCAGGATGTAGCGGCTCATGATAATCTACGCCTCGTGTTGGAAATGAAGTTCTTCGCTCATTTATCACTGTGACCACTCCTAAGGTTAAGAAAAATACCTCAAGGTTAACGTCGGCCCGATGGCCTTTTGCACATTGGGAAGTGGGTGCCGGCCAAGGCCCAAAGGCCAGGAAATGTGTAGGGCTGTGCGCAGCGGAGCATGCGCAGTGTTGATGTTTTGGCTAGCCAAGATGTCGGCACCATGGCTTCAGAAAACAGTGTGAACCGATGTTTTGTCAACTGGACGTGACCTCATACCGTCGACCATTTTTGGCTCTATAGTCAGAGAGTGGTTAAGGTCAATGTGACACAACAGGAACTGAGTGTAGAGTCAGTTACTTATGACTAATTATTGAAACAAACCCCTCTCCTGTACGCTTGAAATGTATTGTAAAAAGTCACCACGAAGTCCTAGACACGAGTGACAATGACATATGCTCGCATGTGATTTCGGACTTTTTCGGCTAAGCTGCAATGGACGATGTTAATAATAATAATAATAATAATAATAATAATAATAATAATAATAATAATAATAATAATAATAATATATTATTATTATTATTATTATTATATGCTGTTGATGCTGCTGTTAAGATAATAATAATAACAAAACTAGCAATAATAATATAATTATCATTATCATCATCATCATCATCATCATAATCATAATCATAATCATAATAACAATAATTATATTATTATTATTATTATTATTATTATTATTATCTTAGCAACATCATCATCATCATCATCATCATCATACAAATAAATTTGATATCTAGTACAAAATCCAGTTTCAAAAATCAGTTTTTATGTGCTTTACAGACATATACACACGCAAAACACGCGCGGTAGCAGGGAGAGGGGGGGGGAGGAGGAGGGGGGGAGGGGGTGGGTGGGGGTGGTGGGTGTTAACTGAGGAGAAGCTGATGCACAGTACAGTGATTCAAGCATTACACAAATTGTATGTGCTATTTGAAATGCCAAGATTGATTATACTGTCTTCAAAGCGATGAATTTAGAGGAAAAACACTCAAAGACCACCAGGAACAGATGGAAAGTTTGAGAAACGTCATGATTGACACACAATCTACCACCGTGACGAAACGCAGCGCGTACGAGGCTGCAAAAAAAAAAAAAAAAAAAAAAAAAAAAAAAAAAAAAAAAAACCTAACACCAAAGTACAGAAACGCCTATGTAAAAAGGAAAAACAAATTCAAATAACTCATTCCTGAAAAGCGCACCGACCAGTGACTTGTTTACGAGCGGCAAGGTTTCTCTCATTCTACCTATCATTACGTCCCTCAGCTGCTTGAAACGTTTAGCATCGCCTCCCTTTGCCGCCTGAAAATCTTCCCCAGGTGGCGGCATATCTATGAGTCAAAGGAGGACAAATAAACACGTTTAGATATTTTGGCAGAGATGCCTCAGCCCACAACGACGACACTTCTAAGCAATCGCTATTTAAGTGGGCAAGGCTTCGGTTCGATGCCTGAAGACTAAACTTTCCACTCATGCTAGTAAACACTACTTTTCTGCAAATGGCATAGATTCTCAAGTGCCCCCGCAGTTGCGGGGCCCATGAGAATCTGTGCCTCTTGCAGTTCTGATTTGTATCTGCCTTCCTCTTGCCGGTGAAGTTACTGAGAGATTACTGCTTTATAGTAATACCCGCCGTTTAAGTGTTTTTTTCTCTGTGGAGATGATAATGCAACAACTTCCAAATCAACAAAGGAAATGTCTGAAAGTCTAGAAAAGCCTTGACAATAGAGCAAGAAAAAGAAATGAATTTAATACTCAATAATGCTGCGTGTTGTGATTGTGATTTTGCATTCTTCAGCTTCCTGAATTATGCAAATGGGCTTTAGAGAAGTAAGCTAATGTATTTTGATAAACACATTTCAACTAACTTGAAACTTTGCGAACGCAAGGGAGTGCAGCTATTTATAAACACTTAACTTATCTCATCCCAGGACAGAAATCCCCAACTTTTGAAGTTGCCCTCTGAAGGACTGTATAACATTTCTAGAGACAGATCGAGCATGATAGTTCAAGGGTGGTGCCAGAATAGCTTGGCGCCTATGGGCGCCAAGCTATTCTGGCACCACCCTTGAACTATCATGTTCGATCCATGTGTTGCTGTGGTGTGTCGGGGCTGAATGAGTTAAGGAAAAAAAAAAAAGAATTACAGTAATTGACTTTAGTGTCTACAGACGCACATTGATATTCTAAAGATTTTTGTAATGGTTTAACACACTCGAGACATGCTGCATCCAGATGCCGCACGCGCCGAATGAATTAATTGTTCAGGTTCTGTACTATTTTCGCCCCGCTCCCTCCCTCTCTTCTCCCCCCCCCCCCCCCCCCCCCCCCCCCCCCGGCGTTCTCTTTTTGAACCATGGTATCATTTAACGTGCGTGCTTCGTGTTCATGCTCGCTGTGAAAACTAAAACGGACAAGCACTGTAATCCGCGTCAGCCTGAGCAGTTGACTCTACGGTTAAGTGGAAGAATTTTCAACCCTTTTCACACCTCGTCCGGTCCCTCAAATAATTTTTTTTTTTTAAAGTCGGATATCCCTTATAGTAACAATATCGTGCGAAGAAACGTTTGGCAGTGCATCGAATAGCGCCGTCGCTGTCCAAAAATAGCAAAGTCGACGCGCGTTGACACCTATTGTGTGAACCTAATGTGAAAGAGGTCACGTGAGGTCACGTGACGATGAGGTAAAGGGTGTCACGTGACGCAATCCTGAATGGCGGCGATGATGTGACAAGGTACTGCGTGGTGTTGCAGGAAGAGAGACGAACGCAAATATTCATCTGCATTGTATCGCAAGCCCTAAAAGGTGAGTGCCAAGAGTGTCAAATCAGTGCAGAGAGAAACCAACGAAGGAAAAAACGCTTAGAAAAGACACAACACAATTGAAGCTTGATAGCTTTCCTTTTAATTAAGTTTAGTTTATCGCCATTTAATACCCTGACTCATTCATCCCCGACACACCACTGGAAGACATGGATCGAGCAAGATAGTTCAAAGGTGGTGCCAGAATAGCTTGGCTCCCATAATAGGGACATCACCGTTGAACTATCATGCTCGATCTGTCTCTAGAGTTGTAATACAGTCCTTCAGAGGACAACTTCAGAATTTGGGGACTTCGGTCCTGGGATAGAATGTGTTAATATATTTATAGATTATCGCCATTCAATATACTGACTTAATTTATTTTAGTTTATCGCCATTTAATATGCTCAATATAATATTAATTTATCGCCTTTTTATAAAATAAAGGGGGGGGGGGGAATTAAACTGAGGACGAAGTTTGGGAAAAAGAGACACAATGTAAATAACACAAAAAGACCGTATGCAGGCGCGGATCAGTTGCATGTGCGCGTGTGTGTGAGGGAGAGGAGGTGAAGGGGTACCAGGTCCACTCATTTCTTTGGGACATTTAACCTCACGATGACACGGAAGATAAAACTGAATCTGTGCTTACGAAATCCAGACCATAACGGCGACTGCTAAGCGCTTACAAATGCAGAGAATAGCCCAAAGAAGAAAGAAACACGCTTAAAAAAGGCAGTTGTAACTGCCTTTTTTAAGCGTGTTTCTTTCTTCGTTGGGTGATTCTCGAAATCTGTGTGTGCCTGAAATTTAAAAGAAAATTAATTATAAATGTTGTGCACGTCTTTAACTCCGTCTATTTTGGTTTTCTTTTTCTGGTTTACTTTTCTTTCGGGCGGTGGGGAGAGAGGGGAAGGTAAGGGGGGAGGGGGCCCGAAACTCCCGAAAACTACCCCAGATCCGTCCACGCTTTGCGATAAGCCCCTTCACGATGTCTTCAACTTTTTATTCTCGCGACGAGTGGAGTTTATTTTTCGGGACAAGTGTTTCGATTAAATCTACCCTTTTTCAGGGGAAAACTGCCCACTTTACATGAATCCACAGGCTTAAGAATACATAAGCCTCCTACAAACACAAACCGGCAAAACTTGGGTAGATAAAATGGGGGAGAAGAATCACACAGACTTTGTGAGCGCTGAAGTTTCAAGACAGAGAAAATATTGAGAGGTCAGGGGGCAGTGTTGTTCTCGCAAACACGCAAATGTGCTGTGGTTTTCGGGCATGGAAGTTTTGCTTGACCCTTTCAGTGCTAGGACACGGTAAACGACACCCACCTGCAAGAGGTATAGATCCTCATGGGCGCCTGCGAAAGCAGGCGGCCATGAGGATCTACGCCTCTTGCTGTCTCCCTTGTACATCAGCGTGTCTCGCGTGTCTCGCTTCGGCCCGTGATCGTTTCAGAGGCCGTATAATTCGTTCGAAGGGAAGTTTTGCCTAACTAACCCTTTTCTTCTGATAGGGGTCTTCACGAATGGAAAAGTGGTGGCGAAGGAGACAGAACCAACATGGAAAACTCCAATTACGATCGAAACGAAAAGGCATAAAGTTTGAAAGTGTCAGAATTTAAATGTCATGCTCTAGAATCATGACATGCACATTGGTACACATGTCTGCAGACGTCTGGTTCGCATGTGCTCTCTGTCGGCGTTTCAGCACAATTTTGGAAACCCCAGGCATGTACATTTGCTTACAAATCTATGTACTCGCAAAGTTTAACTCTTAAACTCCAAGAACTAAACGACTTCCATTATATAGAGTTAAACGTAATATTCCAGAGTCGAGCATGCACACACATGTGCGCATTTACACAAAGTCGAAGTTTTAATCGTAATACTTCGAGAACCTTGGATGGGGCATTTCTACACAAATTTAGTGTGTACTTACGTATATTCTATAACAATTTATACCATTCACCCCTGACGCCCTACAGCAAGAAATGGACGTGTGTCGGCGCCAAGCTAATCTGGCACTACCCTTGAATTATCATGGTCGATCCATCTCCTGCAACTGGTGCATAGTTATTAGATGATGCCTCCAAAATTTCGGAAATACGGCCGTAGGGCTGAATGAATTAAATGTAATATTTTGTAAGAGGGAGATGAGAATCCGTACACAAATCAGGTGCGTACAAACCTAGTTTAAATGCTGAAGTGGCTAGTTTAAGAGCTTTGCACACAGATCTGACGAGCACGTACACTATCAACAAACGAACAAACTACAACTGATAAATAACAGAAAGGGAGACGATATTATTTGGGTAGAAGAGGGCTGCCGTGCAATAGCAAAGATAATACATGAAAATCTTTCTTTCAACAAATTGGACTTGCGTGAGCAAAAAAATAATAAATAAATAAATAAATAAATAAATGAATAATAATATAAACCAACCAACAAACAGACATTGTATACCTTCAACTCAACAAAATTATAGTAAGGTTAAAGCATCGAAACAGCGGTTGTCTTTGCCTTTACTGGCAACACAAGCAATGATTAGTAGGAAGGCAGTCATAGGTGAGGAGGTGTATGTGTGGGGGATCAGGGAGGATTCGACTAACAGCAGCCAGACGGAGCGGACGGTCCCCGGCGCTCCCAAGCAAGCAAGCAAGACAAGCCGCAAGCGTCGCATCCACGCCTCAGCAGTCACATTACAGGCCACAGATGGCGTCACGGAAGCAGAACGCCCTCTTCAGGGCGAATCGTCGCAAATCCAACCTCAAACAAGCCGAGGAACTCACGGCCAGCCATCAAGGAGAACAGCCTACACCTGCCCCCAGGCCCCAAGAGAGAGACAAGACAGATCAGACCACCCATGTCTCCCCCGATCCAACGACAAAGACAACCAACGTGGGACCCTGCTCCCATACAAGCGACTATACCCGAGTCGCTAGCAGCAACCTCTTACACGTGGGCACAGTCGACACCATTGTTCCAAGTGCCCAAGTCATTGGAAGAAATATTTGAAAGGTTCCCGCCACCACCTGAGATCAGACACCTCTTATCGGGAGCCGGAAAAAGCCCCAGCGTCCAAGAGGAATACTATCCATTGAGCACCCCAGCAGTAGCTCAACCACCACCACCTCCACTAGTGATAGAAACGGAGCTAGAAGACTCGTCAGAACCATCATCGTCCTCCCCACCGCCAGTCATCATCCCAGACCACATAGAACGGGAAAGAGAGTGGACAGAAGAGGAGAGAGGGATCCGGTTCCGAGAGATGGACATAAACGACTTCGTCCTCCTGCTAGAGTCCGCCGTGCCGGCTATACTGTCGGTATACGGTGGCAATTACCACCGCGCCCTTGCCTCCATCCGGTGGCTCCTAGAGACAGACGCTTTCTCCGGCCTCTTCGCTCCAGAAAAGGCCAGCACCGGTTGCCAAGCAACCAAAGAAACCAACAGCAGAGGAATATCAGCAGTCCCGCAGACGAAAACAAAGAAGACGGGCACCCCCCCCCCCCCCCCCCCCCAGTCGAACGGAAAGCAGCAGAAAGCGCCACCACCGTCCCAACCACCCAAGACCCAAGCACCGGTAACCCCCAAGTCTCCACCGCAGACAAAGGGTGCGCCACCACCACCCTATCAACCCAAGAAACCAGCACCTCGACCTCGCAAACGTCGACCGACACAGGCAGGAGCCCCAATCCCCCACCGCCAGCAAACAAACCAGCCAACGCCACGCAACAGCGAAGACGACCACCCAGACGCTACAGGACCCAGCAACGCCCGGCACTGCTCCCCACCTTCGCCACCCACTCCGCCCATTTCAACGCCCGACCCCCAAGCCCAGGCTTCACTGGCCACCACCACCGCCACCTCAACTTCCCAGGCCTTACCACAGCCAGCGACAGTTCCTCCGGCCACCACCACCCCCGCCATCACTCATACAAGAACCTTTAGAGTGGTTGGCGTATCAACACCCCCCCCCCCCCCCCCCCAGCCTGGCACTAAAGCGACGGTCCCCCGGCCTACCACCAGCCTCCTTCACCACTAACCGCCCGGCCCCGGCAATACCACCAGCCGCTACGCGACGGTGCGACAGACAGACAGCGAGATGACCCCCAGTACCCACCTCCTGCCCCCCCCCCCCCCCCCAGCTGGACGAAATCAGCGAGAGCTGGAAGTCCCCATCCCTTCCAAAATAGCATCACTGGCAGTGTGGGGGGTGGGGGTAGGGGGCGTTTTATAATCTATACAGTGCTGCAAAGGGACAAAACTATGCGCTGGTCTCTGATTTTGGACCTTGCGGCAGAAACATTACACACCAGTGGCCAGTTGCATGATCGAACTGAAATCCTGCGCAGGCCACTAAGCAAGGTGCTTAGTGGCCTGCGCAGGATTTCAGTTCGACCATGCAGCTAACGCCAGCACACAAAGGCCGAGGGCTGATGAGGATCCGTGCCTGTTGCCGAAGATCGGCGTTTTTATGCAGGTTGTTTCGGAAGACTGTGATTTACTCCCTGTGCGCGTAACCCCATGGGAAGCAGCAAACTGCCCAGGTTATAAATCTGGCTGAAGAGTCTTGGGCAAACTGACCGTAAACTTGCGTTCAAACACACGCACACAGATTTACAAAGGGAGCCGAAATAAAAACTAGTGCGGGCAATAACTCCTTCGGTTCCAATTGCCATGGATGACGCCACGCACGCACATAGATTCAAAGTGAAGGTAGTGTGTTCATTAACCCTTTATTGCTGATGGCCATAAATGATTGGTTTGTTGGTTGTTTGGTTCGGGGTTTACCGTTACGTCGCCGGTGTGATAATGGACGTAAAGGGAGGGGCAATGGGGCAGCTATTGCCTATGGAGTACGACCTGAACGCTGATTAATTCAGGCGCAGTACGGCTGAGCCGATTTCACTTGTCAGGACCTTTCAACGGACATGCTATATACAGCAAGCTCGTCTGTCTCCATGGTTACAAAAAATAATGACATTCAGCTCATTCAGCGCCGACACACCACAACAAGACATGGATCGGGCCCATAGGTGCCTAGCTATTCTGGCACCATCCTTGAACTATCATGCTCGATCTGTCTCTAGATTTGTAATACAGTCCTTCAGAGGGATAGAGGGGTAGAATGAATTAAGTCAAGGTTTTATGCCATTATAGTTTTCTGCCAGATAAACAAGATGAGGATTTCATCCCAAAGTCTACTGTATTGTTTGGAGCTTACATGCGTTTATCTTTTAGGAACATTCAAAATTGTTTATATATATTTTTAGGCTTATTATGCTGATCCTTTTCTCTCTTCTCTAAGCCAACCCCTGATCAACACACGCGTAGTCGGTACACACAAATAAAGACGGACACACGGCGCTTCCCGAAATTTGTATGCTCTGTGGGCTCTGTGACGACAGGAATCCGTCTCCTTCTACTCCGACCCACCCTCTGATCCACACACACTGGCACACAGAAATAATGTCGGACACACGGCGATTCCCGCCATTCGTAAGCTCCGTGGTCTGGCGTAGCACAACTATTCTGCAGAAGAAGAATGGCACGAGCAGCGAAATGACGTCACTTCAAGCTTAACGTCATGGCATCATTAGTCCCCAGACTCTGTGTTCATATAGTGACGACTCGATGTTATACCTCACTCATCGCAGTACTAACATTTGACGTATCAGAGAATCAACTTTGCAATTGTCCTGCTGATTTTCACGCCTAGGGCTTACAGGTCACAATTTGACCTAATCCTACCCCAGGGCCGGGACAAACAGCAGGCTTATGCAAACACTGTTTTTGAAAAATCATGCGCGTATTAAGAGAAGATAGTTTTTTTTTCGTAAAACAAAAATTAAAGTTATGTTAGCTGTTTTACTAATGACTCTTAAAATGTGGTGCAGAACATTGTCTGATTTTCACACCTAGGGCATACAGGTCACAATGGACCTAATCGTACCCAACAGCCGAGACAAACTGTAGGCTTATGTAAATACCGTATTCGAAAAATCATGCCATTATTAATGAGAAGATTGTTTTTTGGGTGTTTTTTTTTCTCATTAAAAAATTCAATTGTTTTAAGATTAACCCATAAAATTCGTGAAATTAATCTTAAACACGTGAAAATATATTTTTTTAAAAATATTTAATTATCGCTCAAAAGGTTCTAGAGTACAATGCTGGTTAACGAACTGATTCAATATCTCCCTTTTATCTAGCTATATGCAAACTATCTAGTAAAAATAAGAAAAATTACGGACTCCAGTTTAAATCAACCGGTTTTTGTGAAACGGCCATTTTCTCGCCAATGAGTATCTTAATCAAAAAATCGAAAAATAAGTTCCGAGATAATTCTTTTAGGGACAATATACTAAAATTTCAAACCTGTTCGTCCTCAAACGCGGGCTCTAGTCGCTGTCACACACACACACACACACACACACACACACACACACACACACACACACACACACACAAACACACACACAAACACACACACACACACTCACACACACACACTCATACACACACACACACACACACACACACACACACACACACACACACACACACACACACACACACACACGCGGCGTTGGCGCCAAAAAGACGTACTCTAGCAAGGTTTGTGTAGCTAAACGTGACGTCATTTTTATCTTGTTACTTCTTTGCCAGAATTTCTGCGCTGCACGCCAAAAACGTCATATGCATGCTCCGGAATGCGCTTTGACCCAGCCCCATTTCAAAGTCTACCGTATTTTTTAAATACGGTAGACAAAACATTCAGCACTTGAGAAACACGCACGGACAATTCGGCCAGTAAGAGGTATAGATCCACATGACTCCTGCAGCTGCGGGGACTTATGAGGATCTATGCCTCTTGCAGTTTGTTTGGTATTTGCTCTGTGGGGACAAATATAGTTCTATGACGTTTGCAGTTATGTGGTGTTTGCTGTGTCTTGGGGGTGGGGGGGGGGGAGGGGGGGAAGGGGGGGGGGAGAGGGGAGGGGCTCATGTAGATCTATGCCTTTTTCATTGTGCACCAGCAACGAAGCCTTTACACATTTTCGGGTGGACGTCATTTTCAGGTGGATGTCACGGCCCCGAGAGTTTCTTGAAGTCGCTTCAGGGTAATTGTCCATCCATACAAGGGCCAAAAAAGATTATGCGATAATAATAACCCCTAAACAAGTTACTGACGGATACAGGCAGAACGACCACATCTCATGGTGTATTAAAGTGATAACATCGATAATGACGGTAACGATCACAATAGCGACGATAATGATGATGATGACAATGAAGATGATGATCATCTTCGTCGTCGTCGACGCAATTATCATAGCTGTGATGAATCTCTATGCTTGTGCATAGTGCTCGCACAATAGGATTAGTACGGTACGGTTTTTGTTAACGGTTTGTTTGTGCCGAAAGTCCGTGGGGCCTGCTGCCCATGTGGAATATGTGAGACATGGTTAGCACGGGATTTTTTAGTGAGTTCTGTTTAGTGAGTTCTAGGCGGAAGCTGTGACTGTCAGAGGTCTAGATTGGGAGTGCGGGCTGTTTTGTCGTATGGAACGGTTGTGTTCGAGTTACCTAGCCCGCATTCCAAGACTCTGAAGCCTAGATTTCAGGTATGTTTCTATAAACGTAGTATTGATAGTTTAGTTAAAGACAGTATGCGTGGTAAGATTAATGTGGTTGTATAGCGGTGTTCCGGTTTGGTTTAGTTATAGTATGTTTAGAATTCGGTGAAGTAACTGGTGTTTTTGTATACAGTTGTTTACCGAGTTAGATGACTAAAGGAATATGAAGTGTGTATGTCTAAGCCGCTATGAAGATAGTACGTGGTTGGGTAAGCATAGTCTTTTCCGGGGTATAGAGTAATGTATAGCAAGAGTGTTAGGCTATAGTCTGTTTCAAGATAGTGACAGAGATGGGGTGATACGAAAATAGTTTATGAAGCACGTGTGTGTGTGTGAATGAACGTGTGGGTTATTTGTATCAGCCAGGTTACGTGACGTTTCTCATTGATCCAATGTGTTTAGCAAGTGTTACGTTGGGACTTTTGTCTATTCAGAGTTCTTGTAACGAGAGTGGAAAGACGGACGCCGAGACGTCGAGTCGCAGGTGGGACCTACGTGAGGTCATCCCTCCAGCTCTTCTGAGAGTGAGTCTGACTGGGGACCAAGACACCCAAGTCCAAACGAGAACTGAGTACCGTACGAGAACGAGGACGTCCGTGCCCAAAGAGAGACAGGACGGCAACAAGCGTACGACGAAGGACTTTCACGCCTAGACGTGAGAAGGACCAACGTAACCAGGCAACATCAAACAGGTTGGAGGCAATGTGAGACTAAGACCTAACCTGGCAAAGATATCGTGATACGTGTGTGGTGTGATAATAGAACAGTGTATATAGTTGATAGTCATTTAAGTCGTTCTTTTTCATTTATAGTGTATAAAGGTTACTTTAGAAAGGGAGCCCGTGTGTTGTGTTTTACCGCATGAATGCGCCCGTCTGAGTCAGTGGCGGTGTATGCGTCTGTTGCGTGAGAGTCTGTGCGTACGACTGTGGGCAAGTCTGCGTGCGTTACAATAGCCATTATCTTCATCAATTTCGTCAACATTATAGTCACCATCAATGTATTTATGTGTTTATTTATTAAATTTATATTTATTTTTTCTTTATATATATTTTTATTATTATGTATTGTTTCTTTTGTCTATCTCTTTCTTATTTATTCGTTTGTCTGCAGTCCATTTTTATAGGTTTACACGAGAAAAACAGTTGTACACTAAAATAAAACACAACTATCTCTCTGCACAGTGTTTATTTTATTTCTGACACCCCATTAACCATTTGAAACCGTTCCACATTTTCGCAACTTCTCGATACATTTTGCACATGAGACAATGCGAATTTGATGCTCCCGCTCACAGCGGCTCAGGGGTCAAAGAGTGAAACCCGGTATTGTGTAAACTGCACGAGGTTACACGTACGGTGTCAGGGTTCTGGTGCTTCTGTGTCAGAAAATAACACAATGAGGAAAAAAAACGTTAACCCATTCAGGCCTGACGCACTACAGGAGGAGATGGGTCGACCATGACAATTCAAGGGTAGTGCCAGATTAACTTGGCGCCTGTCGGCGCCAAGCTAATCTGCCACTACCCTTGAATTATCATTGTCGATCCATCTCCTGCAACTGGTGCATAGTCATTAGATTACGCCTCCCAAATTTGGGAAATACGGCCGTCTGGCTGAATGAGTTAAACTTTTCAGGGCATTAAGTCTTTTGTCCACCAGGAAGATCATTTCAAAGACGGTGCACCGAAAATGGTCTGACAATAATTTGACCCCCGCTGGGTTCTAAACTGTGACTACTCGGCTGAGAGTCGAATGCTCTACCACCTGAGCTACCCAGCTACCGCAAAACGGACAAATAGGAACAATCAAAAAGTGATCAACACACGCATTAATTCCTACGACTACATCGAAAAGGGAGGTAGAACAGTCATGATAGTTCAAGGCGGTTTGTGCCAGACTGATTAGCTTGGCGTCTCCCCAGTCTTCCAGCTGCCAGGTTTATTGTGGCACTACCTTGAACTATCATGGCCGATCGATACCTACAAGTCCCTCAAAACAGTTTTACTTGAACACGACTGAGGCACTGCATGCGGTCTTTTTTTGTCTTTTTTTGTCTTTCTTTCTTGCTCGTTCATCCGTTCATTCGTTTATTCGTTTGTTCTTTTGCTCTCTCGCTCGCTCACTTACTGATCCATTGATTTATTGATTTTTCTACAACGGGGATCAACCATTAGCATGCACCGGCTGGCATGGCCCATATTGCGCACGTGCGAGGGGTGCGGGGTTGTCAATTGAGCGTGCGCCATACAAGGCGAGCACCAATCAAATGGCGATCGCAGTCACGTGACGCGGAACTGGAACAACAAACTATGCGCGTGCTTCGCAGCACATGGATTCTTCAAGTTCGCTGCGCCAGACACATGGCGTATTCTGCTGTGAAGTCTTAACTCATTCGCGGCCTGCCGCATCCGGATGCGCAGCTTGTGGCCGTGCATCCGGATGCGGCTTGCCGCGAATGAGTTAAGTCTAATGACAGCCCCCAGTTTGAGGAACTGCAAGAATCGATGTTAGTCAGCAAGAGAAATAAATGAAAATGAGCTCCTGCGGCTGCAGGAGCCTCTGTGAATGTATTTCTTTTGCACGTAGGAGAAGTTTCCGGACAGTAAGAACTTTCGAGGTGGCATCATACGTACATTGTTTTGTGGTACCTAGTTCAGGGTTAGTCATTTACAGATGCTCTCTCTCTCTCTCTCCCTCTCTCTCTCTCTCTCTCTCTCTCTCTCTCTCTCTCTCTCTCCCCCCCCCCCCCCCCCCTTCTGTCTGGGGACATTTCCAACTCATTTGAACCATTTCTAATCTCGACAGTCACACACAAGTTTTACTAATAATGTCATGATTAACTCATTCAGCCCGACGGCCGTATTTCCCAAATTTTGGAGGCGTCATCTAATGACTATGCACCGGTTGCAGGAGATGGATCGACCATGATAATTCAAGGGCAGTGCCAGATTAGATTGACACCGACAGTAGTGCGTCAGGGCTGAATGGATTAATGTTTCTCGGCTGTTCGCAGGTACTCATAATTCATCAGACGCTGTACTTTATTAACAAATTGTATAATGTGTAACTATCACCTTGGTCGTAAAACAGGACGTTGCATCTTTACCCCCCACTTGTGCATGCAGTCACCTTCGCTGTTTTCAGCAAAATCTAGAGAAAAACAAAGACCAACATACACAGTTCCGCAAGAACATGGTAAAATACTGACGATTCCCTACGGCGGAAAAGACGAGTGGTTACCCGCCTTTTCGGCTGAATGGTATCGTCTGTAGAAGTCAAGGAATTACATTTCTCAAAATAACATTCACATTAACTCATTCAGCCCCATGATGGAGGCGTCATCTAACGACTATGCACATGTTGCAGGAGATGGATCGACCATGATAATTCAAGGGTAGTGCCAGATTAGCTTGGCGCCGACAGGCGCCAAGCTAATCTGGCCCTACCCTTGACATATCATGGTCGATCCATCTCCTGCTGTAGTGTGTCAGGGCTGAATGGGTTAATGTTAACATTCAAACGTGTGTCGAGCTATGTCAGGCGTACGTCGGCCCGAGGACCTCCTAGCGTGCGCGAATCGAACCAAGCGGACGTCTACCCAAAGACACTGCGCCCACCCGGCAGAAATTCACATTATACCCACAGCCATTATAAATTAACGGCCACCAAACGGGAGTGTGTCAACATTTAGTGGAAAAGGAGCAAACAGTGCCAAAGTCGGGCACAATGCGTGTCTGCCGGACAATTATCCCTGTGCCCACCTTGTCCTGTTTGTGTTCAACACCTCTTTATTTTACGCTGGAGAGTCCGAAAACATAGTGACCGCACTGTGGACAATCCTGATTATGAAATCCAGACACGTTTTAGCAACTTTCCTATGTAGCTTTGAGCGGTGAGTACGTAGGCAAGTTTATCTTACTCTTAGCCCTTGTCATATTGATACACCCATTGCTTGAAATAAATTTGACTATGGTAGTTCAAAGGGGGGGTGCCAGGCAGCATGGCGCCTGACGCGCCAAGCTATTCTGGCACCACCCTTGAAGTAAAATGCATGATCTATCTCCTAATCTTTAATATAGCCTTTATAGGACAAACAGATTGTTTTTAAATAAGCCTCAGGATGTCATGGGTTAAAAGAGTTCAAAAACATAGTGACCATGCTTCGGAAAATAATAGCGAGGTTTTATTTGCAACGAACCAGATGGTAAGAGCAAGAGAGGACGGTCAAAGGTCACCTGGCGACGAACGGTGGAACAGGAACTGAAAAACCACCACCGCACCGGGGGAACCGCGATAGGCACTCTGGCCCGCGACCGGTTGAAGTGGCGGGATTTCGTTGCTGCCCAATGCACCTTCGGCGTTACGGGCAGTAAGTAAGTTTGAAACGAACGACTACCGACAAGGAACGAGAGCGGTTGAGAACCAGCTTCTACCATAAACACATACAACACTCCAAAAATCTCCAAGAGGCATAGATGCTCGTGTTACCTAGGATTTATGCCTCTTAGCGATGTCTGGAGTGTTGTCTGTGATTCTGGCCCAAGCTGGTTATCAGCCGTGACTTCGATCTTGTTCGTTGCTGGGATTCGTTCGGCGTAAACAAAACCTCACTACATAAGGCACATGGAGGTACACCTTTTCAGCAATTTCCTTACACTTGCAATCTACAGTGACAATTATATGGCGTAAGTTTACGTTAAAACACATTCGCTGCCAGTCGACGAAGATTGCGCTTTTGAAATCATTGTAATTTCGATGTCAAAGACTCCCAGCCGTCAAAGGTACATAGACACAGAGTGGTTTCAGCAAGAAGTATAGATCTTCATGAGCCCCCGCGACTGCGGGGGCTCATGAGGATCTATACCTCTTGCAGTTGGGTGGTGTTTTATTTTTATCGGCAGCGAAAGAGTAACAGAGAAGTACGTTGGTGACCATGCCTATTTTTATCCCTCTCTCTCCCCTCCCTCCCTCGAACCCCCCTACCTTCAACCCATTCACCCGCCGACCACTTCCCCCCCCCCCCGCCCGCCCCCCCCCCCCCACCCCCCCCCCACCCCCATCACCACCATAACTAATGGTTGCTATATCCGAAATGCGTTATATCCGACTTTGTTATAAGCAAAGTTTTCTGTATATCCTTTTTTCAAGTCAAGTAAAATAACTTTATTTATCCCACGAAGGGGCAATTCCAGTTTGGACGGGAGCGTATAAATATATCAAGTGAAGTAAAAAAAAAAAAAATGGATAAGACGGACATACGCACACACATACACCCAGGCACACAGACACCCATGCACGCAGATGGCATTACGTTGAAATGAAAATGGATGGAACGTGCTTATGTTGTTTCATGATGCACTGTCAAAACGATTCAGTTTTTCAGTTGAAGCATGGGTGCGTGCAACAATGTTGTTCGAAAATCTAAGCAAATTCCGGAAATCAGAACCAGCTCTAAATTGCAAGTACACAAACAAACCAGATAGGTGAGGCTAGCGCTGGTAGAATTGTACACAAACCAAGGGGAATTACTCAGTGTTTCGACGAACACGGCAGATTCAAAGCCAGATAAACATACGATACCACTGTTTACTTAAAACACTCCTAATTTTATTTCCCCTTACTTTTAATTTATAAAACCTTAATTGCGCTTGCAGGGTCTTCGGCGATTCTACGTGAGCATAATATGTTGACTTCAACCCATATCATACTGAGGCTAAGAGCTTCAAATTTGTACACTGCCATATGCAAGCTACATTATAGTACTTACAAATAAGGAAATAGAAAAGTGGCTTTAGTTCAAGGGTGGTGCCAGAATAGCTTGGCGCCTAGAGGCGCCAAGCTATTCTGGCACTACCCTTGAACTATTTTAGTCAAACTTGTTTTACCCTGAGGTGTATTCCGAATGATAAGGTTTAATACGTATCATGAAAAAATCCATTACAGATTGTCTCCGGAAGGAAAGACCCTGTAACTGCGTAAATGTACGTGAAAGAGTTTGCCATAAAGTGTCCAGTTTCAAGCAATCATTAGTCGATCGGGAGTGTTCTGTTCCAACAATGGGCGAAGTTGGTGAAACTGTGAGAAATGCAAGTAAAGGCGTATCTGGACTCCTTGACATCGCGACACATATTTGCTTGTCTGTATCGAGCTCTTCTCATCTAAAACACTGCCGCAGTCGTTGATTGAACACTAAACCGAGGCCTTTCTTCGCACACATGTAAATATCTTTTCGACCTCATGGCCGCATGTAGATAGATGTTTAATCGTGTTCAACGTAGAACGTGCTGGCAGATCTTGCAATAAAAACGTGGAGCTCATAAATACTCATTTGAATTCCAAATTGGATATATAAAATAAATTTCTCATATTTTACGAATGTGATACGCAAGAAGCATAGATCCTCATGAGCTCCCGCATACGCGGGAGCTCATGAGGATCTATGCATCTTGCACCTGGGTGTTTGTCTGCCCCTAAGTGTGACACAGATGCTTGCGTGTTTCTCAACTCTGTGGCTTTGTTGATATGGGTGCACACAACGATTTGCTGAATAGCCTTCCAGATCCGGTCAGTTTTGTATTTCAATACAAGACCGATCCCAACATTGGACGTTTCGACATCAAGAAGCACAAATGATTGTTTACTATTGGAGGACTCGGCACGTGCGTTTCTGCGTTACTGTGAGGGTCAAATCAGTATTTATCCAATACTGATATAAGACTTGCATCGCTTGCATGAAAAAGATATCTCAACTTATATCTGTATGCATATCTGTTTTGGGGAAGAAAAAAAAAAAGGTTTACGATTTTTTAAAACTGTATTTTGTTTGTTCTTTCTAAGCGTGTTTCTTTCTCTCGGGGGTATTTCATTTGATAAAGGCTTAAGTGTACGTGAGTTGGGTTATGCTGACGGACACTAATGATGGATTTAAGTCATTCACTTGTTTAACGTCTTCACTGCCGGTGGAAGCAGACGTTATTTCTAATGGCACCGTCAAAAAGCCTAAGCCCTACTCGGAACATTGATACAGAGTGATGTCAGCAAGAGGCTTAGATCCTTGTGAGCCCCCGTAGTAGTAGGGATTTATGCCTCTTGCACACATAAAGTCGCGTATTCGGACGCAGCACGTCTCGAATGTGTTTAACCCATTCAGCTCTGACATACTACAGCAGGAGATGGGTCGACCATGATAATTCAAGGGTAGTGCCAGATTAGCTTGGCGCCTATCGGCGCCAAGCTAATCTGGCACTACCTTCGAATTATCATGGTCGATCCATCTCCTGCAACAGGTGCATAGTCGTTAGATGACGCCTTCAAAATTTGGAAAATTCGGCCGTCGGGCTGAATGAGTTAATGATTACGGGAGAGTCGGGTATTTCGTGGGTAAAACATGAAAACAAACTGCAGGGGCTCGTAAGGACCCATACCTCTTGCGGCTGGGTGGTGTTCAATTTTTCTCGGCAATGAAGGAGTTAATTACGTAATTTAATTCAGTTTAGCTTACAAATCAAATCTTGTTCATAATCCAGCTTTTATAAATGACGTCTAGCAAATCAGTGCCATTGAGAGAGAAAATAAGTCTTTCTCTGCACAACACCAACACATCTCAGCCAATGTCGGTATAGATCTATCATCCATCCGAGACACCGCAACAAGCCGTCCTCAAGCTCCGATCCTCAGCCACAGTCGGAAGTTGGCTTCTTTCGGTCTCGTCACGCTGGAGAGGGGCCCTTTCAAGGGAAATAACCTCTAAAGGTGTCACTGTTTGGTTGGTCAAACGTAAACACTCTGGGCTCGCGGTGATCGCACTTAGAGTGTTGACAGGGCGCCGGTACGTGTTTGAGTGTCGGTTTGTGGAAGCGGCTTGCTTTTCGTTTCATAAGTTAACAGTGTGTCTATCCTTTGGGTCGGGGTAGAAAGCCTCTCCCATCTATATTTTGCCAGGTTTTGCCTTTATTAGTAAGCTAAAGTGTTTGTGATGTGGTAGCTAGGTGTGTGCGTGGGAGAGAGAGAGAGAGAGAGAGAGAGAGAGAGAGAGAGAGAGAGAGAGAGAGAGAGAGAGACAGACAGACAGACAGACAGACAGACAGACAGACAGACAGACAGACAGACAGACAGACAGACAGACAGACAGACAGACAGACAGACAGACAGACAGACAGACAGACAGAGACAGAGAGGAATGGGAGAAGGGTTTGGGGGTGGGGGCGGAAGGCTGGGAGGGATGGTAGATGGTAGATACGTGCTGATTGTGGATGAAAATCGCACCACAAGAAAAGCACCAAGTTAACCCCTTGGTTGTTGGTAGCGCTTTTTGTCGAGGTGATCCCGGCAGGAATCACCGCGACAGAAAGCGCTGCCAAGAGCCAAAAGGTTAAAAACAAAAAGTAGTTGAAACTAACATTTTACCGTCCGGCTACCGAAGGCCGAGGTCGGGCCGAGGAACCTTTCTTCACTGTGGAGGCACTACTTGTGCACTAAAAAGGCGTCAAGCACAACCCTTAAACTCGCATAGTCGAACCATCTCAAGGACTTCCGGTAGATGACTGTAAAAATGACAGACCTGTGATTGATTCTCGTGAGAATCTCATGTATAGGCACAAAATGAAGGACACATTCTGGTCAAATGTAATCTTATGCTACAGAAGGAAAAAAAAATACGGTCCCAAAACTATTAGGAGAATATTATTACACACTTTGAATACCGTACCGCGTTCTTGAGCAAACAAATGTGTGTACATTCCAACAGTAAAAAGATATCGGCTTATTAAGGTGACTGAGTGCGCCTCATAAGCGCCTTAAAAGGCTTAAACGACATCACTTAAGACGCAGATTAAAATCCAGATTACGTGTACAGTACAAGCCATTGCTTTTAAGTGTCTAAGAATATGAGAGAATCTGAGACAACTAACCCCTTCCCTATCGAGAAAAAAACCTAAGGAAGATCCAACTGCAAGAGACATAGATCCTTATGGGCCCCCGCAGTTGCGGGGGCCTATGATGTTTAATGCCTCTTGCTGACACCACTTTGTATCTATGTCCTTTGAACGAGCAGAGCTGCCTCTTGCTGGAGTCAATTTGCAACCATGTTCCTTGGATGACTGCCGGGACTCTTTGGCGTTGAATTAACAAAGGTTTCAGAAACACAGCCTAGACCACTGGCAGTGAAAGGGTTGAAGCAATGGATTGTACGCCTTATCTGGATTTCATCTGAAAGCCAGATACACACATCTCCACATATCGATAAACCGTGCCAATCTATGTCTATAAATGTCGGTATGAGTCACGGCATCTCTTCATTGCTCGCTTTTATTTTGCGGCAGAATTGTCGGCTCAGCACTGTGCTGCCCCACAAAGGGCAAAGACGTTAACCCTTTGGCTGTTGGCAGCGCTTTTTGTCGCGATGATTCCTGCAGGAATCATCGCGAAAAAAAGCGCTGCCAACAGCCAAAGGGTTTAGTCCATTTTTTGTGTGAAAAGCGATAATGAATGACACAATGAAAATCTAACTTTTCCCCCAAAATGGCAGATGGATGCATTGCACTCGTATCCTTTCCTGTATTTTGTCCTCATTTTTTCGAGGTGTCAAGCTAATCTGGCACTACCCTCGGGCTGGCAGCGTCGAAATGAAAGGGGAAAAAAGGAATCGGATAAACGCATTAACTTTCTGCGCTTACCTCCCCTAGGCTTTCCACATACTTTTCTGTCATGCCTTTTCCCCCAATTAGTAAGCCATTTTTACACAAAAGTGTAACTCCATACGAATAGCAAACACGCTAAGGCGCGGCGGGGAGGTCGTGAAAAAAAGAGGGGAGAGTGGGAGGACAGCTATGGACACGCAGCAACGACCCTACTGGCAACCAGCTCGTTTCTGCGGAAATGCGAGCACGGGTCAACTGCAAGGGGCAAAGAACCTCACGTGCCCTTGTAACTGCGGAGGCACATGAGGTTCTTTGCCTCTTGCAATAAATGAGGTATTAGCCTCATGATGGTCTTTGTACTTTTGTGGAAAGCTCTGGACAACTCACGTGAACCTAAAATTCATAGCTACACTGATCTTAAAGTTAGTCAGGTATTGTACCGAGTGACCAACAAACAGACGTAAGGCCAGTTTTAGTGACGAGATCGACAATTAACTTGTTCCATCTGATTGAGAAATAAAGTCAGTTAAGTCCTGAACTTAAAGGATAATGTAAGAGGTGGGTAGGTGAAAACACTGGTAAGGGAGAGAAGTGTGCTGAACGTCCGTCAGCTATCTATTCAGCGCAAACACACGAAATATATCTAGATGTGAACTTGCGGGATACGGTAAGAGGTAGGTAGGAAATGGCACTAGAGAGAGAACTGTTCTGAATTTCCGTCCGCGGTCTATTTAGCCCAACACATCAAATATATGTAGATGGCACAGCTGTGTCGGAGCGGGGAACGGGTCTCACGCGTTTTACGATTTAGTCCATAGGTCAACCAAATCTACGTGCACACTGCATAGATTCATATGTGCCACTGGTGCAACAACCTGCAGGGTCACATCAAATCCTATGCCACTTGTTGTAGGTACAATCTCCATTAACAAACATTTCTACTTTTCAGAAGTCATCAAAGAACGTAATTGGGAATTCAGCCGCTAACCCATTCAGCCAGAAACACTACAGCGACATACAGATTGACCATGATAGTCCAAGGGTGGTGCCAGAATAGCTTGGCGCCTACATGGGTCGAGTTATAATGGCACAATCCTTGATCTATCATGGTCGATCTATCTCCTGAAGTTCAACGTAGTCTTCAGAGACAACTGCAAACTGAAGAATTTTATCCTTAGGGCTTAAAGTGTTAACAGTGTTTGTTTTCTCCTGACATTTGCTGTAGTCAGAGCGAGCAAATTGTTTCAAAACACAGCTGACAAAAAGTGAGAAGGTTCAATATTGACATCCGGGTCACCCGCACGCGCAAATTACCTGTGCGCGCCCCGCTTAGCACTGCGCATGACTCGGGGAGGTGTCCGTCAATGTTCGGGATTTCCCGGCTTTTTCGAATACCGTATTGGTCCTTGATGGTTTCCAGAAGGTAGGTGTAACGCTACGCAATACACGCAAAGAACGTAGTAAATATTTGGGGGGTTTTATCTTTTTTTTTTTTTTTTAATTGGGTTTGGAAAATTTAACTATAAAACTGACATTTCATGTGATAATTTAGGTTGAGTAAACACTGACTATTTTAACAATTAAATCTGGCTTAGTTTCAATAACGTGCACAAGTCGATTGCATTGATCAACATTCACATTCACATTCCGAGAGAGGAAAGAGAGAGAGAGAGAGAGAGAGAGAGAGAGAGAGAGAGAGAGAGAGAGAGAGAGAGAGAGAGAGAGAGAGAGAGAGAGAGAGAGAGAGACACACACACACACAGACACAGACACAGAGAGAGAGAGACAAAGACAGAGAGAGAGAGACAGAGACAGACAGACAACGGACACGCGACACAGACAGACAAAGACATACAGAAAGACAAACAGACAGACACACAGACAGACGAACAGATAGACAGAGATTCAAAAGTTGTTTCCCAGGATGATTTCTTCACTACGACGTCTTCCATTACAGCCGCCCAACTTTGTCAGCAAGAGACATAGATTCTCATGAGTCCCTGCAGCCTGCAAGGACTCATGATAATCTATGTCTCTTGCAGATGGATTTGCCTGTATAATCGACTTTCCAGGGAAACAACCATTGTTTCTGAGAAGTCGTTCCTACTGTCCACACATGCAGTGCTGCTTCATCATGCAGGGTAATTGCGCACCGTTCAACCAAATACATTATGATATGATATGATATGATATGATATGATATGATATGATATGATATGATATGATATGATATGATATGATATGATATGATATGATATGATATGATATGATATGATATGATAAGATATGATAAGATATGATATGATATGATACGATAGGATAGGATAGGATAGGATAGGATAGGATAGGATAGGATAGGATAGGATATGAGATAGGATACGATAGGATATCCTATGCTATCATATGATATCATATGATATTGTCTTTGCTGCAACATAATAGTAAAATTTAATGTTGTGCACGTTGTAATAATGCCTCGTTTCGTTATTTCATCGTTGTGTGAAGACTGACAGCAGCAAAAATATTGTGTCCGCGTTGAATACAAGAAAAGTATCGTTCACCCAGTCGGGACAATTACACGTCATGTTTAATTATATTGTTTAGTCATTTTTGTGTGCTGCAAAAATATTTCTTTTCCATCTATCGACGAATGCATTCTCTAAACGTTGTGTCGGAACGTCAGCAAAAATGTTGAGTCTGCGCTGAATATACAATCTTGAACCGTAATCTTGAAAAGTACTGACCGGCCAGTAGTAATTTGTATCGGACATTCGACGATGTTTTGCAACGTCACAAAAATGTTGCGTACTAGCTGCAAATAAGAAGTACTGCTAAGCAGTAATTTGTGTCTCTTTACCGCAATCATTCTTCTTGTTTTCTAACAATTTGTTCTTCTGCGAAATAATGCCTAATTCTATGCTGGTATTGGTCAACGCAGCGTACCACGTGATGATCAGGATTCTAGGAACGCAGCATTATCTTGACCGACGACTGCAGAATGGAACGTTATTTGGCATATCCTAGAAGACAAATTATGGTTGGCAAAACTAATGCTTCATACCATGTCACAGCAACCATAGGTCAACTGCAAGAAGCACATGAGCCCCCACATTTGCGATGGCTCATTCGGATCTATGTTTCTTACTGGTTCTGTTTTATGTCTGCCTTCCTGACGCGAACAGGCATCCAGCGACGGTATTTGCGATTTTATTCATGACGACAGGGAGTGAAGGGATTAATTCGCCACAATACGGTGGAAGCCAGACCTTTATCGTCGAAGAGTATTATTCAGATGAAGCCACAGTCATTTTCTTTGATAGCAGCATTTATCCTTTCTACGAAGTGAATCGATCCTTGATATTGTAAAACACTGGACAGGACAAACTACATAATTTTCGGCGACAAGAAAGAGCGTGTAATTATATAATCAACTAACGAACACACACTCCGTGTTTAGAAGTGTATCTGGGGGAGGTCTGCCTTCTCTGTCTGTCTCTGTCTGTCTGTCTGTCTCTGTCTGTGACTCTGACTCTCTCTCTCTCTCTCTCTCTCGCTCTCTCTCTCTCTCTCTCTCTCTCTCTCTCTCTCTCTCTCTCTCTCTCTCTCTCTCTCTCTCTCTCTCTCTCTCTCCAAAACAAAAAATGGACCTGCTGTCTTTTGCCTATAACCCATCAGCACTGACGCACTACAGCAGGAGATGGGTCGACCTGTCGGCGCCAAGCTAATCTGGCACTACCCTTGAATTATCATGGTCAATCCATCTCCTGCAACTGGTGAATAATCCTTAGATGACGCCTTCAAAATTTGGGAAATACGTGCGTCGGGCTGAGTGCGATAACGGGCAAAGGTTTCCAAAGGGTTCTGGACTCTCCACTGTAATTTATGCCCCTTCACATTCCCCTACTTCCAACCTCCACTCCACCCCTCCCAACCGCCTCCCTCCCCCCCCCCCTCACACACACACACACACACACACACACACACACACACACACACACACACACACACACACACACACACACACACACCTCATCCCTGGGCCCCTTCCCCTCCCCCTTCCCTCCCCTTCCCCTCCCCCCTCCCCCCCCCCCCCCCACGAAAAGCAACGGAGGGGAAAAGAAATACAGCAGAACCTTTTTTGGAGCGACTACCCTAGTAGGAGATCACCTGTTATCTAAAAACCATCATCATGTAGATGACTACAGCCATCTAAATGATTTTTTTTTAAATGACGCTTGACACATTTTGCTCCACTTAACCCAATCAGCCTTGACGCACTACAGCAGGGGATGGATCGACCATGATAATTCAAAGGTAGTACCAGATTAGCTTGGCGCCTGTCGGCGCGAAGCTAATCTGGCACTGCCCTTGAATTATCATGGTCGATCCATCTCCTGCAACTGCTGCATAGTCATTAGATGACGCCTCCAAAATTTGGGAAATACGGCCGTCGGGCTGAATGAGTTAAGATATAACCTCGTTTAAGACCACTTTTTATGACCTAAAGGTGGTTGTTCAAATCAACAAATTACACTCCACTGTAAACAAACTTGACAAAGCTTTAAGATGTCAGACACATCGATCTTTGTTGTTGTTGTTGTTGTTGTTGTTGTTGTTATTATTATTATTGTTGTTGTTGTTGTTGCTCTTGTTCTTGTTTCTGTTATTGGTTTTGTTCTTGTTTTTCTTGTTCTTGTTTTTGTTCTTGTTGTTCTTGTTCTTGTTTATGCTGTTGCCGTTGTTCACTTTGTCTTTCATTTTGTTTGTCTTTGTGTTACCTGTTTATCTGTGCTTTACTTACCAGTTAACTGTATGACCAGCAGCCCATCTACTACTCATCTTCTGCTGGCATTAATCAAACGGCATGCTGGACTTCAGATACGTGCATCAGCTGTCGGTGAATTTCCTGGAAAAAAAAAAAAAAAAAAAAAAAAAAAACCTAAAGATTACGCATCACTTTTTGAACAGAAAAATATCAATGTATTTGTGAGTGGATGAATGAATGAATGAATGAATGATTCAATCAATCAATCAATCAATCAATCAATCAATCAATCAATCAATCAATCAATCAATCAATCAACCAATCAATCAATCAATCAATCAACCAATCAATCAATCAATCAATCAATCAGTCAGTCAGTCAACCAATCAATCAATTAATCAATCAATCATCGAACGAACGAATGAATGAATAAATGTGCGTTTGTGTTTCTTTTCTGCTTACTTCTAACCATACATATGCAATTTTACGCCATCGTTTTTACTTCATATTTTTACACGCCCGACGTAACATTTTCCCTCATTCATAAATTCACGCCAATCTGTAGGAGGATTATCGAGCAGCCGCCTATAACGCTGTAGCGCCGATTAACGGGGATTAACACCATCACGCCAATCCCCCCAAACACTCACATACATTAACCCTTCCTTGCTTATTACTAGAAATAATATCTCTGGATATCCTAGATTCAGTCCCGGATAACACAGTCTGCCGGAGGCAAGCATACATATATGAATCATGCTGACTCGGGGCCATAATTTCTACGTCATTTGACGAAAGACTGACGATCTTATGAATGACTATGTTAGAAGCAAGAATTAACTGGGCAAGGGCATAGATTCTCGTGAGCCCCGCAAATGCGGGGGCTTATGAGGATCTATGCCTCTTGCAGTTGGGTGCTGGTTGGTCGCTGTAGTCCCGCAGTGAAGGGGTTACTAGTTTTGTCAAATAAAACCACAGGCAGACACATCCACCGTCCATGCGCCCTCTTCACACTTATCTTGTCGCACGATCTCGACGTTAATTGCAGCCAAGGAAGGCAACCACGCAAGTCAGGTCTGCCTTGTAACATGATCCGGTAAACAGCAGATCGTCGGCCCAAAGCAGTCTGCTCTAGTTAGCCAGCGGACAAACACGTATACCAGATCTAGTTTTTGAACATGATACATTGCACAAAAAGTCATCTGGCATATACCTTGACTTTAGTTGGCCAACGCAAAGTCACGCAACCAAGTTGCCTTTTTTTTAGTGTTTTTTGACCCAGTTAGCAAACAGGTCGAAAGCCAAAACATATCACGTTAGACGTTAGTTGGCCCGCGGACAAACACATAAACCAGATCTTTTTTTTTTTTTTAAACATGATGTATTGTACAAAAGATCATCTGGCACGTACCTCGGCTTTTGTTGGGCAACGAAAAGTCATGCAACTATTTTTCCAGTGAGCAACAGGTGACCTTAACTAGCCAACACGCAACTAAACAATTTAGATCTACATTTGAAAATGGTTTAGTAAGCAAACAGTCAGCCAAAGTTGGCCCTCGAACAGTTCGGTACAGTAGGCCAAAGCAATGTAAACCTCCGGACGCGTTTCCGTTCGCTGTATTTGCTAAGACTGATGTTGGCCCGCTGGATCTTTTGCTCACGATATGTGTCATTTTGACTTCCATGCGCATGTATCGCCAAACGACTCCCATTGAGAACTGTGACTTTGAGTTAATTAGTTAGTTAGCTGGGTTTAACGCCGGTCAGGCGACTAAGACTTTGAGCGGCATAACATGCTAAAACGTGTCAGATGAATCGATAGTGATTGTTGAGGCGCAGTGCCTGATTTGCTTAACCTCTTCACTGACAACGGTTGCAGATTGTGATTTTAACTCATTCTACCCCAGACGCACCGCAGAGAGATAAGGATCGACCATGATAGTTCAAGGGTGTTGCCAGAATAGCTTGGCGCCTATGGGCGCTACGATATTCTGGCATCGCCGTTGAACTATCATGGTCGATCTGTGTCCTGCACTGCAAAGCAGTCTTCAGAGGACAACGGCAAAATTTAAGGATTTCGGTGTTGGGGTAGAATGAGTTAAAATCTGTTTTCATTTAACTCAAACTAGGCCCTACCCGTTGGAGAAATATAGATAAACAGTAATGTACATAAGAGGCACAGATCCTCGTGAAGATCTATGTCTCTTACAGTTAGACCGTGTTCAGTATTCCTCGACAGTGAAGGAGTTTAACATCCAATATCAATGAATTATACGGCGCTGCCTTTAAACTATCAAAGTCAACCCACCCTTCGTGCTGACAGAGAGAAAAAGAAAGACAGTATTCAGGCCTAGAACGAACATTTTGGAACAAAGCCTGTAAAAGAATACCACTATATATTACAAAAGAGCACGACTCAGAAATAAAATCTTCAACGAGAGAACACTCGGAAAACGAGATTTCTAAAAGCCGATCACTCCTGAGGTGCCGTCAAAAGAGAGATAAGCGCGAGCAGTGACAAGCGAATGACAGGAGCAAATTGACTTTTACTGTGTAACGTGTCGGTGTGGCCGAGCAGCGGCGAGAAAGCTTGGACAATGCGGCGACTCGCGAGATGGTATCGCAAGAAAGGTAACACCCAACTCCGGTTCCTCTCGTGCCTTGTAATAATTTATGGTTTTAATACACCCTGTAGGAGTATCTATTATTTCTGGAAAGGATTGAATATGAACAGATTGTGTTGGTATTAGTGGAAATTGTCTTGTGTAAGTATGCAGCCTTTGAACGTGAACGCGGAGGACACAAACTATGCATAACAACTTCAGTAAATCGAAAAAATAAAAACTCAAAATATCATCACATTCAGATTGTAACGTTCATCACAAAAACAAAGTGCAGACCAAGCAGGTAACTGCCAAACGTGAAACATGCAGCAAGAAAATCCGAAGAAAGAAAAAGTCTGGAAAAAAGATAACTTGCACACAATGTCTGCTTTCGAAATGCACCAAACGCAAGAATCTGCAGACAAATCAAACTTTTGTGCAAAAAAAAGGCTTAAATTCAAAAACGACATTTTAACTATGGTGTCAGGTTATTCAGTGGAAAAAGAGAGTTGCACGAATGTGATCATATAGGCAATTAACACCGTCATAAAATGTTGGCAGCTTTCAAAACCCCATCATCAGAGGGCTGGGTGTGAGAATACAGGACAAAACCTGTCCAAATATCAGTTTTCCTATCTATCACATGCTCTTTGACTACAACTTTAGTCAAAGAGCATGTAATAGACATGAAAACTGATATTTGACTTCATTTGGCTTTATCGCCATCAAAGGGTATTGACAAAGAATCACGAGTGAAATGAGTTTTGAAAAACGGAAAAAAGTCTAAGGTATGAAATTAGTAAAAAAGGCACTTTCTTAACTCATTCAGCCCGACGCACGTATTTCCCAAATTTTGAGGCGTCATCTAACGACTATACACCTGTTGCAGGAGATGGATCGACCATGATAATACAAGGGTAGTGCCAGATTAGCTTGGCGCCTGACAGGCGCCAAGCAAATCTGGCACTACCCTTGAATTATCATGGTCGACTCATCTCCTGCTGTAGTGCGTCAGGGCTGAATGGGTTTATGAAAGCCTAACCATTTTCTGTAAAATACTGCAATTGTATCATGTTCTGCACGTTTCTACAATGCGCTCCAGGTATGACAATATGTCAGAGGATTCAAGCCTGACTTTTCTTATCCAAAGTTCGTTAAAAATAGAGTAACGAGTATAGTCTGAGCCTCTGAAAATCGTTGTTGTATAGGACATTTGATCAATCAAGACTGCGCTTATTGTCCGTGGCACTAAAGTGATCGAAAAGATGGCTGACCATATTTTACCTTTGGCTTTAGTTGTTGGGGCTGGGGAAAAAGGAAAGACACTTGATATCAGACATTGCAATGCGAGCGACTTTAATAGGTCGGCCGTGATTCGTTGTCCTCCAAAAGTTTCTATTGCCGGATGGACCGACCGACGTGGCCTAAATCAGCACGTTCATCCTTGAGCTATCATGGTCCGTCCATCTCCCATCCCGCTGTGGTGTTGTAACTCATTCGAGACGTTCTCCATCCAGGTACGCGGTATAAAGCTACGTACCCGGACGCAGCGAGTATCAAATGAGTTATCTGCCGAGAAAATGTGAACATCAACCAACTGCAAGAGGCATATATCCTCATGAGCCCCCGCAGTTGCGGGGGCTCATGAGGATCTATGCCTCTTGCTGAAACCATTTTGAATCCACGTTCCTTTGACAGATGGGCATCTTTGACGTTGAATTTTGAATGATTTCAGAAACAAACTGCGCCTACTGACAGTCACTGTCGTAGTATGGACTACAACGTACATAACACATTCGAGACCTTCTGCATCCAGATACGCGGCATTCTAGATGTACTGCATCCGGATAAGCGGCATATGCCGCGTGTCCGGATGCAGTATCTCTAGAATGAGATAAGTGTGACTGTTTTAGTCCGGAGAACGTACTTCTTATACATTACGTCACGAACATCTAGCCTGAAAAGTAAACACCAGATCATTTTCAGACGTGTTTGACTTGTTGAACTCCTGACGCCTTCCAAGTGATGAGTTCACAACTTTTGTTCCAGCGTTTCAATCTCAAATTCAAATCACGAAAAGTACCTTCATATGAGAGAACACAAAACCTAATCTTCTGAGAGTAAAGAGTCACAGATTTACTGGCTGCATTGCTCATGAAAATCTATGTTTCTTGTAGACAGAAGTGGTTTGGTAGACGGAGTTACACCTTGTCATTTACTGAACAGCTATTCACTTTAGTCGCGAAAACTACCTCCGTGTGAGAGAATATTTAAAACCAATTTATGCCAATAAGAGGCATATATTTACATGACCCTCTGCAGTTTGTGGCTGCAGGCGTTCATGAGAATCTTTGTCTATCGCAGATGGCGGTCGGGTAGTCCTAGGCAGGGCATCTTCTCATAAATCGAAGTGCGACTTTTCTCCGGCTAATGCGAAAATATCGGGTACGGGTAGACAAAAACCGAGTGTCGTCTGCAACCCCAGGAGTTTGTTGCCACCCCGTCTGGCATCTCGCGGAGATAGCCACTACGTTTGATACCCGATACCCGTTCCCCGTTCCCCACCCGTTTCACAAACCTCCGGAAACCCGTTCTAAAAATGCGCAGACAACGAGCTGCCATTTAATGCTTCGACGGACGGTCTTGAGTGAGGAGTTAGTGATCCAGCCCCTGGTCATCTGCAAGAGGCATAGAACCTCATGAGCCCCCGCATAATGCGGCGGATCATGAGGGTCTATGTCTCTTGATGATGGCAATAGATGTGTATGCTTCTCTTAAACTCCATTTACATCTGCTTTTTTCAGTAGGAATGGGTGCCTCTTTTACACACATTCATTGGCGCTCATTTGATGCAGGGACACAAAATAATCCGTGCATCTAGAAGGCCTGATTTATATCCGTGCTCGTCATGCAGAGGTAAGCACGAGGCTGGGCTTTTTGCCTTTGATGGTTGAAGCTTTATTTATTGTGAACACAAACGCAGTCTCCGTTTTATGCTCGTGACCCATACTTAAAACGAGCGTCATTTTGCTCTTATCGCCAGCAGATATTCAGTTCGGAATGCAGTAAAATGTAGCGAGAAACTTTTTAATTAAAACGTTGTAAAGTCTGAGTACGCAAGTACATAGAAAACGTCACACATTCAAAATTAAAAAAAAAAAAGTTTTCTTTGTAAGGAATTCTTTGGATTTTGTTTCCCCTGTCCTACGTCTTCGGTGCATTTCTTCTTACATTTTACACATACGGGTCACGATACATATATATATATACTAACGAGCAAAAGAAATGCGACATTTTTGGAATCATCGGGAACACTAAAGTGTTCCAAAAATGTCGCATTGCTTTTGCTCGTCAGTGTAGATACGGCAAGTCAGGCAGTAAAAGGAAATGAGACAGCTGATGTTCTGATTTTGTAAGAAATATTTTACTTTGTGTGGCAAATGTACACTGAGTTGGTGTGCGGTGGTGTTATTGGGGGATTGAACAATTAGAGGATGACTGCGACAGTGTAAGGCTAACAAATGGGACGGTAGGGAAGATCGATTGTGGCCTGCCTCTACACACAGGTCGGACGCATGCCCGCTCAAACCACCAAGCTCCAGACAAGATCTTCCGCTATAACGTTAATGTTTCAAATTACCTCCCCTGAAGGCAGACAGAGTGTGACGGTGATAACAATTGGCCGGCCCCAAGCGAGACACGGACACCGGAATGTAAGAAATATAACGATTGGTCCAGCTAGTAAGAAACTGACCGGACCGGAGACCGAGAAAATAAAACCGTCAAAATGTGTCCACGGATCTGGACTGAAAATTACTGTTGCCAGGACAATTTTGACAGACGTCTTCTTGGCCACCATTTTTTGACAATTAAGATGGCTGCTTTTGCGGCCATTTCCATTGATCAAGATGACTGCTGCTTCGGCCTTTTCCTGAAAGGATGTCCCACTCGACCGACAGAATCCTTTTTTGATTTCCCACTTAAGCGGTAGAATTTGTCACCATCAATCCGAAGATGTAAATTAACCCAATCTCTATCACAAAAAGCGTAGATTGTTAAGAGCCCCTGAGAGGCAGGGGCTCATAAGAATCTATGCTTTTTGCCCACGGGGACAGAGCTGGCTAAGAGATGGATCGCCCCGCTCGTCATTATGATGTCTGCGGATTGTCATTATCAAGTGTCTCACGAATCATTACCGCCACGCGTTTTCTTCTCGCTTCCAGGCTCTAACTGCCTATATTTTGGGTTCATTAACTCATTCTACCCCAGACAAACTACAGCCAGATAAGGATCGACCATGATAGTTCAAGGGTGATGCCAAAATAGCTTGGCGCCTATGGGCGCCAAGCTATTCTGGCATCACCCTTGAACTATCATGGTCGATCTGTGTCCTGCACTGCAATGCAGTCTTCAGAGGACAACGGCAACATTTGGGGGATTTCGGTGTTGGGGTAGAATGAGTTAACCCCATCGCTGCCAGTGGGCACAAGCAGTGTTTAACCCCTTCCCTGCCCAAGGGTTGTTTCTGAAATCGTCGCGAATTCAACGCCAATGAGCCAAATCCACCAAGGGAAGAACGCTAAACAAAATAATAGTGCTAGCAAGACGCATAAAACCTCATGCGCTTCTGCGCTTACTGGGCCTCATGAGGACCTATGCCTTTCAAGTTGGCTGGTGCACAACTTTTTTCCTAGGCAGTGATGGGATAAACACTCAAGAGATTGGCAGACAATGACCGTTCAAAGGTTAAAAGTAACTAGCACGTCGTGTGCAAACTCTGGGATTTTTTTTAAAATATTGTCAACCGGCCTTGTTTTTCCAGACTCATAAGAATGTGAACTATCACAGTAAGTTCATCCCCACAACCCTATCCTGGTAAGGTCCTGGTAAAAAAAATCACAGTGACACAGTTGCGGTGCACCTGAATTGATCAGTCTTCAGATCGTACTCCATAGGCGATAGTTGTCCCTGCGTTCCTTATTCCGCATAACCCGCGCCAGCTACTAGATGGTTGGTTGGTTAGTTCGAGGTTTAACGTTCACGCCACCGGAGTGATAATGGACGGCCCTAGCGGGCGGGTTCTGGAGAGGGAGGCGGGAGGAAGAGGGGGGGGGGGGGGACAGCTACTGCCTCTATAGTACGACTGAACACTGATCAATTAAGGCGCACTATGCCACTTTGATTTACGAGGACTTTTTAACCCCTTTCCCGCCACATTTTTGTTTCTAAAAATATTTGCTCACACTACGACCACGAAAGGTAAAACCGTTCAAGAAACATGGATACAAATTGGTCTCAGCAAGAGGCATAGATCCTCATGAGCCCCCGCGACTGCTCTTGAGGATCTATGTCTCTTGCAGTCGGATCGTGTTCATTTTATTCTCGGCAGTGAAGGGTTAACAAGCCCACTCGTTTCGTGCCTGGACAAGTTACTAGAGCCATCGGCAATCGCCACCGTTACACGCTTAAATTAACCGCCACTAAACCCGACAACGAAGAACGGACCTACTGCAACAAAAGGTGCTCGGGCCGCCGACGGCCGCATTTGGCTGGCGCACAGCTGTGCGCGGGCCAACTGCGAGCCGTTGTCGGCCCGATGATAATCATTTTGCCCAACGGGGGAAGAGAGATCTCGCGTCATTATCGCACTAATAGCGCTTCTTCCCCTTTCCAGTTCCGATTCGGGTGATCAGTAAGCATGCACTCCTCGGGCCGACGTCGGCCCAATGACCTCGTGCTCGCTGGATGTACAGATTGGCTGAAGGTTTGTAATTCGGCGTCGCGGGCAACGATGTGCGGAATCTTTTCAAAAGTTAGAAAAATCTGGACGAAGAATCAGTCAGTTCAGATTTACGTTCCTCGGCACCGAGGACGATCTGGGATTGATCCCAACGAAGAGAGAAACACGCTTAGAAAAGACACTTACAAACCAGCTGTCTTTTCTATGCGTGTTTCCGTCTTCTTTTGGGATTTTCTTTGCTTTCATCGCGATGGGCAGTCAACTTTTCGATTTGGATTTCCAAGATTACCAACACGGCCGCAAACTACTGCATCTGATTCTGGTGCAGAGATGGAATAGCACGCGGCCGGGCGTGAAGCTGATGCAATGGTGAAGCTGACGCCGGCCCGAGGGGACTCTTGCTCACTGTGTGCGAGCCAACTGTCTGATCGACGTCGACCCAAGAACCTTTTGTTCACCAGGCAATTTCAAACGAATAGGATAAAGTGCAAAACGAGCGGCCGCCTCCCAACCCAAAGGTTAATAGAGAAGAGGGAACGGTGTATAAGTTAACGATAGAAGATTTCAGCCTGAAGAAACAGTGAATGGGTTAATGCTTAAATCGATAGAACGGGGAATGGGGTTAACCCTTTTACTGTCAATACATGCAGCGCTTTGTGTCGAGGACATGTCTGTAATGAATCGTTTTGTCTGTCGGTAGTGCTTTTTGTCGAAGTGATTCCTGCAATGAACCGTTTGACTGTCAATAGCGCCTTTTGTCGAGGTGATTCCTGTCGGAATCACCTCGACAAAAAGCGCTGCTGACAGACAAAGTGTTAATATTATCTTCTGAAAGATCAAACTATGGGGCTTGCGGTTACGAAAGACTGTCAAGATCATCTTCACATTTCTGTTCACATTTTGATTCTTATTACAGAGAAAATTTCAAATGTCTTGCTGGTGTTTTCAATGAAATTTCTTCCTTCACATTTGGATTCATATTATTGAAAATTTCAATCAAATTTTCTGGCTGACGTTTCAATGAAACTCAAGAAAATGAGCTTCGAAAAAGCGTTTTTGAGGTTATGTGTGTGAAAGGGTGGATTGTCGGGTGATGGGGAAAGGCGATGAAAATATTAGATAGGGGAAAGGTACTTTGGGCTGGCATAGGTTGAACTAGATCAAAAGCTCTTTGGTTTCGAAAGTATGCATTTTCACCAGCAGAGGAAAATCCGAACAAAACAGAAACAAGCTTAACACATTCGAGACGTTTCTCATCCGGATTCGCGACTTTACTTACACCTGTCACCCCTACCCGGGTATATGCCGTCGACGAGAGACCTCCAGCAACTCCTGTCCTGTGCTTCTCCTTCGATTCTACTCCAGGTGGTTCCCAGTCTCTTGATGTCTGCTTGGAGGTCTCGACGCCAGGAGTTTCTCGGCTTACCTCTTTTCCTCTTTCCCTGGGGGTTCCATGACAATGCCTGCCTAGTGATACTGGAAGCTGGCTTTCTCAGACTGTGACCGATCCATCCCCATCTTCTTCGCCCAATTTCATTCTCTGCTGTTATCTGCTCTGTTCTCTCCCAGAGTCTGACGTTGCTGATCTTCTCTGGCCAGTGGATTTTCAAAATTCTTTTAAGGCAACTGTTCATGAAGGTCTGTACTCTGTTGACTGTGGTTTTTGTCAATCTCCAAGTCTCTGCTCCATATAGGAGAACTGCTTTTACATTGGAGTTGAAAATCCGGACTTTGGTGTGTTGTGACAGCTCTCTGGAACTCCACACTTTTTTCAACTGGAGAAAGGCTGCTCTGGCTTTACCGATTCGTGCTCTGACATCTGCATCAGTGCCGCCTTTTTTGTCTATGATGCTCCCGAGATAGGTGAAGGACTCCACCTCCTCCAACGGGGTGCCAGCAAGCAAGACTGATTCTTCCCTGGTTGCGTTCAGCCTCATTGTCTTTGTTTTCTGTTTGTGAATGGTGAGGCCCACTTGGGACGAGATGTTGGCAAGCCTTGTGGTCTTGTCCTGCATTTGTTGATGAGTGTGGGACAGTAATGCCAAGTCGTCTGCAAAATCGAGGTCGTCAAGCTGTGTCCACAGTGTCCACTGTATTCCACTTCGTCTGTGCTCTGTGGTCATCTTCATGACCCAGTCTATGGCCAGTAGGAAGAGGAAAGGAGACAGCAGACACCCCTGCCTGACACCAGTACTGACCTGGAGCTCCCTGGTGAACTGCCCTTCGTGGATCACGCGACATGTCATGCCATCGTAGCTGCTCTTGATCAGGCGGACAAGCTTTGTGGGTACACCGTAGTGTCGTAGGAGTTTCCACAGAGTCTCTCGGTCCACACTGTCAAATGCTTTCTCATAATCCACAAAGTTGACGTACAGCGGGGAGCTCCACTCCAGAGACTGTTCCACGATGATGCGGAGAGTGGCGATCTGGTCTGTACATGATCGGTTTTTCCTGAATCCTGTTTGCTGGTCTCTTAGCTGGGGGTCAACGGAGCTCTTCATTCTCTCCAGGATGATCCTGTTGAAGACCTTTCCTGGTACTGACAGCAAGGTGATTCATCTGTAGTTGGAACACTTGCTGAGGTCGCCTTTCTTGGGAATCTTGATTAGGTACCCCTCCTTCCAGTCCGCCGGCATCACCTCCTCTTCCCAGATCTTTCCAAACAGTGGGTACAGCATCTCCACTGTTGTCTCTAGGTCTGCTTTCAGAGACTCCGCTGGGATGCCATCTGGGCCTGCTGCTTTGCCGTTCTTCAAAAATGCCACTGCTCTTCTGATCTCTTCCCGGCTGGGTCTGTCACAGCTGATGGGTAGGTCGGTCTCTGCCGGCTGGATGTCTGGGGAGTCGGGTGGGCTAGGTCTGTTCAGTAACTCTTCAAAATACTCGGCCCATCTGTCAAGTTGGTCTGCTCTGTCTGCAATTGGCTTTCCTTCTTTGTCTTTTACTGGTCTTTCTGTATGGCCATACTTGCCTGACAATCTTCTGGTAATGTCATAGAGCTGTTTCATGTTGCCGCTGCCTGCTGCCTTTTCTGACTCTGCTGCCAGGCTGTCTGTATAGGCCCTCTTGTCTGCCCTGATACTCCTCTTCACCTCGCGGTTGGCTTCCGAGTATTCCCCCTGTGCCCTTACTTTGGCTGCTCTCATGCGACTGTTGTTGACAACTGCTTTCTTCTGCTTCCTCACTTCTATCTTCTTCAAGGTCTGTGCCGACAGCCAGTCCTTGTGATGGTGTTTCCTGAACCCTACAGTGTCTTTGCAGGTTGAGTTCAGCGCCTCTCTAACTGCCTTCCACTGCTGCTCTGTGGTGACCGCCTCCTCTTCATTTACTAGCTCCTGTAGCGCTTGAAACCGGTTGGACATCACCAGTTTGAACTCTTCTCTCACTCCAGTTTCTTTCAGGGGGCCTACATTATAGCGCTGTCTTCTTGTTGTCTCTTTGCGGCTTTTCTTTAGCTTGAGCTTTATTCTTAAGGTAAGCAGATGGTGGTCAGAGACGACATCTGCTCCCCTCCTCACTCGAACATCTTGAAGGGATCTTCTAAATTTCTTGCTAATGCAGATATGGTCTATTTGGTTCTCTGTTGTATGGTCAGGTCAGACCCAAGTTGCTTTGTGTATTCTTCTGTGTGGGAAGATGCTGCCTCCAATGACAAGTCGGTTTAGAGCACAAAAGTCTACAAACCTCTCCCCGTTCTCACTCATCTCCGAGCCTAGTCCCTGTCTCCCCATCACCTCTTCGTATCCGGTGTTGTCCTCCCCTATTTTGGCATTAAAATCGCCCATGACGATGGTGATGTCTCGCTCCGCACATTTGTCCAAGGCACTCTGGAGTCGGTCGTAGAACTCTTGTTTCTCTTCCTCGTCACTGTCATTAGTGGGCGCATAACACTGGATGACGTTCAGCTTGAGCTTTTTCTTGGTTCTAAAGGCTGCTGTGATAATTCTTGGCCCAAGAGGTTCCCAGCCCATCAGCGCTCTCTGTGCCACTTGTGACAGCATGAATGCTACACCTTCTGTATGGGGGGCATTCTCCTCTTCATGACCTGAATACAGAATCATCTCCCCACTTAACAGCCTTTTCTGGCCAGACTGCGTCCATCTGGCTTCACTGATACCTAGCAGGGAAAGGTTGTACTTTTGCATTTCCGCTGCTATCTGGGCGGCTTTGCCGCTCTGGTACATGGTCTTGACGTTCCATGTGCCCATGGTTGTATCCCTGGATAGAGAGAGGCGGCTCGGTCCTGTGGCTTCCGAAGACTTCCGGCTTTCACCACAGGACGTCATAAGTCTTCTGGTAGAAGAACCTTCCTCCTCCAGGAAAGGAATTACTGTTAGTCTTTTCGTCGGCGTTTTTGTAGCTATTTCCTTTTTTGCAGGGTGGGGAAGCTACCCCCACGCCCAACCCCCTTACTAGGAGGACCAGGGGTTTTCTGTCGGGGTCACCTTCCCTTAGACCATGTTGGTTCACGGCACCTTATTTCATTCGGTGCACCCTCTCACGAGGGACCCCCTATCCACCACCCAGGGGACGCGCCTCAACGCCATATGGTCCCAGCGCGAGGATTCGCGACTTTAAAGGATTAAAATGATTTAAGGACAATTACACCACAGTTTATTTCATAATTTGTGTTGTAATTGTCCTAAACTATTTTTTTTCTCTCTTTGTAGGGTATTTCTTTACATTTTACACGCTTGGAACTAAACTGTTTGGTCTGGATTTCATCAGCAGAAGCAATATCAATATTATAATATATTGTTCACGTCAACGTCAACGTCATCATCTCCATATTGCCCATTTTAGTCTATTTGCATCTGCGTTTCTGTTGCATGTTTACGTTTCTTTACACGTTCGTTCGTGTAGTGTTAGTTCGTTCGCATATTCTTATCTTTCGATCATTTGCTTGATCGCTTGTTTGTTAGTTTGTTCTTTGTCGTGTCCATTTTCTCTACTTCCATCAACAGAATTGCAGACTCACATTACGAAGGAAGTCCCAACAAAGAAAGAAACACGCTTTTGTGATGTAATTGTCCTTTGTACGCGTGTTTCTTTCTTTGTTGGAAATTTCTTTGCAATTTGCACCCTCCGAAGTCTCATTTTTAGTCTGTATTTCACATTACAGAGGACCCAAAACTTCAAATCTGATTCCTCGCATAATCTCCCACTAGTACCAACGCTGCGAGACCGGCTGGCACAAGGGACACAACCGTTGTAAAACTGTCCCCCGAAAATTCCAACCCAAACACGAGTTCTGCAGCTTTGATTGTCTCGAGCTACACTAACAAGAAATTCGTGTAAACTTGAAGTGCAGACTACTAATAGTAACCCTCATCATTCGGAATACACCAGTGTGGGAAATACGTTTGGCTAAAATAGTTCAAGGGTAGTGCCAGAATAGTTTTTCGTCGCTAGGCGCCAAGCTATTCTGGCACCACCCTTGAACTAAAGCCATTGGTCTATATCCTTATCTGTAAGTACTATAATGTAGCTTGCATATGGCAGTGTACACATTTGAAGCTTTTAGCCTCAGTATCATATGGGTTAAATGCCTCGCTGCCAGGCTTCACAAATCGCGCGCCTGAAACGACTGCCCGCTTATCGACAAACACGTGAGGGACGCAGATGTAAATGCGGCAAAATTATGCACAGCGAACATCAGACTAACAAGAGACATAAATCCTAATGAGCCACCGCGACTGCGGGGACTCATGACGGTTTATGTCTTTTGCAGATGGGTAGCGTTCGTCTTGCTCCGGAGGTGAAGGGATTAAATGAGGCTGCTCTTAATCAGCAAGATAGATAGATTCTCATGTGCTTCTTAGGCTGCCGGGGTTTATGAGAATTATGCATCTTGAGAGATCATGGTAAACTTAATTCAGTACAAATATGCAAATAACAGATATGCCGATCTCTTACCATCCAGAGCTACAGGGTTTAATGAGCTTGCATGAGAATCAGTCCCTTTTCGTAGGTATGGTACGCTACGCTATTGTATTGTACTGTATTGTATTGTGTATTGTATTGTATTGTATTGTATTGTATTGTATTGTATTGTACTGTACTGTATTGTATATTGTATTTATTGTATTGTTTTGTGTTGTGTTGTATTGTATTGTATTGTGTATTTTATTGTATTGTATATTGTATTGTTGTATTGTATATTGTATTGTATTGTTGTATTGTATTGTTGTATTGTATTGTATTGTATTGTATTGTTGTATTGTATTGTATTGTGTTGTGTTGTATTGTCTTGTATTGTTGTATTGTATTGTATTGTGTTGTATTGTATTGTATATTGTATTGTATTGCATGTTGTATTGTATTGCATTGTATATTGTATTATTGTATTGTATTGTATTGTATATTGTATTGTTGTATTGTATTCTATTGTATTGTATATTGTATTGTTGTATTGTATTATATTTTATTGTATTGTATTGTTTATTGTATTGTTGTATTGCATTGTATTGTACTGTATTGTATTGTATTGCATTGTATTGTATTGTATTGTATTGTATTGTATTGTATTGTATTGCATTGTATTGTATTGTATTGTATTGTAAGGCGTCTCCGAGGCGCATGTATCCATCTATTTTAAGAAGCTAAATGTTCCTCAGGGTTGGAAGCTGGAACTTTGAAAGCCTGCTACTACTAAGCGCTACTTTATGTGTAAACCTCAACCATGCTAATAACATCGCTTCATGCTATAATTTCTGTTTAGATTCCGCATTCCTTAATGGACCTTCTCGTTTCGAATAGTGGAGATGGAAATTTTATAGTGCGTCCTACATAGGACGGACGGGCATCACTGGTCCTCATCCATCTCCTAAATCTCTCACGTGCTGGCTCCAAGCGCCACACCCTGGCAAACCACCTCAGCTGGTGGGCTAAACCACGTGAGGGGGTGGTGTTCACATTGCACCACTAGGCGGATGAGCTGTTTCTGACAGCCAACGGCTAGAGGACGGAGGAGATCAGGTTGGATCCAACGGCCAAATGTGGGGGAGTAAACCCTTCAAATCAGGAGTGGAGCCCCGAAGGCAGACAGTTGCCTGTATTCACGCACTGTTCTGGCAGCTCCTGCAGCCAAACTGGTGCCAAACGTACTGCTTTGCATTCCTTTGGATACATCAGCGAGGCCGAGAGGGGGATCTTGACGACTGGGCACCCCATGATCTCCATACACTTCGCCCAGTCTTGCGCCCTGGAGAGGTCACTCCAGTGACTGACCCAGCAAGCGCATATACTCCATTGTCTTCCGAGACAGGATGCCAAACAGTGCGCACTCGACGATTATCCTTCACGATTAGCCCAGTAGGTCACGTTACATATTCAAATGAGGTAGGTGAGGCAGTATGAGGACCGGTGTTTAAAAAAAAAAAATCTTCAGCCTTCTTTGGCATTTTGTACACAGGCAGTATGCTGTAATTTGCTTAAAAACTCTTGATAGATAAGCAAGTGGCATGTTTGGTGCTTTGATTCATACCAGCCTTGGCTTAACCAGCGGACTCTTTTTGGCCTAGTTTGAGTTGCCAAGCGGATGGTGATTTGAGGTGTGTACCAGTTTTGGCTACGCTTGGATGGAGGGTTGGTACAGAATCATGTTGATAGCCAGGAAATGAGACGGGTGATGTCCTTTTTTGGATTTTGTACATGGCAAATGTGCAGCAAGTAGGCGTTAGTGTTGTTTAGGGGATTACAAAAATTAGGGGATGACTGGGACAGACTAAGGCTAAGGCATTTTAACAGATGGGACTGCAGGGGAGGCCCGCTGTGTGCTTTGACCAGTAGCAACACGTCTTGGGCCAACGGTGACCGCAGTAAGCCCGCGCACAGCCGTGCGCGAGCCCACTGCGGCCGTCGTGGGCCCGAGGAAATTTTCTTACTGGGTATGCGTGCTGTACACACGATGGCGAAACAGGCACCGAAAACGGTATCTGACCGTAAATTTGACCAGATGGGATGAGGAAAAAGCAACATCCCATTCCTGCCTATCAGGGAACCTGGAGCCATTTGCATGAGCGAGCTTAGTCCTGCACCAGCCACTAAGCAAGGTGCGCCGCTAAGGCGGCGCACCTTGCTTAGTGGCTGGTGCGGGACTAAGCTCGCTTATGCAACTGGTTCCCGGGGTCTTACGAATGCCAGGGCAGCGCCTTGTCCACCGAGCTACGTATATGCTTTCTGAGACGACCCCTCTCAATGAGGGCGATTAAGCAAGAGGCATAGATTTTCATGAGCCTTTAAAGGCTGCAGAGGCTCATAAAATTTCTGCTTCTAGTGAATGGAAAATCAGACCAAAATGGTGTCTGCCAAACGTGCAAAATGCAGAGAAGAATTCAACGGATAAAGACGTGTACAATCTGTCTGTGTGTCTGTGTGTCTGTTTGTCTGTCTGTCTGTCTCTGTCTCTGTCTCTCTCTCTCTCTCTCTGTCTGTCTGTCTGTCTGTCTGTCTGTCTCTCTCTCTCTCTCTCTCTCTCTCTCTCTCTCTCTCTCTCTCTCTCTCTCTCTCTCTCTCTCTCTCTCTCTCTCTCTCTCTCTCGCTCTGTACGTGTTCGTGCGTGTGTACGTGTAATTTTGTTTTTCTGTCAATTTTCGGGTTAATTTGTTTGTTTGTTTGTTTGCTTGTTCTTTGGTTTGTTTCTTGTCTCTGTGTTGTTATTGTTGTTTGGTTGGTTGTTTGGTTGTTTGGTTGGTTGGTTGGTTGGTTGGTTGGTTAGTTGGTTGGCCGGCTGGTTGGTTAGTTGGATAGTTTGTTGGTGTGCTTATTTGTTTCCCTTGTGTGCCTTATGCATGCTTGTTTTTCTGTTTGTGCCTTTGACTGTGCGTGTAATTGTGCGGCCGTGTGACTGTGCATTTGTGTTTTCGTCCGGTAAAAAGGAGGAATAGGCAGTGGTAAGGGAGTGTTAGCAGTCGCCCTTTTTCACAGGTCTTGATTAGTGACGTTTCGGATTTCACGAGATATTTTCGTCCATTGTTGACCGCAAGATAGAGACGATGCCGTTGGTCGTTTTTATCACGTGACAAGCGGAGGAATCTGCCCAGGCAAAGTTGCGAGGCAACTAATGGAGAGGCGGGCAGTCCATTGACATGAAGAAAGAAAATACATCACGACTGAGGAAAAGGTACCATGTGTTACTGCGACCACCGAGCAGCTTTAGCCACATCTGTTGCCAGGCCACTAACACTGTTAACCCTCTGGCTGTCGGTAGCGCTTTTTTGTCGTGATAATTCCGACAGGAATCATCACGACAAAAAGCGCTACCGACAGCCAGCGGGTTCAAGACCTAGCAAACATGTGTGTGCAACTGTTTGGTGATGTTGGGCCGTACTGAGCGATGCGTTTCGTGCTCACACTGCAGCATAACGAATCAAAGTCAATACGGCTGAATAAAGGAGATATAAAGTGTGTAGTGGTCTCTATTTTTGGACCATACCACAGTGCACACACATGTTACTTGACTGTGGAATTGTGGAGAATACCATTGATCAGCCCCCATTTTTTAAATAAAAAGAAGAGGGACCAAACAAAAGAACGAACGTAAGAACGTACGAACGTAAGAACGATCTAACGAATGAATGAATGAATGAATGAATGAATGAATGAATGAATGACTCAATCAAGCAATCAATCATTCATTCAATCAATCAGTGAGTCAGTCGGTTAGTCAGTCAGTCATTCAATGAATGAATCACTCAACCCATCAACCAACCATTCAATCCATTCCTCAGTTCAAAGAACTTCAAATCACTTGACAAATAACACTCCCTCAAAAAGCAGTTACAAAAGCCATCCTGTAACGCGCGTACCGGAAGGACATGTGAGACTTATCGCCCCTATGACAAGCAGGCGATGCGCAGACATCCAAAGATAGATATATGCTCTTTACGGGTGGAGGCACAATTTCACGGGTGCCCGGTCCGACACGGCGAGGATTAGATTCGCCCTGAGATTACATTCCACCCAAGAACTCCCCATTATCTCCAACAAACGCAGACGTTGGACAGGCGTTTTTTTCTACCTCTGACAGGCGTATCCCTGTACACTAAAGATTGTCGGGCCGAAGTCGGCCGCAGTGGGCCCGCCCACTGTCGCAATGCGGCCCACTTCGGCCCGGATCTTTCCGCACTGGGATTGGACTAGAATCTTTCATTCACGAAAGAAGATTCCATGTGGTGGCCCAGTAAGCAAATTGTCCACCGGTTGACGTCGGTTGTCATTTCCCCGCGTACAGCGGAAATATGCTCAGTTCTTATTATTTATTTTTTGTTGTTGTTCCCTCTGGAGTTGTCGCAAAATATCTTATTGAGGCATGTTGCTGAATGCAAGTGTTCATGAAGTACACAGCCAATCTTGAGTCTCAAAGCTTAGATCATTCATTCATTCATTCATTCATTCATTCATTCATTCATTCATTCATTCATTCATTCATTCATTTATTCATTTATTAAAATAAATAAATAAATAAATAAATACATAGTCTCCTCATATAGCAATCTAATCCGCAATGGTTGCAGCTTGTTTGCAGAAATCACTGAGAAATCTATGCCTGCCTATTGCAAAAAGCCAGACACATTTACATATGTGTTTTCCCGACAGGGTGAAATCATCAAGGATTAGACGGCGGATGAGATTACTCCGTCTGGGAGGACCAAGGAGGGCAACTGGCGTGTTAGAGCTGATCCCGCGTGACGGGACGACGGGGCTTGACAGCCACAGTGTAACGGAGTCAAAAGAGGATTATGGGGAAAGAGGGTCGCGATAGTACAAAGGTGTTGTGAGAGCACACAGCAAACTTCGGATGTAAAAACAACGCAAGGGAAATGCTCTTCTTTGTAGTTAAATCTCAAGTTTACTACAGTCGACTTCGCTTATAACAAACTCGGATATAACAAAAGTCAGTTATAACAACACTTTTTCAGAGGTCCCCCGGGACCTCTGAAAAAGTGTTGTTATAATCGACTTTTAGTATATCCAATCCTTCTGTGTCAATTACTTTTTTAAAGAAAACTTCGGTTATAACAAACCTCCCCCCCCCCCTCCACCCCCTCTAAAAAAATTTAAAAATAAAATAATAATAATAATAAATAAATAATTAACATAAAAGTAAGAATAAAAGTTTTATTCTGTTTTCTCTTTCCCGCAAACTGTTGCTTCGAGTCCCTTCGACTTGCTTTCCTTTGCTTTGTTTCATTTCCTTTTTCTTCGCGTCGTTTGGTTCATTTTGTCACTTTTTGTTACGTCTCGTTTTTTTAAAACAATCTTTGGCTTAGACGTTTCGTTTCGCTTCAATTCGTTTCGTTTTATTCTTCCTTTCTCTGTCTCTGTCTCTCTCTGTCTCTGTCTCTCTCTCTGTCTCTCTCTCTCTGTCTCTCTCTCTGTCTCTCTCTCTCTCTCTCTGTCTCTCTCTCTGTCTCTCTCTCTCTCTCTCTCTCTCTCTCTCTCTCTCTCTCTCTCTCTCTCTCTCTCTCTCTCTCTCTCTCTCTCTCTTCAGATTTGTTTGTTTTGCTTACTTGTCCGAGTATTGGCACAAGTCACATTTAGTAAGTGATCTTCTGTCTGGTGTTGGTTTGTATGCAAAATCCGATAAGTTTTCTTTCCCTCTGGTGATGGTCAAACAGCGATAAATCCCACACCTCTACCCCTCATTTAACCACCGCGTGCCACGCCACCCCGCCCTTGCCCTCAGGCACACATTTTTTCCACCTAAAAACGACAATTGTCGTATTTTGCCCATAACCAGGTTATGATGTACAATGTTTTGCATGTAGTACATCATGTCTAATACGTGAGTTATGTGACTAGGACATGACCAGCGAACAGAAAATCCGTGTCCCGAGCCAGACTCGACGGAGACTAGACTGACCGCGCCATGACAAACTGGCCGCAAGGTCGAACACTCGGACAAGACAGAACGGAACATGTCACCTAGTGAGTGACGTAGCGCGCGCCAGAAAACTGAAGTGAGGTTACGTTTAACGTCGAACGACTCCTAACAACGAACGAGAGTGAAGTCACAACTTCTACCATAAGCGTAGATAACACTCCTAACATCTCAAAGAGGCATAAATCCTCATGAGCCCTCCGGGCTCATGAGGATCTATGCATCTTGGAGATGTTTGAAGTGTTGTCTATGAGTCTGGTGCACACTGATTATCAGCCGTGACTTGGCTCTCGTTCGTTGTCGGTAGTCGTTCGATTCAAACAAAACCTCACTATACCTCTCAGAGCAAAAGGGACACTTCTTAACGTGTAAGACCCTACAAAAAAAAAAAGAAACACGTTCAGAAAGGACAAATACAACACAAGTTATTTAAACTGTGTTTTTCCTGTCTCTTCTCAGTGCGTTTAATTCCTTCTTCTTTAGAGAAAATCGGAACAATTGCAAAGACAATTACGTAGCTATTGATGTAAGGCACCTTAAAGTACCATTACGCATAAATTTGAAGAAACATTTCAGCACCATTTGTGTTTGTTATTGCATGTCAACACACCTAATGAACTTTAACAGTAGTTTGGACATGCAGCAAAAGTACACAAGTAACTGCACTTATTTATTCTGCGCGGCCGTTAGCCTGGCAATCTATTTTTAGCTGTTTCTCTTACTGAAAACGTTTTACTTCTAGAACGGAGTGAAGTCCTTGTCAGGTTATTTGATATATAAAGACGATGTTTGCTGAATTGGATTGCCCTGTGTCTAAATGAACCATAGCTAGAACTGTGTGTAGCGTTTCGTAACCATCTGTTACAGAAATGTATCTTTGAACAGTTACGGCGGTAGTGGGCCTTTAAATGCGTCAAAGTAAAACTTTGCAAATGAAGCACTCAATCTTTAACTCATTCTACCCCAGACACACCACAGCAAGATAAGGATCGACCATGATAGTTCAAGGGTGATGCCAGAATAGCTTGGCGCCTGTGGGCGCCAAGCTATTCTGGTATCACCCTTGAACTATCATAGTCGATCTGTGTCCTGCACTGCAATGCTCTCTTCAGAGAACAACGGCAACATCTGGGGATTTCGGTGTTGGGGTAGAATGAGTTAAATACGACAAGGAATTCACCTCTTGACTGTTATTAACGATACCGTTCGACGGGAAAGACACGTAGGTAGCTATGCATCTTTTTCCGACCAGCGGTGTCGTTAGTAGTAAGCAAGGGGTTAACTCTTTCGAGACGTGCCGCAACCGGATTCGCGGCTTTACGCCGCGAATCCGGTTGCAGCACGTCTCGAAAGAGTTAAAGCGATCTTCTCCATGGCGGGCTTAGACTGCTAAAATTCGTCCATACAACGGGGTATCAGTGTTGTCATGCCTCAACGATGAATAATCTACCCTTCTTGTTTATAATCCTCGTAAGCTGACACACTTATTAGATGTTCCCACTGCTTCTAACGGAAAGAACTCTCCTGCGTAGAATGGAGATGAAGAGCAGAAAAGCCTTCGATTTTACTACATTTACACGTTACAAAGTTAACCATTATGTCCAGCATTATTTGACATACTAACAACACTTATTCAGACGATATTGCGAACTAATAACCTTTTACTGCCTTGAGAAGATCGCTTAGAAGAAGATAAGCTTGTGTTAGAAAAAAAAAATGCACTCATTGCTCTGTAGATGCACTCATTGCCCTAAGAACCTTTTCGCTCGTTACTTATAATGTACTGCAACCATCTCCCGCTGTGAGTGACAGCCGCGACACGATCCTGCCACTACTGGATCCACTATCAATGTACGGGGTGATGTCCCATGCTAACTTTTCATTCCACAGTCATGTCACTTGTCATGATAATTAGCATAGATGTTCATCTGCTCCTCGCAACCAGTTTGCGAAAGGACATGGTGATCTATGCCTCCTGCGGCAAGAATCGTGCAACATAGGTATGTACCTTTCATCGTAGGTGAAGTATACAATGGTTTTGCTAAAGTACAGTGAACAACCCAGCTGCAAGAAGCATAGATCTTCATGCGCCCCCGCAATCGCGGGGGCGCATGAAGATCTATGCTTCTTGCTACGAGCAATTTAGTCATATTCATTTCTCATCGTAGGTACAGCGCACGATGGACAAGCTAACGCACCGTTCATGAGTGATGCCCCCTGCTAACTTTTCATAGTCGAATTATGTCCCTTTACTTATTCTTCATATCCGAGTGATGTCCCTTTACGAGCTGTTTATCCTTCGCGCTACATATTTACCACGTAAATGGATGAAAGTGTTGAGTATACGTCGGAAGGTTTATGTGACAGAAGTAGTCCCGACCAGAGCCCGAATCAAAGACGAGGATCTAACGGATAGCAGCGCACATCAACGCCATAATTGTCGGCGTCTGTCACGTGAACTAAGGGCGGGCCACTCTCCGAACAAGATGTGACTGACTTTAAGTGTGACGGTGATCCCATTTTCTGTGGATATTTACTGGTTTTTGTTGAAGCAGTTTTTTAAGGCACCTTCTCATTTGAACGCCCGAAACCCCTCATTTACCCTCATTGTATACCCCCACCCCCACCCCTTTTTTAACTATCACCACAACGACAATGACGACAAGACGCCCATACCTACTATGCCCAATTACTTGTCTTGTTCTCTGTAAATGGAAATTAATCAATTTAAAAATAAAATAAAAAACAAAACATTCTTGTCATTACTGTTGCTTGTTTCCATTTATGTTATTGTCCTCTGTGTGTTACCCTTCTCTTAACCCACTACATCCTGAGGCTGATAGTTTCTTAAATTGCTTGTTGTCCCATGAAGCCTACATCACAGATTAGGAGATAGGTCAAGCATTTTAGTTCAAGGGTGGAGCCAGAATATCTTGGCGCGTTAGGCGCCAAGCTATTCTGGAATCATCCTTGAACTATACTGATCAGCAGAAGAAACGCGAAGTAGCCCCTTCAAATCACATTTAATCCAACATTTGAAAGTCGATTTCGGACAAACCATACAACGGATGTTATCAACATTTTTAGGAATGAAATCATGGACACCAGCGTAATCAGTGTGGAAGTTTATTATGTATTTGGAGCAAGCATGGCACAGCACAAAGTCAAAATGGCGTGTGACCCACATTGGCGTTGATGACGGCTTGGCAGCGTCGGCGCATAGAGTGCTTCAGGCGTTGACAGCTGCCCTGGGGATGTTGTTCCAGACCTGCACAATGGTATTCTCCAGTTCTGCGGCTGTCGTTGGTATGGGGCGTACAGCGTTTACCTCCCTTTGCAGCTGGTCCCAGAGATGTTCGATGGATTGAGGTCCGGGCTGAGGGCAGGCCAGGGCATGACTGGGATATTGCGCTGCTGCAAGAATTGCTGGGTGATACATGCAGCGTGTGTACGCGCATTATCTTGCTGCAAGATGAAGTTTCTGCGTCCCTGAGAAAATGCCAGGACATATGGGTGTAGTACATGGTCAGTAGCGCTGAGCTGTGATGCCATTTCCGCGACCTGGTACGAGTCCTCGGAAGAACACAGGTCCTACTGTCTGGTTCAGTGTAATTTCACCCCAAATCATCACGCTTGGCTGGCCCCAGGCATTGTTCTCAGGCACACAGCCATCAGCATAGCCTTCATCCCTTCTCCGCCACACTCCTATGCGCCCATCTGCATGAATGGTGCAGTAGCGGCTCTCATCCGTGAACAGGACGTTCTGCCACTGTAGCCAGGTCCAGTCGAAATGAGCCTGTGACCACTGTAGGCGTGCACGTCGATGACGGTCAGTAAGAACAGGTCCACGGGCTGGACGGCGGTTGTGCAGATTATGTTCCTCTAGCCATCGTCGCACTGTCTGGCCACTGATGGGTGCCTGGTGGTTGCCGATAACTTCTCTTGCTGTTTTCTCGGCCGGCTGAAAACGATTTCGCACGTGAGCCCGGAAAACGTGGCGGTCTTGCCGTTGAGTTGTCACAAGTGGTCGTCCGCTTCGGGGAGCGTCAGCAGGACCCGTTGGCATGATAGCGTTGGTGCAGCCCTGTAAATGGTCGAAATGTGACATCTAAAGGCCACTGCCACAGCTTGTGGATATTCTCTGGCTTCCAAACGCCCAAAAGCTCGTTCTCGTTGGGGAGCACTAAGTCTTGGCATGGTTGATGTGGCAACGGCAAAAGTGTCAGAAAGCGTAACACTGCTGAGTTTTTATTGCCTTGCATTGCTGAACAAAGTTCATGACCCAACATCACTCTGCAGTGTATGCACGTGCGTGGAAAGCATGCCGCCGTGAGATGGCCTTAGTTGCCTGCTCGGCGTTAAACCCAAATAACTAACTGGAAAGCATACGCCGTGCGTCCTAACCAATACGGGTGCCTCGTGCACAGAGAGAGTAACACGGTTACTACAGTACGGTGACTGCATGCTTACATGTTGTTGCTCGTTCACTGGCTATCAAAAATAGTGTAACTTGTATTTTCGTGGAGTTATCATACAAATACAACATACACTCGAATTCGCGTTTCTTTTGTTGATCAGTATATCTTATGTCAAATGAATTTCAAGCAATGGTTGTATTGGAATGAAAATGGTTAAGAAAATAAGAATTGTCTTCACTTTTTTACTGGACCACTATAATTAAAAGTAAATGATCATATTTATTATCATAATAAGTGCCGTTTCGAAAAAGAAAAAAAAAGAATCTACATTTTTGGTTAATTGTCTGCTTAGCAAACAAATAAATACTCCACAAAATTTCAGCGAAACGAAGGACTCAGAACATATAAATAAATGGGTTACCCCTTTTCATCCAGATACACTAACTAATGCTTGAAATTAAACTTGACTAATAGCTCAAGGGTGGTGCCAGAACAGCTTGGCGTTCAAGTGCCGAGCTATTCTGGTACCACCCTTGAACTAAAATGTTTGATTTATCTCTGTAATATATCCTTCAATGAGCAATAAGCAAATTATTTTTCAAAATCAGCCTCAGGATGTAATGGGTTAAACACAGTTTATTCTGCAAACTATTGGTGCTTGTGACGGATCCCGGTAAGTCCTCGGACCATATCCCAGTACGCAATAAGTCCACAGGCCGACGTAAGCTGCAGTTTGCTCACGCACAGCCGTGAGCGGGCTATCTGCGGCTGTTGTCGGCCTATGACCCATTGCGTGCTTAGAGAAGGCAATTTGTTCTGTGTACATATGTTTAAAGTCACAACGTCATTACGGTTGATCGACGAAACACCGAGACTGAAAGTCAACACATATTTATCTCTTTCATAACTTAAATATATATTTTTATAAAATAATAATAATAATAATACCGTTATTATATAGGCGCTTTTTCTCAATTTTTGGAGCAAATCGACTCAAAGCGCCGCGAACTGAAACCCAACACGCACACTCACGTAACAGACACAGATTTACGCCATTTAAGACAAACACAGTACATGACAGACGAAGGGCCAGTTCAGCTACTGAAGTTACAGAGATTTTTGATCGCTTGTATTTGAAATTTGTAAAGTGGCCTGAAACCGGTAACAAAGTGTGGGGGGTGGGAGGGAGGGATGGAGGGGTGTCTATAAACATTTTAATGTCACAGTATGGTGCCTGCAAACTTTTATCATAATTATCTAAACTGCATATTCATACTATTGTTGTTCCACTAACTGGGCAGTGTATATGTGGGAAGGAGTTAGTTACTTGGGTTTAACGCCGAGCAGGCGACTAAGGCCATCTTAAAGCGGGTACGGAGAAGGAGGGAGGGGGTGAATATGGTACTGACAAGAAAAAAATAAGGAAAAATACCCAGCCCCTCCAAACACACACACACACACACACACACACACACACACACACACACACACACACACACACACACACACACACACACACACACACACACACGCTTCCCTCACCCCACGCATCACGACTCTGCAGTACGTTCATACAACAATCTCTGCCAATCTGTCTATCTGTCTGTCCGCCTCCCTCCCCTATTCTCCCACCCCCACCGCTCTCTCTCTCTCTCTCTCTCTCTCTCTCTCTCTCTCTCTCTCTCTCTCTCTCTCTCTCTCTCTCTCTCTCTCACTCACTCTCTATCTCTCACTGCCCCTCCCTCTCCACCCTCCATACCCTCACTGTGCAAACAGTATAAAGACATCATTTGAACCCTTTCGCTGCGATAAAAGGTAAATAGGGTCCAACTGCAAGAGGCATAGATCCTCATGAGCCCCCGCGAATGCGGGGGCTCATGAGGATCTATGACTCTTGCTGAGATTAGTTTGTATCCATGTCCTTTGGACGGTTATGGCTTTTGGTCGGTGAATCAACAAAGATTCCTGCGACGAAAATGTACGTCTACTGGCAGGGAAAGGGATAATTGGTAGTAATCACAGTATCGTAACTGTACAATAAACTTGTTTGCTAATTGGCACGCTCCCGGCCGATCTGTTCTATATACCTGTACAAATAGGAATTTGTACCCCGCCCCACCTCCCCCCCCCCCCCCAAAAAAAAAAAAAAAAAAAAAAAAAAAAAAAGTCATGAAAAACTTGTTCAGGTCCTTTTGGACTCAGGATTGCAAGTGCTTGAAAAGATCTTTTCAAATGTTACATAAAGTATAACGAAAAGAAAATAGACTTGTTTTTATTACATCTTCAATAATTAACGACAAAATTGCTTTAACTTTACAGTCGCCAAAAGCCGATCGCACGAACTCAATAAAGACAAAACACAAATAGACCTTAACTGCGTTTGCTAAATGTCATGCCTGAAAATATTTAAGTAGCAACCATTATCCTTAAAACGTTATTTCGTGAATTTTCAATTCGGGAGTTCTTATACATTTCCAGTCAGGCTGTGAGGGCAAGTGTGTTATAACAATAGCTATTAGTAGGTGCTGCTGTGAACTTTTCTTGTCGTTACATATTAATTTGAGGAGCACTGAAAAAATTCATGAAATTTACAGTTACACTGTATTCACAAATTTAAACATCTATTTGTACGGGTGGCCAAGGACAATTCTGCATTTGCTTTCTTCTGCGCATCGAGACTGCGGTTTCACGATGGCATTATCCTTATCAAGTACTGGTAAGTTTTCAGAACCGGCCATTACAAATGCAGTTGTAGTAGTAGTAGTATATGTAGTAGTATGTAGTAGTTGTAGTAATAGTAGTAATATTTAGTTGGCTGGTTGTAGACCTAGATTGCATAACGTCTCGACAGAAACGAGACTTTTCAGAACGTGCGTACGCTGCTTGCAGGAGGAAAAAAAAAAAACCACCACATAATAATTAATGTATGTCGCCAACCGGTCTGATTAGCTAAATAAACCTAAGACATGCCAGGGACGCTTACTTTCATGAAGATTTAACGAAAACAAAGTGTGGACAAGATGGGATGAACCATAACCTAAAAAGACCTTTGTCAGACTGGGGTGGGGGAAGTAGTAGTAGTAGTAGTATAAAATAGTAGTAGTAGTACTGCCGCAGTAGTTGAGCTAAATATCTTTTCTTTACAGGACATGTCTTTAAGTGAATGGTTATTTAGTAACACTGCAATATTACACGTAGTAATAAAAAATATTATTATTACTTTTATAATAAAAATATGCTGTTATTATTATTATTATTATTATTATTATTATTATTATTATTATTATTATTATTATTATTATTATTATTATTATTATTATTATTATTATTATTATCTAATTAGCAGTTTCGTTTATTCGCGTATTGCACAGCGTATACTCCATATCCTTTTTTGTACAGGAAACTTCTCAAGAAACCAGTCATTTATCGAAAATAAAAGCGACCCTGCACATCCGGTATACAGCTCTTGGCTTCTGATCTCGGACAGCGAACAAGTCTTGGCCAATACAATACAGACCATCATTACCTACCTGCTGTTGGCTTTCTCTCTCCCTCTGTCAATCACCAACATCGCTGTTTATCTGCAGAGGAACATGAGAAGTGCTACAAGCAATTACGTGGTGGGACTGAGTACTGCAGAATTCATCTACGTGCTTCTTGGAATTGTCTTTTCTCTCTTGGAGCGCGCTATCGAGGATCGATTCAACAGTTTTTGGTACTGGACAATTTACATCTACGTAGTGTCGTATCTGTCAAGTGTTGCGATCAGGGGGTCCTACATTGTGATGTGTTTGGTGTCCGTTGACAGACTGCATGCAGTTGCTCGCCCTTTGCACGTGCAGACTTTCTTTTTGTCCAAACACCCAGTAGGATGCACTCTTACAGCGTTCGCAGTGACGGCGCTTTGGCATGTGTACATACTGGCACGGACACACGTTGTCAAGACATTTGATGTGAAGAGGGGTATTTTCGTATACAGGCCTGTGGGAACGGCTCTGTATGTGAGTAACCCACAAATCAACGATGGTTTCAGTGTAAGTGCCAAAATTGTACTGTGTTACGTCGCTTTAACACTGCAGATCGTTCTCAATGTTTTGACTATCTGGGCTCTGCGGCGTCACACCATGGCGACCAAGCACATGCAGATGTCAACCAATGAGGAGAAGAAACGGCTTAGAGAGCGAACTTTAACCGTAACCATTCTAGCTGCCACCATCTGTTACGTGACGCTATCTCTACCATACGCTTTTCATAACCTAATGTTTACCATTTTCCCGGAATACATTGGGAGATATTTAAACTTTTATCAAATAATGACATATCTAACCTACAATTTTAATCTATTAGCTTGTGGCATAGATTTCTTTTGTTTCTTTACACTGAGTACAGCTTTTCGGAATACTTTCTATAAACTGTTTGGTTGTCGAGCAAAACCTAGCAAAATTCATAGAGGTGAACAAGAAACTGAGTTAGGCGATTTGTCCAAGATGGAACAACCTCGTTCTCAGAAATGAAATGAAGTGGTTGCCCTCTGATCCCGTTTGCAATCTTCTTGCTGGATCTAATTACCTCCCCAGTAGCAAAGCGCCTTCGGGCCTACGAAGGCTGCAGTAGGCCCGCGCACAGACGTACGCGGGCCCACTGCGGCCCTAGATAATGGGCTGTGGAACGATGCATTGGTCTTCTCTTGCTATTTTCGTTTTGGTCGACCCTATCTGCGGGAGTCCTCGATGCGTCCAGTTCCACAGGAGCGGCCTTTTTGCTAGATTATGACTGTATTGCCCACCACCACAAACGCCATCTTTCAGCTAAGCAAGGACTATGCTTAACCTAAAAGGTTTAGCGACCGACGTACAACCATTTTGTTGAAGATCCACATTAGGAACTCAATGCCTTCTTATGAATTCGAACAAGTGAGTGGAATTCATAGTCAGGGATCGATTCAGTCTTGCATGTAGACTTTGTAGATTTGATGCAACATCGCCATGGTGCATGTGGTAGTTGGATACATTTTTTTAACCGTTTTTGCTGAGTTTTCAACGTTTCACAGTGGGATTATGCTGCAGATTTTGCAGTCACACCATAGTCTGATTACGATCACCATAACTGTGAAGTTTGGTTGATCGTCTATCCTCTCTCTTGGCTTTGACTTCGCGAACGAGGATTTTATAGGAGTTGCCCACGACGTCTGCAGGCTTGTTCGTGGCTGCGGAGGCCAATCCGAGACAGGCAGGTTCGACCGCAGTGGCTGCAGGGGAAGGTCTGGCCAGGGTTCTGAGCTGCGGCATCTCTGTTTTTTATCCTGAGCCGCTTGTCCTTAAGGCTAGCTCTGCGAGAGTCCTCAAAGGAGACAGCTGCCTTGTAAATGGTGGAGCGCCAGGTGTCACGGTCCGCAGCAAGCGAAGACCACTGGTGGTGGTCGATTTGGCAGGCACTAAGTGACTTCTTGAGACAGTCTTTGTATCTCTTCTTTGGTGCCCCTCTGTCACGGTGTCCAGTAGCAAGCTCGCCGAACAGGGTGATCTTTGGTAGGCGATGATCCTCCATCCTGGAGACATGCCCCGCCCAGCGGAGCTGTGTCCGCAGCAGCAAAGCCTCGATGCTCACAGTTTCAGCCTGTTCAAGGACCTCGACGTTGGTGACATAGTCACTCCAGTGAATGCCCAGGATGATACGCAGGCAGCGCTGGTGGAAGCGTTCGAGGAGTCGTAGTTGGCTGCGGTAGAGGGCCCAGGACTCGGAACCATACAGCAGGGTGGTGAGGACCACAGCTCTGTACACGCTGATCTTGGTGCCTGTTTTCAGCTGTTGATTGTGCCACACCCGCTTGAAAAGTCGCCCGAAAGCACTGTTCGCTTTTGCCAGCCTGCTGTCAAGCTCCTTGTCCAGCTTGGCGTCCGACGTGATAATGCAGCCAAGGTAAGTAAACTGGTGCACTGACTTTAGTTCAGACTCGCCAATGGTGATGTGAGGAGGGCGATACACTGTCTTGGGTGCCGGCTGATGGAGGACCTCTGTCTTTTTCAGACTGACCTCGAGTCCAAAGAGCTGGGCAGCATCTGCGAAGCAAGACGTGATGCGCTGCAGGGCTCTCTCTGTGTGTGCAACGAGGGCAGCATCATCAGCAAAAAGCAGCTCACGAATCAGTTGGTCTAGGGTTTTCGTGTGGGCCTGCAGTCGTCTGAGGTTGAACAGACTGCCATCGAGACGATACCTGATGTACACTGCATCGTCATCATCGAGGTCCACTGTGGCCTACTTCAACATCATGCTAAAAAAGATGGTGAAGAGGGTCGGTGCCAGCACGCAGCCCTGCTTTACGCCGTTGAGAATAGGGAATGGTTCTGAGAGGTCATTGTTGAGTCTGACCTGGCCTTGCTGGTCCTCGTGTAGCTGGACAATCATGTTGAGGAACTTTGGGGGACAGCCAAGTCGCTCCAGGATCTGCCACATGCCTTGCCTGCTCACAGTGTCGAACGCTTTTGTTAGGTCGACAAATGTTACGAACAGCCCTTTGTTCTGCTCGCGGCACTTCTCCTGTAGCTGTCTCAGCACAAAGACCATATCGGTGGTGCTCCTGTTTGCTCTGAAGCCACACTGGCCCTCTGGGAGTTGGTCTTCAGCGATGGCAGGTACCAGCCGATTCAGGAGCAGCCTTGCAAGGATTTTCCCAGCAATGGACAGCAGGGTAATTCCCCGATAGTTGGAACAGTCAGACTTCTCGCCTTTGTTCTTGTACAGGGTGATAACGACTGCGTCACGGAGATCTTTTGGTAGTGTTCCTTCCTCCCAGCAGCAGAGAAAGAGGTCATGGAGCTTGTTGTGCAGTGCTGTGCCTCCATGTTTCCAGATCTCTGGCGGTATTCCATCAATGCCTGCTGCTTTGCCACTCTTGAGCTGGTGGATGGCTGTGAGGGTCTCTTCAGCGGTGGGCGGTTCGTCCAATTCAACCTTTACTGGGAGGTGTGGGATTTGTAGGACGACTGCTTCTTGAACAGTGCGCTCAGCGCTAAAGAGGCTCTGAAAGTATTCCGACCAGCGGTTCAAGATGGAGGTATTATCTGTGAGGAGTGCCTGGCCATTCGCGCTTCGCAGGGGACTTTGTACCAGGTGCCTGGGGCCATACACTGCTTTCAGTGCTTCGTAGAAGCCCCTGTAGTCACTATTGTCAGCACAAAGCTGGGTCCTCTGTGCAAGTCTGGTCCACCACTCATTCTGGAGATCTCTGAGCTTGCGCTGGAGACTGCTGCAGACGAGGCGGAAGGCAGACTTCTTCACAGGGCAGGAAGGCTGGGCTAGGTGGGCCTGATGGGCGGCTCTTTTTTTTGCTAGGTGTTCCTGGATCTCTACATCGTTTTCGTCAAACCAGTCTTTGTTCTTCTTTCTGGCGAAACCCAAGACTTCTGCAGAGGATTTTGCAATAGCAGTTTTCAGTTGTTCCCAAAGTGTTTCAGGGGAGGAGGCTACTGGGTCCGCTGTGTCTTTGAGCCTGCGCTGTAAATCTGACTGAAAGGCAGCTTTCACATCGTCACGCTGAAGGCTGGCAACATCAAGCTTTTTCTTGGGGGGCCCCCATTTCTTGGGTTTTGGCTTGAAGTGGAGCCTGAGTTTGCAGCGGACAAGGCGGTGGTCAGTGTGGCACTCTGCGCTGGGCATCACTCTGGTGAGGAGGACGTCACTGCGGTCCCTCTGACGCACTAGGACATAGTCGATAAGGTGCCAGTGCTTGGAGCGAGGATGCATCCAGGTGGTCTTTCGACTGTCCTTTTGCTGAAAAGTAGTGTTGGTGATGACCAGTTGCTGCTCCGCACAGAACTCCAATAGTAGGCGGCCATTGTCATTGCAGTTCCCCACGCCATGCTTGCCGAGGACTCCTTTCCAGGCTTCAGAGTCCTGGCCCACTCTGGCGTTGAAGTCGCCAAGGATGATGACTTTGTCGTCTGCAGGGGTACTCTGTAGGAGGCTGCGCAGGTCAGTGTAAAACTTGTCCTTTTCAGCAGGCTCTGCCAGGAGGGTTGGGGAGTACACACTGAGAAGGGTGACGTGCTGCTGGTGTCTCAGTGGGAGGCGTATGGACATGATGCGGTTTGAGTGGCCCGTTGGTAGGTTTTCCAGCTTAGTCGCAATGGATGTCTTGACCATGAAACCCCGCCTGAAAGCCGTCTTTCTGATGCAGGCCTGCCTGACCAGTAGAGGGTGTACCCAGCACCAAGTTCTTGGAGGCTGCCTTCGTCCGGAAGGCGTACTTCGCTGAGCGCGGCGATGTCGATGTTTAACCTCCGCAATTCATGGGCAATGAGGGCGGAGCGACGTTCAGGGCGTCCGCTGTCTGCTTTGTCGAGCATGGTTCGGACGTTCCAGCATGCTACGTTGAGTCCGGTCGTGGTCGTCATGAGAGTGGATCCGTTATTCTTTCTTGTTTTTTGACCGCAGGAGAAGATGCCCGTTGACCGCGGCTAGCCAACTGGGGTTGCGAGGGGACGAGCTTTGGTTAGGCCACCTTTTCTAGGCCCCTCTCCGTGTGGAGCAAGCAGTGCTGTCCCTAGAGAAGGCTGCTTGGTCGTTCAGGGTGTGCCGAGTGATGTTGTCATCCCCAGGTCAACATCAGGCGACCAATATCCTGAACCGCCTGCATGCAGGTTTGAGACTGCGGCTTCCAGTGACATCTTTCACCTGCCGTTTCGCCCCTCGCCCGTCGCTACAGGACTTGGAATGGTCAGTGTCATGGTCCGTGGACGTTTCCTAAAGCCTGCGCGGTGGAGCTTTTTGGTGGAGTGCAGTGTGCGCAGTGCTGGCCCCACCCTTTAAACCCTTGGTTCATCTGCCATGGCCTAGCAAGCTGGGACGATGGCATCGAGGTCCTCAGGTCGTAGGTTTTATATCAGACTGTCCTTGTCCTAGTCTCTGGCTCAAAAGCCTTCCCCGGAGACACGGGGGCTTTGATGTCAGGGGTTTCCTCCCTTAGCCTTTCCGCAGCCAAGCGGCCAGGCCTGCAAGGCAGCAGGCGACTCGTGGAGGGCGGGGTCGTCTATGTCCCGTGCAGATGTGAACATCTGCCCACTGCCCAGGGTTGATCGTCTATAAAGTACGGCTATTTTACGACAGACATTGAAACTACAAGATCGTTCTTAACTTTTTGTCGATTTCCTTACACATCAGAAGTGGACACATCGTTTGAATATGCAGGAGACTGAAATGTGATCCCTGAAAAAGCCCATCACCGAACAAGGGGGCATGTGTTAAAACACGCAACCATGTAGAACGATTCATGTGATCTAAGGGCGAATCTCTCTCTCTCTCTCTCTCTCTCTCTCTCTCTCTCTCTCTCTCTCTCTCTCTCTCTCTCTCTCTCTCTCTCTCTCTCTCTCTCTCTCTCTCTCTCTCTCTCTCTCTCTCTCTCTCTCTCTCGGAACAAGAAGTGACTGACTTTAAGTGTGACGGCGATTTCATTTTCTGTGGATATTTACAGTTTTCCTTGAAATAGCGTTCTGAGTTTCCTAGTCATTTGATCTGACCAGCCCGTATTACCCCTCATTGTATACCCCTCTTCACACACACCCCCCAGCCGCCCCCTCCCCCCCCCCCCCCCCCGCCTCGCCCCCCCCCCCCCCGCACCCCCCCCCCTCCCCGCCCACCACGCCCCCATACCCTCTTTCGAGGTTTACACTCCTTCCCTTTCTCAGTCACATTCTGTTTTCTATAATACAGTAAATACAGTTATTACAGTAAACTCTGACAATTTAATATCTTTGTAAATTGTCAGATTTTACAGTTATACCTTCCATACCTTCTTTGCTTCCTTTGTATGCATGTTGTACAGTGAAGTACAGCAAATATGAAAAGTATTATACTTTTATGACTGGACAATATTATGAAATTAAAAACGAACAAAATGTAGTTACTGCATTATTACAATCAATGTCGTTTGGAGACATGGAAGAATCTGCACTACTGGCCAGTAGTAAAAGAAAACGGTGAGGTTCTGTTTGCAACTAACGACCCAACAACAAACGAGAGCGAAGTCATAGCAGAGATCCAGCTTCAACCAAAAGCATACACAACACTCCAAACATCTCCAAGAGGCGTAGATCCTCATGAGCCCTACGGGCTCATGAGGATCTACGCCTCTTGGTGATGTTTGGAGTGTTGTCTTTGGTTATGGTACAAGTTGTTTTATCCGCCGTGATTTCGCTGTCGTTGTTGGGAGTCGTTCGTTGCAAACAAAACCTCATTAATGTGTTTTCAACAAAACTAACGACCGAGGATGTTAGATAAATGAATGTACCCACTCCATAAAGTGTTCCCTTCTTCGACACATGTATTGACATTGCTATTGATATACCAAGCAAATTAATATTCATGAATATGCTCTACATACTTTCCTTTCCAAATTCCCTTGCGCGTCAAGAAGACTCGATCTTGGTAATTGCAGTTTCAAAACGGAAGAGCGAAATATGCTTACACTACAACATTAACAAGCTCCTTATGTGTAGTGATAATGAAATTCTTTTTAGTGTGTATGAACGCTCGAAATTTATATCCTATACACACACACGTCTAGTGAGATCCTTGGCAAACACCGACAAGCAAAGAAACCTTGGGTTACAGCTGACATCCTTGATCTGTGCGACAAGCGTCGAGAATTAAAGAAAAAGAAGGCTGAGGTAGAAGGAGCTAAACAATACAGGGAAATTAACCAGGATATTAAGAAAAACATGAAAAAGGCAAAGGAGAGGTGGATTGAAGACCAGTGTAAACACGTAGAAGAAAATCTGAACAAAAATAATAGCAAAAAGGCATACCAGCTGGTGAAAGAACTGTTCAGTGCAAAACAAGGACGCTCCTCTATCATTCAAGATAGCGAAGGGACCTGTCTTACGGAAGAGCAAGACATTCTGAAGAGATGGACAGAGTACTGCTCAGATTTGTACAACCACCGAGCTACAAGGGACCCAGGCATACTTGTCACCCCACCAGTGACCAGCAGTGACAACTATCCCGTCCTCCGAGAAGACGTAGAGGCTGCCGTGAAGTCGCTGAAAAAAAGGGAAGGCAGCAGGAGCAGACAACATCCCTGCAGAACTAGTCCAAGAAGGGAGAGAAGACATAATAAGCGCCTTACTATCTATCTGCAATAAGATCATGGACCCAATCACTTATAATAACTCTCCCCAAAAAATGGGAACTTACAACAATGCCAGAATTATCGCACGATCAGTCTTATATGCCACCCAAGCAAAGTCATGTTAAAGATCCTACTGAACAGGCTGAAGCCACAGGCAGAGGAAATCATAGCTGAGAAACAGGCAGGCTTCAGACCAGGGCGCAGCACTACAACTGAGCAGATCTTCAACCTGAGAGTTCTATTGAGAGGTACCTCTAGCACCAGCAAGACCTCTATCATGTCTTTGTGGATTTTATGAAGGCGTTTGACATGGTCTGGCATGCAGCCCTTTGGTCCACCATAAAGCTGTACAACATCAATGCCAACCTGATCAAAGTAAAAGAAAACCTTTACAACAAGGCCACTAGCGTAAGCAAACTTCAACGGCAAAATAGGAAATTGGTTTAGGACAACAGTCGGAGTCAGACAAGGCTGCTTGCTCTCACCTACTCTTTTCAACATCTTCAATAATCATGACGGACGCTCTGAAAGATCATAAAGGAACTGTCAGTATTGGAGGCAGAACAATCATGAACTTGCGCTTCGTGGACGACATTGATGGCCTTGCAGGAACAGAGGAGGAGCTAGCTCAGCTGGTGGTAAATCTGGACAGTACAGCCATTGCATTTGGGATGGAAATCAGCGCATAGAAGACCAAGATGATAACCAATAACGCCAGTGGCATTGGCACTGAAATCATGGTTGGAGGCCAAAAAACTGGAAACAGTTAAGAAATTATAATACTTAGGAGCCATTGTGACAGATGAGGGATCAAAACCAGAAATACTGTCCAGGATTGCGCAGACAACAACAGCGCTGACAAGACTGAAGACCATATGAAGGACAGAAACATCACACTCTGCTCCAAGATCAGACTGATGCGCTCCTTAGTCATCTCAGTGTTCTTATATGCCTGTAAGTCATGAACCCTTACAGCAGACCTCGAAAGGAGGATTGTGATGAAACTCTATGCTCACGCATAGGGTTCACACAGTAGGTTTAATACGGTACAGTTTTGGGTAGCGGTTTGTTTGTGACGATAGTCCGTGGTGGTACGTGGGCCACTTGGAATCTGTAAGACACGGCGGGCACGGGGAGTTTTAGTGAGTTGCAGGCGAAAGCTCAGTCTGTCAGAGGTCTAAATAAGTTAGTGCGGGCTTTAATATCAGTGCGTACAGACGTGTGTGAGATACCTTAGCCCGTATTCCAAGACTCTGAAACCTAGAATTCAGGTATGTTTTTGATATGTATTATTGATAGTTGTGTAGTTAAAGACAGTATGCGTTGGTAAGAGTAATTTGGTTGTATTGCGTTGTCTGGTTTGGTTCAGTTATGTTGGTTTGGAATTCAGTGAGGTAACCGGTGTTTTTCGTATACAGTTATTTACCGAGATGGATAACTAAAGGAATGTGAGGGGTGTATGTCTAAGTCGTTATGAAGGTAGTACGTGGTTAAGTATAGTCTTTTTCCGTGTATGGGATAACGTATAGCGAGAGTGTTAGGTTATAGCCTGTTTCAAGGTAGTGATAGAGATATGGGGTGTTACGAAAGTAGTCGGATTATGACGCACGTGTGTGTGTGTGTGTGAATGAACGTGTGAGTTATTTGTATCAGCCAGATTACGCAATGTACCTCATATTATCCAATATGTGTGTGTTTAGCAAGTGTTACGATTTAGGACTTTATTACTGTTCAGAGTGCTTGTCGGAGTTGGAGCGACGGACGCCGAGACGTCAGTCACCAGGGACCTAATGCGAGGTCATCTCTCCATCTCTTTACCCGGGGAGTGAGCGACCGGTGTCGAGACACTTGGGTCACAGCGAAGATACGATACGAGTAACGAGAACTGGCATTGATATTGTGTGTGTGCATGTGGTGTTGAGATGCTGGTAGTGGGGAAGTGTATATAGTTTGATAATTTTTTGAGAGTTTTATTGTTTATTTTGGTATAAAAGTTCCGTTAGAAAGGAAGCCCGTGAGTTGTGTTTTACCGCATGAATGCGCCCGTCTGAGTCAGTGGCGGTGTATGCGTCTGTTGTGCGAGAGTCTGTGCGTACGACTGGGGGCAAGTCTGCGTGCGTTACAAGCCACTGAAATGAGATGTTTTCGAAGGCTGCTTGGCATTTTGTACAGAGATCATATCACGAACGAGGAAGTGGGAAGTAGAATGAGGCAAGCCATCGGGCCCTATGAAGACCTGTTAGCCATTGTGAAAAAAATGCAAACTGAAGTGGTATGGGCATGTCACGCGATCAGCAGGGCTTGCCAAGACAATCCTGCAAGGCACTGTGCAAGGAGGGCGACGGAGAGGAAGATAGAGAAAAAGATGGGCGGACAATATCTCAGCGTGGACAGGACTGAAGCTGAACGACACATTAAGAATGGTAGAGAACAGAGAGGAATGGAGGGAGCTGGTTGCCAAGTCATCAGTGCTGCCCCAACGGTCGGCAAGACTACGGGATAGATAGAGATAGACACACACACGAACGGAGAAAAGACGCCAGGTAACGTGCAAGTCGCTGGACTGACAAGTGAAATTCACGAGAATTCAGCTGGCGATATCGACAACCTGAGAAAAGAACTTAATAAACAAACGTGCTGTCATTTTCCGCAAATATGCGTGATCTAGTTACAAGTAGAATTTACTCAGTACCGCGCACGGTTATACAATGCACTGATGTCTTTATAGTCAGACGAAATCCTCGCGCTGAGTGGACAGCGATATGCAGTCGTCTGCCATTCATGTGTTTTGTCTGGACACCGCAATCAGCCGCAAAATGAAATACGTGAGGCATAGTTTTGTTTTGGACTGGGTACACAAATGATATTGAGCAACAGTTTAGTTTGATATAGTGTCAAAATGTCCTCGTCGTACGACTCAGACATTTTGATTCGGATCTCCTAATTCCACCTGCCTGTTATCGGCACTATATCAAGCAAAACGTTGCTCAATATAATATAATATTAGGCGTACGTACTTCGATCAAGTCACGATCCTTCCGGAAACAAACTGTGCTTATCGAGGATCAGTCTGTCGGTACACACGTTTACACATTTGAAGCCAATCGATGAAACATTAACCACATCACTGCCAGTGGACGCACACTGTGTTTCTGAAATCATTATTACTTATCATGTAGTTTGTCATTATGTTGTATTTTTTATGTCTCTGTGAGCCAAAAAATAAAATTCTATGTTATTCTTGTCGTGTAATAGACAATATTAGTTGTATCACGAGTTAGGCTTTGGCAGTTGTTCTTGTCGCCTCGAGGGTCCGGTCGGGAGGGGGTGGGGGGTTAATGTAGGAGGTAAGACTCCGACATTGACACCCTTGATCGGACCCGAGAGTCGACAAGAACCACTAGCAAAGCCTAACTCGAAATACAACGATTTTGTCTTGTAAAAATTATAAGCGTGAAGTGTATCCTGGAAAGGACCCCAAACTTTACGTGTGACGTAGAGATTCAGGGGAGGTAATTTTCCACACTTCCGACTATCAGTCAACAACCTCCCGCGAACTGCATTTGCCTGGAATTTCTCTTTCAAGTATTTTTTTTTTTAATTTAACACATTTTCAGTCATTCTTTTGTATGAAATTGGTGATATTGGCCGAACACAACGCGTGCATATAGTTATTTTGTTGCATACCCCCCTCAATTTTTATTTATTGAACTTTTTGTTTCTTCGCCTTTTCGAATGTGGTAAGTACGTGACAGGGCATTTGTTTCAGTTAAGCTTTCCTGTCAGGTATGTTTTGTATGAAACTGGTACCATCGGTATCACAGGACACCTACACATAATTCTTTTTGTTGCGTAACCCCATACATTATTTATTTATTGGCATATTTTTGTTTAGAGGTTTGACTAAATGAAGATTAGGGTGTGTCTGTACCGAGGAATGTAATTGGCCAAAGAATTATTTGGGGGAGAAGGCTTTGCTCAGCGAGTAACGTTTCATCGTAACATTTAATAAGGGAGTCTACTTATCAAATGTTACCTTGGTAACAAATAATAAGGAGACTTCCGTTGCCCTGAGAACGGACGACCAGGGAAAAAAAAATCAAAATTATAGAGCCAGGCCAATGAAAAAAAGTGTAAAGAGACTGAAAGAAGACAAATCACGTTTATTCAATTCAATTATAAATTCAACGTCAACGATTCCCAACCCTTGGGGGAACATGGGTACAAAGTACTGTCAGCAAGAGGTGTAGATCCTCATGTGACATGGACACAAAGCGGTGTCAGCAAGAGATATCGATTCTATTGGAACATGGACACAAAGCGGTGTCAGCAAGAGATATCGATTCTATTGGAACATGGACACAAAGTGGTGTCAGCAAGAGGTATCGATCCTATTGGAACATGGATACAAAGTGGTGTCAGCAAGAGGTATCGATCCTATTGGAACATGGATACAAAGTGGTGTCAGCAAAAGGTATCGATCCTATTGGAACATGGACACAAAGTGGTGTCAGCAAGAGGTATCGATCCTATTGGAACATGGACACAAAGTGGTGTCAGCAAGAGGTATCGATCCTATTGGAACATGGACACAAAGTGGTGTCAGCAAGAGGTATCGATCTTATTGGAACATGGACACAAAGTGGTGTCAGCAAGAGGTATCGATCCTATTGGAACATGGACACAAAGTGGTGTCAGCAAGAGGTATAGATCCTATTGGAACATGGATACAAAATAGTTTCAGTAAGAGGTATAGATCCTATTGGAACATGGATACAAAGTGGTGTCAGCAAGAGGTATAGATCCTATTGGAACATGGATACAAAATAGTTTCAGTAAGAGGTATCGATCCTATTGGAACATGGATACAAAGTGGTGTCAGCAAGAGGTATCGATCCTATTGGAACATGGACACAAAGTGGTGTCAGCAAGAGGTATCGATCTTATTGGAACATGGACACAAAGTGGTGTCAGCAAGAGGTATCGATCCTATTGGAACATGGACACAAAGTGGTGTCAGCAAGAGGTATCGATCCTATTGGAACATGGACACAAAGTGGTGTCAGCAAGAGGTATCGATCTTATTGGAACATGGACACAAAGTGGTGTCAGCAAGAGGTATCGATCCTATTGGAACATGGACACAAAGTGGTGTCAGCAAGAGGTATAGATCCTATTGGAACATGGATACAAAATAGTTTCAGTAAGAGGTATAGATCCTCGTGTTAGATGGATACAAGTAGTTTCAGCAATAGGTATAGATCCTCATGGAAACTGGATACAAAGAGGTTTTAGCAAGAGGTATAGATCCTCGGGAGCTAATGAGGATCTATACCTCTTGCAGTTTGGTGGTGTTCAAATTAACTGCAATGACGGGGCTAAGACTAAATAGCAACAGCTCATTACATATTTTTAACCCCTTAGTAATAATAAAAAAATAATAAGCGCATTAAATAGGCGCTTTATCCCAATTGAAAATCGGCTCAAAGCGCCGCCGCGAACTGAACCCAACAAGCACGCTCACGTGAATCACGCGCATTCACTCACACACTGTACATAAACACAGAACATTCACGTAGTGCTAAGGGCAAGCTCAAGCGAGCTACTGTAGTTTTTGGAAATTCAAAATCATTTGTATTTGAAATTTGATTAAGTGGGCTGAAACTGATACCAAAGTGGAGGGGGAGGAAGAGCCGGAGTACCCGGAGAAAGAACCCCCGACGGTCCGCCCGAATTAACGGTGACACTTACTAGAGGAGAAAAATCCGACGCCGGAACCCGTAATCGAACCTCGCACCTTTAGCATTGGTGGCAGGCGCCTTAACCACTGCGCCACGGACCGCCCCAAGTACAGGTACTGTAAACGGTACCGGTTGTTGCATTTCACAAACAGGTTAATTTCAAAGTTTACTGTAAAATAATGGTTGTATTGGAATGGAAATGGTTAAGAAAATAAGAATTGTCTTTACTTTTTACTGGACCACTACAATTAAAAGTAAATGATCATATTTATTATCATAATGAGTGCATTTTGGAGGAAAAAAATAAAAATCTACAGTTTTGGTTAATTGAGTGCTTAGCAAACAAATATATAATCCACAAAATTTCAGCAAAACAAAGAACTCAGGACATATAAATAAATCGGTTAAGGCGGCACAGTCACCCAGACTTGCGTACCAAAATCATTCAAAACAGTGTCGGCTGTCTAATCCACTTACAGCTATGAAATTTGGCAGAGTGATAGCAGAAATGTGGTACTTTAGTGTGATAACAATTATTTAAACCTCCTTATTGAATAAGATGCCCCAAAAATTAAATATTTGAAAATATGCTTTTATAGCGAAAAATGCCTGGCAGTGTCAAACTCACCAGTGCACAACAAAAACAGATTGAGCCACAACTCTTTTGCAGCAGAATATATGTATGTAGGACTATAGTATGAACCTCTATGTTTATTCTTGTGTCAATAGTTTGTCAGTTATGGTACTTGCAAATTTTCATTCAGACACACTAACTACTGCTTGAATTAACTTGACTAAGGTGCCGAGCTATTCTGGCATCACCCTTGAACTAAAATGGTTGATCTGTCTCCTAATCTGTAATGTAGCTTTCATAGGACAATAAGCAATTTTTTTTCAAAATCAGCCTCAGAATGTAAAGGGTTAAACAGTTATTCTGCAAAATATTGGTGCTTGTGACGGATCCCTTAAAGTCCTCGGGCCAATATCCAAGTACGCAATAAGTCCACAGGCCAGCGTCAGCTGCAGTTAGGCCGCGCACAGCCGTGCGCGGGCCAGCTGCGGCTGACGTTGGCCTATGACTCATTGCGTGCTAAGTGAAGGCAATTTGTTCTGTGTAGATATGTTTAAAGTCACAACGTCATTACGGCTGATCGATGAAACACCGAGACTGAAAGTCAACACATATTTACATCTTTCATATGTTAAATGGTTATGTTTATGTCTATAAACATTTTAATATCACAGTATGGTGCTTGCAAACTTTTATCATAATTATCTAAACTGCTGTTACGTGGTAGAGTCGTAATATGATAAACTCACCAGGCGCACGCACGTAAGGTTCTTTTAAATAAACTTCATATAGCTGCAACCCGTCAAACGTGGCTTAAGGATGTAGACAATACTGGAGTAACAGTTCTAACAATATTTTAATTCAGCGATGCGATCTCCACACAATGCATTCCCAAATGCACCTACACTGATACAATGTCTTCTCTTCTGCAAATGTCAACACTGGCGACACAAAGTTCCTCACACACCATACACCACCGTTACGCTGCGTCTCTCACAATGTACACCCTATACGGGCCACGTACCTGCAATAAACTGTGTGTCCTTACAACTAACAATGTGTGACAATGTACATCTGGGCTTCCCAGCACCAATCGTTTATAGTACAAACAATTTCCAGAATAATCCAAGAAAATCATACAACGCAACCAATCAAAACGAAACACGAAACTGAAACTCATAAATATTAATAAAGAAAGAAATTTCTATAATAATTACAATAGGCTACAAAAATCCGGCTGCTCATTTCAGCCCCAAATTCAAATGTAAAATGACATCTCACAAAAGTATGGTAGGCAGTAATATTTTACCTCCACATATTACTTGCCAAGATGTTCAATGCGACCTTTTTGCTGACGACACCTCAGTTCATAATACTAGTAAAGATATAAGTAATTTCCGACAACTTACAACAAAATCTTCATGACGTATCAGCTTGGTGTATAAACAATTCTATGGTTGTTCATCCAGTCAAAACGAAATCGATGGTATTCTCCACGCGGCAAAAACAGCAGATAACGCCTCTATTACTTAACCTTTCATTTAAAGGTAGTCAGGTAGAACAGGTAAATGAACATCGCGTACTAGGGATTACAATCGACGGTCAGCTAAAATGGCATGCTCATACAGACGCCTTATGCAAAATAGTAGCAAACGATCTCTTTATGTTATCAAAACTGAAATATTATACTCATTCAGATACCCGTAAACTATTTTATAATGCTCACATACGTTCTCACGTCGATTACGCGTCAACGGTATGGGATGGATGTAGTGAGCTTCATTTAAAGAGACTAATTCCCTACACAGACGGGCGGCCAAAATAATCTGTCCTGATGCACACCTAACCACAGAAGAAAAGCTCACAAAAGCAGGTATCCTGCCTCTTCAAGATCATTTCAAATATAACAAAGTAATCTTTATATTCAAAGTGTGGAAGCGCAAAACACCTGAGTACATCTCGACTTTGTTCCGTAAGTCTGAGTCCAAGCTTGGAAACATCAGAAAACTTTTCATAGTCCCAAAACCAAGGATCGATCTATATAAAACCAGCTTATCCTTTTCAGGACACATCTAGAATGCTCTTCCTGACCATGTAAAATCCGCCTCCTTGCTAGCCTGTTTTAAAAAGGGTCTCTGCAAGTATTTCGTGGATCACTCGTAAGGCCTAGGGATGCCTTTACTACATGTATTATTTGTCTCTTTCTATGCTAGGTCCAATTTATTCCCAATTAAGCCTGTTATCCTTTTCATTTATCATTTTAAAAACTTAGCTCTGTGTGTGTGTGTGGAGGGGTGGCGGGGGGAGGGGGTGTCTGAGAGTGTATGAGTATGTCTGCCTATGTGAACAGTGTTGTCAATTGTCTTCAGGTATCGTGTTTTACTTATAATTATGTATGTACATGTGTAGATAGTCTTGTAGTTGTTAACAACGGCAGGTTTGTAAATGGCTGTGTCGATGACGATGTCAATGCCTTAACCGTTGTAAGATAAAGTTTCATTGATTCATTGATTCATTCTCTCTCTCTCTCTCTCTCTCTCTCTCTCTCTCTCTCTCTCTCTCTCTCTCTCTCTCTCTCTCTCTCTCTCTCTCTCTCTCTCTCTCTCTCTCTCTCTCTCTCTCTCTCTCTCTCTCTCTCTCTCTCTCTCCGGCGGGGTAAGACGTGTAAGTCTTAGCTCCGTCGTGCAGCCAACCGTGACGCTTTGGATTGCTTGATATACTGTGTACTATGTGTTTTTCTATGTAAGCTGTGGACTTTCTTATACTTTTTAAACATTATTCCAGTGGACGTGCATACTAACTATCATCACACGGATATCCTAATGCTTGTGTTGTGAGTGTGAGAAGTGTGCAGGACAAAGCACACTATTTTCCCCGGATGATATCATATTGTGTACGTGTGATGCGAGTTGTGCCCAGACTGAAGCCAGTCTTTGTCCGTCGTGCAAGGTAAATCCGATCATACGAACTATCACTTTACGATATTCTTCTCGTAATTTTGAACGCATCGTCATCCACTTTGTTTTCTGGAACTCATTGAATATAGTAGAACTTACGCCTGCCATTGTCTATATTTTTCGTTCAATTATATATTTCATCCCTTGCACTGTCAGTAACTGTGAGGAGTTAGACTGTGACTAGAGCAGTCTATTGCTGAACTTCAGATCTAAGCAGCCAATGTTTGCTTTTCGGCTTACTGACTCTGTGACACGATGCTGTATCGTCTCCACCAGACTCCACTCTTGTCAGCCCTGCAGACACGCTGGCACTTCCTGAGGGGTGTCACAATGTTTGCTGATCCCACCACCCTCCACACCTACCCTTGTTTCTAACTTTCTAAAGCTGGCGCATACCACCAAGTCCGAGTCGCGATGGCATCTTCATCCCTCTCTCTAAGTGTCGTGACGCAAGACCCCACCCTCGCCAATCCCTTTAAGAGAGAAAACCCGGTGCTAAAGGACACTGCGTGCGGCCAGCAAACGCGTTTCTACAGCAACGGCCCCAATGGCGTCATCACCCTCAAGCGCTGGCGAACTGCCCTCTACCACCGCTACGTCAACCTGCTCCAGGCAAGAGGCGGTTACACTGTAGTCTGGAGGGACACAGACGCCAGAAATGAACCTGTAGAGTGTGGTGACTCCTACCTGGATTGTTCCAATCCTGACATTCCCGATGACTTGGGAAAAACATTCATACAAATCAGGGGGAGAGCAAAACCAAAAATCACCATCACCCTCTACTTCCACGTGCGTCGCAAGACTGGCGGCACCTGTCTCATTCAGGGACACAACAAGGACACGTGGGTCCTAAGCGAATATGACTCTTTGTGTACATTCGTACAACAGCTGAAAGACGGCTGCGCAGACCCTGCTGACAATGTCCCTGTTGACATGCCGCGTGACCAGTCATGCGATCCCACCATCTCCCCGATAGTATCATTCCCAGACACCCCTCCTCGGGCAATTTTGGACTCATCCCTCCCCTTAATCGGATTGGAGGCTGACGACTCTACCTCCCTATCGCCGATTGTTCAGTCCTGTAACCCTCGGAACAGCTCCGCTAATCTTGTCCCCGAGCCTCTGACCGTGACCACCGTCAGCGCTGTGAGTGACATGACCAGTGACGGCCCGCCTACCCCGCCCTCCATCCCACACCCCTCCTCCAGCGGGCCACATCTACGGGATGATCTCCACTCCACCCTCTCTGATCACTCTGATGTTCCTGCCAGTCAGTCCCTTGCCACTACCCCCTCCACACCCGAACCTGCCCCCTCCACACCAAGTCCTGTCAGCCATATTGTTACCCAAGTGGCGTCTACGGGTGACGTCACCACCGAGGACTTGACCTCGCCCGGGTTACCCGTCTCGTGCACTCAGGTGGATTCTGATTATAGCGAGCTGGTGGTGTCCGGTGTCCGAGACGAAAAGCCGCTTATCATCCTAAAGCTGCAGACCCAACTCTGCAACAGCCAGGCTGCCGTCGAGGCTCTCCATCAAGAGTTGTGTCAGCTGAGAACTGTCACTATGCTAAATATTAAGCAGATTGACAGTAAGGTGTGCGAGTCCGCGGTGAAGATGGCAAATGACCTCCGGATGTTAGAGTCTTGTATGTGTGGCAAGATGTCCCACTTACATGATCAAATGACAAACATGGCAGAATTTCACTGTCTCGTCGACGACACTCTGCAAAGACTGAACTCTGAACAAGGGCTACCTCTGGCCTCTGGCCAAACCCCCCAACTACTAGTGTCAACAACGTCTGAAGGCTCTATGCCCGTAAACAGTGATACAATCATTAGTATGAAGCCTGTGTCCACTACAGCTGGTGATGTGATCCCAGTAAGGATTACCGTTCCTAAGAACAACCCTCCGAGTAGCCAGAAAGAGCAAGCCCCAGGGAGTGCGGTTATTACGGTCAACGTTGCCTCCCCTATCGCAGACAGCCACCGTGAGGGGAGCGGGCCGTCTCAGCCTGGCCAGCGGCAAGGGGGCGGTAATCGGATTGCCGGGAGCCAGCAGCAGCGCAAGGACTTTCTTCCGTGCGAGCGGGTCTTTGATCACAACGTAGAGGTAGACACAACCACGCTCGTCATCGGGGACTCCGTCGTGCGAAACTTCAAGGGAGAGAAGATGACCATGTACCAGGGCGAAAAGGTACAGGTCATCTCAATATCCGGCCTGCAAATCTCCCACTTGACTGACTGGCTCAAGCAGCAGCCGCAGTCACCCCGCGTCCAACTGGTCACCTTCCACGTAGGGGTGAACGATTGCAAGACGCATGAAATCACCAGTCAGCAGTTGGAGAGACTGGTCACTTCTTGCAAAGGCGTGTTCCCCAAAGCAAGCATCCAGGCCTCATCCATCTTGCCTGCTGCCCAGGGGAAAAACTCTCGCCTTAACCAACGTATTTCCCCCTCCAACGCAAATCTGTGCCACGTGGCAAAGAAGATGCGCGCTATCTTTGTTGACAATGCGGGCGTGTTCCTAGCCCCAAGCGGTCTTCCCCGGAAGGCGCTGTACCGTGTGGACAACAAAGGCCGACTTGACCCCATTCATCCATCCCACGTGGGAACCCGGAGGCTTGCCGGCAATATCAAGTACGGTGGTCCAGCTGTCAACCAGGCTGATGCAATTACTCACCAGCACAGAAGCTCTCAGGCGACCACTAAGACGAAACTCTACTCAGAGGCCTTAGCTGGTGGTAGCTTGAATGTACAGAGTGGCACTTCCACTTCTGACACTATTGTATCCGGTTCTGCTGGTCCCACATCACCAGTACAACTACCTCTACGCCAGGAGCCTCAACCACAGGACCATGAACAACTTCAACAGCAGGAGCAGCTGCAGCTACAACAGGCGCAGCAACAACATTTACAACAGGAGCAGCAACATCTACAACAGATGCCCTTCATGCCGGTTCCTGACTGGCAGCAACTCCAGTACCATCATCTGCTGCAAATACATACCAACTCTTCAACTGCAGCACCCTGGCAACAACCACAGTACCCGGATGGTTGCCATGGTGTGTGGTCGAATCATCGCCCAGCAACCAGTGTATCTGCTTATCCGGTTAATAGTCTGCCACCGTACCACCAGTTATGCCAGGTGCCCACAGCGAATGGTGCCAATGGATACGTCAGCTACTTACGCGGTTGGTAATTCAGTGTCGTGTGATCAGTGATCCTTCACCGTTGTGCTTCGCAGATTTCACCGTGGGTGTGTGAGGCAGTTCATTATTACGTCAGTGTTACGTGTGCTTCTTTATATACGGTTCTTCTGCGTTCGCTTGTGATTTATTCCAAAGCAGTGATTGACTGTGTGCCTCAAATTCTGTGATTTTCTCGCCTGGTTTGATTACCAAAGCTCCGCTAAGTTTTCATTGTGACAGTACGGTTTCAAGTGTTCAGCCTACGATACTTCACATCGCAGGCTACACCATTTGTTCATTTATTTAGACAGCTTGCGCAGCATTAATACGTGGATACACTATTAATCAAAAGCGATCTTCATTTGATAACGCTGTGTTGGACACCATTTGTGACGTTTTGATACGAGGTGCTATAACTTCAGCCGCGCTTTACTGCATTGAAACTTTATTCCCTATTCCCTCTGTTTATATATTTTTTGTATTGTGTTGCACTTCATTTGGGAAAGTTAAAATTCAACATGACCCATAATGCTCAGACACACGGAAGCCTTCAAACTGGTCACTTGAACATCTACCATCTTTTTAACAAGGTGGCCGATTTGAATGTTTTTCTAAACTCGTCTGAACCATTCCACCTGTTTGGTCTTAGTGAGACGCGACTTAACTCCGACATAAGCGATGAAGCCGTTCACATACCTAACTTTAGCATCACTCGACGTGACCCTCGTGTACTTGGTCAGACTGGGCTTGCCGTTTACATCCATAACTCAGTCCAACATTTAGTAAAAAGGCGTGAGGACATAGAAACTCCGGAAGTTGAGTGCATTTGGTTGGAATTTAGGGCTCCAAAAACTAAACCCGTCTTCATCGGCTTTTGTTATCGTAACCCATCAGCCAAGTTTGAATGGTACGACGATTTCTTGCATGCAGTAGAAAAAGTTGGCCTACCTAACTGTGATGCGTTGCTACTAGGCGACTTTAACATAGATATGTTAAAGCCCCATACCGCGTGGGATTGCATCACCACACAAACCGGCTTAGAACAATTAGTTTCGGCCCCTACTAGGATCACAAAAACAACCGCAACACTCATTGATCACATTTACACCAACCGTCCCCTTAGTGTGTTCAATGTTAGTGTTCCTGACCTCAGCATCAGTGATCACTTTCCTACTGTGTGTTCCTGGTCAACAAAACTGCCAGTGCATCGTAAGAACGGGCACACAACTATAACGTACCGCTCATTTAAACAGTTTAATCAGTCTGCTTTTCTAGCAGACCTTGATCAAACACCATTTAATGTCGTTAATAACGAAACTGACCCTGAAAAGGCTCTGACTATTTGGTATCGACTCTTTACAAGAGTACTTAACAAACACGCCCCTTTACGGCAAAAGCGGGTAAAAAACCACACGTTACCGCCTTGGCTAACGCAAGGAATAATTGAAGCTATGAAATTGAGAAATGACTTAAGAAGACACAAGCTATTTAACGAATACAAAAAACAACGTAACCGTGTCAAGTCTATGGTACGCAGGGCTCAAAAGTCTCTCTTTGAACGAATGATTAAAGAAGACAGAGATACTGCCGCACTCTGGCGCGCAGTTAATCTCATCACCCGAGGTAACAGCAAGAAATCGTCAGCCATTCCTTCTAGTATTACTGCAGACATCTTTAACAAACATTTTTTGTCTGTTGCCGAGTCAATCATACCCTCAAGCGGAAAAACGTCTTACACATGCCCGGAGTCCCTGCTTAACTTCTGTAAGCAGAAGACTAAGGACAAACCCCCCTTCTCTATACCGCCTCTAGCTGTGTATGAAGTAGGAAAACTGATCGGGTCACTGAAAAACAAAAAATCATCGGGACCTGACGAGATCAGTCCTAAAATCCTGAAACTGTCCCTTCCCTATACAGTAGAATCGTTAACGTATATTTATAACTTATGCATCCAACAAAATATATTTCCATCAGAACTGAAGCAAGCCAAGGTTATCCCTTTGCCTAAATCAAAAGATCTGTCTGATGTTAATAACTATAGACCCATCTCAATATTATCCAGCCTTTCCAAACCTCTTGAAAGACACGTGCACAAACACCTTTATCAATATTTGGAGAGTCGTAGTCTATTGCACGTATTTCAGTCCGGCTTTCGCCCCAAGCATTCTTGCCACACGGCACTAACAAGACTTATTGATGCGTGGCTAGCATCCATAAATAACTCCCAAATAACTGGGTCGATCTTTATTGATTTTAAGAAAGCTTTTGACCTTGTAAATCATAACATTCTTTTGTCAAAACTTCAAGCATATCTTTGCAATGCAGGTGCTGTCTCATTGTTCACTTCATATTTAAGCGGAAGGAAGCAAAGAGTACTGTTAAATGGATCCTACTCCTCGTATGGTCACGTCAAAAGCGGCGTGCCTCAGGGCTCTGTCCTCGGGCCATTGCTGTTCTGCATATTTATCAATGACCTTCCACTACATATTAGTTGCCGCGATATTTCTTGTGACATGTTTGCTGATGACTGCACACTACACACTCCTCACAAAAATGTAGCTGCAATTAACACGCGTCTGCAGGAAAGCCGGCGCGAGGTCACCGACTGGTGTCATTCCAACTCCATGTCCCTGAATCCGTCAAAAACAGAATGCATGGTTATAACCACACGTCAAAAGCACCAGCTATGCCCGCTCTCTCTTAGTCTGTCTATAAACGGCAGCCCAATTGAGCAAGTATCACACCACCGCCTCTTGGGGGTCACTATAGATGATCAGCTTAAATGGCAACTGCATATTAATAATGTGTGCAAAAGAGTTTCCAGAAGCCTGTATATGTTGTCAAAATTGAAAACAATTACTGACACAGATACGCGTCTTCTTTTCTACAATGCTCATGTCAAGTCGCACATAGACTATGCATCAACAGTGTGGGATGGTTCTAGTGATGTACATTTGAAGAGGCTGAACTCCCTACATAGGAGAGCTGCTAAGCTTATATTTCCCGATCCCGAACTCTCAACTGACGAAAAGCTTAAAACTTTAAAAATTCTCCCTCTATCCCAGCACTTTCAGTTCAATAAAGGTGTATTGATGTACAAGCTGTACAAGCAATCATGTCCACTGTACTTGAGTTCTTTTTTCTCAGAACGGACATCTGTAGCTTCTAGACATGGACAACAATTCAAAGTACCCCTGCCGCGTATTGATTTATTCAAAACCAGCTTGTCATTCTCGGGAAGTTCATTCTGGAATTCTATTCCTGCAGAAATTAGAAACGCAAAGACGCTCACCTCATATAGGGACAGCCTCTTCAAACACCTAGAATCTCTGACGTAATCAAATCATTACAGTATTGGGATAACTTACACGTGTGTTCAGATGTGTACATGTGCGTGCTTGTGTGTGTGTGTGTGTGTGTATGTATGTGTGTGTATGTGTGTGTATGTGTGCGAGAGAGAGAGAGAGAGAGAGAGAGAGAGAGAGAGAGAGAGAGAGAGAGAGAGAGAGAGAGAGAGAGAGAGAGAGAGAGAGAGAGAGAGAGTCCCTTTTTCCCATAGCCGTACCATAATATTTGAATGCCAAAGAGTACCTTTGAATACTGCATGTACTGTGTATAATGTTTTTGCCTTCATATGTGTGTGCTCGATATGTTGGGCGCGCGCTCGCGTATGTGTGTGTGTGTGTGTGTGTGTGTGTGTGTGTGTGTACTGTATGTGTGACTCTGTGTGTGTGTGTGTGTGTGTGCGCGCGTGCGTGCATGCTGTGTGTGTGTGTATGTGTGTGTGTGTGTCGGCGTGAGAGAGAGAGAGAGAGGGGGGGGGGGGAGAGATAGCACCTGCATTCATATTTGCCCTTGCTGTATGAACTTTAATGTACTTAATGATTCTTTGTTTATTGCTTTACTTTGTATTTTTACTCATTTTATACTTTTGTGCGTACGCGTATGCGGGTAGGTATGTCTGGAGTGCGTGTCCGAGAGCGTTTGTTTGTTTTTGTGCGTATGTGCCTGAGTGCGTGCGTGTGTAAGTGTGTGTGTGTGTGTGTGTGTGTGTGTGTGTGTGTGTGTGTGTGAGTGTTCGTGCGTGTGTGCATGCGTACTGAATTGCGGTGTACATGTGTGTGTGTGTGTGTGTGTGTGTGCGTGCGTGCATGCGCGGGTTGCGATGTGCATGCGTGCGTACCTGAGTGCGTGTGTGGGTATGTGTGTGTGTATGTGCGTGGTGCGTGCGTGCGTGAGCGAATGTAGCAGTGCATGCAGCAGTGTGTGGTATGTGTATGTTTACATGTCTATGTCACTTATGTAGTAGATGTAGCAACGGCAAGTTTGAAAACTGGTCCTGTTACCAATAACTTCTACCGTTGGAAAATAAAGGTTCATTGTTCATTGTTCATTGTTCATTGTTCTCTCTATTTTTCTCTCCCCTCTCTCTGTGAACAAGAAGTGACTGACGTTAAGTGGGACGGAGATTTCATTTTCGTTGATGTAGCGTTCTGAGGTTCCTAGTCATTTGATCTGACCCCTTACTACCCCTCATTGTATGCCGTGCTTCCCCCTTCTCAACCATCAGAACGACAAGTTACCCCTACCCGCTATTCCCAGTTATTTTGACTTTCACGCATTAGCCCTGACGCACTGCAGCAGAAGATGGATCGATCATGATCATTTATCTCCTTCGAGACTTGCCTCATACGGATTCGCGGCGAACCACCGAGTATCCGTAGGCGGCACATCTTGAATGAGTTAAGCGTAGTGCCAGATTAGCTTGGCGCCATCAGGCGCCAAGCTAATCTGGCACTACCATTGAATTGTCATTTTCGATCAATCTCCTGGAACTGGTACATTGATATTACGTGACTCCTCAGAATTTGGGAAATACAGTTTTGAGTTGAAATGGGTTAATTGTGACAGTGATTTCATTTTCAGTGTATATTTACAGCCTTTTGTTGATCTAACGCTATGAGCCGCCTGCTTATTCAGTCAAGCGACCCCTCATTATCCATCATCCGATTTTGTGCCGTTTGTAATAATAATAATAATAAGCGCATTAAATAGGCGCATTATCCCAATTGAAAATCGGCTCAAAGCGCCGCCGCGAACTGAACCCAACAAGCAGGCTCACGTGAATCACGCGCATTCACTCACACACTGTACATAAACACAGAACATTCACGTGGTGCTAAGGGCAAGCTCAAGCGAGCTACTGTAGTTTTTGGAAATTCAAAATCGTTTGTATTTGAAATTTGATTAAGTGGGCTGAAACTGATACCAAAGTGGAGGGGGAGGAAGAGCCGGAGTACCCGGAGAAAGAACCCCCGACGGTCCGCCCGAATTAACGGTGACACTTACTAGAGGAGAAAAATCCGACGCCGGAACCCGTAGTCGAACCACGCACCTTTAGCATTGGTGGCAGGCGCCTTAACCACTGCGCCACGGACCGGTTCATCTACCACAGCCACAATCACCCCGGAGGGGTTCCGGAGAAAAAACTAGGCCCAAATATATTTTTAAATCCTATATCAAAGTCCCCCTTTCCCACCCCCCTCCTCCCTCGCTTTTCGATATTTCGGCTAGTGGGTAAGAAGATACAGCGGGGAAGCAAGGTCTGGCATCTGAGGGCCTTTTGTGTCAGGCTAAACGTATCAAACAATAAGATGGACCCCCGCCGACCCCCCCCCCCCCTCCCCACACACACACATAAACACACCCCAACTCCCCCGGTCCCCCCCCCCCAACCCCTCCCCCACCCCAACACACACACCCCGCCATTCGAAGTTTACACTCCTTCCTTTTCTCAGTCACATTCCTGTTTTCTATTAAGCAGAAAGGTATTACAGTAAACTCTGACAATCTAATATCTTTGTAAATTGTCAGATTTTACAGTTATACCTTTCATATTCTTTGCTTCCTTTGTATGCAAGTTGTACAGTGAAAGAAATATGAAACATGTTATTCTTTCATGACTGGACAATATAGTGAAAATAAAAACGAAAAACTGCAGTTACTGTATTATCACAATCAGTGTCGTTTCGAGACAAGAAAAAATCAGCACTACTGGCCAGTTGTCTGCGTAGTAAAAAAAATAAATAAATAAATAATTTAAAAAAAAAAAAAACAGAAAAAAAGTGAGGTTTCGTTTGCCACGAACAACTCCCAACAACGAACGAGCGCGAAGTGATAGCAGAGACCCAGCTTTTACTAAAACCATACGCAATACTCCAAACATCTCCAAGATGCACAGATCCTCATGAGCCCGGGGGGCTCATGAGGATCTATGCCTCTTGGAGATGTTTGGAGTGCTGTCTTTGGTTATGGTACAAGTTGTTTATATCCGCCGTGATTTCGCTGTCGTTGTTGGGAGTGGTTCGTTGCAAAAGAAACCTTATTAACGTGTTTTCAACAAAACTAACGACTGTGTGTTAGGCGTATATACTTCGATCAAGTCTCGACCCTTCCGCAAACAAACGGTGCTAATTATCAAGGATCAGGCCGTCGGTACACACCTTTACCGACTTCCAACTGCCCGTGCAGCCAATCGGTGAAACATTAAGCCCATCAGTGCCAGTGGACGCACACTGTGTTTCTGAAATCATTATTAGTTATCATTTAGTTTAAGTCATTATGTCGGATTGTCGTATTTGTGTGTTTTATATTTCTGTGAGCCCCCCCCCCCCCCCCCCAAAAAAAAAAAAAAAAAAAAAAAATCAATGTTATTATTGTCGTATCAAGTTTATACAGTTCAATTCAATTATAAATTCCACGTCAAAGATCCCCAGCCCTCAAAGGGACACAGATACAAAGTGGTGTCAGCAAGAGATGTAGATCCTCATGGAAAATGGATACGCAGTAGTTTCAGCAAGAGGTATAGATCCTCATAAGCCCACGCAACTGCAGGGGCTCATGAGGATCTGTACCTCTTGCAGTTTAGTGGCGTTCAGCTCCACTGCAGTTAAGTGGTTAAGACTAAAAAAGCAACAGCTCATTACTTATATTTAACCCTCTTGTGCATGCAACCACCCGTACTGCAAACGGAAACCGGTGGTTGCATGATTAAGGGGGTTAATTTGAACGTTTACTCTCTACACGTACAATATTTACCGTCCACTGCCGAGAAATCAAATGAACACGATCCAAGAGCAAGAGGTATAGATCCTCATGAGCCCCCGCAGTCGCGGGGGCTCATGAGGATCTATGCCTCTTGCTGAAGCCACCTTGTATCCATGTTCCTTTCAGAGCAGCTGGAGAGTTTTGACTTTGACTTTGCAATATGCTCTGACGCTGAAATTTACAATGCTTTTAAACACTGCCCGCGTCCACCGCAAGTGAATGGGTTAACTCATTCGAGACTTGACGCCTCCGGATACGCGGCATAAGCCGCGTATCCGGAGGCCGCACGTCCCGAATGAGTTAAACTGTGTATTATAGTCGATATTTGGGTTGTATCTATGGGGCAGGGGGGAACGTGGGGTTGGGGGTGTGCAGGGAAGAGTGGAATAGAAAAATATGAGGACAAAAACAACTCTCTTTTGTCAGGTTACTGATTCGTCTCGACACTACATTTGTCTTTTTCTCCCCCCCCTCCCCCACCCTCTCCCCCCCTTAATATGTGCAAATAGTGTCCGATTTATAAAAGGAAAGGCATACATGCATCATTTTAAATTGCAAGTAATCTCCGTTCACGCCCAGATGTACACTGAACCGCCTTTTTACCTACTGCAAGCGCGATAAAAGAAGATTGTACTTATCAAAACATGACATAAAATGCATATGCACAAAGGTGTGATGGTCTGTGATTTTAGACAGCACGGCTTACAGCCGCAAGCTCCAAAATCACGGACCAGCACACTAATAACGGATTTTAAAATAAGCTATGCTTAAAAAGATCATCAGAAATATTTTGTAAAGTGTGATGAAAATGAATAGATCCACTGTTTTTACTCGTGTGTCATAATGCGCTCAACATACATATAGACCTATATTTGCTATTGGCTTATGAGCGTTCTAAAAGAATAATTACAGAAAAGAGATAATAGAACCTAAATGATTTCTTTACCGGCTAAATGGCATACCTGAAGGTATTTAAATACTGAGTCATGGTCATTTGCGGGAATTTTCATTTCGCACACTTTATTTGTTTCTTGACAGGCACTTGGAGGTACGTGTTATTACGGTGGACATATATCAGATATAGAACCTCAACCTACTGCAAGAGGCATAGGTCTTCATGATCCCAAGGGGTTGAGGGGACGCATGAGGATAGTTTATGCCTCTTGTTGAAGCCACTTAGTAATCATATTCCTTGGACCGCTGGCGTTGAATTAACTCATTCGCGGCCAGCCGCATCCGGATGCTGCTGACCGCGAATGAATTAACAAAGATTTCAACACGCGATCTGTGAATACTGCCTGTGGAGGGGCTAAACCCCTTCTGCGTGTTGCCACGGTATTGTGAACGGTACCTATGCGCAATAGGGTTAACGTATATGTCGGCCTCAGTATTACGCGCACAGGTGTATCCATATGACCCTCTCTCACGAAACCAGTCTTAACTCGCAGGGAGCCAATCAGCGCTACACGCAATAATATGTGGTGGGGGTCAATCTGGGTCATTTTCACTTTTTTGCAGAAATGTATTCTACATACACCAAAGTATCGTATGGTTAAAATCTTTATCATGAACAATGCCATTAAATAGGTTAAAAATGATTGTAAAAGTCTGCCCTTGGCCCTAATTATGCTGCACACAGAAACTTCACAGGCTGTTTTCTCAAAATGGCCGCCGGAGGCTTTAACAACTTTAAACACTAACAACTTCCACAATTTTTGCACTACAGCATACAGTCATATATTACAGTAATCAGCAAACATTGTTGTTTTCAGAAATGTATATATGTCAAAACATCCAAAATGCGAGTTAAGACTGATTTTGTGATATGTCATCGGAAAGGACACTGTCTCTGGCGCCAACGTGGATGCAAGCAACAGGTTTTCGGGCCTGCGTCGGTGTTAGATTGCCCATAGAAAACCTCTATTAAGGGAAAAGAAGGGCCGCGCTTGGCTACAGCCAAGCGCGGCCCTACTTTTTACGTAATAGAGACTTTCTACTGCCCCTTGTACAAGTAACTCGTATACGTACAAAGGACAAAAAGAGCAGAAAAGTCTTTCATTGTACGACAGTCAAGCTTTACCATTGAAGTCAGCCCTTTTGTCCTTTTGGTGTTTCTTTCTTTCTTGGGATTTTTTTTTATTGAAGGCCTATTGCTAGATTCAAAGCATGTTTTTATACAGGTGATCAACTGACATTCTTCATTCGATCTGTTTTGCGCACCGAGGCTGGTTTCACAATGATACTGTCTGTGTCAAACACTGGTAAGTTTTTTTTAGATTTGGCCATTACAAATGCATTATTATTGTTGTTGTTTTTGGTGGTGGTGGTAGAGGTGGCGGTGGTGGTGGTGGTGTTGCTTTTCTTCTTCTTCTGATTATTGCATCTGCTTCTGTTTTTTTTTTTTAATTAACCATTAAAGTATACTCTGTTTTCTTTTCTGTACGAGAGCAAATTATAATAATGAGAAAAAAAAAGAAAAAAAAGAATAAAAATAATACAGTTTTCCCCTCCAAACCAACAGTTTAAAGCATACACCTGCAGCACAGCAATTACTGCACTCTGTATTCTTTTATGTACAGGAAACTTCTCAGAAAACCAGTCATTTATTGTCACTGCAAATTCGAACGACAGCTCTCGGTTTCTGATCTCCAACAGCGAACGAGACTTGGCCAAGGAAATTCAGAACATCATTACCTACCTGCTTCTCGCGTCCTGTCTACCTCTGTCATTCATCAATATCGCTGTTTATGTCCAGAAGAACATGAAAAGTGCAACAAGCAGTTACTTAGTGGGACTAAGTGCTGCTCAAGTTGTCTACCTTTCTGTAGGAGCTGTCTTTTCTATCGTAGAACGCACAATTGAGGATCGATTTAACAGCTTTTGGTACTGGGCAATTTACGAGTACCTAGTTTCGTATTTGACGAATGTTGCAATCAGGGGGTCCTACATTGTGATGTGTTTGGTGTCTATTGACAGGCTGAACGCAGTTGCTCGCCCTTTGCACGTGCAGACATTCTTTCTGTCCAAACACCCAATAGGATGCACTCTTACAGCGTTCGCCGTGACTGCGCTTTGGCATGTGTACATACTGATACGGTCACACGTTGTCCAGATATTTGATGCGAAGAGGGGTATGTTCGTATACAAACCTGTGAGAACAGCTCTGTATATGAGTAACCCAGAAATCAACGATGGTTTCAGTGTGAGTGCGAAGATCGTACTGTGTTACCTCGCTTTAGCTTTGCAAATCCTTCTGAATGTTCTGACCATCAGAGCTTTGCGGCGTCACACCATGGCAACCAAGCACATGAAGATGGCAACCAATGATGAGAAGAAACGGCTTAGAGAGCGAGCTTTAACCGTAACTATTCTAGCTTCCACCGTCTGTTACGTGACATTATCTCTACCAATCACTTGTCATACCCTAATGTTTACCTTTTTCCCGGAATACAGCTTAACAGGAAGATATTCAAACCTCTTTCAGATAATGTTACCTCTTACCTATAATCTTTTTCTGTTAACTTGTGGCATAGAATTCTTTTGTTTCTTTACGCTCAGCACAGCTTTTCGGAAAACGTTCTATAAACTGTTTGGCTGCCGTGTTAAACCTAGCAAACTTAAGAGAGGTGAGATTGTCAAATAAGAAAACAGCCACGTCCTTAGAAAAGAGTACACAAACCAAGGGGAATTATTCAGCGCTGGACAGACAAACAGTTAGATCCCCTTCCCCCGCCTATCAGGCACCCAATTGCCAGCCCACAGAAAAATACGCAGGTATAGAACCAGACGATTATCTACATCCCTTTTTTTTTACCAGCGCTAGCCTCACCTATCTGGTTTGTGAGTCTTAGAAAACAGATTTTAATAAATTAAACACACACACACACACACACACACACACACACACACACACACACACACACACATACACACACGCACACACGCTTTGACAGGACGAGGTAAAACAGTGCTGTTTTGTGCTCGTCCTTTTCAGACCATCCCCATCAGCAAGACGTCTTCGGGCTCACTGCGGCCATCGTGGACCTGAGGACCTTCGCTTACTGACGTGTTTCTTTTTTCGTGATTTATTTGTAACACATTTTACGCCAGGTCCGAAATCCCCCAAGTTTTGAAGTTGTCCTCTGAAGGACTGTATTACAATTCATAAGACAAATCGAGCATGATAGTTCAAGGGTGGTGCCAGAATAGCTTGGCGCCTATGGGCGCCAAGCTATTATGGCACCACCCTTGAACTATCATGCTCGATACATGTCTTGCTGTGGTGTGTCGGGGATAAATGAGTTCAGTACTTGGTTGACTTGCCCTCGTCTTTCAAAGCGTGTTTCTGTCTTTGTTGGTTATCCCTTTGCATTTTACACGCTTGCCCGCTTCAACCGTTCTGTCTGAAACCTTCGATTTTGCAGTTACATTGCAAGGCTTGAAACAAGCACATGTTCTGTAAAGACAGTGCGATGTAATACACTTTATGTTAAGGAAATGATTGATTGATTGTCATTTTATTGCTTCTGATCCATGAGCAAAGAAAATAAATAATTTTTTTTTTAAATAGTTGGTGGGAAGTTTGTTTGACGTGAGCATGAGTGTTGGGTTCAGCTCGTGGCAGCGATTGCAGCCGATCTGATAATTATGGGTAGTGTCATATTTAACTCGTTCAGTCCGGAGAAAATGTGCACACCATCCACCTGCAAAAGGTATAGATCCTCATGAGCCCCCGCAGTTGCAGGGGCTCATGATGATGTATGCCTCTTGCTGAAGCCACTGTGTATCCACGTTCCATTGACATATGCCGGGGAGTTTAGACTTTGGCTGTACAATGGTTTCAAATACAAAGCCTGCGTCCGCTGGCAGTAGAGGGGTTAAATTGTATATTATTGTTGATATTTGGGTTGTATCTATAGGGCAGGGATGAAAGTGCGGGTGGGTTGGTTTGGGAGGTGGAGATGAGGGTGGAACAGAAAAATATGAGGAAAAAACAACGCAACTCTCTTTTGGCAGGTTACTAATTCGTCTCTGCACTACATTTTTCGCCAGCAATATCTGCCTGTCTGCATCCTCCCCCCCCCCCCCCTCCATTATATCCCCCATTATATCCAAACGACTCTCAAATCCCCCCTCCCCCTCACTCCCCCCCCCAACCCCCGCTCATCCCCCACCCCTCTTCCCTCTATATGTGCAGATAGGGTGCGATTTATAAGAAGAACGGCATAATCATTTTAAATCGCAGGTAATCTCCGTTTACATGTACTAAAACATAAGATTTCAAACTAAGATAGTAGTAAGCTGGTCTATGATATTAGGCCTTACGGTTTACAGCCGTAAGGTCGAAAATCACAGACCAGAGCTCAGTTGCATGAGTGAGCGTAGTACTGCGCAGGCCACTAAGCAAGGTGCTCCGCACCTTGCTTAGTGGCCTGCGCAGCATTTAGTTCACTCATGCAACTGAGCCCTGCACACTAATAACGGATTGAAAAATAAGCTCTGCTTAAAAATCATCAAAAATATCAGAAAGTGTGACGAAAATAAATAGACTGTTTTTACTTTTTTTGTCATAATGCGCTCAATAAACAAAAGGTCTATGTTTGCTACTTGGCTCATGAGCGCACAACAAGAATAATTACAGAAAATTAAATAATACAACCTATATGATTTCTTTTCCGGCTAAATGCCATACTTTCAGGTCTTGGCCTGACTTCGCAAACGAAGATTCTATAGGGGTTGCCCACGGCGTCTGCAGGCATGCTCGTGACTGCGGAGTCCAATCTGGGACAGGCAGGTACGACCGCAGTGGCTGCAGAGGGAGGTCTGGTCAGGGTTCTGAGTTGTGGCATCTCTGTTTTTTTCTCCTGAGCCGCTTGTCTTTAAGGCTAGCTCTTCGAGAGTCCTCAAAGGAGACGGCTGCCTTGTAGATGGTGGAGCGCCAGGTGTCGCGGTCCGCCGCAAGTGAAGACCACTGGCGGTGGTCGATTTGGCAGGCACTAAGTGACTTCTTGAGATCTCTTCTTTGGTGCCCCTCTGTCTCTGTGTCCAGTGGTGAGCTCGCCGAACAGGGTGATCTTGGGTAGGCGATGATCCTCCATCCTGGAGACGTGCCCAGCCCAGCGGAGCTGTGTCCGCAGCAGCAAATCCTCGATGCTCACAGTTTCTGCCTGTTCAAGGACCTCGACGTTTGTGACACAGTCACTCCAGTGAATGCCAAGGATGGTACGCGGCAGCGCTGGTGGAAGCGTTCGAGGTGTCGTAGTTGGCTGCGGTAGAGAGCCCAGGACTCGGAACCATACAGCAGGGTGGTGAGGACGACAGCTCTGTACACGCTGATCTTGGTGCCTGTTTTCAGCTGTTGATTGTGCCAGACCCGCTTGTATAGACGCCCGAAAGCGCTGTTCGCTTTTGCCAGCCTGCTGTCCAGCTCCTTGTCCAGCTTGGCGTCTGACGTGATGATGCAGCCAAAGTAGGTAAACTGGTGCACTGATTTCAGTTCAGACTCGCCGATGGAGATGTGGAGAGGGCGATGTTCTACCTTGGGTACCGGCTGATGGAGAACCTCTGTCTTTTTCAGACTGACCTCGAGTCCGAAGAGCTGGGCAGCATCTGCGAAGCCATACTTTCAGGTATTTAACCCATAAAAAGCTTCAAATTTGTACACTGCCATAATAATAGTTATGCAATGTACATTATAGTACTTACAGATAAGGATATAGACCAATGGCTTTTAGTCAAACTTATTTCACACACTGGTGTATTCCGAATGATAAGGGTTAAGACGCAGTCATGATTCTTAAAACACCATTTGCGGGGATTTTCATGTTGCAGACTACTTTGCTTTTGGACAGCCTATGAAGGCTAGTGTGATAACGGTGGATATCGAATAGTGATCCTCAACCAACTGCAAGAGGAATAGATCCTCATAAGCCCCAGCAGTTTGGGGCTCATGATGATGCATGCCTCTTGCTGACTCAACGTGGTATCATATCCAAACCAAAAAACGCCTATCAGCGTAAAACAATGGCCAAAACTGCATTTCCTCGGCACACGATGAAATCCCACTGAGGAATCCAAAACGAACATGAACGTAACAAAATTTACTCATTCCGAGAAATATACTTCACTCGTTTCACTGTTTAATTTCTTTATGGGTTCGGTGATTGTTTCATTGTTTCTGCCCCCCACCCGGGTCTGCCCTGGGGGACTTGGGTGGGGTTAACTACTTTTTAGTTCCCAGGGTCACCCTGGTCAGCCCCACAGGGTGGGTTTTCCTCTCTATTTTGGGGCATGCGTTTCTGTCTACCCGTGGTCCATTCACCTGTATTTTCCTATTTTAAACTCTCTCTACTATCTGCGCTGCCTGTAGCTATTGATGTTGGATGTGTGTTGCTAAATGGTCTTAAATGGTCTTAGCTTTATTTAGGCCCAATATCGTAGGTTTATTTAACGTATTGGACCGGCTGGCGACATATATTCAATATTATGTTTAGTTTATTTTTCACAAGCAGTGCAGGCACGTCCTGAGAAAGCCTTGTTGCAATCAATCAATTCATTGTTTCTGGAAGCCCCTCTCAAAGGGGACTTATCTGCACATTCAGCGGATTCAGTACCATCCTCTTGATGCGCGGAAATTCAGATCTAGGTCCAGATTGTATTGCCGGTGTGGACAACTGTTTCGGTCTAGGCGACTTCGTCATTCAGTATACCACAGTCATCCTGAAGAAGGGGGAGAAACTTCTGCCTACATGCAAAGAAAACCACATTTTACTGTGGTTTCTGCAAAAGCGTTTGGTTTTGTTTATTTATAAATGTGATGAAGCTCTATGCCCATGCATAGAGTTCACAGAGGGTTTTTGTATGGTACGTTCTGGTCAGCGGTTTGTCGTGTGACAAATATCCCGTGTATGCATGAGGTCACGTGCAATCATAAAGAAAGCGTTTTGCACGGAGTTTTAGACGGGAGTTCAGGCTAACCAGAGCGCTAGAACAGTTAGTGCGGGCTTTTCTGTCAGTGAGGACGGACGTATGTTGGATATGCTAGCCGTATTCCTAGACTCTGAAACCTAGAATTCATGTACGTTTTTATATGTATTATTGACAGCTGCTGAGTTAAAAACGGTAAGTGTAAGTTGGGTTGTGTGGCGTTGATTTGGTTCAGTTATGCTAGCTTGGAATTCGTTGAGATAACCGATGATTTTCCTATGTAGTTATTTACCGAGACGGATAACGAAGGAATGTGAGGTGTGTGTGCCAAAGTCGTTATGAAAGTAGTACGTGGTTGTGTTAAGTATAGTCTTTTCCAATGTATAAAATAATGTATGGTGAGAGTGTCAGGTTATAGTCTGTTTCAATGTAGTGACAGAGTTATGTGTGTTGCGATAGTAGTTCGTGTTATGAAGCACGTGTGTGTGTGAGTGAACGTGTGAGTTATTTGTATCAGCCAGGTTACGTATCAGCCAGATGACCTATTGTGAGGTCATTTCATCACTCGAGGAGTGAGCGACCGGTGCCTAGGCACCCGGGTCATTAGAGGCTGCACTACGGGAGCGAGTCAGGAGAACGTCCACGGTACGAGAAACGGGGACTACTCAGAAGCGTGCGAAGCGAGGAACGACACGCCTAGACGTGGAAGGACAGAACGTTGCAGAACGATAACACGAGTGAAACAGGTTGGATTGTGAGGACAATTACCTAACCTGGCTTTTAAGTTGTATATGTGTATGCGGTGTTGATGTGCTTATAGTGAGAAGTGAATGGTGTAAAGAATCTTTAAAGTTTATTTTATTTGTTTCTTAAGAGTAAAGGTGCCCAGAAGAAAGAGAAATAGTGTTTGAGTTATACCGCGTGAATGCGCCCGACTGAGTCAGTGGCGGTGCGTACGTCTGTTGTTTTGAGAATCTGTACGTGCGACTGGGGAAAGTCTGCGTGCGATACAATAAAGAACATATTGTGAACTATTAACCCCTTCGCTTCCGGTGATCACGGATTACACTGCACCACTGATGGAATATCGCGTAAAGTACACTGCCTGAATCGGACCAGAAATAGGCATAACGAACATAGGACCAACGAGAGACATAAATCATCATGAGCCCCCGCGACTGCGGGGGCTCAAGTGGGTTTATGTCTCTTGCAGCTGGGTAGCGTTCGCCTTGCCCCGGCAGATAAAAAGGTTAACCCAACATTGCATGGAGTAGGTCGCTTTACGCCGATGTCGTTCAATCAACTTTTGCTTATTGGGTGTTCGTCATTGCAATAAAACTTAAATGAATGCAGCACATCGATAACGTGAACGCGACTGAGGGAATGTTTCCATATGGCGGCGCAAAAGTCTTGGCGACAGCGACACAAATGGAGAACTTGAAATAAAGGAGCATTTCTATATGCGCGACGCGATAGCGGCGCGATTGCGATGCGACAGGCTACAGCGGCGCAACACATTTTTATCACTTCAAGGAGCGACTAATAGTCGATATAGCCGCGGTTTCTCTGTGAACGAAGCGTGGTTCTCAGCCCGAGACAACAAATTGCAACAATTCTAAATAGCTTAAATAGGGGCGCGATGTCGCCTGTCGGGCCGCTATCTGAAAACACATGAAGCGATTTTCCGCCTGCTACTCCGCTACATTATTGCCGTGTCACCCACAGCGCCACTGACGCGTAGCTATGTGAAATGACAGCCTATACCTCTTGCGGTTGGGTGATGATAACATCTTCTCGGTACTGAACGGGTTACATTTAGTAAACGGCCTCGTTTCAAAATGCCCAGACAAGAGTACAATATAATACTTATCTTATTAAGCGTGTTTAATAAATTGTGTTGTACGTGTACTTTCTAAGCGTGTTTTTTCCTTTGTTGTGATTTTCTTTCCATTGTAGACCTGATGCTCGAAAAGATTGTGTCTGCTTTCGCAACGTTTGGATCACCTGGCCTTGAATAATCTTATGAATCTATTTCAGTCAGCCTACAGATGTTGCCACAGTACTGAAACAGCACTTCTCAGAATTATGAATGACTTGTCACTTGCGCTGGATGATGGTAAAGTGTCAGTGCTCGCTCTACTAGATCTTTCTAGCGCGTTTGACACAATCGACCACACTACCATCATTAATCGTCTCCAGCTTGTTTTTGGTCAGGTAGTGTGAGTCAGGTCAACGAGATCATCCAGAGCGTGTCACATTGCATTTTTAATGTGAGGCTGTGGATGTCTGAAAACAAGCTCAAACTGAACGAAGGAAAAACGGGCTCTCATTTCATCACCCAGAATGTCTTCTTCTACTGCTTTGCCTCAGCTTGTCATGATTGAGAACACCACCTTTAGCTTCTCTCAGCCAGTGAAAAACCTGGGTGTTGCAACTGAGCATGACTTGTCCATGGATAAACAGTTGATAAACATTTGTAGGGCAGCCTATTTGGAGATGCGTCGTATTAGCTCTATTAGACAGTTCCTTGCCTCCGATGCTACAAAAGCTCTGGTTTGTTCATTTGTTCTGTCTCGCATTGACTATGCTAACTCACTCTTATCTGGATGCCCGAACTGTCTATTTAATCGGCTCCAGACAGTCCAAAATTCAGCCGCATATTTGGTCATGAAAGCGAAAAGGTCAGACCGTGTCTCACCCATCCTGCACGCTCTCCACTTGTTGCCAGTGAATAAGAGAGAGTTAAACACAAAGTCTTGTTCATTTGTCATGTTTCCCTTTCTGGCACCGGACCCACTTATCTCTTAGTGCTCCTTCACTGTTTTATCCCTTCCAGGCAGTTGCGCAGTTCGTCTGACAATGAAATGCTTCGGATTTCTACAATAAGGACTAAAGGATTTGGGAAGAGATCTTTTTCTTACCATGGTCCATCAGTCTGGAATGATCTTTCCTAAATCCTTGAGACACAGTGAGTCCAGTGCCAGTTTTAAACACAGTGTTAAAACCCATCTTTTCCCATCTTGATTATCAGTGTTCATGTGTTTAGTCATTTTCTGATCTCTTGTGTAATTGTAGATGCGGTTTTGGTTTTGTCACTTTTTGTGTAATTTTTCTTTTGTTTTCATGTACGGCGCCTAGAGCCTGTTACCATGTATAGGCGCCTTATACATCCTCTTTATTATTATTATTATTATTATTATTATTATTATTATTATTATTATTATTATTATTATTATTATTATTATTATTATTATTATTATGCTAGATGTAAAACACCAGATTTTACAAGTGAACAACTAAAATTGTTCATTTGATTGGTTTTGCGCACAGAGGCTGGTTTCACAATGGCACTTGCTTTGTAAAACACTGGTAAGTTTTAAGACTTAGCATTATTGTTGTTGTGTTGTTGTTGTTTTTTCCAATTTCTTCTTCATCTACTTCAAACTACTGCTTCTGTTGTTTATTAACCTATAAAGGTATACTTTGTTTTCTTTTCTCTACGTGAGCAAACATAATCATAATAATGATTATATTATTATTATTATTATTATTATTATTATTATTATTATTATTATTATTATTATTATTATTATTATGTTCAAGCAAACAGTTTCATGCATACACCTGCGGTACAGCAATTAATCCACTCCGTAATCTTTTTGGTACAGGAAACTCCTCAGGAAATCAGTCACCTATGACACACGGTTGTTGAGATAGAGGCTTTCAAAGAATACAGCCGTGCTTGTCGCCAAGATGTAGCTGTTCGTGTGATTTGGAGCAATAGACAACCATGGCTTGTACACACAAAAGACAGAAAGAGGAACATCTAGTCTTTTTTGTTTAGTTTAGTTTTGTAATGAGCACATGCGCGGTCTTTATTGTTTCAGTTTTTATCTTTTCTGTGCTTCCATTTTGTGCCGCATAATCAATCAAGGAAACACATCATATTTTCTTGAATGGAAAATACTGTGACCATGAAAGAAACAGTATATTGTTACTGTATTTTCACAACTAATGTCGTTACGAAAATGGAACAAAATCGGCAGTGTTGGTGAGTTGTCTGTTCTGATAAATACCTTCAACAAAACAAACCGCTTAGGGCGCGTAATTAACAGCAGACGGTGCATCTCACAGATATTGGGATTTATTCTTTGTACATACGTTTACTTGTCTAATTGCTTGCGCAGCTAATCGAAGAATCATTAAAGACTTTAAAATGCAACAGCTCATTACTTACTTAACTCCCTTCTGCAAGCAGACACTGGTACCGTAATCGGCATGGGCGATTGCAAACAAAAAGTGAGTTAATTTCAGAGCTTACTGTCTGTAAAATATAAATATTGATTATACCTAACTCGTTCACTGTCGAGAAAAACTGAACACCACCTAAGTGCCAGAGGTACAGATCCTCATGAGCCCCCGCAGTTACGTGTGCTCATGAGCATCTCTCTCTCTCTCTCTCTCTCTCTACTACTACAATGACTCCTAGCTGCCAAAGAAACATAGATACAAAGATGTTTCCTCAAGAGGCATAGATCCCCATGAGCCCCCGCGACTGCCGGGGCTCATGAGGATCTATACTTGTTGCAGCTGGTGCTATTTCATTTTGTCTCGTTGACTAGTTACTTCGTCAGTTAAAGTTAATAACCTCAAGTCTTAGATTTAAGTTTAAAATACAAACAAATACAGGCCCCTATATGTTTGCTGCTTCGCTCATAAGGTCGATACAAGAAAATATTTGCAGACAAATAAATCACCAGCATTAATGATTTCTTTTCCATAATGTTATATTTGTAGGTTTTTACGTCGTAGTCCGGATCATTAAAATATTATTTGCGAGAATTTATATGCCCCTGGTTTGTTTGTTTGGTTGTGTGTGTGTGTGTGTGTGTGTGTGTGTGTGTGTGTGTGTGTGTGTGTGTGTGTGTGTGTGTGTGTGTGTGTGTGTGTGTGTGTGTGTGTATTTGGGGTGGTTTGGGGGGGGGGGGTGGGCAGTGTTTCAGGACGCAATACGAAGGTAAGTGTAATAACGACGGATATACATTAAAAAGTAAACCTCACCAATCTTCAAGTAGAAAACTAAAATAATACAACCTGTATGATTTTTTCCCGACTAAATGCTACCTGCAGGTATTTAACTCATTCTACCCCAGACACACCACAGCAAGATAAGGATCGACCATGATAGTTCAAGGGTGATGCCAGAATAGCTTGGCGCCTATGGGCGCCAAGCTATTCTGGCATCACCCTTGAACTATCATGGTCGATCTGTGTCCTGCACTGCAATGCAGTCTTCAGAGGACATTGGAAAAATTTAAGGATTTCGGTGTTGGGGTAGAATGAGTTAAGACGCAGTCATGATCATCAAAACACCAATTGCGGGGATTTTTATGTTGCAGACTTCCTTGTTTCTGGACAGCCTGTGAAGGTAGACGTGATAACGGTGGATATCAAATAGTGAACATCACTGAACTGCAAGAGGTGTAAATCCTCATAAGCCCCAGCAGTTGTGGGAGCTCATCAGGATGTATGCCTCTTGCTGACTCCTCTTGGTATTATTCCTTGGACTGCTGAGGCTCGTTGACGTTGAATTAACAAAGATTCCCCGGCTAAATGCCGTACCTGCAGGTATTTAAGACTGCCGAGGCTCGTTGACGTTGAATTAACAAAGATATCAAACACGCGATCTGCGAATACTGGCAGTGGAGGTTGTTTGGTTGTACATTGCTTAACGTACCAACAGCAACAATACTTTCTCAGGACGTGCCTGCACTGCTTGTGAACTCAAAACTAAACAGAATATTGAATGTATGTCGCCAGCCGGTCTAATATGCTAAATAAACCTAATACCTTTTAGCAACATCACCTATTCTACGGCAACGCACGGTCACCGTGCACATCCCAGATGGCCACTCGACCAGAGGCTAACAAGGCCAACCGCAGACCAGGGAGAGACACACTACCAGGTTGTGAACAGTGACCTCACAAGGGTTAGGTACACCATACGTGCCCCCTCTATGTCTGGCACTAAGCACCTTGAATTATATCAATGGCTGCGATCGCCTACCCTGAATTAATGTCACCTGCTGTAGTGTGTCAGGGCTGAATGGGTTAATGAAAGCCTAACCATTTTCTGTAAAATACTGCAATTGTATCATGTTCTGCAAGTTTCTACAATGCGCTCCAGGTATGACAATGTGTCAGAGGATCCAAGCCTGGCTTTTCTTATCCAAAGTTCGTTAAAAATAGAGTAACGATTATAGTCGGAGCCATTCAGCCCTGACGCACTACAGCAGGAGACGTGTCGACCATGATAATTGAAGGGTAGTGCCAGATCAGCTTGGCGCCTGTCGGCGCCAAGCTCATTTGGCACTACCCTTGAATTATCATGTTCGATCCATCTCCCACAACAGGTGCATAGTCGTTAGATGATGCCTCCATAATTTGGGAAATGCGTGCGTCGGGCTGAATGAGTTAAGCAATGTACAGTCAACAAACCAACCTTTTGTCCAACATCAGTGTAAGGCGTACTAAGAAGATTTTTTAAAAGTCAAACTACCAAGTAAGCTGATACAAGCAGTCGGCGGAGAGAACAGTACATTATTGTCCAATAATCATAGATCCAGTTGGTCAAAGCACAAAAAAGATAAGAAATTAGTAAGTGACTGGAAGCAGTGAAAACCGAAGCCCCTCTGAAAGGGTACTCCATGTGCACATTCAGTGGATTGAGTGACATCCCCTTGATGTGTGGTAATTCAGATCTAGGTCCCGTTAGTGGGGGTCTAGATTGTATTGCCGGTGTGGACAGCTTTTTCGGTCTAGGCGACTCCATCAGCATACCACAGTAGTACTGAAAAAGAGGAAGAAACTTCTGCCCATATGCAAAACAAAACAAAAACAAAACAAAAAAAACCTCACAATTTACTGTGGTTTCTGTAGAAGCGTTTGGTTTCGTTTATTTATAAAGAACATATTGTGAACTATTAACCCCTGCGCTGCCGGTGATCACGGATTTCGCGTCAGAAACCACTGCACACTGATGGAATATCGCGTAAAGAACACTGCCTGAATCGGACCAGAAATAGGCATAAAGAACATAGGACCAACGAGAGACATAAACCCTCATGAGCCCCCGCAACTGTGGGGCTCAAGTGGGTTTTTGTCTCTTGCAGCTGGGTAGCATTCGCCTTGCCCCGGCAGATAAAGGGTTTATCTTTATTGCATAAAGTAGGTCACTTTATGGCGACGTCGTTCAATCAAATTTTGCTTCTTGGGTGTTTTTCTTTGCGATAATACGTAAATGCTGCACATCGATAGCCTGAACGCAACTAAGAGGCGTTTCCATATGGCGGCGCGAGAATGACGCGAAAGACTTGGCGACAGCGACAGGAATCGAGAACTTCAAATAAAGGAGCGTTTCCATATGCGCGATGCGGCAGCGGCGCAATTGCGATGCGACAGGTTACAACGGCTCGTCAAATGTTTATCGCTCCAAGGAGCGATTCATAGGCGATTTCGATGTGAAGAAAATGTGGTTTTCAGCACGTGACAACAAATCGCAACAATTCTAAAACCCAGGGCGCGATGTCGCCTGCCGTGCCGCTATATTAAAACACACAGAACTATTTTCCGCTTGCTGCTCCGCTACTTTTGTTACATGTCGCCTACCGCGCCGCTGTCGCGTAGCTATGTTAAAAGACAGCCTAAAGCGGTCTGACTCCATGACTGCCGGGTACAGCGTCATAGTGTTTTTCTTTTTAGGGCATGTGTCTGTTGAGCATGGGAAAGATCCAATGTTCAGTTGACTTATTTTGGATAAGAATCATGTACCTTTTTAGGATGATTCGTTTTCTTTTTGCATGGAGAATTGCGATCGATTTTTGTTGTGTAGCTTTAATGTTGCATATCTGGCTACCTTGTTGCTGAAGTCCAACCTAGATTAACCTAGCAGGTTCTAGTAGGGGCACGATTATCCTAGTGACCTCAAATATGACGTCAAAGTTTTGTAGCACACAAGTTGGCTACATTTCGCAACATTTACGGAATGCACCTAGATGTTAGTGCGAGATTGTAGATAGATCTAGTGCCCTTTTTAATGAGTAATAATGAGTTTTCGTTGCGTTTTCTTTTATGATTGGTTGAGTTGTGTAATTTGATTGATTTTTCTGGAAATCTGTAATAGTATAAAAGAGCGTGTTAGGAAATATGTGTGTGCATTGTTGGGAGACACAGTGTATCAAACTGCAATTGCATTGTACGAGACAGTGTATCAAAGTGTGGATGCATTTGTGGACGCATTGTGCTGAGTGTGAATCGTGAGAAAAAAATACTGCTGAAACTGTTACTCCAGTGTGGTCTACAACCTTGTGCCACGTGTGACGAGTTGCAACTGAGTGAGACTTCTTTACAAGAACCTTACGTGAGTGTGTCTGGTGTGACTGCATCATACTACGACAACGACTACCACTAACAAAGACATAAGATTTACATTTATATTGTACTGATAAGTAATGATCTCTCACCAAACATGGAACTGCAGAGCGTGAAACATACAAAGAAAGCCATAACAAAGAAAGACAAGATGGGATGCACCATAACCCACAAAGTCCCTTCTGCATGAGAAATGTCCTCGCTGGCAAGGGTCTCTACCTTTTGTCTTTGACCTAATTCGGATGTTGAAATATCTCCTATTGAACAAGATGAGGATTTCATCCAAAATCTATCGTATTGTTTGCAGCTCACATGCGGGTTTTTTTTTTAAAGGAAAATTCACAGTTGCTCATATTTTTAAGCTTATCCTTCTGATCCATTTCCTTCCTCTCTAAGCCAACCTCTGATCAACACACAAGCCGGCACACACAAATAAAGACGGACGGACACACGGCGCGTCCAGCCATTAGTACGCTTTGTGGGCTGGAGCAGCGACAGGAATTCTGAAGAAGAATAGCACGATCAGCAATATGACGTCATTACACAGTGACGAAATTGATGTTTCACGTCACTCATCCGTGAGGTTTCTTTACAAAAACCCTACGTGACTGCGTCTGGTGTGATTGCATCCTACGGGACTTCATCAGTTCTCTCAGTGGAAATGGTAGCCGAAGACAACAGCCAGCAGAGAAACGCAGAAATGGCGACATCGGAAATGGACACATTCCTCAAACTTGTGAAGGAATGCGGGCTGGAGGGAACTCAACTCCTGGAGTTTGTAAAAGAGAGAGAAAAGGACAGACTCGAGAGAGAAGAAAAGAGATTGGATAGAGCAGCAAGAGCCAAAGATCGTGAGATCAAGAAACTCGAAATTTAAGCAGAAGCAGCAAAGGCAGAGAAAAAGCGAGAAGAGGCAGAAAGGCAGCGACAACACGAATTTCAGCTCAAGAGGATGGAGTTAGAGACACAGGGACAGAGGATAGCTGAAGCAGCAGCCTTAGGCTACGTTCATGCTAAGCCCGGCAAGTTGCCGTCAGCCAGTTGCCGTCTGCAAATTGCCGTCACCAGTGTTCACGGTAGAGCCCGAAGTTGCTGTCCGGCGAATTGCTGCCACTGTATACAAAGATGGCGCTTTCCAGGAGGAAGAGACGCATACTCTTGTGGTATATTTTACAAAACAGATTATTAAAACGGAATTCGCGCAAATATAGCGCGCACCCAATTCACCGCAATCGCAGAGTGCATGGAGAATACCATCATTTGATTCCGCAAGTGATGAACGATACCCAGAAATGTGTAGAATACATACGGATGCGACCAGAGACTTTTCAGAGACCAAACAGCCACTGCGCCAAAACTACTTCCTAATTCAAACAAGATGGACGCTTACCTGGAGCGATTCGAGCGCTTCGCAAGCAGCAACACCTGAAATCCAGATACTTGGGCCACCAAACTCAGCGCACTTTTGACCGGCAAAGCGCTTGAGTTCTACACCCGCCTGCCAAGAGAAGAAGCCGAAGATTACACGCAGGTGAGAGCCGCCCTGCTGAGACAGTACGACTTCACTGAAGAGGGTTACAGACGATTCCGAAATTGAACGCCTGAGGAAGGAGAAAAAAACCCGGCCTATTCATCAAGAGAATTAAATCCTACCTGAAGAAATGGATAGAGCTGGTTGGCTTCAAGAAGGAGTATAAGGACCTGAGCGACCTTAACATCAAAGAACAAGTCCTCAGCGCATGTTCTAAGCACCTGGCCGCCCACCTCAGGGAGCAAGAGAACCAGTCCCTGAAGGCCATGGCGGACTTAGCTCAAAGATGCTTGGACGCCCACAACATGAAGTTCGCGCCCGGCAATCCGCAACAGGTGTCTACACCAGCGGAGGACAAAACTAGACGTCAGAGATACCCCGAAACAGATGCCGGTTGAGTGCCTGTCATGTTTCGTTTGTGGAATGAAGGGACACAAGGCAATACGATATCCTTCCAAGTGTGTTCCCCGAGGCGACAACATCAGAAGACCCAACCAAAACCGCGGGACAGCAGGCAGAAGTGGTACCACGTCTCAACACAGAGCCGCTGCTGTACTTGGCCAACGATGTGACGTCACCTGATGATTTTGAGTCTGGAAAGAGGCGGGTGACACCGGAGCAGATGGAGTTCTTTAAAGGCCCCGCCACACTTGCCTGTTGTGCCCCGATTTTGAAGCCGATTCCGATCCGATTGGGATCGGATGACGTCATATATCCGATCCGATCGCAATCGGCTGGGAATCGGGTGTTTAGAAACTGCTCTATTTTTCCGATCCGAATCGGTCCCGATTGTAAGCTTCAACCAATCAGAACGCGTCTCGCAAAGCACGTCGTTTCAGTTTGCAAATGGCGGAAGCCGGGATCAGACAACCACCCTCGTTGCCGATGTTTCGCCCGCCTCAGTCTTCCCGAATATGATGTAAAACTGCTGATAATGCAAGCACATCATCATCACTGTCCAAACTAGCAGCTATTTCGCTGAACAGGTACGACCTTGATCTTCGATTCAAACCGGTCGGCTAAATAAAGTCGGGGAATGTGTGACAGTGCACACATGTAGAGTCCGAAATAGCTCAGGCGGTTAAACGTCGGAGCAGGAGAGCGAAGGGAATCGCCGGGTCGTGGGTTCGAATCCCGTCCCGGCCCCGGTAGCTGGACTCACAATCCAGGGGAAAAAAAACTGATTTGTTCAATAGCATGTCCGTTGAAAGGTCCTTGTAAATCAAAGTGGCACAGTTGGAGTGCGCCTGAGTTGATCAGTGTTCAGGTCGTACTCCATAGGCAATAGATTTCCCTGTCCCCCATAACCCGCCCGTCAGGGCCGTCCATGATCACCTTGGTGCTGTGGACGTTAAACCCGAACTAACCAACCAACAGTGCACACGTTTTTGCAGTCCGGTCCGATCACACTCCGATTCGAAACTGCTCAAGAATCGGCCTCAAAATCGGGCATGTATGGCGGGGCCTTAAGAGGAGTGGTCGCATTCCAGTTGGCGATGGGGCAACATTCTTACCAGTTTCCAACATCGCGCTGCCTGAGAGTGAAGTGCCCAACATGCCGGTGGTGTCAGGATTAGTGAGAGTGCTGAGAGACACTGGTTGTAGCGGCGTCATCGTGATGCAGGCCAGAAGCTACAGGAGTGAACAACCCTCATCCTGGAGGACGGTACTGTGAGGATTATCCACCTTGCCAAGGTCAGTGTCAACACCCCGTACCTGACAGGAGAGGTGAAGGTGTTATGTGTGAAGACCCCAGTCTACGACCTTATCATCGGTGCCAGGAACGTAGAGGATCCAGATCCGGAGTGGAGACCTGAAACCTGTGCCGTTACCACAAGAGGTCAAGCAAAGAAGAGCCACCAGACCATCCCTCTAGAAGTGGCTGACAACACAGAAGCAGCCGTGGTGAAGAGGGACAAGCTGGTGGAACTACAAAGAACCGACCCCACGCTTGACAAGTTCCGAGGTCAGACCGAGCCCGTGACACGAAGAGGGAAGGAGGTAACCTTCGGGACCAGTAAAGACATTCTGTACCGGGTATACACCAGCCATTGAGACACGCCTGTATGTCAAGTGGTGGTTCCTGAACCCTTGAGGATGCAGGTGATGAAACTGGCCCATGATTCCATCTTAGGAGGACACCTGGGAATCAGTAAGACCCTTGACAGAATCCGAGCAGTCTTTTACTGGCCTGATATGGGAGGCGACGTCACCCGATTCTGTAGGTCGTGCGACATATGCCAGAAGACAGTTTCAAGGGAAAGGTGCCCAAGGTTCCTCTCGAACAGATGCCACTGATCGATATGCCTTTCAAGCGGGTAGCTGTGGATCTGGTGGGGTCAGTATCTCCTCCAAGTGAAGATGGCCATCGCTACATTCTGACCCTGGTGGATTATGCTACAAGATATCCTGAGGCCATACTACCAAAGAAGATCGACACTCCAAAAGTGGCAGAGGCGCTCGTGGACATGTTCAACCGTCTGGGGATTTGTGATGAGATCCTGAGTGATCTAGGGACCCAGTTCGTCTCCGACTGCATGGAGGAAATCAATCGGCTGTTGAGCATCCGACACCTCACTACGACCCCGTACCACCCCATGTGCAATGGGTTCGTTGGAAAGTTCGACGGGACATTGAAGACTATGCCGAAGAAACTGTGTGCTGAGCAGCCAAGCTTGTGGAATAGGTACATCAATGCCTTGCTCTTCGTTTACCGTGAAGTTCCCCAGTATTCGACAGAGTTCGCCCCCCCCCCCCCCCCCCCCCTTTTTGAATTACTGTACGGCAGGACTGTAAGGGGACCCATGCACATCTTGAAGGAGCTCTGGACCAAGGACATCGAAGCTCCTGATGTGAAGATCAGCTACCAGTATGTCTTTGACCTGAGAGAGAAGCTGAAAGATACCCTCCGGATGGCTCGAGAAGAACTGGAGGCGCAGAGCAAGGGGAAGCATTACTATGACCGTAAAGCCAAACCTCGACGGTTCCTGCCAGGTGATCAGGTGTTAGTTCTTCTCCCCACCGACAACAAGCTCCTGATGCAGTGGAAGGGACCGTACGTGGCTGAAACAGTGGTTGGTATCAACGACTACAGAGTCAGTCAACAACAAGATGAAGATTTACCACGCGAATCTGCTGAAGAATTATATTGAGCATGAGAGAGGTCGTCAGGACAAACCACAATAAGCAGCGTCGGTGCGTCTAGCTGCTGACGAGAGACTAGACGACAAAGACCTGTTCGACCTAAACGAACTGCGCCACAAGGAGGGTGTTGAAATTATCCAGTTCGGTCAAAACCTGACCCAGGCGCAACAAGAAGAGCTGAGAGCCCTAACAAAATAGTTCAAACATCGGTTTACGCCTGACCCGGGGACAACAGGCACCATCCAGCATGAGATTAATCTGACATCAAACAAGCCTGTTTGCAGCAAGCCGTATCGTCTACCTTACCATGCGAGGGGAGAACTGAAGGAAGACATCAAGGAGATGCTGAACCTGGGAGTCATCTGGGAGTCCAAGTGGCCATATGCATCCCCAGTGGTCATCGTGAAGAAACCAGATGAATCCAATCGGGTGTGTGTTGACTACCGTAAACTCAATAAGCTGACAGTATTCGACCCCAGAGCCCATGCCCACAGCAGAAGAACTGTTCCAGAAAGTCACTGGGGACCGGTTCTTCTCCAAGATTGACCTAAGCAAAGGGTACTGGCAAATCAAGGTTGCAGGGAGGGACAGCTTTCGTCACACCCGACGGCCATTGGGAGTTCCTGCAGATGCTTTTTGGAATGGTAAACAGTGGTGCCCCTCTGAAGAGAGGACTGAAAAAGATCTAATGGGATATGCAGCTTGTGGCCTTTTACTTGGAACATCTTGATCCATACCAAGACCTGGGAAGATCACCTGAAGGCCGTCCGAGAGCTGTTCCAGCGCCTGTCAGATGCGAATTTCATCATCTGACCGAGCAAGTGCATCCTTGGAGGCGACAACGTGATTTCATCGGGCACCGGTTAAGCGAAGGATTGAAAGGACTACATGACGACAACGTGAGGAAGATCAGGGATGCCCCTCGACCTACTACTAAGACGCAGGTTTGTTCATTCATGGGACTGGCGAACTACTACCGGGTGTACATCCCGAACTTTGCAGCTGTTACAGCATCCCTACTGACTTGCTGAAGAAAGGACAACCCAACGAGGTGAAGTGGGAGGAGGCCCAAGAGCAAGCATTCCAGGCAGTTCGTGATATCCTGACCGAAAAGCCTGTTCTACGCCTCCCCGATCTATCAAAGACCTTCGTCCTGAGGACCGACGCCTCCAACGACGGAGTGGGTGCCATCCTAATGCAGGAGGACGACGGAAAACTCTACCCAGTGAGCTAAGCCAGCAAGAAGTTGACCCGAGCCGAAAAGAACTACTCTACCATCGGGGAGGAGTGCCTAGTCATCATCTGGGGGGTGAGGAGGTTTGAGCTGTACCTGCAGGGAGTACCATTTGTGCTATTACCACTTGAATTATCTGAATTCTGCAAAGTTCACAAACTCCCGTATCATGAGTTGGGCAATGTTCTTAGACAACTTTGACATTAAGTTACAGAGTGTGAAGGGTTCACATAATTTTGAAGTGGATTACCTGAGTAGAGCAGCTTAAACGAAGATTTCTTTTCTTTTTTCAGGACAGTTTAAAGGAACTATGTGACAATTATTCCAGAGCAGTTTATTTGATTTAATTTTGATGTGAGACTGTTAGTGTTTATGGTTCTGTGTAGATTAACATAGCCACAACCGTGTTTAGAGGTTTGAGAAGACATTTTGTGAAATTTCATTCTAAAAAGGGGGTCGGGGGGTAATGTTACGTTTGTGGTTGTGTTATTCCTTTTACAGCATGTGTGTGTTGATCATAGGAAAGATCTGGTGTTTAGTTACTTTGGATAAGAATCACTTACCTTTTTAGTATGATTCGCTTTCAAGTTTTGCATGCAGAATTGAGATCGATTTTTGTAGTGTAGCTAGAATATTGATTATCTCGCTACATTGTTGCTAAAGTCCGACCTAGTTTAACCTGGAAGGTTCCGGAAAAGATGCGTACGTTCTAATGACCTATGATATGACGTCAAAGTTTTGTAGTACACACGTTGGCATACATTTTGCAACATTTGCGGAATGCACCTTGGAAGATTGCAGACAGATCTAGAGTGTTCTTTTAAATGAATATTAATGAGTTTTTGGTTACGTTTTCTTTTCTGATTGGTCGCGTTGTGTAATTTGCGGGATTGTTCTGAAAATCTGTAGCAGTAGAAAAGTGGGTGTTAGGAAATATGTGCATGCGTTGTATGGGAGACACAGTGTATCAAAACTGCTGATGCATTGTACGAGGCAGTGTATTAACGTGTGGATGCATTTGTGGACGCATTGTGCTGAGAGTGCATCGTAAAAATAAAGTACTGCTGGAACTGTCACTCCATTGTGGTCTACAACCTTGTGCCACGTGTGACGAGTTGCAACTGAGTGGGTTTTCTTTACTAGAACCCTAAGTGAGTGTGTCTGGTGTGATTGCATCATACTACGACTACCACGTAACACCCAGACAAGAGTACAAGGCACTGTTTTTCCTTTAAAGCGTGTTTAAAGGTCCGCAATTATAACAAAACGCAGCCAAAAGAGTCAAAATTTACAGTCCTACAGTTGACTCTGTTCAAGTTACACAGTTGCAGAGTTGGTAGAAACACAGCAAAACCGTGCCGATTGTGTGCCCCACTTCCTGTTGCCGTCCGTGCGTAGTGTCTATTGACAGGCTGAAAGCAGTTGCTCGCCCTTTGCACGTGCAGACTTTCTTTTTGTCCAAACACCCAAAGGGATGCACTCTTACAGCGTTCGCCGTGACTGCGCTTTGGCATGTGTACATACTGATACGGTCACACGTTGTCAAGATATTTGATGCGAAGAGGGGTATGTTCGTATACAAACCTGTGAAAACGGCTCTGTATATGAGTAACCCAGAAATTAACGATGGTTTCAGTGTGAGTGCGAAAATCGTACTGTGTTATCTCGCATTAGCTTTGCAGATCCTTCTGAATGTTCTGACCATCAGGGCTTTGCAGCGTCACACCATGGCGACTAAGCACATGCAGATGTCAACCAATGAGGAAAAGAAACGGCTTAGAGAGAGAGAGAGCTTTAACTGTAACCATTCTGGCTTCCACAATGTGTTACGTGACGTTATCTCTACCAATCACGTATCATACCCTAATGTTTACATTTTTCCAGGAATACAGTTTAACGGGGAGATATTCAAACCTATTTCAGATAATGGTGCTTCTTACTTTTAATATTTTTCTGTTAACTTGTGGTACAGAATTCTTTTGCTTTTTTCAAGCTGAGCACAGCTTTTCGGAAAACGTTCCATAAATTGTTTGGCTGCCGTGTTAAACGTAGCAAACTTAAAAGAGGAGAGATTTGTCAAATAAGTAAAACAACCACGTCCTGATAAAAGAAATAAACAACAAAGAAAAACATCCTTTGTGAAGGATGTGCACAATCAGTAAAGTTTTGTGCTCGTCCTTTTCAGACAGTGTTTCTTTCTTGGTATTGGACGCTTTGCGCTCGTCTCTCAAAGCTTGTTCCTCTCTTTGCTAGTTATTCCTTTGCATTTTACAGGCTTGCACGCTTCATCTGTTTTGTATGAAATAAGTCCTCGATTTTGCAGCTACTATATTGCAAGGCCTGAAACAACCACAAGTTCTATCAAGACTGCAATGAACACATTTTGTGTTGACGATTTGATTACTTGATCGTCATTTTCGACATATACTCGACAGAAAAAAAATTAAAGTTTTTTTTTTTTGTGGGAATTTTGTACAGAAAGTGAGTGGTGTGAGCTTATGTGTTTGGTTCAGCTCGTGGCGACGATTTAGGCCGATCTGATAATTGTTGATAGATTTAGCCAGTTCAGTGCCGAGAAAATTTGAACACCATCCAACTGCAAGAGGTATAGATCCTCATGAGCCCCCGCAATTGCGGGGGCTCATGAGGATCTATGCCTCTTGCTGACACGACTATGAGTCCGTGTCCCTTGGTCCCTTGTTTGGTCTTGAAGCAACGAAGATTGCGAAAACAGTCTGCGTCAGCTGGCACTGTACAGGCTAAGTGTGGAGCTGATTTACTAGGAACTGGGGAGCTCAGCGTTTGAAAGATTGCGGGTTCGAACCCAGCTAAGGTCAACATTTGTTAATAATCTTTTTGGTACCCTGTCAGTGAAATCACTTTCGCTGTGGACAAAAGACCATACTTCTTCAGATGAAGAGCAACCAGATACACTTGTACCTGTAAATGTACTCCTGTTTGTGCGTTTCACACATTCCTATTTTCTGTTTTGGAAAAATTATAACACAGAAATGTGTAGGAGTGGCGTTCGATATGAATCTGGATACTCTTCATCTGACGAAGTACTGTCTTCAAATGGATCATCACCATTGCATCACTAAATACACAAAATGTCAATTGGCTACGACACACGGTTGTTCAGATGACGGCGTTCCAAGAATACGGCCGCGGATGTCGCCAAGATTTAGCTATTCGTGTGATTTGGAGCAATAGACAACCATGGCGTTTACACACGAAAGACAGAAAGAGCAACATCTAATATTTTTTGTTTGTTTGTAAAGGGCACATGCGCGTTTTTTTTATTGCTTTAGAGTTTATCTATTCTTTGCCTCTTTCCTATGCCTGTTACTCAATCAAGGAAACACTTCATTTTTTTAAATGAAAAATGCCGTGACCATTAAGGAAAAATATATTGTTACTGTATTTTCACAACTCATGTCGTTTTGAAAATGGAAAAATCGGCAGTGTTGGTGAGTTGTCTGTTTTGGCAAATACTTTCAACAAACAAACGTCTTAGGGCGTATAATTATCCATACGTCGATCAAATCCAAAACTTTCTGCAAACAAACAGTGCTTCTCACAAATATTAGAATTTATTCTTTGTACATACATTACTTGTCTAATTCCTTGCGCAGATAATCGAAGAATCATTAAAGACTCAGAAAGGCAACAGTTCATTACTTTCTTAACTCCCTTGTGTAAGCAGACACTGGTAGTGTAATCGGTACCGGCGCCTGCATACAAAAAAAATGAGTTAATTTCAGAGCTTACTGTCTGTAAAATATAAATTTTGCTTATATCTAACTCGTTTAATGCCGAGAAAAACTGAACACCACCCAAGTACCAGAGATACAGATCCTCATGGGCCCCCGCAGTTACGTGTGCTAATAAGTATCTATCTCTTTCTTAACTACAATGATTCCCAGCCGCCAAAGGAACATGGATACAGAGAGAACTGCGGGGGCGCATGAGGATCTAAGCCTCTTGCAGATGTGTGATATTCAACTTTGTCTCAGCAGTGAGTGGATTACGAAGACCATCAGAAGTATTTCCTAAAGTGCAACAAAAATATCGAATAATCGACTTATACTTCGTCAGCTACAGTTAATGACTTAATGCCAAGTCTTAGATGTACGTTGAAAATAAAATACAGGCCTTTACGTGCTTGCTTGCTGCTTCCCTCATGGGGTCTGTACAAGAACAATAAGAAAATAATCACAGACAAATAAATGGCAGACATCAATGATTTCCTTTCCATAATGTCATATCTGCAGGTATTTACGTCGAAGTCAGGATCATTAAAACATTGTTTGCGAGAACTTAAATGTCATATTTTTGCTTTTGTGTGTCGGTGTGTGTGTGTGTTTGTGTGTGTGTGTGTGTGTGTGTGTGTGTGTGTGTGTGTGTGTGTGTGTGTGTGTGTGTGTGTGTGTGTGTGTGTGTGTGTGTGTGTTTCGGGGTTTTGTGTGTGTTATTTTTGTCTTTCCTATTATTTATTTTTTTATTATTATTATATTTTTGGAAGGGGCGAGTGGGGGGGCGCGGGGGGAGGGGGGAGGGCGGGGGGGGGGGGGCTGGGTTCTGAAAGCAATAGGAAGGTTAGTGTGATAACGACGGATATACATTAACTCTTTCGCGGCCAGCCGCATCCGGATGCGGCTGGCCTCCAATGAGTTAAAAAGCAAACCTCACCCATCTTCAACTGAAAAACGAAATAATATAACCTGTATGATTTCTTTTTCCGGGTAAATGCCATACCTGCAGGTATTTAAGACACAGTCATGATCATCAAAACACCATTTGCGGAAATTTTCATGTTGCAGACTTCTTTGTTCCGGACAGCCTGTGAAGGTAGGTGTGATGCCGATGGATATCAAATATTGAACCTCACCCAACTGAAAGAGATATATATCCTTATGAGCCCCAGCATGTGAGGGGCTCATGAGGATGCATGCTTCTTGCTGACTCCTTTTGGTATCATATTCCTTGGTCCTCAAACCCTCGATCTGCGAATACTGGCAGTGGAGGGGTTAACCCCACATGCCTCCTGCCACCGGTATTGTGAACGGGGTACAATGTTTCCTTTGACCTCCCTCAAGCCTACAAAGGTCTGATGGAGGGGTTCGCTACACGGACCTTTGTAGGCTTGAGGGAGGTCAAAGGAAACATTGTACCCCGAAGGCCGAAGGCCTGAGGAGTACAATGGTTCCTTTTACCTCCCGAAGGCCTACAATGGTCCGTGCAGCGGACCCCTCCGACCAATAACGTATTTGTTTTCATTCCTCCACTATTTCGTAAAATAAATCAAGAAGACATCTTGTGACCTGGATCACGCCAGACATGACTGACGTCAAAGGAATATACATTTATACATAATACTCTTATAACGTAATTTAATTAAAATATGTCATGACGTTGCCGTCTCCAGTACTGAGTGTGCTTGTTGTTTCGAACAACACTAAGTAACTTTGTACTTTAGAACGTTTGGCGATCTTTTATAGAACAAAACTGGCATCCAAGATGCGTCATCGAGAGAGCTACAAAACGTCCGCCATTTTTCGCTACAGGGTTTTTTATATCACGGTCACATACATGGTACGGTTTGCGCTAAAGTGACTGGTCGTGTGACGTGGGGAGGAAAACAAACCAATATATATATATATATATATATATATATATATATATATATATAATATATATATATATATATATATATATATATATATATATATATATATATATATAATATATATATATATATATATATATATATATATATATATACTGGTACCGTTCACAATACCGGTGGCAGCCTCAGTATTACGTGCGCAAGTGTATCCATACATCGGTAAAGATGCGGTCTCTGGCTCCAACGTGGATGCCCCGCAAGCAACAGGATTTTGGGCCTGCGTCGGTGTCAGATTGCCCGGACTCAGTAGAAAGTCTCTATTATTTTTTTTTTGGGGGGGCGCCATCTTGTTTGTGCGACCTACCACATGTTTTTCGCTCCCAGTGTTTTAGTGGTTTTTCGTTGGACGTACTGTCTTTCGTGTGCTGAAAGTCTGCTGAGTATCGTATAAGAGTGCGGTGATGAGGACTATGCTTGTGTTTCGTCGGATCTGGTTGCTGTTTGAGTGGTATCGTATTGAATTGTGTCTGTCATTTGAATTTTGTTTACGTCGCCATTTTGCTTCTTCCGCAGCGTGGGTTTCGCCGGGCCTTTCCGCCGCCCTGTTTTTCATGTGCTGCGCGCTAGTGTGTGAAGTGTTTACTGTGTGAGTCTGTTTGCCACCCGCGGTTGCATCTGTTGCTTGGTTGTTGTAAACTCGTTCGTGTTCCTACGGTTCTATAGGTTTACGTGTGCTCTCCCGTCGACATCTCGCCCTCCCCACTTTCGGCGCCATTGCACGATCTCGTCGCTGACCGACCGGAAATCAGGTCTTCCCTACCACACCGCTCACACACACACACCGGCACACACACACACACACACACACACACACACACACACACACACACACACACACACACACACACACACACACACACACTTACTCACACACACACACACACACACACACACACACATCCTACTGAACCCTCTTTTCGTCTTCCTCTTTCTTGTCCTCACAAACAATCATGCTCATCAGATACACACGCCAACAACTGCTATCTCTAAGTCGCCACGCCACCTACTGCGCTGCCGGTGCCGCTGACAGTGTTGCAGATGTCTTACGCGGCATCCGATCGCGAAAGAGAGGCCGCAGGGGCGGAATTAGCAAAAGGCGGGACTCACCAAACAAACACAACCACACACTTCTTCCCCTTTTCCTATGCCCTTCCACCCCTTCCGCCTCCCCCCGCCTCCTCGATTTCTCCACCTCCCTTCCTTCTTCTCCCATTTCTTTTCCTCTCTTCCTCATCTACCGCTCCTCGCTCTCCTCGGCCGCCCCCTCCCACCCCGCCCTCCTCCATCTTCCTCCCATCACCTCCCTCCTCCTTCGCCTGCTTTTTCCTCCTCGTCCCCTCTTCCCCCTTTCTCATCATCTTCGCCCTCCCCCTCCCTCTACCTCAGCTTTTCCTACTCATCTTCCTCCTCCTCCCCCCTCCCCTCCTCATCCTCCACTCGCACCCTCTTTCTTGCCCGGTTCTTCTTCCCCGTCTTTTCCTCCTCCCCCTCTCCCTCTCCCCCCTCCTTCCCCCCTCCACTCTGTTTACCCCTTCCCCACCCTCCTCTTCCTTTGTCTTCTTCTTCGTCCGTTTATTCTCCCTCTTCCTCTTCTGGCTCATCCAACCTAAAACTGTGTCTGTTCAATGCACAGTCTGTCTGCAAAGATGGCAAAGCCGACGTGATTTCAGATTTCATTCTAGACAATGACCTAGATGTTGTGGTGATCACCAAAACGTGGCTCCGCTCAGCTGGCGATGAACCCATAAACGCCAGCGTCACTCCGAGTGGCTACCGCCTGGCCTCCTTCCCGCGTGCTTCCAGAGGGGGTGACATTGCCATCATCTACAGGGACTGTCTTTCTGCTCACTTCTCCTTCTCTCAGTCTCTACCTTTTGCTCATCCCTCCTTTCAATCTGTCGAGGCCGTAGCAACACTCTCTGGCCAGTCCCTCATCTTCTCATGTATATATCGCCCCCCTCCAAGCTCTCAAAACAAACTCACAAACTCCATGTTCCTCACCGAGTTCGACCTCCTCCTCGACCACTACAGCGCACGATCCGGAAAACACATCCTTCTTGGCGACTTCAACTTCCACTTCGACAAACCCGACCACCCTGACACAAAACGCCTTTGCACATCACTTTTAAACCACAACCTTACACAACACATCACTAAACCCACTCACCGACTTGGCCACATCCTCGACTGGATCATCACCCGCACCTCCGACCAACTCTTCCTCGACTCTGACACCTCTTCTGTGCTTCCCTCTGACCACCTCGCTATTCTCGTCGCCCTCAACCTACCTCCCCCGAAAAAAACCCAAGCTCCTTGTCTCTCGTCGCAAACTAAAATCTGTCAACCGAGAGAGCTTCTTCGACGAAGCTGTTGACCTTCTCTTGGACCCCGCCGCCTCTCCCGATCTTGCATCCCATTTCGACTCCTCCCTTCGAAAACTTCTAGACATCCACGCCCCTGTCACCACCTGCTCCATACCCAACCGACTCCCCTCCCCCTGGCTCACTGACGACATAGCTGAGGCCAAGCGCGAGCGCCGACAAGCGGAACGCCGCTGGCGCTAATCCAACCTCACCGTTCACAGACAAATCTTCCAAACGACAAGATCCAAAGTCTGCAGAATGATCTCCGACTCCAAACGTAAACATCTTCAAAACAAAATCCTGGAATCCACTTCATCCAAAACCCTCTACGCTACCATGAACACACTCCTAGGCACTTCAAAAGACTCTCCGCTTCCCAACACACACAGCAAAGAAGAACTCCCGTCCGCTTTTTCCACCTATTTCTCCGACAAAATCCAAACTCGGCGCAACACACTCGACACTCTGCCTTCTCCGCCTTGCCTTCCTGAACCCCCCTTTTCCGGCACTCCCCTCTCGTCCTTCCGCCCCGTCTCTAAGGATGAAGTCCTCAAGACCATAAAGGCCATGCCTTTCAAAACCTGCGAACTAGACCCCCTCCCAGCTTCTCTCTACCGGGAGGGCCTACCAAAACTTCTGCCCTTCATCACCGACATCATCAACACATCTCTAGAGAATGGCTCCGTCCCCGATATCTTCAAGTCCGCCATTGTCCGTCCTCTCCTGAAAAAACACAACCTCGAACCAAACGAACTCAAGAACTACCGCCCAGTCTCCAATCTCTCTTTCCTGTCCAAGCTTCTTGAGAAGGTTGTCCTCAACCAGCTCAACCTCCACCTCGCCGACAACAACCTCCTCAGTCCCTTCCAGTCTGCCTATCGCAAACATCACAGCACTGAAACAGCCCTTCTACATATCCTAAACGACATGCTTCTCTCCACCGACTCGGGCAACATCTCCTCTTACGCTACTCGATCTCTCTGCCGCCTTCGACACCATAGACCACTCTATCCTCCTCCACAGCCTTCACCACTCCTTTGGCATCACCGACTCTGCTCACTCCTGGTTTCTCTCCTACCTCTCCGACAGACAGCTGTCTGTCACCATCGACGGCGTCTCCTCCAACCCAGTCAGGCTCTCCTGCGGCGTTCCACAGGGGTCCGTTCTGGGCCCGGTCCTTTTCACACTCTACACCTCTCCCCTGTCCAACATCATCCAGTCTCACCAAATACACCACCACCTCTACGCTGACGACTCACAACTACTAGACAAAGACAAACTCGACAACACTCAGTCACTACTGACTCGCACGGCTGACTGCTACGAAGACGTGAAAAACTGGATGACAGCAAACAAGCTCAAACTGAACGACGACAAAACGGAAGCCATGCTGGTAGGCACTCGCTAGAAACTTTTCCAGCTCCCTCCCTCTCTCCACCTTCAACTCGACAGCACCCTTATCTCCCTCTCTGACTCGGTCAAGAACCTCGGCGTTATCCTCGACTCCTCTCTTTCCATGACCAGCTTCGTCTCCGCCACGGCCCAGGCATCTTATTTCCACCTCCGCCGCATCAGTCAGATCAGAAAATACCTCACTACCGAAGCTGCCACCAAACTCGCTGTCTCTCTCATCTTATCTCGTATCGACTACTGCAACTCTCTCCTTTCCGGCCTTCCTCACTCTACCACTCTCACTCTCCAGCGCGTCCAGAACAATGCTGCCTGCCTCGTCCTCAGAAAGAAAAAAATCCGACCACATCACTGCCCTGCTCTAGCTCCTTCACTGGCTCCCCATCCCCCAACGCATCCAATACAAGATTCTGTCTCTCTGCCACAAATCCCTGAACAACTGCGCTCCCGCCTATCTCTCAAACTTACTTCACCCCTACACTCCTCCCCGCTCCCTCCGCTCTGCCTCCGACCCTCTCCGCCTCCTCATCCCCCGCACCAAACTCAGCACTTTCGGCCCCCGTCTCTTCTCCGTCTATGGTCCATCCACCTGGAACACTCTCCCACTCTCTCTCCGTCAGAAACACTCTCTCTCCTCCTTCAAGTCTACCTTCAAAACTCACCTCTTTTAACAGTTCAAGCACGATATCAACACACTCCCCACCCCAAGCTGACCGGCGTAATGTTTTTTTGTTTGTTTGTTTTTTCTCACTATTTGTGGTACGTGAGTTACTGTCTAAAGCGTGCGCATGCGTGTGCGAGTTGCGAGTGCACGCTTAGAGTTATAATTATTATAAGATAAGCGCATTATAAATACCGTAATACGGGGAAGTGGCGCAGTGGTTAAGACGTCTGCGTCCAATGCCAAAGGTGCGAGGTTCGATACCGGGTTCCGGCGTTGGATTTTTCTCCTCTGGTAAGTGTCACCGTCTGGGCAGTGGGCAGATGTTCACATCTGCACGGGACATAGACGACCCCGGCCCCCACGAGTCCCCTGCTGCCTTGCAGGCCTGGCCGCTTGGCTGCGGAAAGGCTAAGGGAGGAAACCCCTGACATCAAAGCCCCTGTGTCTCCGGGGAAGGCTATTTGAGCCAGAGACTAAGACAAGGACAGTCTGATATAAAACCTACGACCCGAGGACCTCGATGCCACCGTCCCAGCTTGCTAGGCCATGGCAATCGAACCAAGGGTTTAAAGGGTGGGGCCAGTACTGCGCACACTGCACTCCACCAAAAAGCTCCACCGCGCAGGCTTTAGGAAACGCCCACGGACTATGACACTGAACTTTCCAAGTCCTGTAGCGATGGGCAAGGGGCAAAACGGCAGGTGAAAGATGTCACTGGAAGCCGCAGTCTCAAACCTGCATGCAGGCGGTTCAGGATATTGGTCGCCTGATGTTGACCTGGGGATGACAACGTCACTCGGCACACCCTGAACGAACAAGCAGCCTTCTCTAGGGACAGCACTGCTTGCTCCACACGGAGAGGGGCCTAGAAAAGGTGGCCTAACCAAAGCTCATCCCCTCGTAACCCCAGTTGGCTAGCGGTCAGAAAACAAGAAAAAACAATGGATCTACTCTCATGACGACCACGACCGGACTCAACGTAGCATGCTGGAACATCCGAACCATGCTCGACACAGCAGACAGCGGACGCCCTGAACGTCGCTCCGCCCTCAATGCCCATGAATTGCGGAGGTTAAACATCGACATCGCCGCGCTCAGCGAAGTACGCCTCCCGGAGGAAGGCAGCCTCCAAGAACTTGGCGCTGGCTATACCCTCTACTGGTCAGGCAGGCCTGCATCAGAAAGACGGCTCTCAGGCGTGGGCTTCATGGTGAAGACCCCCATTGCGACTAAGTTGGAAAACCTACCAACGGGTCACTCCGACCGCATCATGTCCATGCGCCTCCCACTGAGACACCAGCAATACGTCACCCTTCTCAGTGTGTACTCCCCAACCCTCCTGGCAGAGCCTGCAGAAAAAGACAAGTTCTACTCTGACCTGCGCAGCCTCCTGCAGAGCACCCCTGCAGACGACAAAGTCATCATCCTTTGCGACTTCAACGCCAGAGTGGGCCAGGACTCTGAAGCCTGGAAAGGAGTCCTCGGCAAGCATGGCGTTGGGAACTGCAATGACAATGGTCGCCTACTGTTGGAGCTCTGTGCAGAGCAACAACTTGTCATCACCAACACCACTTTCCAGCAAAAGGACAGTCGAAAGACCACCTGGATGCATCCTCGCTCCAAGCACTGGCACCTTATCGACTATGTCCTAGTGCGTCAGAGGGATCGCAGTGACGTCCTCCTCACCAGAGTGATGCTCAGCGCAGAGTGCCACACTGACCACCGCCTTGTTCGCTGCAAACTCAGGCTCCGCCTCAAGCTGAAACCCAAGAAAGGCCCCCCCCCCCCCCCCCACCAAGAAAAAAAAGCTTGATGTTGCCAACCTTCAGCGTGACGACAAGAAAGCTGCCCTTTAGGCCGATTTAAAGCGCATGCTCAAAGACACAGTTGATCCAGCAGACTCCTCCCCTGAAACACTCTGGGAACAACTGAAAACTGCTATTGTAAAATCTTCTGTGGAAGTCTTGGGCTTTGCTAGAAAGAGGAACAAAGACTGGTTTGACGAAAACGACGAAGAGATCCAGGAACTTCTAGCAAAAAAAAAAAAGAGCCGCCCACCAGGCCCACCTAGCCCAGCCTTCCTGCCCTGTGAAGAAGTCTGCCTTCCGCCTCATCTGCAGCAGTCTCCAGCTCAAGCTTAGAGAGCTCCAGAACGAGTGGTGGTCCAGACTCGCACAGAGGACCCAGCTCTGCGCTGACAACGGTGACTACAGGGGCTTCTACGAAGCACTGAAAGCAGTGTATGGCCCTAGGCACCTGGTACAAAGTCCCCTGCGAAGCGCTGATGGACAGGCACTCCTCACAGATAATACCTCCATCTTGAACCGCTGGTCAGAATACTTTCAGGACCTCTTCGGCGCTGAGCGCACTGTTCAAGAAATAGTCATCCTCCAAATCCCACACCTTCCACTAAAGGTTGAATTGGACGAACCACCCACCGCCGAAGAGACCCTCACAGCCATCCACCAGCTCAAGAGTGGCAAAGCAGCAGGCATTGACGGAATCCCGCCAGAGATCTGGAAACATGGTGGCCCAGCACTGCACAACAAGCTCCACGACTTCTTTCTCTGCTGCTGGGAAAAAGGAACACTACCAAAGGACCTCCGTGATGCAGTCATCATCACCCTGTACAAGAACAAAGGAGAGAAGTCTGCCTGCTCAAATTATCGTGGAATTACCCTGCTGTCCATTGCCGGGAAAATTCTCGCAAGGTTGCTCCTGAATCGGCTGGTACCTGCCATCGCTGAAGACCACCTCCCAGAGGGCCAGTGTTTCTTCAGAGCCAACAGGAGTACCACCGACATGGTCTTTGTGCTGAAACAGCTTCAGGAGAAGTGCCGCGAGCAGAACAAAGGGCTGTACGTAACGTTCGTCGACCTAACGAAAGCGTTTGACACTGTGAGCAGGCAAGGTATGTGGCAGATCCTGGAGCGACTAGGCTGTCCCCCAAAGTTCCTCAACATGATCGTCCAGCTCCACGAGGACCAGCAAGGCCAGGTCAGACTAAACAGTGACCTCTCAGAACCATTCTCCATTCGCAACGGCGTGAAGCAAGGCTGCGTGCTGGCACCGACCCTCTTCACCATCTTCTTCAGCATGATATTGAAGCAGGCCACAGTGGACCTCGACGATGACGACGCAGTGTACATCAGGTATCGTCTCGATGGCAGCCTGTTCAACCTCAGACGACTGCAGACCCACACGAAAACCCTAGACCAACTGATTCGTGAGCTGCTCTTTGCTGATGACGCTGCCCTCGTTGCACACACAGAGAGAGCCCTGCAGCGCATTACGTCCTGCTTCGCAGGTGCCGCCCAGCTCTTTGGACTTGAGGTCAGTCTGAAAAAGACAGAGGTCCTTCATCAACCGGCACCCAAGGAAGAGCATCGCCCTCCCCACATCACCATCGGCGAGTCCGAACTGAAGTCTGTACACCAGTTTACCTACCTTGGCTGCATCATCACGTCAGACGCCAAGCTGGACAAGGAGCTGGACAACAGGCTGGCAAAAGCGAACAGTGCTTTCGGGCGACTATTCAAGCGGGTGTGGCACAATCAACAGCTGAAAAAAGGCACCAAGATCAGCGTGTATAGAGCTGTCGTCCTCACCACCCTCCTGTACGGTTCCGAGTCCTGGGCCCTCTACCGCAGCCAACTACGACTCCTCGAACGCTTCCACCAGCGCTGCCTGCGTACCATCCTCAGCATTCACTGGAGTGACTATGTCACCAACGTCGAGGTCCTTGAACAGGCGGAAACTGTGAGCATCGAGGCTTTGCTGCTGCGGACACAGCTTCGCTGGGCGGGGCACGTCTCCAGGATGGAGGATCATCGCCTACCCAAGATCACTCTGTTCGGCGAGCTCGCCACTGGACACCGAGACAGAGGGGCACCAAAGAAGAGATACAAAGACGGTCTCAAGAAGTCACTTAGTGCCTGCCAAATCGACCACCGCCAGTGGTCCTCGCTTGCTGCGGACCGTGACACGTGGCGCTCCACCATTCACAAGGCAGCCGTCTCCTTTGAGGACTCTCGCAGAGCTAACCTTAAGGACAAGCGGCTCAGAAGAAAAAAAAAACGGAGTTGTTGTAACTCAGAATCCTGACCAGACCTTCCCCTGCAGTCACTGCGGTCGAACCTGCCTGTACCGGATTGGCCTCCGCAGCCACGAAAATGCCTGCAGACGACGTGGGCAAGCCCTATAGAATCTTCGTTCGCGAAGTCAAGCCAAGAGAGAGAATTATTATTATTATTATTACGTGAAAAGACGGGCTACAATCTTTGTTAATTTAAGACCACACCGTCCTTGATGTCCCAGAAACATTGATTCAAATTGGTGTCAGCAAGAAGCATTGATCCTCATGAGCACCAGCAACTGCGGGGGCTCATGAAGATCTGTACCTCTGGCACTTGGGTGATGTTAACATCTTGCCGGTACTGAACGGGTTACATTTAGTAAACAGCCCCGTTTCCAAATGCCCCGACAAGAGTACAAGGCACTGCTTATCTTTTTAATTCATTCAGGCCGGCACACGTAGTTCCCAAATTTGGGAGGCGTCATCTAACGATTATGCACCTGTTGCAGGAGATGGATCAACGGAGGTAATTCAAGGGTAGTGCCAGATTAGCTTCGCTCCGACAGGCGCCAAACTAATCTGGCACTACTTCTGAATTATCATGGTCGACCCATCTCCTGCTATAGTGCGTCAGGGCTGGATGGGTTAAGCGTATTCCATAAATTGTGTTGCCTGTGCACTAAGTGTTCCTCTTCCTTTATTGTGATTTTCTTTACATTTTAGACCTGCTAAATTCAAAACATGTTTTTTACAGGTGAACAACAGAAATTCTTGGTTTCACAATGGCACTTGTATCGTCAAACATTGGTAAGTTTTGAGACTTGACTATTACAATGAATTATTGTTGGTGTTATTGTTGTCGTGTTCTTGTTGTTGCTTTTCTTTTACTTTTTTCTTCTTCTTCCTGATTCTTCTGTTGTTTGTCACGCACAAACCTATAAAACCTATAAAAGTATACTCTGTTTTCTTTTCTTTACAACAGCAAACATTATTATTATTATTATTATTATTATTATTATTATTATTATTATTATTATTATTATTATGTTCAAGGAAACACACCAAAAAAATCAATCCAGACCATAAAGGTGACTGCCAAGCGTGTAATATGCAAAGAAGTACCCAACGGAGAAAGAAACACGCTTAGAATTGCCACATTCCTTCTGCCAATGAAGATAAGTAGCGGCTAATCTCTCTGTTTGTTTGTTTGTCTATTTTGACAAAGGGTATTTACCCGAAATATTAATAAATTGTGTTGTACCCGTTTTTTCTAAGCGTGTTTCTTTCTCCGTTGGGTACTTCAAGGAAACACAGTTTCATACATACCGTATTCTTTTCTGCACAGGAAACTCCTCAGGAAACCAGACATTTATTGACACTGCAAATCCGGAAAACAGCTCTCGGTTTCTGATAGTCTCAAACAGCGAACGAGACTTGGCGAACGCAATTCAGAATATCATCTCCTACCTGCTTCTCGCGTCCTGTCTACCTCTGGCATTCATCAATATCGCTGTTTATCTCCAGAAGAACATGAAAAGTGCAACAAACAGTTACCTAGTTGGACTAAGCGCAGCACAAGTTGTCTACCTTTCTGTAGGAGTTGTCTATTCTATTGTAGAACGCACAATTGATGATCGATTTAACAGCTTTTGGTACTGGGCAATTTACGAGTACGTAGTTTCGTATCTACCGATTGTTGCGATGAGGGGGTCCTATATTGTGATGTGTTTGGTGTCTATTGACAGACTGAATGCAATTGCTCGCCCTTTGCACGTGCAGACTTTCTTTCTGTCCAACCACCCAATAGGATGCACTCTCACAGCGTTCTCCTTGACTGCGCTTTGGCATGTGTACATACTGATTCGGACACAAGTTGTCAAGATAGTTGATGCGAAGAGGGGCATTTTCGTATACAAACCTGTGAGAACGGCTCTGTATATGAGTAACCCAGAAATCAACGATTGTTTCAGTGTGAGTGCAAAGATCGTACTGTGTTACCTCGCATTAGCTTTGCAGATCCTTCTGAATGTTCTGACCATCGGGGCTCTGCGGCGTCACAGCGTGGCGACCAAGCACATGCAGATGTCAACCAATGAGGAGAAGAAAAGGCTTAGAGAGCGATCTTTAACGGTAACCATTTTAGCTTCCACCGTCTGTGACGTGACATTATCTCTACCAATCACTTGTCATACCCTAATGTATACCTTTTTCACGGAATACAGCTTAACAGGGGGATATTCAAACCTCTATCAGATAATGATACCTCTTACCTATAATATTTTTATCTTAACTTGTGGCATAGATTTTTTTTGCTTTTTTGCGCTGAGCACAGCCTTTAGGAAAACGTTCTATAGACTGTTTGGCTGTCGTGTTAAACCTAGCAAAGTTAAGAGAGGTGAGATTTGTCAAAGATGGAAACAACGACGTCCTTAGAAAAGAGAGTTTAACAAAAATTAAACACACACACACACACACAGACACACACACACTCACACACACACACACACACACACACACACACACACACACACACACACACACACACACACACACACACACACACACACACACGCTTTGTGCTGTTTTGTGCTCGTCCTTTTCAGACCGTCCCAGCAGCAACACGTCTTCGGGCCCACTGTTGCCTTCGTGGACCGGAAAACCGTTGCTTACTGATGTATTTCTTTCTTGGTGATTTATATTTTAACATATTCTATCCCAGGACTGAAATCCCCAAATTTTAAAGTTGCCCTCTGAAGGACTGTATTACAATTTTAGAGGCAGATCGAGCATGATAGTTCAAGGGTTGTGCCAGAATAGCTTGGCGCCTATGGGCGCCAACTATTCTGGCACCACCCTTGAACTATCATGCTCTATCAATGTTTTTTGTGGTGTGTCAGGGCTAAATAAGTTAATGACTTGGCTGCCTTGCTCTCGTCTTTCAAAGCGTGTTTCTGTCTTTGTTGGTCATTCCTTTGCATTTTACACGCTTGCGCGCTTTAACCGTTCAGTCTGAAGTCTTCGATTTTGCAATTACATTGCAAGGCCTGAAACAAGCTCATATTCTGTAACGACAGTGCAATATAATACACTTTGTTTTAAGGAACTGATTAATTGATTGTCATTTTATTGATTCCGATCCATAAGCGACAGAAAAAAATCAAATTTAAAATTTTAAAAAAGGTTAGTTGGACTTTTGTTTGACGTGAGCGTGAGTGTTAATTTATATCGTGCCAGCGATTGCAGCCGATCTGACAATTTATGGGTAGTGCCATATTTAACCCGTTCGGTGCAAATAAATGTGGACACAATATACCTGCAAAAGGTATTGCGTGGGCTCATGAGGATCTATGCCTCTTCCTGAAGCCACTTTGTACTTTGTATCAATGTTCCTTTGACAGATGCTGGGGAGTTTAGACTTTAGCTTTACAATGTTTTCAAAATCACAGCATGCGTCCACTGGCAGTAAAGGGGTTAAACTGTATATAATAATTGATAATTGGTTGTATTTATAGTGCAGGGATGAAAGTGCGGATGGGTTGGGTTGGGAGGTGGAGAGGAAATTGGAATAGAAAAATATGCTGGGGAAAAAAATATTATCTTTTGCCAGGTTACTGATTCGTCTCTGCACCCACTGATTTTTCGCCAACAATATCTGCCTTTATGTGTGCATGTCCCCCCCCCCCCCTCCCACAATAATATCCAAACTGCTCTACCCCCACCCCCACCCCCTCACCCCCACCCCGCCCCCCGCCTCCCTCCCGCCCCCTCTACATGTCGAAATAGGGTGCGATTTATATGAAGAACGGCATACATGCATCATTTTAAATTGCAGGTATTCTCCGTTCACACCCAGATGTACACTAAACCGAGTGATTAATTATTTTATGTATGAAAACAGAAGATTTAAAACTTCATCTAAAACAGCAGATAAAATGCATGTGTTTGCGCTGGTCTATGATTTTAACCCTTACGGCTTACAGCCTGTGAAGGTGGGTGTGATAACGGTTGATATCAAACAGTGAAGCTCACCCAACTGCAAGAGGTATAGATCCTCATGAGCCCCAGCAGTTGTGGGGGCTCATGAGGATGTATGTCTCTTTCTGACTCCTCTTGGTATCCCAGTCTTTGGACTGCTGAGGCTCTTTGGCGTTGAATTAACAACGATTTCAAACAGGCGATCTGCGAATACTGACAGTGGAGGGGTTAACCCCACATGCATGCTGCCACCTGTATTGTGAACAGTACGAGTGGGCTCATGCACAAGAGGGTTAACGTATAATGTGAGCCTCAGTATTACGATCACAAGTGTATCCATAAATCGGAAAGGACGCGGTCTCTGGCTCCAACGTGGATGCCCCGCAAGCAACAGGATGTCGGGCCTACGTCGGTGTCAGAAAGTAGAAAGTCTCTATTACGTGAAAAGAAAAGCCGCGCTTGCCGCTTCTTTTCACATAATAGAGACTTTCTAATGCCCCTGTACAAGTAACTCTAATAGGTACAGAGCACAAGAAGAGCAGAAACGTTTCTCATTTTACGGCAGTTAAACTTTATCATTGAAGTTAACCCTTTTGTCCAGCATCTTTGTTAGACATACTGAGAACACTTACGAAGGTCGAATTAACAAGTAAGTTAGTAAAAGTACTGTCAGGGGAGAGAACTGTACACTATTGTCCAATAATCATAGATCCAGTTGTTCAACGCACAACAAAAGATAAGAATTAAATTAGTAAATGACTGGAAGCAGTGAAAACCGGAGCCCATCTGAAAGGGGACTTATCTGCACATTCAGTGGACTCAGTGTCATTCCCTTGTTGCGTGGAAATTCAGATCTAGGTCCCCCTGTTGTATTGCCGGTGTGGACAGCTGTTTCGGTCTAGGCGACTTCATCAGCATAATAATAATAATAATAATAATAATACCGTTATTATATAGGCGCTTTTTCTCAATTTGGGGGAAATCGACTCAAAGCGCCGCGCCTGAAACCCAACACACACACTCACGAAACAGACACGGATTTACGCCATTTAAGACAAACACAGTACAAGACAAACGAAGGGCCAGTCAGCTACTGAAGTTACAGAGATTTTTGATCGCTTGTATTTGAAATTTGTAAAGTGGCCTGAGACCGGTAGCAAAGTGTGTGTGTGTGTGGGGGGGGGGGGGTGGAAGAACCGGAGTACCCGGAGAAAGAACCCCCGACGGTTCGCCCGAATTAACGGTGACACTTACCAGAGGAGAAAAGTCCAACGCCGGAACCCGGTATCGAACCGCGCACTTTTGGCATTGGTGGCAGGCGCCTTAACTCATTCTACCCCAACACCGAAATCTTTAAATGTTGCCGTTGTCCTCTGAAGACTGCATTGCAGTGCAGGACACAGATCGACCATGATAGTTCAAGGGTGATGCCAGAATAGCTTGGCGCCCATAGGCGCCAAGCTATTCTGGCATCACCCTTGAACTATCATGGTCGATCCTTATCTTTAGGTGGTGTGTCTGGGGTAGAATGAGTTAACCACTGCGCCACGGACCGCCCCATACCACAATCGTACTGAAAAAGGGGAAGAAACATGCAAAGAAAACCACATTTTACTGTGTTTTCTGCAAAAGCGTTTGATTTCGTTTATTTATGAAGGACATAGTATAAACTATTAACCCCTGCGCTGCCGGTGTTAACGGATTTCGCGTCAGAAACCACTGCACACTGATGGAATATCGCGTAATAAACACTGCCTGAACTTTGGGACCAGAAATAGGCATAAAGAACATAGTACCAACAGAGACATGAAACTGTTTTACAGGTGAACAACTGAACGAGGGTTTATGTGTCTTGCAGCTGGGTAGCGTTCGCCTTGCCCCGGCAGTTAAAGGGTTAACCCAACATTGCATGGAGTAGGTCGCTTTGCGCCGACGTCGTTCGATCAACTTTTCCTTATTGGGTGTTTTTCATTGCAATAATACGTAAGTGCAGCACATCGATAACGTGAAGACGGCGCGAGAGTGACGCGAAGGTCAGTCTTGGCGACAGCGACACGAATCAAGAACTTGCAATAACGGAGCGTTTCCATATGCGCGACGCGACAGCGGCGCGATTGCGTGTCGACAGGCTACAGCGGCGCAAGAATTTTTTATCGCTCCAAGGAGCGATTTATAACCGATATAGCCGCGGTTTCGCTGTGAAGAAAGCGTGGTTCTCAGCACGCGACAACAAACCGCAACATTTCTAATTAGCTTAAATAGGGGCGCGATGTCGCCTGTCGGGCCGCTATCTGGAAACACATGAAGCGATTTTCCGCCTGCTGCCGGCTCAGCTACATTTTTGCCGCGTCGCCTACAGCGCCGCTGTCGCGAAGCTATGTGAAATGACAGCCTAACGCAGTTTGACTCCATGACTCCGGGGTAGCGCGTCATACTCAGGCTGCCATGTAAATCTGTGTTTTACAGGTTAATTCGAGGTGCACTAAACAATAAGTAAAATAAATATATAATAAAAACACTTCAGATTTATATTTATATTGTATTAATAAGTAATAGACTCATACCAAACATGAAACTGCATAGCGTGAAACATACAAAGAAAATCACAAAAAGAAAGAAAAACGCTTAGAAGGGACAAGTAAACACAGTTTATTAACCCGTTCAGTGGCAGTTGACGCAGACTGTGTGTGCAATCTTCTTTTATTCAAGACCACAACACCCTGTTTTTACAGGCGAACAACTGAAATTCTTCATTCGATTTGTTTTGCGCACCAAGGCTGGTTTCACAATGGCACTTGCATTGTCAAACACTGGTAGGTTTTCAGACTTGGCATCATTGTTGCTGTTATTGTTGTTGTGTTGTTGTTGTTTTTCTTCTACTTTCTTCTTATTCTGCTTCTTTCTGCTGCTTCTGTTGTTTATTACAATTGTATCATATATAAAAATGCTGTTTATGCCACACGGAGAACTTTTAGATGTGACGTACGTGCGCTAATGATCTATGCCATGACAGCTACGCAGTCGCTGTGACTAGACACCAGTGAATCCACACGCAGCCCCTACTGGACTTGCATATTATGCAATGCGCAAGGCGTTTGGGCTGCTTGTCTGGACGCTAGGTTCTTATCGGTTATGCAACAATGCAATGCTTTTTGGCCGCAGTGGAACTGGGTGGACTACCATCTACAACAGGGGACAGTACGCACGCGTATAGCAAGCCGAGAATATAGTACGTTGCTTGTGCATTTTGGTCATTTCTCTCTCTTCTCTCTCTCTCTCTCTCTCTCTTCTCTCTCTCTCTCTCTCTCTCTCTCTCTCTCTCTCTCTCTCTCTCTCTCTCTCTCTCTCTCTCTCTCTCTCTCTCTCTCTCCGCCGTGCAAGACACTTCAGTCCGCTCAAATTTTCAGGCTTGCTGATATGTCTTCAACGCTATCGGACCTTGGTGATATTGTTAGCCTACTTTGTCAGCCCACCACTACCCCACCCCCATCCATATTCTGTTTTTAAGTTAAATTGGTTGAATTGGCATGTTTTTAAGTTCGTGCACATAATTTATGTCAGTCGCTCACTGTCGTGTTTTAAATGTGTACATGTTGTTCTCATGTCAGTGTTAACAGCATGAATATGTATAATGTGTAATATAAATATACGATTTAGTAACCAAGGAGGCAGATTTCCCATTACAACGTATAAATTGACCTCACGGATATAACAAATACCGTCTCTACAAGCGGTGATCACTATGAGGCGACAGTTTAGTGATGTAACGGGTATTAACACCGCCGATTAGACGTAAGGGTATTTGGAACTCAGACGAGATTGTGATCTTGGGAACGTCGCTGGCAGAACATTTAAACTATTACTATACTCAGAACTATCAGTTTATTCTGCATCTGGCCGGCGCGTTTCTTTGTGTAAGTCCAAGCACAATGCATGATGCGCAGCTGTTGTGTATTGCCCACCGCGCCTAGAGAAAGAGAAAGAGAGAGAGCGAAAGAGGGAGAGAGAGAGAGAGAGAGAGAGGGAGGAAACGGTGGGAATGATGCAACCTTGCGCATTATTTCTCGCCTTCTCAGTCAGGGCATTGAGCGTCAATCCACAACAACCCAGATGTGCGACGCCGGAGTTCGCACTACTGCAATTCAGTCTTCGAGTCTAATATCGCCGTGTAGTCGCGATGCTATTCAAACGCATTTGTCTACTTGCATTATGCAATACTGTGTACTAGTTGCATCTGACCTACAGCCACCTCCTCTCCATCCTGGCGCCTGCAATACTGATACTTGCTTGTCGTGTTTCTCTTGCTAGGAAGCAATAGAATGTAGTTTGTGTATGTTGTAGTAAATAACATTTAATTTCTCTTTGTCTCACATTTGAACAGATTAGTCCCTACTTGTTTCCCCTGCATGCACCAGTATCCAATGGACGATTGGGGGTTAATTCTGATTGTTGCGGGGTATTACTGGTACGATTATTATTATGATTGATTGATATGATTATTATAATGATGATTATTATCATTGTTGGTTTTTGCTGTGATTATTGGGGTGTTTTTTGTTTGTTTTTGTTTTGCGTCAGTAACTGTATGATGTAGCAGAGCGCGGTACGCCTCTGTCCCCATGCAGTTATTTTTAGTCTGCGTCAGATGTTCCCCTTACAGCCGCTAGCCGTGACGTCACAACTTACGTGACGCGGCGAGTCGTCTGTTGTAGTAATGGTTTCGTAACTTGTATTTTCTATTTATTTTTGAAGCTTCATAGCTTCCGTTCCATTAAACGTAGAAAACTGTTTAAATAGTCATTAGATTTAGCACAGATCCTGCTTTTAGAATATCTATTTGGTTTTGTACGATCAGTAATCAGTCTTAGTTAAGAAACATAGAGATTACACGCTTGGCAGTCACCTTTTTGGTCTGGATTTATTCAGTCTTAGTTAGATTTACGTTTTTCCTGCGGTTTCTCCGTTCACTTCCCTTGTGTGGCAGTCATTAAAAAATTATATTAAATTCAGCTTAATGTTAATCTTTCCTAATTTAGTTCATCGGATAGCCCTTTAAATTCCCTTTCGAAAATGCTAAGATTTAATAGTATTGGGTGTATAGTTCGCTAGTTATTTGAGTTTATTCAGCTACCAACTAATACATTTTTGGGCATTGCTTTCTTGTAGTCACGCGCTATGTCAATTTAAGGCCGTGTACCCCTGCGGCGCACTTAGCGACTGACCATGGACGATTCTTAATGAGCTTGGGGTCAAAAGGTCGCGTGCGCGAAAACGAGGCTATCTGGGGCTAGACGCGCGACAGCAACATGGCGAGTGAAAGCGCAGAACGTCGAGGCCTTAGAATTATACCGTATTTTGAGCATTAGCAAATATAAAAATCACTCCCCTGTAAACCAATCACAGCCATTTGCATTGAAGCTTGATTGAATTGTTCGAAGAAACTTGTCAGCAGATGGAGCATTCAGAAGATTGTGGTTTTAGGATTTTCTTCTACACATTTGAGATATATGAGTGTTTTGTCAAAGCTTACACGGAACTTGTAACATACTGAGTGCACACTTTTTTTTCCAAACATTTGACAGCACATTAACATTGTTGGAGGGGTCAACTCGGTTATATATTGTGAATTTAGCCAGCGAAAAACAACACAGTTTGAATTTAATTATCGGTTGTGGACCTACTTAGTGTTGTCCCATGCTGCTCCCCCCCTCCTTCCCCCCCCCCCCCTCTCTCTCTCAACGTTTCCAGTTTGGTGAATTCAAGCATGTGTCGGTGTGCGTCAGGAAGATAAATAAGCTAGCGGGTTAACACTATGTACAAGTGTTTGTCCTCTCTTAACCATTTCGCAGTTGGTAGCAATTTCAGAAGTGTTTTTCACAGGCATCATTTCAACCAAATCGCTGCTGACAGCTAAAGGGTTAAAATTGTCGAAGTCAGATTTCTGCAGCAGAATTAAATATATGACATTCATCACTCTGTGTGTATGTGTGAGTGTGTGTGTGTGTGTGTGTGTGTGTGTGTGTGTGTGTGTGTGTGTGTGTGTGTGTGTGTGTGTGTGTGTGTGTGAGTGTGGCAGCACTACTCAATCATCTAAATGGATCAACTATGACATTTGAAGGGTAGTGCCATGGTATTTTCATGTGTTAAGCTGATCAGACAATACCCTTAAGCTATCACAGCTGATCCCCTGTTTTCTTGGAATCAAGATTGTAAGCCAAAACTTTAATACAATGACATTCTATAGCAAAACACGCACACATACACACGTGAGAACAGGCACCTAACTTAAATTTTACAACAAAAATAAATGTTAACACAGCAGAACCTGTTCTGGCTATCACCATTTTTGCTAGAAGAAAGTGTACTTAAACATCTCATGCTCTCTCAAGAGAGGTCTTGAAGGGCAAACAGTGTCACCCGGGCTGCAGCCACCCAAATGTTGGTCTGTAAAGACAGGGGATCTGCTGTAAGGATGGTCGCTCAAAACAGTTTCTGCTGTAGACCATAAAGTCTATACATGCAAGTTTTTCTCACACCCAACACACTGCACATGCACCCACACACGAGCAGATGAATTCGGATCAACCACTCCTTCCTCCGTTGAGTTTCGGTTGCTTTTGGAAAAGTACGAAATAAAAGTTTAGCGTTTTCAATATTCTGTGCTCTATTTGATGTGCACACAGGAACAACGCAATGGTGTTTCGATCTGCGCTTCGACTGCTCCTTCTCTATCGCCATGAAAGTACTGTCTGCCCCTCCCACATGTTCCCCATATAGCCTCGCTTTCGATGCGACCTTCACCTCATGAATATTCGTTGAGAATCGTCCATTGCGTATTACTATCAGTGTGTGTAATTTTGTAGCGTGTTTTGCGTCGAGTTATTCCGTCACTGTTTCGGAAATTGCACTGCGGGTCGAGTGCCTTATATTGCTTTTTGTTTGGTGTAAGCAATAAAAGAACCAGAACCATGGACAAGAGTTAGCTCCTTTTGTCAAAGATAACACCCACCACCTGCACGTCATTCACCTTCCCTCGGCTTCGTCACATAATGTTTTGTTAAATGTTTTTCTTCCATACCAGTTCAATGCTCTAGGGCCGAGTGGCTTTTTTTCATTATTATAATTAATATTACTATGCAGTTGTATGCATACCACTGCGGTACAGCAAATACTCCACTCTGTATCCTTTTCCTCAGAAATCCAGTCATTTATTGACACTGCAAATCCGGACAACAGCTCTCAGTTTCTCATCTCAAACACCGAACTAGACCTGGCGAACGCAATTCAGAGCATTATTGCCTACCTGCTTCTCCCGTCCTGTCTACCTCTGTCATTCATCAATATCGCTGTTTATCTCCAGAAGAACATGAAAAGTGCAACAAGCAGTTACCTTGTAGGACTAAGCGCTGCACAAGTTGTCTACCTTTCCGTATGAGTTGTCTATTGTGTCATAGAGCACACCATTGAGGATTGATTTAACAGCTTTTGGTACTGGACAATTATTGTCGAGTATGTATTGTCGTATATAACGCATGTTGCGATCAGGTCGTCCTACATTGTGATGTGATGTCTGTTGACAGACTGAACATAGTTGTTCGCCCTTTGCACGTGCAGACGTTCTTTCTGTCCAACCACCCAATAGGATGCACTCTGGCAGCGTTCGCCGTGACTGCGCTTTGGCATGTACACGTACTGTAGTTAGTAAGATAGTTGATGCGAAGATGGGCATATTCGTATACAAACCTGTGAGAACAGCTCGGTTTATGAGGAACCCAGAAATCAACGATGGTTTCAGTGTGAGTGCAAAGATCGTAATGTGTTACCTCGCTTTAGCTTTGCAGATCCTTCTGAATGTTCTGACCATCAGGGCTCTGCGGCGTCACACCATGGCAGCCAAGCACATGCGGATGTCAACCAATGAGGAGAAGAAAAGGCTTAGAGAGCGATCTTCAACCGTAACCATTCTAGCGTCCACCATCTGTTACGTGGCATTATCTCTACCAATCACTTTTCATACCATAATGTCTACTTTTTTTTCCGGAATACAACTTTACAGCGAGATATTCAAACCTCTTTCAGATAATGATGATTCGTACTTATACTCTTTTTTTGTTAACTTGTGGCACACAATTCTTTTGCTTCTTTACGCTGAGCACAACTTTTCGGAAAACGTTTTATAAATTGTTTGCCTGCCGTATTAAACCTAGTCATTTTCTACATATGCTCGACAGAAAATAAAAGTTAGTGGAAAGTTAATACAGAAAGTGAGTCCCAAGTGAGCTTGAGTGTTTGGTTGAGCTCGTGGCGACGATTTCTGATCTTCTTCTTCTTCTCGAATGCCGTCACATTTGGAGTTTGACTGTCAAAATGAAATCTGTGGTCTTATGTAGCGCCTCCACAGGCCCGTACAGTTTTTCTTGTAGAGTGGCGGGTTTCGGCCAAATCTCCTCCCTCAGCAGCTGGTCAGTGGTTCCCACAGTCCTGGAGGATGTGCTCTGTGGTCTGCTTTGCTTCTCCACAAGGGCACAGGGGAGATGGCACGAGGAGGAAGAGTCTGTACAGGTGGAAATTGAGTCGGTTGTGCCCGATCTGATAATTGTTGATAGATTTAGCGAGTTCCGTGCCGATAAAATTTGAACACCATCCAACTGCAAGAGGTACAGATCCTCTTGAGCCCCCACAGTTGCGGGGGCTCATGAGGATCTATGCCCCTTGCTGACACGAAATGAATCCATGTCCCTTGGTCCCTTGTTTGGTCTTGAAGCAAAGAAGATTGCGGAAACAGTCTGCGTTGGCTGGCACTGTACAGACGAGGTGTAGAGCTGATTTAGGGGGAGCTGGGGAGCTCACCGTTTGAAAGGTCGCGGGTTCAAACCAAGCTGGAGTCAACATTTGTTCAGACTCTGTTTGGTGCCCTGTCAGTGAAATCGCTGTCGTTGAGGAAAAACAAACCCTATTTATTCAGATGAAGAGCAGCCAGATACACTTACCTGTATACTTACTCCTCTGCCTATTTTTGGTATTGGAAAAAAATATAACATAGAAAAGTATAAGAGGGGCGTTCGATATGTATCTGGATACTCTTCATCTAAAGAAGTACTGTCTTTAGATGAATCATCCCGTTGCATCACTAATCACAAAATTTCAAGAGCCTACGACACACGGTTGTTGAGATAGCGGCTTCCAAAGATTACATCCGTGCATGTCGCCAAGATGTAGCTGTTCGTGTGATTTGGAGCAATAGACAACCATGACTTTTACACATTAAAAGGTCAGAAAGAGGAACATAATTATAATCATTTCTTTTCTCTTTTTTTTTTTTTTTGTAAGGGGCTCATGCGCGGTTATTATTGCTTCAGTTTTTATCTATTCTTTTCTTCCTTTTTATGCCGGATATTCAATCAAGGAAACGCATCATATTTTCTTGAATGAAAAATACTGTGACCATGAAAGGAAAAATATATTGTTACTGTATTTTCTCAACTAATGTCGTTTCGAAAATAGAAGAATCAGCAGTGTTGATGAGTCGTCTGTTCTGATAAATATTTTTAAAAAAAACAAACAAACGTTTAATCCGAAACTTTCTGCAAACAAACGGTGCTTCTCAAAGATATTGGGATTTATTCTTTGTACATACATTTACTTGTCTAATTCCTTGCGGAGTTAATCGAAAAATCATTAAGGACTTAAAAGGCAACAGCTCATTACTTACTTAACACCTTTGAGCAAGCAGACATTGGTAGTGTAATCTGTACCGGCGAATGCATACACAAGTGAGTTAATTTCAGAGCTTACTGTCTGCAAAATATTACTTTGTGGTTATATTTAAACCGTTCCCTGCCGAGACAAACTGAACACCACCCAAGTGCCAGAGGCACAGATCCTCATGAGCCCCGGCCCCCCCCCCCCCCCGCCCCATCTGTTGCATCTGTTGCAGGAGATGGATCGACCACGATAATTCAAGGGTAGTGCCAGATTAGCTTGGCGCCGACCGGCGCTAAGCTAATCTGGCACTACCCTTGAATTATCATGGTCGACCCATCTCCTGCTGTAGTGCGTCAGGGTTGAATGGGTTAATGACAATGACTCGAAAACGCCAAAGGAACAAGGATACAATGAGGTTTTCGCAAGAAGCATAGATACTCATGAGCCCACGCAACTGCGGGGGCTCATTAGGATCTATACCTCTTGCAGCTGGGTGCTGTTCAATTTTGTCTTGGCAGTGAAGGGACTAAGACGACCATCATCTTGTAACGTGCATCAAAAATATCGAACAATCGACTAGTTACTTCGTCAGCTACAGTTAATGACTTCATGTCTTACATTTGCGTTTTAAAAAAAATAAAGGCCTTTACATGTTTGCTGTTTCGCTCATAAGGTCTGTACAAGAAAATAATTACAGACAAATAAATCACAGACATTAATGATTTCTTTTTTAGATAAATGTCATATCTACAGGTATTTACTTCGAAGTCACGATCATTAAAATTTTATTTTCGGGAATTTTCATGTCCCAAGTTTTTGGTTTCTGGATGGTTTGGAAAGGTGTGATAACGACGGATATACATTAAATAAATGAACCTTACCAACCTGCAAGACGTATAGATGCTCATGAGCTTCTGCAGTTGCGGGGGCTCATGAGGATCTATTTCTTTCCCTGAATCTACTGTAGCCCTGTTGCTTGGATTGGTGGGGCTCTTTGGCGTCGAATTAACAAAGAATTCAGAAAAATAACCTACAGCTTCTTGCAGTGAAAAGGTTAAACCACTTGTGCATGCTGCCACTGGTAGTGTAAACAGAAGAAAAAAAAAATCGCTTCATAGAGCGATTCAGCAGTGTTTCCACCACGAAGGGAGCATGGCTTTCAGTACGCGCAAAAAAAAAAAAAAAAAAAAAAAAAAAAATGACAACAGTTCTAAATAATTAAAATAAGGGCACGATGTCGCCTGTCGCGCCGCTACATGGAAACACAAGAAGCGATTTTCCGCCTGCTGCTCAGCTATATACTTTTTATTTCCGTGTGGCCTACCGCGCCGCTGTTGCGCAGCTATATGGAAACGCGCCTCCAGGCGGTCTGACTTTATGGCTCCCAGCTTGCGTGTTGCGTGCTAGTCGCGATTTTCTGGAATATTCATGAGGTGAAGGTCTCAAGAAACCTTCAGGCGCCAGTCAAATCTGTCACTACCCTTGAATTATCATGCTCAATCCATCTCCTGCTGGCGGCGTCGGGGCTAAATGGGTTAGACCATGCTTGCTCGTGACTAAATACATGTGAAAGTAAAGTTTACCTCATTCGAGACGAACGCCATTCGGATACGCGGCTTAAGCCGCGTATCCGGATGCCGTTCGTCTCAAATGAGTTAATTAAGCCGCGTATCCCGATGCCGTTCGTCTCGAATGCGTTAAATAAGCCGCGTATCCTGATGTCGTTCTTCTCGAATGAGTTAATTAAGCCGCGTATCCGTATGCCGTTCGTCTCGAATGAGTTAAATCTATTCCATAACGTTGAAAAAATAACCTTTGAGTGTTTCTGAATAATGCTTGTGTATTTTAAAATAAGACGGATACATGTATGGTTGAACAAAGTGTAATTATCCTTTACATGATTATAAGTGACACAGAGGCATAAACACATGATAAAAAAACGTTGATAAATTTTGGTGTTTGGGTGTTTTTTTTCCTTGTGGTCCAAGAGTCGCAATCAAGTGTGGTGACACCCTCAGTTACACTCACAAACCAGATAAGTGAAGCTAGCGCTGGTAGAATTGTATACATACCAAAGGGAATTACTCAGCGCTGGACAGACAAACAGTTAGATCCCCTGCCCCCTCCTATCAGGCACCCAATCGCCAGCCCACCGAAAAATACGCAGGGATAGAATAAGACGATCATCTACATCCCTCACCTTCTAAGAAAGATAAGGGGTTTTCTTTCTTTGTTTGGGCTTTTTATTCATCGTGTTACTGCTAGTAAGAAGTTCGCGCTATATAACAATAGCAATTATTATCATTATATTATTATCATTATTATTATTATTATTATTATTATTATTATTATTATTATTATTATTATTATTATTATTATTATTATATTTTTTAAATTAGTCCATTCTATTTGCGTCTGTTGTTTGAAAAAGGAGTTTAACCCGAACATTTAATAAATGTGTTGTAATTCCCCTTTCTAAATGTGTTTCTCATTTTCTTTGGATTTTAAAATGCATAACAGTCATATTGTTGGTATGTTGGCCTTTGATTTTTGAACGTGTGGCCCCAAGCGATAAGGCTTATAATCAAGGACCAAAAGACATTTTATTTTTCATGGTGTTCCTTATTTTGGTCTGTTCCTTTTTCTTTTGTTTTTCTTTTTTGTTGTTCTGTTTTGTCTGGTGTTGAATACAGTAAGAGCCAACACAACGTTTGAATATGCAGGAGGTTGAAATGTGATCCCTGAAGAAGCCCCTCACCGAGCAGGCCCGAACAAGGGGCCATGTGAAAGACACGCAACCATGTACACCGATTCCGTAACATGTAACCACAGCTAGAACGAACGCGTAACATGACACACTTCAACCCTTCCGCTGCCAGCGACCGCAGAAAAACTTTGTAAATTCAACGCCTTTGTAGAGTCCACATTGATAATTCTGCAGCCATTTTGCATTCAAAAATGTAACCTTTGCAGACGGTCAAGGAATATGGTTATAAAATAGGAACAAGCAAGAGGTATAGAACCTCATGATCCCCCGCACATGCGGGGGCTCATGAGATTCTATGCCTCTTGCAGAGTCAATATAATAGATTCTACAGTCATAGTAGGTCCACATTGTAACGTCTACTGCCATTCAAGGAACATAGTTACAAAATAGGAAAAAGCAAGAGGCATAGAACATCATCAGTCCCCGCACCTGCGGGGGCTCATGAGGTTCTATGCCTCTTGCAGACTCAACATAGTACATTCTACAGCCATTGTAGATTCACGTTGTAACTTCTACTGCCATTCAAGGAACATAGTTACAAAATAGGGGCAAGAAAGCCTGAGGCATATAGCCTGCTGTGGATAATGAGGTTCTATGCCTCTGGCAGTCGGGTGGTGTTATTTTGTTATCTCCCGGCAGTGACGGGGTTAACCCCCGGGGGGTGGTGTAACAAAACGATTTAACCCTCACGCGCCTTCGCTTGCGTGTGTACGCAGACCTTGAGTCGAGGGGTCACGATCAAATTTGTATCCGGTCCTCCGGGGTCCTCCCGTCTGGCGCGTTCTCAAACTGTATCCCATAACAGCGGGAGAGGACAAGGATTAACATCAGGTCCCGCGCAGTTCTCGTGTTTTCTCGTCTCTGTGTGGCGCTGAATTGTGCACGTGACTGTCTGCAGGCCATGCCCTGTGTATTGTCAGCGTGAAAAATACGGGATTAAAAAGAAATCAATTTTAGTGTCTGTTACTACTACAGTACAACCGGAAAATCATGCTTATTTCACAATGATTCAGTTCAAACGTATGTGTGCTACAAGAACAAATGTTATTCTAAGGGTGCGCAAAATAAATCGCGTATATTTTGGTATCATGTGTGTTGTTCTGTCATTCTGAACCTTACGGCGTGAAGCCGTAAATGAGATCCAAAACAACAGTCCAGCACACATCAAAGTATCATTAGCACTTGCGCACCATTGTGTGTTTAAAAAAAAATCAAAAAAAAAAAAAAAAAAAAAAGAACGCGACAGTCCCAGCAAGCAAAAGACTCGAGGGGCCGAAGTAGTCCGCAGTGGGCCCGCGCACGGCCTTGCGCGGGCCCATCTCGGCCGACGTCGGCCCGAGGACCTTTTCTGACAGGTTTTCTCCTTTTCTAGGCTAGCAGTCACACCTTGTTGCAGTGTGGCTGAATGGATCTCCATAGGAAATAGCTGTCGCTGTCCCCCTGTACCCCGCCCGCTAGGTCCGTCCATTATCACCCCGGTGCCGTGGACGCTAAACCCCGAACTAACAACCTTCCCTTTAGTTGTCCAGGCAAAACAGATCCCACCACGTCCGTTAACTTTTTCGAGACGTGCCGTAACCGGATTCGCGGCTTTACGCGGCACGTCTCGAAAGTGTTAAATGGTCCTTGGTAAATCAAAGTGGCACAGTTGCAGTACGCCTGAGTTGATCAGTGTTCAGGTCTACTCCATAGCAATAGATGTCCATGTCCCGCATAACCCGCCCATCAGGGCCGTCCATTATCACTTCGATGTCGTGGACGTTAAACCCCGAACTAACAATAAAAATAATAATTACGGTATTTATAATGCGCTTATCTTATAATAATTATAACTCTAAGCGCGCACTCACAACTCACGCACGCATGCGCACGCTTAGACAACGGCTCGCGTACCACAAAAAGTGAAATACATTACGACAGTCGACTTGGGGTGGGGAGTGTGGTGATATAGTGCTAGAACTGTTGAAAGAGGTGAGTTTTGAGGGCGGACTGGAACGAGGAGAGAGAGAGTGTTTCTGACGGAGAGAGAGTGGGAGAGTGTTCCAGGCGGATGGACCGTATACAGAGAAGGAGCGGGGGCCGAAAGGGCCTATTTTGGTGCGGGGGATGTGGAGGCAGAGAGGGTCGGAGGCGGAGCGGAGGGAGCGGGGAGGAGTGTAGGGGTGAAGTAAGTTGGAGAGATAGGCAGGAGTGCAGTTGTTCAGGGATTTGTAGCAGAGAGACAGAATCTTGTATTGGATGCGTTGGGGATGGGAAGCCAGTGAAGGAGTTTGAGCAGGGGAGTGATGTGGTCGGATTTTTTTTCTTTCTGAGGACGAGGCGGGCAGCATTGTTCTGGACACGCTGGAGGGTGACAGTGGTGGAGTGAGGGAGGCCGGAAAGGAGAGAGTTGCAGTAGTCGATGCGAGATAGGATGAGAGAGACAGCAAGTTTGGTGGCAGCTTCGGTAGTGAGGTATTTTCTGATCTGACTGATGCGGCGGAGGTGGAAATAGCATGCCTGTGCCGTGGCAGAGACAAAGCTGGTCATGGAAAGAGAGGAATCGAGGATAACGCCGAGGTTTTTGGCCGAGTCAGAGAGGGAGATGGGGGTGCTGTCGAGTTGAAGGTGGTGAGAGGAAGGGAGCTGGGAAAGTTTCTGGCGAGTGCCAATCAACTTCACTTTAGCCGCCGTGAGGTAGCTTCACTCGCCTGCTCGGCGTTAAATCCCAATAACTATCTAATTAGCTAGCTAGCTAACTAACTAACTAACCCTTAGCAGCCGTGTGATGCCGTAGTCGCCTGTTCTACGTTAAAATCCAATAACTAACTAACCTTCCCTTTGAGGTCGTTTATTATCTCCAAATCTCCGAGACTTCAAAAGCAGTTGACAATGCGTGCAGACCAGCTGCTGACTGGACAGTCTTAATCATGAATGGTCCGAGTACGTACAGTCATGATAGGTCAACAGATCGGTGGATTAGTAGGAAACGAGGGTATTTCTACTGTGATATAAAGGCCGCGAGGTACTGTGGCAACCTTTAACTCATTGTACCCCAAGACCGAAATCCTCAAATGTTGCCGTTGTCGTCTCAAGACTGCAGTGCACTGCAGGACACAGATCGACTATGATAGTTCAAGGGTGATGCCAGAATAGCTTGGCGCCCATAGGCGCCAAGCTATTCTGGCATCACACTTGAACTATCATGTTCAATCCATATCTTTTTGTGGTGTGTCTGGGGTAGAATGAGTTAAGTCAAGCTAGGCACAGCCTGCAGAGTAGTATTGTGCATAGTACTTAGTCACGGGGGCGAAAGTTCGCTCACCAATCGAACTCTTGGGGTTAAAAGGTCATCGTTGACTCATTGTGATGACGCACACGTAATCCTTTGGCTGTCGGTAGCGCTTTTTGCAGGAATCACCTCGACAAAAAGCGCTACCGACAACAAAGGGTTCATTCAATGTGTGCCGGTGTGTGAGTTTGGACCCTATGAGCTAGTGCCAAAATATTGGCAAAAACCAGCAAACAAATGTCCCTATCAAAGACCTATCGGCTATAGTATAAATTATTGCGTTGGAAAATTAACTCTCAAATGCCTTACCCATTCATTCAGCAATGTTTTTGCATTTGAAAGTCTAACAGAGGGAAGCTGGTTAGCCCAGGCGGTAGGTCGTTCGATTCTCGTCCGAAATGTCATGAGTTCGAATCCAGCTGAGGTCAGCATTTGTTCAGACCTTTTTTCGGTGACCCGTCTTTGAAATCACCTTCGCGGTAGACAAAAGACGCTAAGCCAAAGCCATAAACGTTGCGCGTTTTGTAAAACAGAATAAACGTTTGACTCCAGTTTAAATTTTCCTCTTCGCTGCCCTCAATATGAATAAAACGAAAAGTAATAAAAAGGCAGGTCTGCACCAGAAGAAAACAGCCAAATGTACCATTGATTGAGATGTCACAGACATGGGGAAAAAATAAGGACATTTTTCTGACGGGTGTCCTCAATGAACATGCAATCTGAGTTAAATGAAAATCAAATTAAAAGCTGGTTTTATGAGACGGAAATGGCAGCATGTATGAATGTTCTGTGTGAAAAAAAATGATCACGTAGAAAATTGTCCAGAGGAAATTACAAACTTTCGTCCAGACGTATAACCAACTCCAAAAAGGGAGATAACTTCTTCTGCTCTCTGCGCATGCCCGAAGCTGCGCGTGCTATGAATTGAGCGTGAGACATTTGGCGGCAATTTGCACTCATTTGCCAACCAGAGGACAAAAAGTACAATCCTCTCCTACAACCAAACACACAATCAGCAAACATCATAGATCCTCATGTGTCTAGCTGGTTGAGAGGTCTTACGGGAATCTATGGCTATTCCTTGTACACTTACGATTGTGTTCTTTAAGACGAAGCGTCTATCTGGCGTTAAATCTTTGATCTGATCTAGTATCTGGCTTAGGAGGGGCGCGGTAATCGCCATTTTATTAGTCTGGGAGATTCTGTTTCCACGCTCCAGAGACACAGAGTCTCATGAACCCCTGCAGTTGCAGGGGCTCATGAGAGTCTATGCCTCTTGTTGTGATGTTTCGGTCCCATTTATTTAAATCTCTGGTCCTCAGACGAAAAACGCTCCTGAGGTTTAACATGTGACGGCTTCGGTCTGAGAGTTTCAATTTCTATTCAGGGAGCAATGTCAATTTACCACAAACTGGCGGAAGAGGCTTGATCTGTGAGGGAACTTTGGGTGAACTTGGACACATGGAGGTTAGGACTTTATAGGAAGGATTAATTGAGGGGAACCCCTGATCGCCTGGTGCTTTGTGCGAGGGGTCATGTAGAAAATTGAGTCTGGAGTGGGGGCAAATTTGCAGTAACTGCTCAGCGTTTTTATGACACACTGACTCATATGTGTGGTGGTCGGTTGTATAGGATCCTATGACTGCAAGATGGTAGTTTGCAGGAAATGTATATGTCTGCTGTTGTTCTTTAGACTCCCAGAACTAAATGATTTCCATTCCATAGGATAGAAGTCATTTAGTCTTCGGAGGCAAAGGGTTAAGTGGTTGTTGTTTATGGGTTTTCGTTCTTTCTTTCTTTTTTCTTTTTTCTAATTCGGCCGGATTCGAATTTTGTGGATTCGGGCCGCAAGGTCCATACTAACACACAGTACAAAAGCCGTAACATAGCGTCCTGGGGCCAGTTGCATGAGTGAGCTTAGTCCTGCGACGGCCACTAAGGAAGGTGCTCCGCTATAGCGGCCGGCGCAAGACTAAGCTCACTCATACAAATAACCCCCGGTCATAGACCATCTATCACCTAAATAATTTTCTGCTTAAGTCGTTCTCCATGTGGTGTGCACTTTGGTGAATATTCAGTGTGATCGATACAATTCCACGACAAGAAGACGTAGAAGAGGTCTCCTGAGATTTTGCAGGAAATTTCTTGCTATCGATACAGACAAATATATAGGGTATAGAAAAAAAAAGTGAGATACGGACGTTCATTTCTTGCTGTGGAAAAAGACACATATAAAAGTCGAAATAGGGAGCACAGAAGTGCTTTCCATTTAATCCCGGCATTTGTTCTAAATGATCTTTATAGATGCATTAACAACAATGCAGTACGTAGCTAAGGGAACGGAATCACAAGCCTGTCATTCACTTGTGTTGTTAATTTCTTGCAACCCAAAAAGTCACATTAACAAAAATAGTGGCAAGGAAATGTAGGGCCTAGAAGTGAAAAAAAATTGAACCAAAGTGAAGAAAAGCTTTCCTAACCAGTAAATGCCAACCATCTGTCCGTTAGCGCTGTGTGCTTAATTATGGGATCGCCATTTAGTTAAACTTAAAATAGCCTTAACAAAGCCACTAGGACTCTGACAGGCAGTTACTGGCTATTGACAATTACCCAATTTAAGCCCTGAGTCCCCATAGCAGGAGATGGATTGACCATGATAGTTCAAGGGTAGTGCCAGATTAGCTTGGCGCCGACAGGCGCCAAGCTAATCTGGCACTACCCTTGAACTATCATGGTCAATCCATCTCCTGCAACTGGTACATAGTCGTTAGGCAACACCTCCAAAGTTTGAGAAGTGGGACCTTGGGGCTAAAAGGGTTAACCTGCCATCTGACGCAGTTTTCTCAAAAGCATTTACATAACGGGTAGAAGAGGTAAACATCATTCAGTTTTGCTCTGAGTGTGGAAGACGCATCGGTCATCGGGCTATTTACTATACTGTAAAAATGCCTGCTTTACTGTCCCACACTCATCAACAAATGCAGGACAAGACCACGAGGCTTGCTGACATCTCGTCCCAAGTGGGCCTCACCATTCACAAACAGAAAACAAAGACAATGAGGCTGAACGCAACCAGGGAAGAACCAGTCTTGCTTGCTGACACCCCGTTGGAGGAGGTGGAGTCCTTCACCTGTCTCGGGAGCATCATAGACAAGAAAGGCGGCACTGATGCAGATGTCAGAGCACGAATCGGTAAAGCCAGAGCATCCTTTCTCCAGTTGAAAAAAGTGTGGAGTTCCAGAGAGCTGTCACAACACACCAAAGTCCGGATTTTCAACTCCAATGTAAAAGCAGTTCTCCTATATGGAGCAGAGACTTGGAGATTGACAAAAACCACAGTCAACAGAGTACAGACCTTCATGAACAGTTGCCTTAGAAAAAGTTTGAAAATCCACTGGCCAGAGAAGATCAGCAACGTCAGACTCTGGGAGAGAACAGAGCAGATAACAGCAGAGAATGAAATTGGGCGAAGAAGATGGGGATGGATCGGTCACAGTCTGAGAAAGCCATCTTCCAGTATCACTAGGCAGGCATTGTCATGGAACCCCCAGGGAAAGAGGAAAAGAGGTAGGCCGAGAAACTCCTGGCGTCGAGACCTCCAAGCAGACATCAAGAGACTGGGAACCACCTGGAGTAGAATCGAAGGAGAAGCACAGGACAGGAGTTGCTGGAGGTCTCTCGTCGACGGCCTATACCCGGGTAGGGGTGACAGGCGTAAGTAAGTAAGTAAAAATGCCTGCTACCGAATTGGCAATAAAACACTCAAGGTGCCACTACTGAAACCTTTTCAATCTGCAAGGGGCATATATTCTCATAAGCCCCTGCAGACTGCAGGGCTTATGAGAATCTATGCCGCTTGCCGACAGTGTCCAGCCTCTTTTCCATGAATCCTCAGACTGTAGGGAGTCGTCTAGGTTAAGTGAACAAGTCCATGACTATACGGGGGCGGCCATACTGACAACGGGCACCTTCTCGCGGACACAAAGGGCGGCTTTACAAGGGAAGGTAAACGACAGCCCATGCTCTCATGGTGTTTTGCGGGTTCCTGATAGCGTCTATTGTCCGGCGAGGCGTCGAGCGAAAGACCATGTCAAGTCAAATTAGTGTGTGACTGCCAGAGAGAGAAAGGGGAGGGGTGTAGAAGGGGTGTAGAATTGTAGGATGACAATTACTGTTAGGCCAACCCCTCCCACCCCTCCAGCTTATTCTCTGTTAGTCGTGTAGTGGTATGAAGAAGACAGAGAAAAATCAGTCGCCTCATGAGTGTCCTCACTGGGAAAGAAACAGTATGTAGTGTGTTAGGATAAGCGCTAGTAAGGGAGAGCTGTTCAGAACTGTGTCGTCTTTGACCAAACGTCATATCGATTTTTTCGCATGCGGGGCAACTTGAACCTCTAAATCCAGACCAAACATGGGACTGACGGAGCAAAAGCGTGTAGAATGAAGAGGAGAACCCAACGGAGAAAGCTACAAGCTTAGAAAATAAATGTAAAAGACAATTTATTATTATTTCGGGATAAGACGCTTTTTTGTCAAACTAAACACAAACAAGTACACAATTTGCAACTTATCTTTTCTGATGAGGAAGTTGCATCTAACCCTAACCCTAACTATCTAACTAACCCGAACCCTAACACTAACTAGCTAAATAACCCGAACCCTAACTCTAAGTATCTAACTACGCGTCTATTCCGCCAAACAGTGTCGTCAAGCAGCCGCGGCCATTTTAGTTCAAGGCCAAGTTAGTTTAAGGGCAGTGCCAGATTAGCTTGGCGTCATCTCACCCGCCAAGGTGATCTGGCACTGCCCTTTAACTACGAGAGGCTATGTTAGTGAAGTAAGTGACAGAATAGCTTGGCGCCTACAGGCGCCAAGCTAAGTCTAGCACTTCCTTTCAGCTATCACGACCGATTCACCTCCCGACGTGGAGCCGAAAGGTGAAAGATATAAATGAAGAGTTGGACAGAATAGTCGTTTACGGAATGTTGTTGTTATGGTTTTCGCGCGCGGCTGAGGCAGTTAAATAAACCTTGTGTGAAATTGGGCAGAAGGCATCACCGTTGTGGGACACACATACTTGACGGCAACTATTCTAACCATGCTGAACTGCTCTCTGCCATTTCACTTCTCCGCGCCCCGAGCCCAGCCCCCTCCGTCCCCTTCTCCCCTTTCCCTGTCCCCCCCCCCTCACCCCCCACCTCCTAGCCACCCCCTTCCCACCATGCTCTGCGACCACTCGTGAGCTGTCTCGAATACATAAAATTCAAAACATACATGACACATACAGGCATGCATATTTCACACACACGTACACGCGTATGTCATTAAAACGACTGTAATTTCACGTTTACTTTACGCAGTTTCAGTTACAGTGAATAAAAAAATAAATAAAACGTTAAAACCCTGGAGCAGCACAATTTTAAAGTGGTCTGCTCAGTGGAGGATTTTAGTTTCTAACATTCGCCGATACAAAAAGTATTGTTTTCATCCCTACCTCACACGACCACTAACTTTAGCGCAAACCATACCATGTGACGGAGTTACAAAAACCCTTGTAGCGACTAACGGTGAACCTTTTTTTGACGCGTCTTGGATGCCCGTTTTGTTTTATTAAAGAGCACCAACACGTTCTAAAGTACAAGTGTTTTTTTCGAAACAACAGGCACAATACTGAAGACGGCAACGTCATTAAAGATTTTAAATTACGTCATAAGTCTGTTATGTATAAATGTATATTCCTTTGACGTCAGTAATGTCTGGTGTGATCCAGATCGGAAGATTTCTTTCTGATTTTTTTTACGAAAATAGCGAAGAAATGAAAACAGGTCAGGACTGAGGTTAAAGGAACCATTGTATCCCCGAAGGCCTTCGGCCTTCGTGGTACAATCGTTCCTTTGACCTCCCTCAGGCCTACAAGGGTCAGTGTAGCAAACCTTTGCTACCAATAACGTATAATGTCTTGTAGTAAACTACGACTTTTCTACGCTTCCTTTCGCAATCGACTGTGAGTGAGCACACGTAGCCGCTGGCTTTACTGCCCCTTGTGCGCAACGATGGAACTCTCGTACTTAAAAAAGAGGAGAAGCGCAGAAAAATCTCTCATTTTACGACTTCCAAACTTCACTGATAATTTAACTCATAAACCTGTGACACAACACGATAGGGTGTAGATTGACCATGGCAGTTCACGGTTAAATCGTTATCGCTTAGTGCCTCCAGGCGCCAAGCTATTACAACACCACACTTGAACTATCATGGTCAATCAGTCTCCAGAACTGTGACACAAACGTCAAATGATATCCAAAAATAAAATGATAATTTCATCCTCAGGATGTAACGAGTAAAGTTAGCCCTTTGTGTTCAGTATTATTGTAAGACCTACTAAGAACTATACAGGAGATACTATTATTGCAAACTATCAACCATATTACTTCCAAACATCTCCAACCTTCAAATGAACATGGATACAACATGGTTTCATCAAGAGGTATAGATCCTCATGAGCCCCCGCGACTGCGGGGGCTCATGAGGATCTATATCTCTTGCATCTGTGTGTTCGTTTTTTTCTCAGTTCAGTCAAGGGAACAACCCTTCACTGCAAGGGGCAGATCGCTTTAAGCTTATGTATGTACACACTCAGTGAGCAAAACTGTCCCGGGTCGACGTCAGCCTAAGCTGTGCGCCTGCCAGATGTAGAGATATTTTCGGGCAACGGCGTTTTACGGAGTTTGTTCGGAGACCTATATACGCGAAAATACGAGCATGTGACAGCTCGCCCTCAATACGGCCTGTATAGGTGGCGCCATATACATGTCGCGTTTAATTGTCGTAAAACGATACGCTTGGCGGCCGAGCCGATTTTCGGCAGATGAACTCGCGACACTATAGCGACCGCGATGTAGCCAATCAGAGCGCTGTCGTCTGCTTGCAAAGAATGTGGCGGGCAGACGACAATTTAGGAACTTGATCTGAGAGAAGTGGCTTGTCTGTGTCTGTTAGTTCGTGCTAAGTTTGCATGGTTCAACAAATCACACTTCCATGGATCACTTTACCGTGCCTCAGTTATTCCCCGACGTGTATGTAGGCACATGACGCTGAAACGTATTTGAGTTAGATTCCCTGACGGCGGCCCTTAGCCTCTCAGAGGCTAAGGGTCGCTGTCAAGGGATCTGATTTTAAAGGTTTCTCATGCTGTGGCCTAAAGTGAAGTGTATGTAGGCCTACACATTGGATAACCTAGCTGTACGATGGATTGTGCATTGATTGATCAGAGTAAGGCCGATACCTAATACGCAAAAGGCCATCGAGCCGACGACGGGGGCCGTTGGCCCGCAAACGGATGTGATCGGGCCAACGGCTTCCGAGGTCGGCCCGATGGCCATTTGCGTACTGAGTACTTCCTACTGTTCTCTTTTGGGCACTTTGTAGGGCATTACATGATGGCACCACGCGAGAATCGAAAATTTCTTAAGCAGGTAATTCTGAAACCAAAGCTGCAAAGAGAAGGTATTGTAATAAAAGAACATGCGTGATAAGTCCTGATGGCAAGACCATCCAGAACCATCCAGAACTCGTTCCCAGGATCACTGGATTCCTGAAGTAAAATCTTAAAATACCTCCTGCTCCTGCCCAAACGTTTTCAGCAGAAAAAAATATATCGCTATACCTCCACTGCAGTATTGCTATATATCACCGGAAGACGTTCTACTCGCGCATATCCGTACCAGCTATTACTTGTTCACACTTCGCCTGACACAGTTTTATGAGAGCGATTTCACAGGTCTGTGTATCACTTTCCTGCAGGTACGTCAGGCTCTTGTGACAACGTCAACACGTTCACTTTAAAGACACTGAAGCAAGAGACGGATAGGGGATGGATTAGCCATGATAGTTCAAGGGTAGTGCTAGGTTAGATTGTCACCTTCTGTAGAACAGAAGCCATTTAGCTCTGGGAGTTTAATTTAAAGGACGTACTACTAAGGCCATTAAGCACATTTATACTCTTCAGTCACTCAGTTAAAAAATAATGACTATGTGATAGTCTGTAACTTCGGACCTTACGACGATGAGCCGCGAGGTAAAAAATCCCAGAACAGCCCACAAACAGAGATCATGCAGAAAGCAGAGAGCTAGATTAAGCTTAAAAGCAGTGTGGGGAAACCTACGTCTGTGATAGTGGAGGTCAGTGGAGTATACAAATGGCTGGTCTCCAGACAGAAGAGCTGGTAATTAGATTACACACGCGAATGTGGCTGAGACGCTCTCTCTCTCTCTCTCTCTCTCTCTCTCTCTCTCTCTCTCTCTCTCTCTCTCTCTCTCTCTCTCATCTCTCTCTCTCTCTCTCTCTCTCTCTCTCTCTCTCTCTCTCTCTCTCTCTCTCTCTCTCTCTCTCTCTCTCTCTCTCTCTCTCTCTCTCTCTCTCTCTCTCTCTCTCTCTCTCTCTCTCTCTTTCTTCTTCTTCTTCTTATACCCCCGCCCCCACCATGGCCGCAACCATAATGAAACTACACGCACAGGTCTATTAAACCATGCAGCTACATATTATAGGAATCAGTAAATCGGGGAATCAGATATGATGCAGACAGTCGCCTCACCCCCGCTCCCCATCCCCCCTTTCCCCCACCCCCTCCCCCCTCTTACAGTAAAGTGATATACACAAGGGCAGATCTCTACATAGATCCAATTGGTTTTTTAGATTAGTTGTTTAGTTTTAAAATTTTGACAGTGTGTGTAGAGCATTGGATTTGTGTGATAGAGTATTAATTATTTTTATTGTTGACTGTGATGTTTGTAATTGTAACGACACCAACACACATTCCTATGCTTTATGTTCTTAAGGCAAATGGCAATAAACAGTATCTTATCTTATCTTATCTTATCTTATCTTATCTTATCTTATCGACTCAACTCATTCGAGACGTGCTACATGCGGATACGCGGCTTACTAACGCTTGTCCGGATGCGGCAGGTCTTGACTGAGTTAAATCACCCTCACCCCCTCGTATATCTCCCCGTCAATCCTCCCGCCCCTCC
>BTPG01000001.1:293947454-293977454 GCA_036245525.1 Semisulcospira habei | reverse complement strand
TGTCAAAAACAAAACGATTAAAAAAAGTTTCAACTACCCTTTTTCAATAAAAATTACTTCGTTTTTGTTTTGTTTGTTTGTTTTTTTTTTTTTTTTTTTTTTTTTACAAAGCCCAGATACCCCCACTCAGCCCTTTAATCTCCTCCCCCACTTCCCTCCAACCCTTCATATCCCCGCCCCTAACCCCCAACCCCAACCCCTCCACCCACCACCCACCCACCCCACCCCCCACCCCCACCCACCCACCCGTCCCTCCCCCCGACCCCCAATATTGTTTTTGCTAAGTTAACCCACATCATACTGAGGCTAAAAGCTTCAAATTTGTACACTGCCATATGCAAGCGACATTATAGTACTTACAGATGAGGATATAGACCAATGGCTTTAGTTCAAGGGTGGTGCCACAATAACTTGGCGCCTAGAGGCGCCAAGCTATTCCGGCACTACCCTTGAACTATTTTAGTCAAACTTTTTTCATACACTGGTGTATTCCGAATGATAAGGGTTAACTGCACAAACTTGCTACAGAGTGACAAAATATTGGTATAATCACGTAACGTGTCAGAGTGCTATCCGCATTCTCAATCAGACTCTGATGTCTTATAACGCGGTCAGGCTGACTGTCTCATCCCCGTTCGTTTTCACCCCTTCACACCCAGAAACATGCAAAACACCATCCTACAAAACTGCAAGAGGCACAGATCCACATGAGCCCTCGCGACATCGGGGTCTCATGTAGATCTTTGTCTCTTGCTAAAACTCCTTGGAGATGGATAGGTCACACACTACGCAAGCCAGCAACCAACACCACAAAGCAAGCACTAAGATGGAACCCACAGGGAAAAAGGAAGAGAGGTCGGCCACGAAACACCTGGCGACGTGACCTGGAGACAGATGCCAAGAAGATGGGCCACACCTGGGGACAGCTGGAGAGACTCGCCCAGGACAGAGACGGCTGGAGGGACCTTGTCGGCGGCCTATGCCCCAAGGGGGGTGATGGGCGTAAGTAAGTAAGTAAGTAAAACTCCTTCCATTTCCACGTTCCTCAAGCGGTTCGGTTAAGAAGTTTTTCAGGCTGATGGTCTCCGAAATATAGTTCATGTCCAATGGGAGAGAAAAGGTTAAATTGTAATCGACAATGGGTCGGCTGTTTTCTGGGTCGCCAGTTTGACGCACAGACGGAAACAGCTGATCGCAGCTAGGCCGTCAAAGGGCACACAGTGCAAAGAGCGTTTTTCCGGTTTTCTGTGGTGTGTCATACTTCTAACAATAGCTTCGGTGCGTAGATAAATTGAGAATGACACGTTATCCGTACCTTCTTTGCCAATATCATTTCAAATAGCGATCTGCCCCCCCTCCCCCCCCCGCCCCCTTCCCCCCCCTCCCCCTCCCCCAAAATAATGGGTTGGTAGTTCGCAACATCTAATTTATATATTTTCATTGCATGTCTTTTAACCCTTTAGGTGTTGATAGCGGTTTTAGTCGCGATGATTCCTGCAGGAATCCTCGCGACTAAAACCGCTGAACAAAATGGATTACTTAAAGTCATCTGCTCTTATGGCAGGCTTTGATTACTAAAATCGCCGATACAAAGGGTTATGAATGTTCTCTTCTCTAAACTAAGATTTTTTTCTGTCCTTTGCACGATTCATGTAAGTAGGGACGCGTACCACAGGCGTTTGCGCGTAGCAGAAGGAACCCTCTTCTGTACAAAAAAGCAGAAGAGCAGAAAAGTCTTTCATTTTACGACGTAAAAACTTTACAATTTTAGTTAGCCCATTTGTCCAGATTATTGTAAGATCTACTAAACATAATATTTATAACGGAGATATTGCAAACTGTTAACCTTTTGCCGCCTGGAGTGGTCGCTTTAACTCATTCTACCCCAACACCGAAATCCTTAAATTTTGCCGTTGTCCTCTGAAGACTGCAATGCAGTACAGGACGCAGATCGACCATGATAGTTCAAGGGTGATGCCAGAATAGCTTGGCGCCCATAGGCGCCAAGCTATTCTGGCATCACCCTTGAACTATCATGGTCGATCCTTATCTTATTGTGGTGTGTCTAGGGTAGAATGAGTTAACTTGTGAAGTTCGAATGTCCTGAACAAAAAAAAAAAGACTTTTCTGCACTTTTTCTGCTTTGCACTTAGAAGAGTTCCGCTTACTCGCATCAGGTGCAGTAGAAATCCTCTGTTACGTGTGATTACTCACAGAGTTCCGCTTACTCGCATCAGGTGCAGTAGAAATCCTCTGTTACGTGTGATTACTCACAAAGTTCCGCTTACTCGCATCAGGTGCAGTAGAAATCCTCTGTTACCTGTGATTACTCACAGAGTTCCGCTTACTCGCATCAGGTGCAGTAGAAATTCTCTGTTACGTGTGATTACTCACAGAGTTCCGCTTACTCACATCAGGTGCAGTAGAAATCCTCTGTTACGTGTGATTACTCACATGGATTTTGAAAAGCAGGGTAGAAAATCTGACTTGAAGCAAGATGACATTAAAAATCCGTTGTATCGGCGAATTTTAACTATCAAATCCCGCCTTGGATCAAGTCGCTTTAATCCCCTTGTGCATGAATACACTGGTGCTGTAACCAGTACCGGTGGGTCAACCCGTTTAGTGTCTTAACACCACACAACTGCAAGAGGCATAGATCCTCATGAGTCCCCGCAGTCGAGGGGGCTCATGATGATCTATGCCTCTTGCTGACACCACTTGGCGTCCATGTTCCTTGGACATCTAGGGTGTTTTGGTGTTGAATTAATGAAGATTGCAGAAACAGTCTGTGTCAGCTTGTACTGAACGGGTTACTGTTAGTCAGTCAGTCAGTTATTATTCTATGGCAGTTAACACGAGAATTAGTTTGTTACTGAACTAATGCGAACAAAAATAATGCCAGTAGTTACGACTGAAAACGGAAACTCCGTTCAAACGTCCCCGGATATAAAAATTATGACACAGAACTTGAACGGATTACCGCGGCCGACGTCTCCTCCGTATCCCAAACCACCAGAGAATACACGCGGATCATGGCAAATCCGACCGCTTTGTAAAACACGTCTGAGCGTTACCCACAGGACCTCAAGGAGACATGGTGAAAACGTTTCACTTGATCCAGACAAAACACTTACAGTTTTACGGCGAAGACAATTAAATTATCCAATGATGGACGAGACGCATGAAACCTGCACTGAATGTGTGCGTCAGTGCACTGTCTGCATAGACAATTTCTCTTGTTGTCTCACAGCACAGTCTGTTCACAGCATGACTGGCAGGCGCCAAGCTAATCTGGCACTACCCTTGAATTATCATGGTCGGCCCATCTCCTGCTGTAGTGCGTCAGGGCTGAATGGGTTAAAAAAAATGTCAATTTTATAGGATGGGACAAATGTTTCATGAAACACTGGATACACTATTTTATTTCACAGCTAGCAGCATTTCAGTATTATTTCAAGTCGGACTTAATCGTATTGTGAAGTAAGTGAAGTAAGTGTGTTTTTTTTTTTTTATCCATTGTCGTACGTGCAAAGCAGCATGTCGCAACGCTACTGCAGTAAAATGATTCATATCCGTTTGTCCTTCGTGCCACACGTCGTTTGATGTGAAAACACTGTTGTAAGCAAGTAATAGAAGTTTTTAGACGTTTAAACAGCTCATCAGGCTCATGAAATTCGTGGTGTGGGTCTCATAATATATCGATTTACTGCCTTTAACGAGTTAGAATCATATACTTGATCTATGTCTCTTGCAGTTATTTCTTGGCAGTGAAGTGGTTAACTCATTGTACCCAAGGTACGAAATACCCACATTTTGGAGTTATCCTCTGAGGACTGCATTACAATTCAGGAGACAGATCGACCATGATAGTTCAAGGGTGGTGGCAGAACAGCTTGGCGCCTATAGGCGCCAAGCTATTTTGCCACCACCCTTGAACTATCATGGTCGAGCCATATCTTGCTGTGGTGTGTCGCGGGCAGAGTGAGTTAACTTAGCCGGGGGGGGGGGGGGGGGCGGAATCCGTTAAATCAAGAATATAAATAAGATGAATCTCCTGCTCCAGGATTTAGAGCAAAAATAACAGCAAATAACAGCACACTTTATCGTAACGGAATACAGACAGAAAAGAGAGAAACAGAGAGGTTTAACTTATAACCTTTTGTCCCACTTGACGAAAACATTAACATTTCAGTATCTTTTTTTTAGGCGTGATGACCTCTCCCACTTTAATAGCGATGTCGACACTGAGAGGTCAAAGTCCACGTTGAATCATGATCTCATAATATCTCGTAATATCTCGCGCCTTCACGCCTGCCACTGAGCTGTCAGGACGGAGAATATGAACTGTTTTTTATCTTTCGGTACTAAAGTAGCTCTTTCCCCGCCGCAGTCTACCTGAAGATGGGACGACAGTCCACGGCAGTTAAGCTCTTCTCAAGGGCAGTGCTTGATTAGCTTGGCGTCTGTTAAGGCACCAAGCTAATCAGGCACTACACTTGAAGTGCAGAGATACTCAGACACTATTTTAGAACATGCTGTGGTTTTTGGGTCGTGCTTTGCATAATGTCCCGACAGAAACCGAGATTCGTCTGCGCTGCATGTAAAAACATCGTTGATCCATTGATAGTACATTGCATGAAGTGTACCCTTAACCCTTTCAGCCCGGTGCACTACAGTAGGAGATGAGTCGACCATGATAATTCAAGGGTAGTGCCAGATTAGCTTGGCGCCATCAGTTGCTAAGCCAATCTGGCACTACCCATGAATTATCATGGCCGACCCATCTCCTGCAACTTGTTCATAGTCGTTTGGTGACACCCCCCGACCCTTTGAGAAATGCGGCTGTCGGGTTCAGTGGGTTAGGATTTTTAAACCGTCTGCATGTTAGCACGGCGGAAGTTAGCGCTGGAAGTCAAATGGAAACAGACACAGAAGTAAATCTTTTTGTAACAAGAAACATGACACATGCACTGAAAGTAAATCTTACAAAAGCTTCGGTGTCATAACTTTACACTCAGAAAAGCATCTTCATAAAAAGTATTGTATTTCAAGCAAAGAAAAGCCCCGACGAGTTGGTTCAGATGCTTGCTTAGTAAAACGGGGCTTGATATCGAATTTAAAAAAAAAAATCGTAGTTATTACCAAACCAAAATCAGGTTAAGGACAGTAGTTTTAGCCCCTTCGTAGTAAGGTAAAGCAGTAGGTTTTTCCCATTTATAGTCAGGACTAATACAGGCATCGTTTCATTAGATCGCCCAGATCAATTCGTCATGAGTCCTCACAGCAGTAATACTGTTAACACATTCTACCTCAGGACCGAAATCCCCAAATTTTTAACTTGTCCTTTGAAGGACTGTATAACAATTCTAGAAACAGATCGAGCATGATAGTTCAAGGTGGTGCCAGAATAGCTTGGCGCCGACAGGCGCCAAGCTATCCTGGCACCACCTTCAACTACCATGCTCGATCCGGCCTTGCTGTGGTGTGTCGTGGCTGAATGCGTTGACCCTTTTGGCGTCGGTAGCAGTTTTAGTCGCGATAATTCCTACAGGTATCATCGCGACTGAAACCGCTACCAACACCAAAAGGGTTAATGGTGAGGTTGCGTTTGAAACGAACGACCACCGACAACGAACGAGAGAGAGAGAGAGAGAAATCGCGGTGGAGAACTAGCATGTGCCATAAGCATAAGACAAGATTCCAGTTAGTTACTTATTTGGGTTTAACGCCGAGCAGGCTACTAAGGCCATCTCACGGCGGACAACACTCCAGACATCTCAAAGAGGCACAGATCCTCATGAGCCCAAGGGTTCCGCTTACTTTTGATACTGGCTATCCGCCATGACTTTGCTTTCGTTTATTGATGGGAGTGGTTCGTTGCAAACCAAACCTAGTACCTCACTAATACCTCACTAATACCTCACTAATACCGGACACAGACAACTGCTGATGTCAATGGGGCAAATCTGCCGTCAATTTGGAAAATGTCAGTATCATACTGAGTATTTTTGGGTATAAAAAAGAAGAGATTTTCATTGGACATTCCGGCTTTCGCCAAATAGCAGCAGAACTCCTTGCGAGATAGATGTATACATGCTCACGAGGACCTCAGTGTGGGGGATATTAATCACAGCTGAGCGCAGAATGGCATGGAGCCCGTGATAATTAAACCTTTCCACTTTGGCTAAATTAGGCACTGTTCTTGAACTATATCGGTGGACAGATTCACTCTCTTCACAACTGCAGGAGACCAGTTTGCATCAAAGTTCTTTGGACGGCTGTGGCTTTTGGTCGTTGAAGGAACAAAGATTTCAGAAACAGAATATGCGTTCTGTGGCAAGGGACAGGCTCGTCTTCCGCACATGGCCCCGAAAGTGACAGACTGATGAGACTTTTTACACGCGAAAACAAGTGTTTCCCACCTTGAGAGCGATGTAAACGTGCGAAATGATTGCGAAAACAGCCTTCGAAACAGAGTGTTCCTCGCACCCGGTTCTATGTACCCGTACACTTACCCTTGGTCTTTCTTGAATGGCTTTGTTTAAAGACCCACTACCGCCGTAACTGGTCAAAGATACACTTCTGTAACAGATGGTTACGAAACGCTGCACTCAGGTTTAGCAATGATTCATTTAGACAAAGGAGAATCCAGTTCAGCACACGTCGTCTTTAAATCAAATAACCTGACAATGACTCCACTCCGATCTAAATAAACAACGCTTTCAGTACAAAAAAGAGCTAAAAATAGATTGACTCGCTAACGGCAGCGCCGAAAAAATAAGTGCGATTGCGCGTGTGCTTTTGCTGCGTGTCCAAACTGCTGCTAACGTTCATTAGGTGTGTCGACAAGGAATAGCAAACACAAATGGTGCTCAAATGTGTCTTCAGATATATGCGTAATGGTTACATTAAAGACACTAAACCAAATAGTGTGTTAAGATGTGCTTATCATCTAACGTTTTTCACACACACACACACACACACACACACACACACACACACACACACACACACCATCACACACACACACACACACACCATCACACACACACACACATACACCATCACACACACACACACACACACACACACACACACACACACACACACACACACAAGCATTAGCCTCTCGTCCGAAAGGTCGCGGTTCGAATCCAGCTGAGGTCAAACCGTTTTCAGACCCTGTATGGTGCCACGTCTTTGAAATCACCTTAGTGGTGGACAAAAGACGTTAAGCCCTAAACGTTTAACTCTTTAACACTTCCCACATATCCGACAGACGCCCCAACACACCGTACTTGTTATGCTTGTGTGACGTGGAATAAAAACACTACCTGTTAATTTAGCCCACAAAGCCCTAACACGCTACCACTAGATGTGGATCGACCATAATAGTTCAAGTTTGGTGTTAGAATCGCTTGGCGCCTGTAGGCGCCAAGCTATTCTGACACCAACCTTGAACTATTAGGGTCGATCTGTCTTCTAAACTGCGATGTAGACCTCGAAGGCTTTTACAGACACGATATCAGCATGATTCGTTCTAAGAGGATTTCTGACACTGGACATTGCTGTAGCGCGTGAAACTCAATATGCTATCTTTAAAGGTGAATCATTAGGTTTTTGAGATGCTCGGAGTGCAGGGGTGATATGATACGACACTTCAAGTCACTTCAAGTGTTCTACAAGTGCACAGCTGGCGATATGAGAGCACTGGAGTTATGAACACGGTGGTTGATGACAAATGTGTGAGCGACAAAATAAAAGAAACTAGGTGATTTCTTACAAGTGTGTGTTAGTTAGTCTGTTATTTCGAGCTGTTAGTCCAATTCCGCTGACCAACACACAATGTTCATGACATACGAAACATGATATCACACTGGTGATCCTGTTTTAAAGGCCCACTACCGCCGTAACTGTTCAAAGAAACACTTCTCTAACAGATTGTTACGAAATGTCTAGTTATGGTTCATTTAGACACAGGACAATCCAGTTCAGCAGACGTCGTCTTAATGTCAAGTATTATTTAGTTCTATAAATACAACGCTTTCAGTACGAGAAACAGCTAAATATAGATTGCCACGCCAACGGCTGCGCAGAATAAATAAGTGCGATTATGCGTGTTGTTTTTTTTTTATGCCTGTCCCAACTGCTGTTAAAGTTCATTAGGTGTGTCGACAAGGCATAATAAACGCAAAAGGTGCTGAAATGTGTCTTGAAAGTTATGTGTAATGGTACTTTAAAGGTAATAAAAGAATAATTGCAACCTGATGTTGTTTTTTTTTTATTTTTGACCACTTCACTGTCAGGATCGCAGAATGTATGTTGGGAATCATTATAAATGATTTCTTCAGCCATCCAAGAAACATGATACACAGCGGTTTCAGCATGAGACATAGATCCTCATCTGCCTCCGCAACTGCTTGGGCTCATGAGGATCTATGTCTCTTGCAGTAGGATTGTGTTCATTTTTTCTCGACATTGAATGGGTTAACGATGTATCCTTGAAGAAAATATCTTTAACGTTATTGTTATCGAACTAAACTAAGATTAGCTGTTCTGCGATCTTTATGGGGAGCTGGTTAATTCAGGTGGTGAAATCTTCCATTCTTGTCTGAAAAGTCGCGGGTTCGAATCCAGCTGGGGTCCTTTTTTTTTCAAGTACTTTTCGGTGCACCGTCTTCGAAATCATCATTGTTGTGGACACAATGTTTAACACATTCTACCTCAGGACTGAAATCCCCTAAATTTAAAGTTACCCTCTGAAGGACTGTATTCCAATTCTGGAGACGGATCAAGCATGATAGTTCTAGGGTGGTGCCAGAATAGCTTGGCGCCTTAGGCGCCAAGCTATTCTGGCTCCACCCTTGAACTATCATGCTCGATCCGTGTCTTGCTGTGGTGTGTCAGAACTGAATGAGTAAGGTTAATCAGATGTATCTGAAAGAGACACAGATCCCCATAAGCCCCCGCAACTGCGGGAGCCGTGAGGGTCTCTGCCTCCTTGCTGACACTACTTTGTATTCATATGGTTAGAATGTCTGGTTATCAATTAATGTTTATTGAATGACTTTGTTCTTACTGTTTCCCCGTCCACGAAATTGCAATTGCCCTCTTACGGATAAGTAAAGTTTATTTAAATTGAATTTGAGTTAAATTGATATATTCCCCAGGCGGCTAGAGTTCTTTCGCGACGTGGTAACAAAGGTTTCAGAAACACAGTCTGCGACCACAGGCAGTAAAGGGTTAATGTTGAACGTTTACCTCATTGGAGACGCGCCATATACGGATACGCGGCGATTCGCCGCTTATCCGTATACGGCACGTCTCCAGTGAGTTAAAGTTCTTATGATTTTAGATCTCACAAACAAAGTCGCATGTTAGCACACGCAGTTTATCTCACCGACAATATCCTTGTGCCCTCCAAATTTCTGCACCTCACGACCCGCCGGATAACATTGCCGTCCGGAAATTATGCCTCATTCTTTCTTTTCGACAACACGCTCATAAAAGGCTCTTACGTTCACAGGTGGCAGGCATAACTGTGTCAGCTTGATCCCCTAACCAGCAGAATGATGTACAGGTAATGTCCGCTAAGCCGCCTCTGACAATGGCCTCACTTTGAAGTGGAGGGATTCCAAAGACCCCAAGACTTTAGGCGTGGTCAACAGTGGATGGACAACCCTTAAGACCTACTCCTTTTGAAAAAGAGTGATGCTAATAAGGACAAGTATGTATGTCAAGATGCATAGATTTTCATGAGCCGCTGCGGATGCAGCGGCCCTTGAAAATCTATGTCTTATGCCAGACGGAGGAGATTTGGCCTATGGTGTTTAGAAGCAGAACTTCCCGCAACGCCTACTCATATTGGAAAAGAAAGATGTTCATGACGACAGGTTCGTTTCACAAAAGACTTATATTCTCACGAGCTCCTGCAGCTGCATGGGCTTGTGAGAATCTGTGACTCTTGAAAATAGAAAGTATTTGGCCGGAGGGTTGTGCATGCAAAGCAGGGAGCAGGCTGTGTACGGGATCTCTAGAAGACGTGCCTTTCGCGAGGTTGCTACGCTTCTATTAAGTCACAAAATCATGGACATGAGATAGTCTAGAAAAGAAAAAAAAAAACTCAGACCAAAAAGTGACCATTTAGCTGGAAGTTACACAAATAAATGCAAAAGAAAACAAAGAAGACAAGTGAATGATTCAAAAGTGTTCCTCAAACAGCAGCAATAACAGCAAAAAGCAGAAACATAAAACCTCATTTGGACAACAACAACAAAAACCAGAACACGGTATATGTTCGAAGTAGAGAAGTCATGAAAATCAGCAAATATCGTTCATGCCAGAATAGATGTGTATCTTGTAACGGGATCCACTACATACACGTTCAACTGGTTCGTTTCGCTTTAAGATAGCAAAAACATTAGTATCAACATCATACATCTTTGAGGTCAATCAATCCTGGACAGTTATCAACGAGACTGGAAGAAACGCTTCTAGGCGCAAGTAGACCATCTTAATACATAATTATATGAAATGGTGAAGACAAACCATCTTTGTGGGTGAGGATAGGTCTGTGTATACGAAAAACAAAGTTGCCTCAAGAAGACAGAGGCGTTTCTAACCTCACCCAACCGAGAACAGAGCAGAGAACAGAGATGGTCGAGCTTGTAGTACAAGATGACTCTGTCAAGTCCCTCCGTGATCCGTCATCCAGCACGGTGTTGAGGATTAGCGCCAGACGGCTGACATCTCCCCAAACCCTTTAATCCGCAGATGATAATTCCCCGCTCATAATGTGTCCACAGCCTAAGGCGCAGAGATAGAGCACATGGTAATTATTTTTCTGAAACAGGACAGGGAGAAGGGGGAGGTTGAATGAGGGAGTGAATGGGTCGAGGAAGAGAGAGAGAGAGAGAGAGAGAGAGAGAGAGAGAGAGAGAGAGAGAGAGAGAGAGAGAGAGAGAGAGAGAGAGAGAGAGAGAGAAAGAGAGAGAGAGAGAGAGACTCCGACAGTTTATTGTTCAGACAAAATGTCCATACAATGGAGTGAGACAATACATTATTTATAATTCAGGTGTATATAAAAGCCAGAGAGAGAGAGTTAAACGTAAAACGTTTTAGGCTGAACGTCTTTTGTCCACCACGAATTCAAAGATGGGGCACCAAAAAAGTCTAAAAAAAATTGTGACCCCAGATGGTTTCGAACTTGTGACCTTTCGGACCATAGTCGAACATTCGACCACGTGAGCTCCCAAGCTCCCCATATATATATATATTATAGAGAGAGAGAGACAGAGACAGAGAGACAGAGAGAGACACAGAGAGAGAGAGACAGACAGACAGACAGAGAGAGACAGACAGACATTGAGAGAGACACACACACACACACAGAGAGACAGAGAGAGATACAAAGACAGACAGACAGACAGACATATGTTTCTGATTTTCAACACAACCATCAAACCCTTGACTGATACTGACGATACCGCGGAGCGGTTTTGTCAGTAGCAGTGATAGGGTTAATTAAACAATCAATGAATTCGTCTGACACCTACAGGTGCTTACGGATTCGAATTATCTTACAATACAGTGACACTTTTCCGTTACTTCAATTGCTTTTGTTTCTTTTGCCATGCAAGACAACGCATTAACGTCTCCAAATTGTATACATTTATACGCGTTTATGTGTGTTCTTCTATGATTTATTATCTGACGGCTCTGGGTCGTAAGGTCCAATTACAAAGAGCAATATACACATGTTTTGTAGTGGTGTACATATGGAATTTTCACCACTAGGTAATCTGATTTCAGTACACAATTTTCAATCCAAATGAGGGTCTGCATTTTCGAATTTAAAATTGTCGGACACTTAAATACAGTAAGCCTAGCAAACAACTTGGCTAGATCGCTGCGCCAAATCTCATCAAAGAAAAATATGAAAATCAATATTCAGACATATCAAGGCACACCCAAAACTTAAAGACCCCTGAAACACATCAATGTCAACACACTGAACGGAAGAACAAGGGAAGTTAATGCGTCGGAGTCGCGGAGAGTTGTCTTATAAAAATGGCGGCGACTGAACACTGCGCGCCGTCAGGTGCACCACATGCCATATGTGACATAGACCGGAAACTGGTTTAGTGTAACCAGATCAATGAGTTTGGATGGTTGCAGTTGGAAAAGTAAAAAAATCATGAAAAATTTGAAATTTTGCCAAAAAATCGCTCTGCATGCAGTTTTATAGGCGTTTTGGCATGTTTTGCATGGCAACACCCTGTTTACCTGCACTGTGAGCTAGGTTTAGTGTGTTTGCTCATTTATTTTTTGTCTTACAGGTAGTCATGAGTCTTTCCTTCGACCATGAGCTGTGACCTTTGACCTTGACCTTGAAAGGGGTGGGGTTTGGGGTGTTCAGTTTTGATAAATGCGTAAAAAAAAATTCACTCTTTCAGTTTTTGAAGTTGTGTGGGGTGGGTGTAGGGTGGGGTGGGCAGGGGTTTGGGTTGGAGGCCGGGAGGGGGGGGGGGGAGGGGAGGGGGGGGGGGGGGGTTGGGGGCTTAAGGTCAAAGGTTAAGATAAAAACTACAATGAAACAGTGTTAGCATGTGCATTTCATCAGACAGCTGACCTCAGATTGAAATAAGCGGCCAAAATAATGTGACCTGCAGAAGTGTTATTTTGCATGGTACTGCTACACTGGTTGCATCTGAGGTGTCATTCTGCTGTAATTGTCATGAGGGATGTCTCTGGTGTCTATTCTAAGCCAAACACAAGCACTTGTACACTGAGTAAAGCTCATTTGAGTGCATTGTTATGGGACCAGCAGTTGCAGGCACCAGTACAGGGTTTTACAGGAGTGTTGACAAGTTTGGCACACACATGCCTACTACATCTGCAAGATGAGCTGAGGTGTTTTGAGACTCTGACAAGTGTGTTTTATATAAAAATGAACTGTACATAACCATTTTTCTATGCTACCTCCTAAATCAGCAGTCCAGACACTAATTAGTGTATGCGGCGTGTCCCGCATAGCATAGTTTTGGTTGTTTTGTGTAGTCTTTTTCCTGTGGGATAGCTCAATAGACTTAATGTTTAAATTGCAGAGCTGTTTCATGACCCCTTTTGCCTAGGGAAAGATTGCCAGCAGCACATAGGGCATGGCAGCTGGTTACAGGCCTCTTCCAGCATGTTGTCACCAGACAACAGGGTCAATGAGGATGCCTGGGTGTTGTCTTTTGGGCTGCCCTAAGATACACAAGGAAATGGCCTTGGGTCTGAAAGCTCATTTTTCATCAGTGTCAGTGTCATGGTAACTGTTTTAAGTTGTCCAGCCCACCAGAAGTCAGTTTGACTGTATTGCATGCGTGTGTAAACTTGGAAAAACAGAAAAAGTAGGGGGGTAGGCAATGGAAAAATATGAAAAAAACCACTTTCATGTGCCTGTGTCTCAAATGCAACATTTCTGAAGATCAGATATATTACTTGATGTACATGCCAATTTTGGAGGCATTCTGACCATATCTAGGCTGTTTTTCATGGCATCAGATATGCATGATCCAACACGTCAGCAGCGTTGTGAACGCCACATCAAGGCACTTCACATAATGGGACATAACTTAAAGATGCAGCAACGTTCAAGGGTGTCACTTTGGATTTGACTTAGCTATTGTCTAAGGGTTGCACTGATAGCAGATTGAATGGTGTTCAGGTGGGACAAGTGTCTCTGACAGGTCACGGTATACATTTAAATTGGGAAGTTGAGGCAGTAAGAGGTCCCGTGTTTTTAAAAATAATTTTTGCCTTGTTTGAAAATTTGCAGTTGGGCTGAATGTGGGAATTTGCTGGAAATTTGTGGTTAGCTGAGAGGAGACATGTTTGGTGCTTTGATTCATACCATCCTGAGCTTATCCAGTGGACATTTGTGGGCCTATGTTGAGTTGCCTTTGGCGTAGTGATTTGAGGGGCACGCTGATTTCAGCTGTGCTTGGGTGTGGGGTTGGTAAGGAACCAGTTTCATAGCCAAGAAATGAGACGGGTCATGTGCTGGTTTTTTTGGTATTTTATGCATGGCAAATGTGCAGCTGGTGGGCGGTAGTGCTTTTTAGGGAATTGAACAATTAGGGGATGACTGGGATTGACTAAGGCTAAGAGACTGGACAGTACGGAAACACCACTGTGGTCCGTGGCCTGATGTCACGTCGGATGCGCACGCAGGTTTTCTGTGACAGTCTCGTCTCGCGGCACGCCGCATAAGTCACGTGATTTGTCACGTTCTCGTCACGCTGCGCAACAACTGTCACACCTCGCTGTCACAACCCTTCGTAGAACCATTGCGGCTATAAAAACACATGACCAGTCTTTGTTAACCACTTCAATGTAGGGACACGGTGAAATTCATCAAACTGCAAGAGGCATAGATCTTCATGAATCCCCGCATCTGCGGGGGTTCATGAGGTTTTGTGCCTCTTGCTGACTCAGTTTATACACTTCGTGTCTCAAACAAAACAGTTCTTAGGAAATCCCTAAGTTTCATATGGTTTCATGCATGTCTCTAGTTGCCCTTTGTTAATGTCTATCACGAAGTCAGCTTACGCTTTGTGATTAGAGGTCCCTAAGTGCAGTTTTAATTTACTGCGGTCTCTGACGTCTCAAGAATGATAATGACATCACTAAAGTCACAATCAGCGTCATTTGTTCATTGTTCTTTAAAAAGAGAAAGGAAGTGTGTTACACAACTCACAAAAACATCATCACATTCTACCCGAGGACCGAAATCCCCAAACTTTGAAAGTACCCTCTGAAAGTCTGCATTACAATTCTAGAGACAGGTCGAGCACGATAGTTCAAGGGGGTGGCAGAATAGCTTGGCGCCTATGGGCGCCAAGCTATTCTGGCACCACCCTTGAACTATCATGTCCGATCCAAGCCTTGGTGTGTTGTGTCCGGGTTGAATGAGTTAACAGTAATGTATTGTAAACTATTATAATGATAATAATAATAATAATAATAATAATAACAATAATAAGAATAATAATAAAAATGTGGATATAGTTATTTCGTTTATAACTGCGCGATTACATCACCTTGTGTCCGTTTTACCACTGACGCGTAAGCGCCGCTCAACTCTACCATTCGTCTGAGCCGAGGTAAAAGCTATTTATAGCTTCAAACTCCAGGTCTTCGACCACAACAGAAAGTAGGTGGCGATCTGATATAACGGCCTTTGTGGGGCTCTATCACAGACAGGTGTCTTGGTTAATCTGTGTGTGTGTGTGTGTGTGTGTGTGTGTGTGTGTGTGTGTGTGTGTGTGTGTGTGTGTGTGTGTGTGTGTGTGTGTGTGCGTGTGTGCGTCGTTTTCGCCTGCGCATTGAGTTATATTATAAATATGAGAAATGCGCCATATAAATACCATGTATTATTATTATTATTATCTGTCCGTGAGTGAAACATGCAGTTACGCCCGGAAATCAATGTAACAAGCTTGTACGGTCACCGCGGATGCATAGTTAGTTTACCAAAGAGTGAAACAGGCGTTCAACTCTACATGGGGCACACTGTATTGTGTAAAAGTGTACATGGTGTACGCTGTTCTGTGTTAATATAACTATATAAAACGTTTCACGTCTCGCTTGTTATGAGAGTGTACCGCTTAACTCTTTCGAGAAGTTTTGCAACCGGATTTATGGCATAAAGCCGCGAATCCGGATGCAACACGTCTCGAATGTGTTAACGTGCCAGGAACCAGCCGGTCGTGTAGAAAGTTAGCATCTAGATCCACACTCGTAGCAAACGAGGATGGAAAAGCTTGAGATAAATTAAAACCGGTCAGTGTACACCGTGTACAGTTTAACACAGGACAATGTACATGGGGTACACAAGATAGTAACCACTTCAGCATAAGTATAAACTTCCTCTAAAATTTACCTCCTTTAACTGATTCAATTCCGACAAACCACAGCCAGATACGGCTCGACCACGATAGTTCAATGGTCGTGCCAGAATAGCTTGGCGCTATATGCGCCAAGCTATTCTGGCACCACCCTTGAACTATCATGGGCGTTCTGTCTCCTGAATTGTAATGCAGTCCTCAGAGGACAACTCCAACATGTGGGCATTTCGTAACGGGGACGCAATGAGTTAAAAGTGCCATCGATGTATGGAAAAGAAGGTAACCCTTCCCAGGCCAAAAGTACTCCTTATGTTTTAGACAATACAGTTTATGGACACGTCCTGAAAGCCGTGCCTTCATTACACAAAGCCAGACCACTTTTCAGTCAATTTTCGGACAATTTCCGTTTCCCCACTGCACAGTGGCTAGTGCGCTTTGATGATGCATGTGTGGAAACAATGGCGGCACCTGAGGCGTTACGCAAAATAGTGTACGGATCAATGGACGTGGCTGAGTTTGCGTGTCAGTCGGACTCCACCACCCCCGCTGAATGTGTCACCTCGTTCACTCCCAGTGCCGACCGCCAGGGATGAACTGACCCTGACAGCTCAAGGGTAGCGCCTGATTAGTGTCACCCCTCCAGGCGCCAAGCTAATCAGGCACTACTCTTGAACTTGAACTCTTCAACTCTACTCTTGAGCTGTTGTGGTTGATTCCTACTTTTTTTTTTTTTTTTTTTTTTTTTTTGGGGGGGGGGGGGGGTTGGGGACTTAAAGGGGACTCGAAGATAAAACAATATAAATGACATATTGTATTGTCTAAAAAAAACCAGAATCAGCTACCATATATTTATTTATAATTCATGAAATCGGAGAAGGAGGTCGGCCACCATTGGTTTAGACCACAAACTAAATAATTGTTTAAGACTACAAAATACATCCCTATGTTGTGTTGGCATCAGGTCTCCTTTAAACGCTGAGCTCAGTTGCTGACCATTTTTAGATGCAATCTCGATGATTTGTAGAAAACATGGATCGCCATGTCTCTGATGCAAAATGTCATCTATTCAAACACAAGAAAAATGCCCGCACAAACGCAATATATCTGTCTATGATATGGTCACAACCTTGCCTCAGGACTTCAAAGGTGGTGGTGGGGGTGGGTCAACGTAAATAAACCGCAGTTGTGGTCAAACTTGCGTGCGTTTATCGTCTAAAGTTGCGTGTGCTGGTGGGTGATTTATAAACACAGCGGCTCTATAAGCGACCTAACTCACAGATGCACACTTATTGGTTTACAGCTGTATCAGGTGCTTACAGTGAATCAGAATTTTTAAAAAAATCAGGTTTCTGTTTAGCGTCTGTTCATGCATCGATGACATTCGAATTAACAAAAACAAAGACACAAACAAAAACAAAACTATTGCAAAGGGGGAAAAAAACTAAACTAATATAAAATACATCTAACCCCTTAACTGCCGGTGCAAAGAGAACGCTATCCAGCTGCAAGAGACATAAACCCTCATGCGCCACCGCAGTCGCGGGCGCTCATGAGGTTTTATATCTGTTGTTAGTCCTGTTTTGTTTATGGGCATTTTAGTCACACTTCATTTGGCTTTTTGTTGTTGTTGTTGTTTTTGTTTCACGCCAGTGTCGCACAGTCCTATGTTATTTATGCACATTTTTGGTCCCATTTAATTTGTCTTGTTCACGCCAATGTCGGTTAGTGTGCTGTAATTTTCGACGCGAAAACCGAGATCACCGACAGCGAAGGAGTAAAAAATTTGCCTACAGTGATCTACGGATTCCGCCTGCCCTTATATCTCCCTTTCAGACCCAAAATTGGCATACATAACATGGGATTTTCGCGCAAGTCTAACTTCATCCCTGAGAGTCTTGGTGTTCCAAAGCACGCTCAATGTTTAACCCATTTAACACCACTGCCGCATTGCCCATATTTTGGACGTTTTACCTAACGACTTTGCATCCGTTGCAGGAGATGGATTGACCAAGATAATTCAAGGGTAGTGCCAGATTAGCTTGGCGCCTGAAGGCGCCAAGCTAATCTGGCACTACCCTTGAATTATCATGGTCAATCCATCTCCTGCTGCAGGGCGTCGGGGCTAAATGGGCTAATGAACGAACGAACGGTCTGGGCCACCATGCCCCTCCCGCTCCCCCACCCCTATCCAACCCCCTCCTCCCCTCACCCTCACCGAAAAAACGTCTTCTTCCCTTGACAGGACAGGACCCGGGCTGATGATCGCTACGGAATGATTTGACGTCCGCCAAACAAGGCGTAAGACGGTGTATAAGTGTCATTAGATCAGCTGACACAACGTTAGAAAACACAGGGCGGGGCCAAACACGAACACAGGGCGTAGCTTTTGGAAAGTTCTGTCAAAAATAACCACCCAGTCTCCCTCCTAACCCTTCCATCTGCAAGAGACATAGATTCTGAGCAACCCAGCTGCCATTTAAATCGTAATAATGCCTGACGTCCAACGAATGGAAGCTATTTCAAAATAAAATAGTCAAGTAACTTACTCGTTCGCGTTTAAAGTGTCCCTGACGTTCACTTTAACTGAAGCGATAACTTCAAAATGATCCTCGAATTCAAACGTTTTGTACATAATTATTTAAATCCAATTATCTCTGACGCGCAACAAATGGAACTATTTCAAAATTATTACTTAGATTCAAAAGCAACTTACACGTTCTGAAAATACATCTTTAAATCCAGGTATCACTGATTTTTTAATGAATGAAAGCTATTTCACAATTAGCCCTTCAGTTGCAGGGGGGGGGGGGGCTGTTGAGGGGGCTCATGAGGATCTATGCCTCTTGCTAACACCACTTTGAATCCATGTTCCGGGGACATCTAGGGTATGGTTGGTCTTGAATTAACGAAGCCTGAAAAAAACAGTTTGTGTTAGATGGCACTGAACGGGTGAAGTTGAAGTATCCTTGACGTCTAATGAATGCATGCTATTTCAAAATAATCCCCGAAATTCTAAAGTAATCTACACTCTGCCGCTGAACAAGTGATGTTCGCATTCCTCAAAATGTATCTTTAACTCGAGGTGTCCAGGACGTGCAGCGAATTTAAGCTAGGTCAAAATTAACCCTCAAATTGCAAAGTAATGTATACGATAGGCGGGAACAATACCCGACAATACTGCTAAATCTGCTCCACTCCTGGCTGTCAACTCGCGTATGTCTTACAAGATGACAAATTCGTGTGCAAGATCTTCCGATAGCGAAGGCAAGGAGTGGGTCCGCCTTTGTAAGTGTCAATTTTGCGTAAATTGACACTCTTGCACTCGTTCTACAACTGGCGAGAGGCACAGATTCTCATGAGCCCCTGCTTTGCAGGGGCTCTTGAGAATCTATCCCTCTCGCTTGAAGGTGTCGAGTCCCATTTATATCCTGAAACAGAGGCAGTCTTGTTTTTGGCCGGTAAGGTGACACGCTTGCACCCGTTTTGTATCTGAGGGTAGGCATTTAGAGCAACGTCGGACTTAATTGTTGTCACACTTATGTGTATTAGAAGGTAGGCGTTCTGAACATGCAAATAGTCTTGTAGGAAAAGTATACCCACACTGTCAACAAGTTGTTTGCAATACAGTCTTGTTGTGTCTGTGAGTTTTCTAGTTTGCAACTGTCTTTTCAAGGAAGACATTAAGAGCGAAGCCGGACTTAATTGTTGTCACACTTATGTGCATTAAAAGTAGGCTTTCTGAACGAGCAAATGGCCTTGTAGTAAAAACATACCTACATTGTCAACATGTTGTTTGAAATACAGTCTAAATTGCAACTGTCTTGAATCTGAAGAAAAACATTTAGAGCAACGTCGGACTTTTGAAAAAGCAAATGGTCTTTTCTTACTTAAAGCATACATGTATACATTGTCAACAAGTTGTTTGCAATACAGTCTTGTGTCCGTGAGCTTTCTAGTGTGTACCTGTTCTGCATAATACGTTTAGACATTTGTAACACCGTTGGACAAAATTGTCACATCTAGAAGATAGGCATTTTCAACAAGCAAATGGACTTGATAATAGTAAAATGCATACCTACAAAGGAAATAGTAAAAGCATACCTACATTGACAAAAAAATTGTTTGCAATATAGATTTGTTACTTCCGTGCGTTTTCTCGTTTGCAACCGTTTGTATCTAAGGAAAGACATGGGAGCAACCTACGACATAATTGTTTCAGCTCCGGGGCATTTTTAAAACGCGTAAGGCTTCGTAAAGGTATATCTCTAATGTAAGCAATTTTTTGTAGTACGTTTTTGTTGTGTCTTTGTGCTTTCTGAGTACAGGGATTCCTAATCTCGAGATCAGAAAACTCAGAGATACAACAATATTCTTATCCCGAATAACAATCCTGTTATTCGGGATAAGATGTAACTGTAAGATCTTTAGGTGGCTGCTATCTGATATCTGTTTATCTCACACCCATCAGAATTGTCTGGTTGATAAATAGTGTTAAATAAACTGTTTCCGGAAATCAGAAATAGGGCAAAGTTGCGTGTGTTTCGACGAAAATAGTGGATTAAAAGCTGGGAAAAACATGCGATATCGCATGTTTGTCCGAACGTTTAATCCACTGTTTTTGTCGATATATATCATGTCTGTCCGGGCTTTCAATCCACTTTTTTGTATAAAAGTCTGCAACTTTGACCTACTTCTGATTTCCAAACAGTGCCTACTGTCTTCAGCTTTCAGCAACCCGTGCGTAAGATGATTCCTTAAATTTTAATTTATTCACACCTCATAATGAGGGAGACGTGGGAGACGCCTTGATATAGTGTGAACCGGCTGTTGGGGATGGGCCCGTGCCTTGACAGGTCAAGGGTAGTACTAGTGTCAGATTACTTTCAAGCTACGTTTCCATAAGCACGAAACTCGGATACGAATACGATGCGAACCCCATACAGCAATGCAATTTTCGCATCGCTCACTTTTCGTGGAGCTCGTGTTTCCATATTATACGTGCGATATCCAATATTCGCCTTTGTGGGAACCACTGGCATGACACAAAGATCAATATAGCGCGGGAACTTGCGACTGATGACAAAATTTACGTCACATTTAGGGTCCGAACACATCCGATACTACATAGGAAGAAATGGAAAAACATTATCAGAAACATGATTGGCACGAACTGTTTCGGACCAGCATCGGATTCGAATCTTACTCGTGTCGGATTCGTGCTTATGGAAAAGTAGATTAGGGCGGTTGCCATGCGTCAAGCAACTCTCACACAGCCCATCAGCTATCACAACCAAGTTAACTTCTACAAATTGTCTGTGTGTGTGTGTGTGTGTGTGTGTGTGCGTGCGTGCGTGCGTGCGTGCGTGTGTGTGTGTGTGTGTGTGTGTGTGTGTGTGTGTGTGTGTGTGTGTGTGTGTGTGTGTGTGTGTGTGTGTGGTGATTGTACAACAGTAAAATGCAGGCCTACTCTTCAAAATGATCTCGTATCTATAGAAAAACCACTGCTTTTACTCTGGGTGGCCGCCGTGTAAGCCGCAGATGCGGGGACTCTTGAGGATCTATGCCTCTTGCTGACACCATTTTGTGACCACATTCATTGGACGCCTTCCAGTCTTTTTCGTTGAATTAACTAAGATTTTCAAAAACAGAATCTCCTTTACTGTAAACACAACCCAATTGCAAGAGGCATAAATCTTCATGACCCCCGCAGATGCGGGGGTCATGACGATCTATGCCTCTTGCTGGACACAACTTTGTATCCACGTTCCTTGGAAGACTGGGGCTCTTTGACGTTGTAGTAACAAAGGTTTCAGAAAACACAATTTACCTCCACTGGCCGCAAAGAGAATAAACCCAAATAACTAATTGACTAACTCTCTCTGGGTGGCAAAATGGAAAGGGGAATCAGCCCAACAAGAAAGGTAATCCATCGAATGGCTTTCAAGTCCGGCGACTCCGTCCTCAGACAGGTAAGAGGGACACCACGGAACAAGCAACACGCGAGAAACCTGTCTCATCTTATTCGGCTGCACAAGGTACGGGAAGTAGCAGATTCAGTAGCTAGAATGATGTCCCTTCGATGAACTCTTCGTTGTTGTAGTCGTGAACTGGTGAGCTGCTCTCTCTCTCTCTCTCTCTCTCTCTCTCTCTCTCTCTCTCTCTCTCTCTCTCTCTCTCTCTCTCTCTCTCTCTCTCTCTCTCTCTCTGGTTTCCCGCTTAAGAACTTAGTTTGTTAACACTCTATCGTTATATGGCAAACAGCCAGTATGTCCATTTTTGAGTAGAGCGAGATTGTCATTGTATAACAATGAAAATCTCGCTTTTCTCAAAAATGGACATACTCGCTTTTGCTACATACACCAAACACAAGTGAGGTCCAAAGCAATTAGTTGAATACATGTGTGCTGGTCTGTAATTTTGGACCTTACGGCTTTGGCTCCTGAGGTCTAAAATCACAGACCAGCACACACAGTGTTACGATCACGAGCTCGTGTTTGCAAAATATCTAAAAGAGGAAATTGTTGAACAATAAATTAAGGGCAAGAAAAGGCCGCACCGTCACTTCTTGTGTGAAACTGATACAACGACAGACCGTTAGGTCTGATCAGATTTTCATTAGGTGTGATTACAAAATAAAAAGTTTGTGTGTTGTCTTGTTATTGTTTTTTTTTATAACGAATATTCTTTTGATACGGCACATTTATAAGCGGTACAAGTAAAGTGTATGCGTGTCTTGATAAATGCTTAAAAGGTGTAATGCAAACATTTTGCATTGGTCATGACAAGCTCTGAATTGTTTAGGGGAACATTAGCAGTGTGCATCATAAATTGCATTTATATTGCGACTTAAATGTCGAATTAGAGGTGACCAAGTCTCTCAAAACAATGACAATAACAGCGTAGTACAAGGCCGCCCTGCATCTCACCAAAGAAACAATAAGTAGAGCATTGTGTACTTTTTCGTATGGCATGTCCAATTCGAAAAAGGGTTTAAAACTCTTTTTCGAAATGGACATTCCATACGAACAAGTGCACAAAACCTTAACTCATTCAGCCCGACGCAAGTAATTCCCAAATTTTGTAGGCGTCATCTAACGACTATGCGCCTGTTGCAGGGGATGGATCGACCATGATAAGTCAAGGGTAGTGCCAGATTAGCTTGGCGCCGACAGGCGCCAAGCTAATCTGGCACTACCCTTGAATTATCCTGGTCGACCTCTCTCCTGCTGTAGTGCGTCAGGGCTGAATGGGTTAAATGTAATAAACTGTGTTAGTATTGTCTTTTCTAAGCGTCTTCCTTTCTTTTTGAGACTTTCTGCTTTCCTCTACCGACAAAAAAAGACATATTTTGACATGGAGTACCATATGATGATTTAATTTAATGATGAACATATTAAATTTATGTTCAAATGTAACCTTTTCAAACTTAATTATAACGTTCATATTGTAGAAGGCAATGCACCATCTGTAAGAAATACTGTGAAAGGTTTTTTATTTTGTTTGTTTGTTTGGTTGGTTTTTTTTTTTTTTTTTTTTTTTTGTTGTTTTTTCAAGCAACCATCTTTTTCTTGAAAGAAATCGCCTGAAAAAACAGGTACATTCTCAAGAGAAGTTTCGAGGAGCAAAAATTGTCACGTGTCATTAAAGACCATCATTTGGTGGCTGCAGCCACCTAAATGATGGTCTTTAATGAGAGGTTATCTCTCTTGAGGGTGGTCGGTCAAGACAGGTTTCACTGTACATAGTCCATGACGGTTCAAGGATAGTGCAAGGTTAGCTTGATGACGTAAGTGGTACCAGGCTAGTCTTGCTCCACCTGTGATTTATCTTTGTTGATCTGTCTGCAGCTCTGCTTTAACTCATTCGAGACGTGTTGCATTCGGATACGCGGCTTGAAGCCGCGTATCCGTATGCAACACTTCTCGAATATGTTAAATGTTACACACGTTAACGTGTGCACGCACTGAACACATATATGTAAGTTAATAAACGTTTGCCAATTTAAAGCAAAAATATAAATTTATATGACAAAAAGCAGTGTTCAAGTAGTCTGTTAAGAAACTAGCAGATAATTGTTAATTTACATTCGAATAACAAGTAAAGAAACAGATTACAGTAAACTTTAAATATAGCAGATCGCTTGAGGACCAACTGTCTTCGTTGTTATATGGAAAGATTATTATAAGCAAAGTACTGTGTGCTGTTGAGACCTCTGGAAAAAGTGTTAATCACACTTTTGTTATATACCCGATCTTATTACAAGCACAGTCGACTGTAAATTGTAACAAACACATGGTGTATGAAAAGTTAAACCAAAGCAAGCAGGGACACACAAGTAACACCAATTTGCTTTGAAAAGGTTGAAAAGAACAACAACAACAAAATGCTGAGCGTTAATAAAATCTGAAACACAACTAAAAGAAAACTGTTCAAGGTGCCTTTGTTCAGCCTTGTCTTTTTTGTTCTGTTTTTTTTTTTTTTTTTTTTTTTTTTTTTTTTTTTTTGTCTTTTTTTTTTTTTGTTGTTGTTGTTAATGAAATACACTTATAGTGCACTTGTAAGCCTACTTATGCTATACTAATAAGTGTACTATTATTCTAATACCAATGATAGCGACAATATTTACCAACACCAATGGTAATTATGATAATAATGATGATGATAATAATAATAATAATGATAATTATGATCTGCTTAATCTTAAGTTGATATTAATGGTGGTGCTGGCGGCGGTAATAATAATAATAATAATAATAATAATAATAATAATTTATTATTATTATTATTATTATTATCATCATTTTTTAATTACCATTGTCATTATCATTATCATTATTATATTTTTATATCAGTCTGTCATGGTGTGCATGTGTTAGGATCTTTAGCCTGAAGTGACGGAATGAAATACTGATTGAACAAGAAGACATTCACAATGGACGAAGAAAACGAGTCTATCTTACTCACCAGTCCCGCCTCACGTAGCAGTGTTGATGGGTATAATCCAAGCGGATGACGCGTTAAGCGGGAAACAGCCTCACAGTATACACAAACAAACGAGAGTACTTGATCCTCCGAGGGTTTTTTGTCCAGTCACCAGTTCAACTGTATTTTATCACGCACGTAAGAAAACCGTGTGTTTTTATGAATATTTCATCCACTTTTGAAGACTGTTTCTGGAACTGTGCTATTTGTACGCAGGCCGTTGTCTGAAACTGCGTCACACATTTGTAATTGTCTCTTTTATACACACTGAGAGCAGGAGTTGTATTATTTTATGTACACTGCACACACGCTGTAGCCTGGAATTGTATGCAAAACCTGTTATAAGCGACCGACCTAATGAAATCTCACCTGTCATTAACTCATTTGAGACGTGCCGCCTACGGATACGCGGCACGTCTCGAATGAGTTAAAGATGATCATTTAAGTGGCTATACCCAACTAAATGATGGTCTTTAAAGATGGATGACATTTTTTGCGCGTCAAGATTTTCTCCTGAGTTTTATGACCGCTTTTATTTTGTAAACAAAATGGTTGCTTGTCAAAACATATTCTGATGTATACTGCGCACACTGTTTCCTGAAACTGTATTATGTAATAAAATAAAATAAATAATATCCCGATGGAATTGTATTATATTTAAAGCAAGACGTGTCTTTGAACTGGGTGTTCCTAAAAAAAAAAACTATCCCTGAATTAAAATTTTGTTTTACGCACACGGTTTCACGAATGTGTAATTTGGACGCACAAATTCTAGAGTTACTCTATCGCGCTGACAGACTGACACCATTATTGTCTTTAGAAAGTTGAAATCATGAGATCGAAAATCATGCGCAGTACAAACTATTCACAAAGATTTCGTTCTTCCCTGCAGAAACAAAAACGTCTCCTATTTGTCGCCCAAAACGTTTACCACCGTCTTCGTTGGCTAAAGCAGTTACAGATATTTTTCATCCAAGCAAAAGAAAAAAGGGGGTGGGGGAGTTTGTGATTGTGGATCGTATTGCCTGGATACACTTGTGTTGGTCTGTCATTTTGGACCTTACGGCTTGAAGCCGTAAGGTCCAAAACCACAGGCCAGCACAAACACACACAGGCTTCCACTCCAGCTGCCTTCAGCAGCGGTCAGCGGTATCAGATCTTGTCACGCCTCTATTGTGCGAACGTCCAGTTGGTCAATCAAGACTGGCGCGGTGTTTCGGCATAGATTTCAATATATCATGGCTCTCCTCTGTTCGAGGAATATATATGTAAATCAGAGACTACCAACAAGAGGTACAAATAGTCATGTTTGTCATAAGCATACATCTTCGTGATGATCCTCATGAGGCGAATTATACTTCATGCATATCCTCTGGAAGAGACTTGCTAGGTATAGGGATCGGGTTTGTATTGCTAATCAGAAAAGAACGGCTCTTCTCTGAAGACTGCATGTGCTGAGGACTCACCAACGAGAGGTATAGATTTTCATGAGTTCCCTCTGCCGCAGGAGCTCATGAGAATCTATGCCTCTTGTTGACGAAAGAAACTCGCTAGGGTATTAGGTTCTCTTTGCTAGTATCGAAAATTATATTACTCTACAGATCGGAAGACTCGGGTTAACCCTTATCGTTCGGAATACACCAGCGTGTGAACTAAGTTTGACTAAAATAGTTCAAGGGTAGTGCCAGTATATAGCTTGGCGCCTCTAGGCGCCAAGCTATTCTGGAAACCACACATTGAACTAAAGCCTTTGGTCTATATCGTTATCTGTAAGTACTATAATGTAGCTTGCAAATGGCAGTGTACAAATTTGAAGCTTTTAGCCTCAGAATGTTATGGGTTAATATTTATACCGTCCTTTTCTTAGTACTATGTGTAGGTCTATATCCTGTCTTCTATAATTGGTGACTGCTCTTGTGATAAACAAAAAATGGTCAATATGAAAAGTGTCCAAAGATCTGGGTATTGTTTTCAAGAAGACCTTCTGATTTCAGTCTCTCAATATGAAACATCCATTATTGCATATTAATTGAGGCTCAGTGGGTACCATGCGGATAGAACAGCCAAAAGAATAAATCATGCTTCACTAATATTACATGTCACTAGTATTACACGTCACTAATTGCGTATGTCAGCATTACACGTTACAAATATTTCACGTCAATAATATATCGCGTCACAATTAGTAAACCTCACTCGTGTTGTATCGCTTATTATCCTGAAACTTTGTGGGCAGCATTTAATTCTTGGCATTTATTTTCTGGATTATTACTTGTAGGTAATACAGGCGCCGGTACATAAGCTGTTTTTTATTTGAACTGCACTGAGAAACAAAAACAAGAGGATTAGATGATTATTCTACCTATGATATGTGTTTATTTGCTTCTTCTTGAACTGCTCCAGAATAAATGCACAAGAACAAAACAAAATCATATGAAATTCATTTCTGTGGTCTTTCTTTAACCAGCCGACAGGTCTTCAGATATTAAAGACAAAAATGCTCGAGAAATAAACAGTAATTTGTTGACTAGATTTTCGTCTTCTGAAATACACGCAATTCTTTTTGGCGACACGTCATAGTGTTTTTCAGTTTTATAAGGCGACACACACCTCGACTGTATTTTTTGCTTTCTTGAATACACTAAAAAAAAAAAAACGCTGCTTTGGTCGCTTCGCAAGACTACACAAGATGAGGCAACCCAACACAGACATTACTCCATTACGTGCTTGGACACTGTTTCCATTCCAACCTCCCGTGGATTCAAAAAGATCCGAAGATCACACGAAAAAACGACCCTTTAAAGCTCGAGTAAAAATAAACATGCATCGAGGCAAACGCATGAAGCATAGATCCTCATCAGCCCCCGCAATTTGCAGGGGCTCATGAGGATCTATGCCTCATACCAATTTATGATCCAACGTCTAAACGCCTTGTTGGTACCGTCTTAGATTGAACGCAAGATAACTAACGTTTCGTTGCGTAAAAAAAATGTGAACCAGATATAAATCGTTCAAAACAACCACACAAAGTCGGTTCCTGTAAGCCGACTAGAATTCATGAGGATCTATGCCTTTTTCACATGTTGTGCGTGCTAAGTGATTTGATTATATCGATAGTAATCAAAACGCCATTCACGTGTTTTGACCCAGAACTCGGCAGTGTAACAACCCCAGGGGCTGGAGGGCTGGTCCCCTGCATTGTTTTTGGATGATAACTCACATTGTAGGGGGTGAAAATGGCCGATGAGGAAACCCAAAAAAATGTTTTCTGGAAAACAGGGTTTAATTATTGTACTAAGAAAAAAGAAAAGAGAAGAAGGAGGTGTTGGAAGGGCAATAAGTAATGTGGCCCACGTCTGAATGGTTCTTTTTCTACCCTCAAAATTCGTTAATCATTCAACCGTTAATCTTAGGATTTATAGGGATCAAATAGAAACGGAAACTATGTCCCCACACACAAACAGACAAACAAACGAACCAATCAACTACCAAATAAAATAAAAAAAAACAAAGACATAAACAAGCAAACAAACAAATAAACAAACAAACAGACAAACGAAGGAACAAACAAACCAGCAGTGAAATGGCCGGTTAGAAATTCAAAAAAACTTTAAGGAAATGTATACTCTCAAACTATACTAGTTTTAGCATTTTTTATGCACAGAACAAAGATTTGCGAGCCGACGTCGGCCCGAGGACCGCATGGCTACTAGGTGTACATTCGTTCAAGCAGAAATTGAAGCAGAAACCGTCAGTCAATTCGTTCCCGGCATCGAATACTTAATTTACCTTGTATATCTTAGTATGAAATGCGAGATTTTCATTGTAATTCAATAATAATTATGTTTTTAACCCATTCAGCCCTGACGCACTACAACAGGAGATGGGTCGACCATGATAATTCAAGGGTAGTGCCAGATTAGCTTGGCGCCGACAGGCGCCAAGCTAATCTGACACTACCCTTGAATTATCATGGTCGATCAGTCTCCTGCAACAGGTGCATAGTCGTTAGATAACGCCTCCAGAATTTGGGAAATGCGTGCGTCGGGCTGAATCAGTTAAATAATGGACTTACTGTCTTTTGCTATCAAAGGCAAATTTCAGACACAAATTTAAAAAATCGGGCACTACTCTATCTGAGAGATGTCATGTTTGGTCAGTCTCTCGTAGACAACTCTAAAATTAATATTTATTAACTGAATTCTAGATGAACGGAAGACACGCGATAGTACAGAACAAAAACTTGCGAAAGTGCTCGCCACACAAAGAACATTCATTTGCCAGACACAGAAGTCCTATAAAGGTATATACAGTCTATATAGCCTAGGGTTAATTTGATGACCTTCTATGTTTTTAATGAACGATTGGAGTACAAAATATTAAACACAAATCAAAAACAACAATGGAATAATCACACTTACATCGCTCACGAAAGATACGAGTGTTTCCTTTTGCAGATTCACACAAACTGAGAACTAAAGACATTGCGGTCTGTCCTTACTTCTTGTACTATTTTGCGGTAATCTCATAATTCGTCGCTGTCTAGAAACCACAAGCAAACAGCATGGACTCGTTTCTTTCTGCGCGCACGCCAATTGTGACTGCAGCTTGTCTTTTCAACAAAGTTTCCTAGCTCATCTAGTGACAGAGTTAACCACGGATGTGTAGCTTAGTGGGGGATGAAACGGAGGTTGATCTCGGTCGACAAGAGGCATTGATTTTCATGAGTCCCTGCTCATGATAATCTATGCCTTTTGCAGATGAAACAAGATGGATTAAGTACTCCATCTGGGCAACCTCGTAGCAAGAGGACACACATAGCGGAGGGGAAATAGGGAGGAGGGGGGGGGGGGAATAAGGGAGAGAGATAGGGGAGAGGGCCAAGAAAACGTCGCCTGCTAAGCTGACAATAGCCCTGCGAGAGGCGGCAAGTCATTGGTGGAGGTTACGACTCGGAGGGAGGAGGTAGGGGGAGGGGAGACGGGTCAACAGTCAAGTTCAAACCAATCGCGTGCGGACAGGTTTGGAGAGGCAGGTAAGATTTGGTTGACCTCTTCAGTAAGGAGGGAAGTGTAGGCGTGATAAAACATATTTTTTAAAAAATGTGTTTGCTTGAGCGAGA
>BTPG01000001.1:293902454-293942454 GCA_036245525.1 Semisulcospira habei | reverse complement strand
GCCTTGAAACCTATACGAGTTATGTCCCTTGCTGTCAATGGGGCTAACTCTTATAGGTTTCATGGTCCTGTGTATATGGCAAATTTTTTTTCTGTCGACTTCGACAGTCGAAGTATGATTTAAATGCCCCGACGCACTTGCCGGTTGTGCCCCGATTTTGAAGCCGATTCCGATCCGATTGCGATCGGATGACGTCATATATCCGATCCGATCGCAATCGGCTGGGAATCGGGTGTTTAGAAACTGCTCTATTTTTCCGATCCAAATCGGTCCCGATTGTAAGCTTCAATCAATCTGAGCGCGTCTCGCAAAGCACGTCGTTTCAGTTTGCAAATGGTGGAAGATCAGTCAACCACCTTCGTTGCCGAATTTTCGCCCGCCTTAGTCTTCCTGAATATGATGTAAAACTGCTGATAATGCAAGCACATCATCATCACTGTCCAAACTAGCAGCTATTTCGCTGAACAGGTACGACCTTGATCTTCGATTCAAACCGGTCGGCTAAATAAAGTCGGGGAATGTGTGGCAGTGCACACGTTTTTGCAGTCCGGTCCGATCACACTCCAATTCGAAAATGATCGAGAATCGGCCTCAAAATCGGGCATGTGTGGCGGGGCCTTAAAACAATGTCGTCTGGTGATAAGTGTTGCATACGAGCCACAGGATCTTGAAACCTATACGAGAGAGAATAAGAGCTGCTATCAAGGAACCTAATTCTTATAGGTGTCAAGGTCCTGTGGTATATTGACATTTTTGCAGTCGACTTCGACGATCGAAGTCTGATTTAAAACAATGTCTGATATAAGAAAAGTCGGATATAAAAACTCTCTTTCTATGGTATTCTCCTGACAACTATTGCATCTATCTATCTATCTATCTTTCTCCCGTAGTCTTGCCGACCGTTGGGGCACCACTGATGACTTGGCAACCAGCTCCCTCCATTCCTTTCTGTTCTCTGCCATTCTTTGCGTATTGCGCAGCTTCAGTCCTGTCCACTCTGAGATATTGTCCTCCCATCTTTTCCTCTGTCTTCCTCTCCTTCGTCCTCCTTGCACAGCGCCTTGCAGGATTGTTTTGGCAAGCCCTGCTGAACGCGTGACGTGCCCATACCACTTCAGTTTGCGTTTTTTTCACAATGGCCAATAGGTCTTCATGTGACCCGATGGCTTGCCTGATTCTGCTTCCCACTTCCACGTTTGTGACGTGATCTCTGTATGAAATGCCAAGCAGCCTTCGAAAGCATCTCATTTCAGTGGCTTGTATCCTCCTTTCAAGGTCTGCTGTGAGGGTTCATGACTCGCAGGCATACAAAAGCACTGAGATGACTAAGGAGCGCATCAGTCTGATCTTGGAGCAGAGTGTGTTTCTGTCCTTTCATATGGTCTTCAATCTTGTCAGTGCTGTTGTTGTCTGCACAATCCTGGACAGTATTTCTGGTTTTGATCCCTCATCTGTCACAATGGCTCTTAAGTATTTGAAGTTATTAACGGTTTCCATTTGTACAACATTAATGCCAACCTGATCAAAGTCGTAGCAAACCTTTACAACAAGGCAACTAGCGCAGTCTGCTTCAACAGCAAAATAGGAAACTGGTTTAGGACTACAGTCGGAGTCAGACAAGGGTGCTTGCTCTCACCTACTCTTTTCAACATCTTCCTGGAAAGAATTATGACAGACGCTCTGAAAGATCATGAAGGATCTGTCAGTATTGGAGGCAGAACAATCACGAACTTGCGCTTTGCGGACGACATTGATGGCCTTGCAGGAACAGAGAAGGAACTAGCTCAGCTGGTGGAAAAGCTGGACAGTACAGCCATTGCGTACGTGATGGAAATCAGTGCAGAGAAGACCAAACTAATGACCAATAACACCAGTGGCATTGGCACTGACATCATGATTGGAAGCCAAAAACTATTGCATACAGGACCTTAAAACCCATACGAGTTAGGTCCCTTGACAACAGTTGTTAGCCTCGCAGAGATAAAGATACTGCAGTAAAGACTTACATGTTAGCACTCTCGTCGTCAAAGGTCAAGGTCAAGATCGATCCATGTCTTGTTGAGGTCGATCCGCGTCTCAGGGTAAGTCTGCACTGAACACTTTTCATTATGATACACTGAAATGTATTTGACTATGATAGTTCAAGGGTGGTGCCAGAGTAGCTTGGCGCCTGAGGCGCCAAACTATTCTGACACCACCCTTGAACTAGCACGGTTGATCTATCTCCTAGTCCGTAATGTAGCCTTCAAAGGACAAAAAGCTATGTTTGTAATCAGCCGCAGGATGTAATGGGTTAAGGCAAAGGAGACAGGAGGATAAATATTCCTATCGCAGTCAGACTACACTTATTCCCGGAGTGTTTGACGTCAAGTATATGGCCGCGGGAAATTCAAAGTCTGCCCTGGTGCAGGCAAAAGACAGTAAGTTCTTTATTGTGAAAAAGGAAGATTTTTTTTATATTGTATTACAATAAAAAATCTCGCTTTTTACAAAAGTGAGCTTACTGTATTTTGCCTTCGCAGGACACAGTTGTGAATGACTGGTTTAGTTCTTGGTCTGACAGGTAATTCTGGAATGCTTTGCACTTAAACTGCTTTGTGGGTAGCACCTGTTGTTGTACTTGTACACATCTTGTTGTTTTTTTGTGTGTGTGTGGGTTGTCGTTTTCGTTTTGTTTTGTTTCGTTTCGTTGTTTGTTTGTTGTTGGTTTTTGTTTGTTTGTTTGTGTTGGGGTTTTTAGTTGCTTTTCTTTCCTTTTTTTTTTTTTTTGGCGGGGGTGTGTGTGTGTGTGTGGGGGGGGGGGGGGGGCGTTGGCGGGTGTGGGGGGGGGGGTGTTTTTGGGTTTGTTTCAGCTTGTTCGTGTTATTTTGTTTTGTTTGTTTGTTTGTTTTGTGTTTTGTTTGTTTGTTTTGTGTTGTTGGGTGTTTGTTTTGTTTTTTTGGTATTTTGTTATGTTTTTAATTATTTTGTTCTTGTCGATGATGATGATGATGATGATGATGATGATGATGATAATGATGGTGATGATCATGATGATGTGTCCAACAAGTGCCTTTCCATTGTTGCATTTTGTAATATTCTGGTCCGTGTTTTGCGATAGAGTCTATATTTAAATGTTCAAAAAATAGTATGCATTACATATTTCTAGAATTTGTTTGTTGGACATATGTAAGAAAATATAGACAATGTCTATGGTTCAGACTTACGTATGAATGATACAAAAAGTAAGACCTTTTGTGTCTAGCCTATCTTTATCGTCCAGATGACGGCGAATGACATTATTCTTTTATTTCTCAAAGGATCAGAAACCCCAAATTCACAACAACAGTCTACAGTCGAGAAAGCCGCTTTCATGATTTAATATATCGGTTTACTGTATGAAGATTTTTCTTTCCTACTTTAATGGTAGACCAGAAAATGATGATACTATCAATCAGTCAAAATAACCAGCAAAGAGAGGAACACGCTTCTTTTCACGAAGCATGTTCTTCAATTTGCTGGTTATCATTTTGATTTTTTCTCAAATTTTAAACCTTTGGCAGTATGGAGTTTGATGTTCTGAAAGTTGATACTGATCCTGACAAATCATTTCTCGACCGTTACCTTTTATTCCCAACTGTACTTCGACGCGATGGGCATAACAAGAAAAGGGAAATCCGATTGTCTTTGTTTACGATCTCATACACGCAGGGAATGAGCCAAGCTTAGTGCAATAAACACTCGGGACGCATCTAAAGTGGCCCTCGCTCGGCCCTCGAGCATAATACAATTTACAGGTCTGGAGAAGAGGGGGAAAAGAAAAGACTCGTGCAGCCTGTGAAGGCAAAAGAAAGCAAGTCCATTTTTCTGAAAAGTGAGATTTTCATTATTTCACAATGAAAATCTCGCTTTTCACACAAATGGACTTACTGTCTATTGTCTTAGCACGACGGCACACTCCATGCATTCTGATTCATCAAATGTGGCAGCGGTGTATATTCGACACAGGCCGCAAAGTGTGCTGTATTTCGGCTTGTACCCTTCGAGAAAATACTTTGATGGCATCGTTCAAAGGCGATCAAATAATCAGACAATTAGGCACTACCTTTGAACGCTTATGGAGTGCCCATATCCAGAAAAGATGCCTTGAAATGTTTTTTTGCTCCTTGCGCGGTGTTAAAAACAATCAACAGCATGTCAATCAAGAGCCATACAACCAGCTAGCTAATCAAACAGCCAACAAACCCACAATTCACCAACCCACACATCAAAGAAACAACCACCCATTCAAAAATCCAACCATTACACTCACCAGTCTAACTCGCCAACCCACCAATCAAAGAATAAAACAAGCAACCAACAAACAACCGACCGTCCGGCCAAGCAACCAAGCTACCAACCGACCAGTCAAACAACCAAACAACCTGCCAACCTAAAGCCAGCTATATTCCGAGGAGTTCGCGAGAAATAAATATGAAAACATTAACCCATTCAGACCTAACGAACTACAGCAGGAGATGGGTCGACCATGATAATTCAAGGATAGTGCCAGATTAGCTTGGCGCCTGTCGGCGCCAAACTAATCTGGCACTGCCCTTGAATTATCATGGTCGATCCATCTCCTGCAACTGGTGCATAGTCATTAGATGACGCCTCCAAAATTCGGAAATACGGCCGTTGGGCTGAATGAGTTAATTCAGTATGGATTCCATGAGACTGGGATTTCCCCAGCTCTAACCCGTTTAGTGACAAGAAAATCTGAACACCACCCAACGGTAAGAAGTATAGATCTTCATGAGCCCCCGCAGTCGCGGGTGCTAATGCGGATTTATGCCTCTTGCTGACTCCACTTTGAATCCATATTCCTGGGACAGTTAAGGTCTTTCGGTGCTGAATTAAAGAAGACTGTAGAAACATAGTCTGCGCCAGCTGGGTCTGAACGTGTTAACTCTGTACGCCTTGAGATTGTTAGGGTCAGCCAGGACCGTGCCAGTTTGGTGCCTTTAGTCGACACGCTATTCTGGTGCACCTCTTAAACGGGCCAGTGTCTCCAATGAACGGTTGTATTTTCATTATAAGCCAACTCCCAAATTTGCGAATTTCTGCTACAAAGCTCAACTCGCTGTAATCCTTGAGAGAGTCCCAAAAGCTTTAATGTCTCTCCATGAAGTCAAAACAAGATTTTAAGCATTTCTTATTTTTTAAAGTTTGTTTTGAAGACAAGACAAGATAATACCGAGGGGCTTTGGTTTTTCCGTAGTTTTGCTTTTCTGACATCATCCGAATAATTGTGATCCGTTATTGCTAGGATGCCATCAGACGGTGTCCGTACGAGTGTAACCCTTTCCACCCCACAGCCGTGTTTCACAAATTTTATAAGTATCACCAAAGAACTATGTACCAGTTGCAAGAGATGAATAGACCATGATAATTCAAGGGTTTATTGAGTTCGGGCTAAGTGGGTCAAGTCAATGTCAAGTCAAAGTTAACTCATTAGAGACGCGCCGTATGCGGATACGCGGCGATTCGCCGCGTATCCGTATACGGCACGTCTCCAATGAGTTAAAGTGATTTTATTTTTACCGTAAGAATTAATTTAAAGAGAATTATAAGAAGAAATGTATTATATACAAATAACGGCATAAAGGGTTAGATAAAATACTGGAGACATATATCACACATAGACAAATTTCACAAATGTCACACCTGCACTATCAGATTTAAACCAAAACACATCACTGTAATAGACATTAGATGCTACGTTCGAGGGTGGTGTCCGACGCTTGGCGCTAAGAGGCGCCTAGCTGATCCGGCACTATCCGTGAACTATCATGATCGATCGATCATGTTTTCTACTGCCGTGTAAAACGGTCAACACTAAGTATTATGGCGAGGCATGGGGGTTGCCAGGGCCTGAGCTCTATCCCTCCACCAACAAATGTTGTCACCAGTGGAAATCTATTAGCTCCGAAAACCCATCAGCTCTGGGTCGAGTAAAATACTATCAAAAAAAGCGTTTCTCCCTCTGGTACCCCCTACCCGTTTCAATTTCACACACATACATTTGAATCCCATTCTGCATTGCCTACTGAGCACAGACTGTATATAAATTGTAGGAAACGGGTTGATTTAATAATAGCTCACGCGTTGTGCCTGACTAGCTTGGAGCCTGTTCAGGCGCCAAGCTAGTCAGGCACGACCCGTAAGCTATTTCACTCAATCTGTTTCGCGAAGCTGGTGCTGGAGACGAAGGACGCAGCACTCATACTCTCACAACTATTCACCGGAGAACACCACCCACCAGAACACCCCCCACCCCCACCCCCACCCCTCCCCGCATTCCAACTCCGTCAAAACGACCGATTAGTAACATATAATTCCGATTCTCTGACGAGCAGGAGTCTCTTTGTAACTCTCCGCAAGCCTGTCAACACACGCGGTGACACACTCAAACGCCGGTTTCTCTGACGAGCAGCAGAAATAAACGCAAACGAGAAACGGTCTTTAGAATTAAAATAAAAGAGACATAAACCCTCCTCAGTTCGACTTATGGATTCTCATAAGCACGTTTGAAAATGTTCGCAAACGAGAACTATTTCTGCCGAAAAGAGAAAGAAACACGATAGAAACAGGCATAGTTTCTCATAAGCCCCTGCAGACTGCAAGAACTTATGAGAACCTATGCTGCATAAAAACCTACGCATAGATTCTAATAACCTCATGGACATTGCAACGGCTGTTGAGAGTCTATGCCTGGAAGAGGGCTTGATGAAGGGACTGAAATCTGCCATTTTGCCACCCTGGGTTCTTTTCTTTGCCGGCCATTCGCGTGTGTCACTAATAAGGTCTTTTTGGTGGCCATAATGCGATTGTACACGCTCGTTTCGTCTCTTGTCAGACGCCTACAATGGGGAACGTCTGATTCCGCGAGTTGGCATACGACGCAGGAATTTAACTGTATATATGTGCGTGTTGAATGCTGAATGTTAAACTAGAAAATGAATCGGGGTGTTGGGGATACGGGCGGGAGGAAAGGCTCTTTTCTTCCACCTGTCTCCACTACCAACACCGTGTGACACGCGAAAATGGTTCACGCGCCAGATCTGCCCGGGGTAACTTTGGCGTAGGCCAAAGTTACCCCGGGCAGATCTGGCGTGTGAGCCATTTTATGTGAGTCACCTTTGAATATTATATACAGGTCTACACGAAAGTGAGCCAGAGTCGATATGGCGTGCTAGTCATTTCCCTCAGCACCCCGATGTAACACGCCAAAATGGCTCATACCCCAGATCTGCCCGGGGTTACTTTGACCTACGTCAAAGTGACCCCGGGCTGATCTGGCGTAAGAGCCATTTTCTGTGAGTCACTTTTGAATGTTATGTAGGTCTACACGAAAGCGAGCCAGATTCGATATGGCGTGGTAGTCATTTCCCTCAACACCCCGATGTAACACGCCAAAATGGCTCTCACGAAAGATATGTCAGGGGTCACTTTGGCGTAAGTCGGATTTGAATGTTATGTAGGTGTACACAAAAGTGAGCCAGAGTCGATATGCAGTGGTAGTCATTTGGCGTGTTACTAACCTCACGCAAACTTACTACTCCAAGGCGACATTGGGTCAGTCTGGTGTAGTTCGATCTGCGGATGACCATTCTAGCGTTCTGAGCCTGCTTTATTATAGTGTGTACAGTGAGCGCCAAATAACATGAAGAAGTGAGTTTTGGGAGCTTGGGAACCGGACAGACATAGGTTGTGCGTGTGTGTGTGAAGGGGGGAGAGTAGGGGAGGGGGTTGGGGGGAGGGGGAGGGTTAGGGAGGGGATTAGGGGAGGGGGGTAGGGGGAATGAGGAATGGGGAGGGGGAAGGGAGGGGGGAGCTGACATGCAGGGTTATGAACTACCTTACAAAAAGGTACCGGATCCGTTGCGATAAATTTGGTAAAAATGTCCTCCATCACAAAAGTGGCATCTTAACAAGTTTTCTATCTTAAATACCTCATTTAAATAAAATATATTTCATACACCTTTTATCCAAACAAATTTGTTTATAGTTATTGCCTTTATGATCATAGCTGCTTTGGATACTTTCTACAAGAATTACGGTTGCGCTTGCTCGTCGCATCGGCTATTTTTAAATTTAAAAATGTAATTCCTTGTCTGCGTTCGGATAGCCAAATGTTATAACAGACTCCGTGTTATGCTTTCACATTATATAGCCAGGCGTACTTTATGCCAAAATCGAATAACTCATTCGAGACGTGCCGCATCCGGATACGCGGCTTTACATCGCGTTTCCAAATGCAGTATGACTCAAATGTGTTACAATGGCCTAGTAAAACAATAACAGCAGTAATAACTGAAAGAAAAAATAACAGCAAGTAAAACTATTAACTCTTTATTCGTAACAGAGCTCTTCCCTCTGAAGGCAAAGGACAGTAAGCCCATTTTTGTGACAAACATGATTTCCATTGAATTACAATGAAAATCTCGCTTTTCACAAAAAAATGGGATTGTTGTTTCACAAAATAATACCTGTTTACCTTTGTTTTTCACCCCAAAGCCCTTTCTTTCTTTTTTTCTGCGTTCCTCGTCTGTCAATCTTATGATCTGGGGCCAGTTGCATGAGCGAGCTTAGTCATGCACCAGCCACTAAGCAAGGTGCGCCGCTATAGCGGTGCACATTGCTTAGTGGCTGGTGAAGGTCTAAGATCGCTCATGCAACTGGCCTCTGGTTCATATGTTCATACCTTCTGAAGCATAACAACCCACTTGCTGAGTAAGACATGTCGTCATGACATAAACGACAATCTGGATGACGTAGCAGACTGGTGAATACATTTAAGCGTGATCAGTTCAGAAATACTCCACGTAAACATCCTTTGATATACTGCATGTACCAGCAAATTATTCTACCTATTCTAATTATTCTAAATTATTCAGAAATTTGCTCATCGCGGGTGAGCTTCTAAACTTCAGCACGCGAATCTCTGCAGTGGAACTCGTCGTTCGTCTAAATGTCATGTCCTCCTGTGACCTGTCGCAAACAGTACTGAATTACTGCTTTCAGCGTCGTAAATGTTGGCAAACATAATTGTCGTAAATTACGTAGGGGGGGGGGGGGGGGGGGGCGTTGAAAGAGAAATGTTTCAAAAATCTTCTTCAAGTGGTTCTTAGCATCCACGCAAAAACTTTGTCAAAAGAGCGAAAGGCAAGGTTCATCTAAGTCACGAGTCATAATCCACCCAAAAAGAAATTAAATAAGGCGAAATCACTCCTAATTTAATAATTGCAGTTACCCGTCCTTCGTGCTTAGAGTTGCTAACCTTGATGTGACCAATCAAGAGAGTTGTTTCCCCTACACGCTCTGATCTGATGGCGGGCGGTAATTCTCCAACGGTGCTCTTGAATAAATGTTTTCCACATTTCCACAAAAGTGTATTGTAAAGGGAGTTAAGAGGCCAGCCAGGCGAGACAACTCCAGTTCAAGTCATTAAGTCGTCTTCTATCGTCTCCGAGAGGCATAGATTCATGAAAAGCTATACCTCTCGATAAGAACTGCTCCATCTATATGCTCAGACCGAGGAATGGCTTCAGATCACTGCGCATCAGGTGGACATAAGTACCGCTTCGCAGAGAAAAGGGAATCAAAAAAGGGAGGCAATTTCTAGAGGTGCACAAATTGAAGTGTTTAGAGCTCATTATCCCGCGGGTTATTCTCCGTCAAATAACATGTTTTGGTCCAAACTTTGTACGCGCTGAATCTACTTGTCAATCACATCCTTGAATGCAACACGGAATCATATTGGACGTCGCAATAACACCCTCAGTCCTCGGCACTGATTATGTCGAGGCTGCTCAGCAAAAAGCAGAGAATCTCATTTGCCATTGAAGCTGTAGGGGTAAATGTGAACTTAGGTCCCTTGCAGCTATAGAGATGGATGAAAGATATTTTTGTGTAATGCTTGACGTTGAAAACTAAGAGAAGTCAAAAAGGCAGTACAAGAAACAAGATAGCAAAAAATAATGGAGAATATTCAGCAACAGAAAGGGGACAGCATCACCTCCGAGCTCTTAATCTACTCAGTTCAGTTCAGTACAGTTCAGTTCAGTCTGGTGAAATGGGATCTTCGTGCTTGGGAAGGCCCATACGAGCTCCACCTCACCCATCAGAAGCCTTCCCAGAGTTCCTTTCGATATTGTACCAATATTGCTCTGATTTTCAAACAAATCTCTCACGTCCTTTCACGTCTGCCCAACGCCCGCCGCCTTTCTCCGCACCTCTGCTCCGGAGGCGATCGACAGCGTGGTGCCCTTGGCTCTGTTCCTGGAAATGTTTTCTCTGGGTTTTCACCATGTCTGATCCGCCCAACTCACCGTGTCTGACCTCTGCCCTGCCAGTTAGATTGCTCGCTCGATCATTGTCCTGTACTCCAGCATGTCGTGGGCAGCAGACCCGCCAAAGTCTTTAACCCCTTCAGTGTCAGTGGACGCAGACTGTGTTTCTGCAATCTTCAATAGGCCAGCACACAAAACCCTAGTTGTCCCTGGCAAATGTATTCAAAGTGATGTCAGCAAGAGGTATACATCTTCATGAGCCCCCGCAATTGCGGGGGCTCATGAGGATCTGTACCTCTTGCAGCGGAGTTAAGAGGCCAACCAGGTGAGACAACTCCAGTTCAAGTCACTAAGTTGTCTTCTGCCGTCTCCGAGACTGAGGCATGTATTCTCATGAGCCCCTGCTTCAGCAGGGGCTCATGAGAATCTATGCCTCTCTAAAGAGAACTGCTCTATCTATATTTGTATAGATTCAGTCTCTCTTGCGAACTTTCTGGTATCATCCTCGTGGTCAAAACAGATTCACGGTCAAGTGCATGCGCCACCACCCACGCTGATCAGTGGCGACATGATCAAATGATTCGTTAATGTTGTGAATGGAGCGTATGGGCGCACAAACAGGAAAGCACGCACGCACACACTCAAGGGAGCAAATAGGCACACGGAAAAAACACGCACCCACCCACACACCCATTCACAGAGGCACAGAAGCGAGCAAACAGATACGTTCTCAAAGGCCACGCACCCTTGATCGGACACACGTACGAACACACTCGCGCACACTCACTCACACATGCATACGCAAATGAAAAGACAAGAACTTTAACCCATTCAGTGCCACTTGACGCAGATTGTGATTTTTTTCATTCAAGATCAAAATGTCATAGATCTTTCTAGGAACATGGACTCAAAATAGTGTCAGCAAGAGGCATACATGAGGATCCATGCCTCTTGCGATTGGGTGGTGCTTGTTTTTGTTTTTTCGCCACTAAACGGGTTAAATGACATAATTATACTATAAGAGAGAGAGAGAGAGAGAGAGAGAGAGAGAGAGAGAGAGAGAGAGAGAGGAGAGAGAGAGAGAGAGAGAGAGAGAGAGAGAGAGAGAGAGAGAGAGAGAGAGAGAGAAAGAGAGAGAGAGAGAGAGAGAGAGAGATTGTTCATGACAGAGACCTAATCGTTGATCAGCACGCATCCTCCCTCCCACAAGGTACAGTAAGCATTTTCATTGCAACATATTGTCAATATCAATAATACCAACATACAAGCTATAATAATTTTGCTTATCATCATAATCATCATCATAATAGTCGTCGTCGTTGTCGTCATCGTTGTCAGCAGCAAGGGCATACTGGTTTGGTTTGCTATATCTATTCTTCACTGTAATCAGTCAATCAATTAAATAGTCAATCAGTCATTCAATTAATAAATCAATAATTAATCAATCAGAAAAAAACAATAACCAGACAAGCAATCAATCAGTCAAACACGTAAGCGATCAATCAATCATTTAATCACTTATCAAGCAAGCAATGATGTCAATCAATCAATAAATCAATCAATCAATTAATCATTCAGTCAATCAATGTATTAGTCAATCAGTCTAACAATCGATCACATTTTAAAAGTTTTCTGAGTTCAGGACATTAAATCCTACCCACACAACTATATAAAGAACCCAGTACAGTATTCCAGCAATCATCTCTTCAGACTGGGTCAGTGACGGCATCTCTCAACTTGTCACAGACCTGTCAACTTCGCCAGACGGTATCAACATCACTCCCCCAAACCCTTACCCACCTAATAAACCACCCTTGTACCCCATTTGCAAGAGGCATCGATCCTTGTAAGACCCTACACTGCAGGGTCTCATGAGGATTTATGCCTCTTGCGAGCAAGGGCCGGCATTGATTTATGTCTGTGTCAGACGGACGATTTATAAATGGTACTTTGTAGGAGACCTTTTCACACGTTCAGGATTGTATCTGCAAGAGGCATAGATCCTCATAAGCCCCTGAAGGGGCAGGGGCTCATAAGGATCCATGCCTCTTGCAAAAACACGGTTTAACAACGCAGTGTAGTACTTCATACTTGTAGGACGGACAAAATCTACCGTAGGTCTAAAGAAGACAAGCTAAAAATAGACGTGTGCGAATATGTCGTAATGTATTGATCGCAAGCTCCAGACAATGACCTGTCTACCACTCAATCTGCAGACTCTAGACACAACTGCTGATGCGTCATTTTCTCAAAAGCGTGAATGAATGAATGAAATGAATGAATGAATGAATGAATGAATGAATGAATGAATGAATGAATAAACGAACGAATGAATGAATGAACTGATATAAGAAAGAACTAAATGAATGAATTAATGAATGAATAAATGAACTGACATAGGATGGACCGACGAAAACGGATGGATGGATGGATGGATGGATAGATGGATGGATGGATGGATGGATGGATGGATGGATGGATATAATGGACGGATGGGATGGATGGATGTGATGGATGCTTGCATCCATGTATAGATAAATGAAACTTAAACGTTTAGGGCTTAACGTCTCTTGTCCACCAAGAAGGTGATTTGTTCATAGACGGACACCGAATAGAACCAATGTTGACCTCGGCTGGTTTCAAACCCGCTACCTTTCGTGGTTTCAAACCCGCTACCTTTCGGACGACAGTCGAACTCTCAAACATCGGAAGTAAGCAGGCGCCATGATGGATGAAAGAATGAATGGATGGATGGATGGATGGATGGATGGATGGATGGATGGATGGATGGATGGATGGATGGATGGATGGATGGATGGATGGATGGATTTATTTAATTATGACTCGTTTAAATTGCAGTCATGCCTGTGGGTTTTTCGTCTCTATGTAGTGTTCAGGTTACTGAGTACTTTATATGCTGCAATTATTACATCACCTTCGTGAGGGCAAAACGTCACGAAACCGCAAACTCAATAAATTTCCCAAATTTACATCTATAAAATACCCGCGGTCCTGTCACAATGCTGGGGGGGGGGGGGCGGGTAGGGGGAGGGGGGTTCAAAGAAATCTGAAAATTCCAAACCCCACTACCACAAAATCTCTAACACAAAGTATCCACAGTCAAAACTCAGTATTGCATAACAATCGATCTTGACACAGACGGGTCATTGCATTGACGTGCGCAACACGGGGGATTAGATGCGCAAGCGCCGTGTCGTCACATCCGGCAATTGCTTGACCTTCCTCTGCAGGGTCACGAAACGTCTCGTACTCTACCAGTGATGGTATCCCAGGGCAAGTCCTTTATTCAGTCCAATATATCTGCAAGAGACTTAGATCCTCATGAGTTCCTGCAGAAGCAGGAGGAAATGAAAATCTATGCCTTTTGGTGGCTGCAAGAACAAATTTCTTATGGCATCTATTTTCCACGCTACGTCTCGAACAGACATAATACTTCACGGTAAAATCATTGGCCATACCATTTCATCTGCAAGAGGCATAGATTTTCAGGAGCCCCTGCTTTAGCAGGGGCTCCTGAAAATCTATGCCTCTTGCGGTAAGCACGATGTACATACGTCTGTTCGCCATAGACGACGGTTCACCACAGACGGAGGGAGATGTCAATGTCAATGCACAAAGACTCGGAAGACGCTGTGAATCTCTGACACAGGATCCGGAGGAATCTGAGTCTTTAAAATACGTGCTTTTTGCTGGCAAGGGCGATTTATTTACATCAATGCTTCACAGACCTAGGGAGGTATCAAGAGTTTGTGCTTGAAATTCAGACACAAGCTTCAGAAGGCCTGGATCTGTCTAGACGGTAGCGGAGACACCCGGGTCATCTAACGTTACATTGGGGCGCATGCACCAGCGCTTTTCTCGTCTGAAATGTCATTCCATTATGGTTAGCCAGGAGACGGGATTTGGGGGGTGAAATTTCCAACAAAGACAGAAACACACTTAGAAAGGACCCAGGTTATTAACTCATTCAGCCCCACGGCCGTATTTCCCAAATTTTGGAGGCGTCATCTAATGACTATGCGCCAGTTGCAGGAGATGGATCGACGCACTGCAGCAGGAGAAGGTATCGACCATGATAATTCAAGGGAAGTGCCAGGTTAGCTTGGCGCCGACGGGCGCCAAGCTAATCTGGCAGTACCCTTGAATTATCATGGTCGACACATCTAGTGCTGCAGTGCGTCAGGGCTGAATGGATTAACAATATATAATAACTTGTATGAATTTTCTGAAAACCTTTTTATTTCATAATAGACGTAGGGACAAAAAACGAACAGCGTCTTTGTATCTTTTTCAGTTCAGTTCAGTTTTGTTCAGTCAAGATGGCATCTCTGCGACCACAAAGGCTCATGCATGTTCCATTACCTCGTCATACGTTTTCACATAGCTCCTTTCTTCTTTTCAGTGCAGCAAGAAGTAACTAGTTGTGTCGTACTTGTCCTTTCTAAACATGTTTCTTTATTTCTTTTGAATTCCTGTACAATTTACACCCTTGACAGTTATCGTTTTGGTCTGGATTCTAGACTTTGGGTAGTTTCTGCCTGTTGTTATATGATTAATTGTGCATTGATAACAATTTAAATAGACTCACTTTAACTCATTCTGCCCGCGGCACACCACAGCAAGATATGGATCGACCATGATAGTTCAAGGGTGGTGGCAGAATAGCTTGGCGCCAATAGGCGCCAAGCTATTCTGCCACCACCCTTGAACTATCATGGTCGATTTGTCTCCTGAATTGTAATGCAGTCCTCAGAGGATAACTCCAAAATGTGGGTATTTCGTACCTCGTGCACAGTTAGATAATGGATGTTGGGACGAGAGTCCGACACTGTATTTCCCTATGGTGTCCTGTTGTGATATTAAATATTAACACATTCGAGACATGCCGTATGCTGATACGCAACTGTAAAAAACAAAGTACAGTAATAATAATAATAATAATAATAATAATAATAATAATAATAATAATAATAATAATAATAATAATAATAATAATAATAATAATAATAATAATAATAATAATAATAATAATAATAAATTGGACACTCCTTTGACAAGGTTCTTTTTTTTTTCGGTTCGAAATGCTCATTTCCAGAAATTTCTTTGTTTTACGTTATTTTCTTCCTTTCCGACAATATAGTACATGACAGCAGAGGCAGCAGAGAAAACGACCAATACAGTCCAATGCAAATGGAATCCAGGCGCCGAAAGCCATCTCACGGCAGTTAGTTAGTTAGTCAGTCAGTCAGTCAGTTAGTTAGTTAGTTAGTTAGTTAGTTAGTTAGTTAGTTAGTTAGTTAGTTACTTAGTTACTTAGTTACTTAGTTAGTTAGTTAGACAGGCAGGCGACGAAAGCATCCCACGGCAGTTAGTTAGTTAGTTAGTTAGTTAGTTAGTTAGTTAGTTAGTTAGTTAGTTAGTTAGTTAGTTAGTTAGTTAGTTAGTTAGTTAGTTAGTTAGTTAGTTAGTTAGACAGACAGGAGACGAATGCCATCTCAAGGCAGTCACAGTCAGTCAGTCAGTCAGTCAGTCAGTCAGTCAGTCAGTTAGTTAGTTAGTTAGTTAGTTAGTTAGTTAGTTAGTTAGTTAGTTAGTTAGTTAGTTAGTTAGTTAGTTAGTTAGTTAGTTAGTTAGTTAGATAGTTAGACAGGCGATGAAAGCCATCTCACGGCAGTCAGTCAGTCAGTCAGTCAGTCAGTCAGTCAGTTAGTCAGTTAGTTAGTTAGTTAGTTAGTTAGTTAGTTAGTTAGTTAGTTAGTTAGTTAGACAGGTGACGAAAGCCATCTCACGGTGGTGTGAAAAGCTAGATTTTCAATGTAATACAATGGAAATCTCGCTTTCTAAAAAAAAAGTGTTGACACTGCCCTTTGATTGAACAGGGTAGTTAATGCACAAATTTGAGCTCAAGTGCTAGTCGCAGTCAGAGGAACACACATATTTGGTCTAGATTTTATTACACACACAACAAAAAAAAATGTAAAGCGAAAGATGGGCGTTGTAAGTCTTTCAACACTGCCATGCGAAGTTAAAAGACCTTCCCAACGCGCAAAAGGCCAATGGCGGCCGACGTCGGACCGATGTTTTTTTGCGCATTAGGTTGATAGTCTGTGCAAAAAGCGAGATTTTCATTGTAATACGATGAAATGATACTTTTCGTGAAAATAATATATATATATATATATATATATATATATATATATATATATATATATATATATATATATATATATATATATATATATATATATATATATAATGTTATTGTTGGGAGGGGTTCGCTACACGGACCTTTGACCTCCCGAAGGCCTACAAAGGTCCGTGTAGCGAACCCCTCCGGCACATAACGTATTTGTTTTCCTTCCTCCGTTTATTGTTTAGAAAAAAAAAATCCAGTTTATGAAGACGGCCGCTAATGTGGCGGATACATGACACCATTGAATATACATGTTCTGCCGGGGATTCCCAGTCTTTACGAGACAGAGTGTGACGTAGCATGATTCCGTGTGAAACGCAAGTTTCGCGAGTAAAAAGCTAATCTTGGCTTGTGTACAGAATGATTCAAGCTGCAATGTCTACAAAAGTCGTCAAAGCATGACAGTGACAGTGCTTCTTGACTGCTGTGTGATTCAGAAAAAATAAGAACTTTTTGATGAAGCGATCGGCATTTGACCATGTGACAGCTTGTGCAGGTTAGCATGGTGCCTTGTGCTTTTAGATTCAAGATGACTGAACGGGATGCTTCAAGTGTGCAGCAGATTGTCGTTGTTATATTCTAATGTGTCATGTGTGTTTGGATATCTGGAAAAAGGAATACCAAAAAACGCTCGTTGTTAACAGCAGGACTAGTGCTGAAATGAATTTTAAGGTAAGATTTTATTTTACAGCGTTGACATGATGTCAGATAGTCTTCGAAAATTCAGTCGTGAGATGTTTTTCTTCAGATAGTCCCGTATTGAGTGACGTGAAGAGAGAACTTTGGCAATATCGTGCTTTGTTTATAGTGTTGCTGGGTGTGTATTTTCGTTTTAGTTCTTGAATCTGTTCATCCGTGCTTTGGTGAAATTGTGTCATGTTGGTGGCTGAGCAGACGACAGTGTGTTGTTTGCAAGGATTGCTGTCTCTGATTGATTAAAAAAAAAACTCGGAAGCTATTTTTGTTCAGTGGTTTTCCGAACTTTAAAAATGCTCGGTGCATGGCGATGAGATGGATTTGGCGAAGGCTTTTGCTATTTGAGCTGTGTAATTAGTGGTGAAATATCGTTTAAGTTGGCTCCTCACGTCGTAAAAAATAAGGCAGAGGATGAGTATTACGTCAAATAGGACTACTTTAGTGCGTTTATGTCTGCTATTTTGTCGAAACGAGTTGCTATCAAGACTCGAAAACGAGGTCCTAATGCGTCATCGAGAGGGCTATAAAACGTCCGCCATTTTTCGCTACAGGGGTTTTTATATCACGGTCACATGGTACAGTTTGCGCTAAAGTGACTGGTCGTATGACGTAGGGAGAATATATATATATATTACTTTACTTTTACAAAAGGCCATGGAATTCCAGGCTGGTAAGCTTGCATTGTGTCATCAGGACATCAGCTGCCCTTTTTGTGACTGCATCGCCTACTAGTTTTAGAAAGGAGAGGGTTAGTGGGAGAGAAGGAATGACAGACCTATTATTTTAAGTCTTCCACTGAACACCACTGAAAGGATAGCTGATGTCCTGATGACACAACGCAAGCTTACCAGCCTGGAATTCCATGGCATTAGCGTAGCAAGAGCATTCTCAGAATTTAATGAAAAATTACGTCCCTTGAGCGATTCTGATTAAGTGCATTTTTTGGCTTTGGGCGACAACTTTGTTAAAAGTAAAGAATAATTGCACCACAAAATTGCCTAGGTGTTGCCTTTTCAAAATTAGTCTGTCTTCTTCCATTGCAACACCACATAAAGTTTTCAGGATGCAATCCGCGCTGTACTGGCAGTGCTACCAGTCAAATTCTGGAGGCAGCTTCTAGTACATGCGTTGTGTTTGCAATTTCAAGTTACGTCGTATGCCTACCTGAAAAGCCCCCCCCCCCCCCCCCCCCCTTGGGCCGAAACCGGCTGTAGGCGGCAAAAACATAAATCTATCCAGCAGGTCCAAGATCTGTTTGGGAATATTCATGCCCTCCCCTCTCGGGTGGGGGGGGGGGGGGGCAGGACTGGATATTCTCCATCGGATTGCGGGGCGCCTGGGGGTAGTCCCTACTACTTTATGTAGCAGGTGTTCAGTGGGAGGCTCAAAATGATACGTCTGTCATTCCTTCTCTCCCACTAACCCTCTCCTTTCTAGAACTAGTAGGCGATGCGGTCACAAAAAGGGCAGCTGATGTCCTGATGACACAATGCAAGCTTACCATCCTGGAATTACATGGCATTAGCGTAGCAAGAGCATTCTCAGAATTTAATGAAAAATTATATATATATATATATATATATATATATATATATATATATATATATATATATATATATATATATATATATATATATATATATATATATATATATATATATATATATATATATATATATATATATATATATATATACCTACACAATTGCAGTATTGGCCTTCATAGGGCAGAATAACTTCGAGAAGTGAGAGGGAGGAGGAGTGGGGAGGATGGAGGTGCCCTTCTTTTTTTTTTTTTTACTACCAACAAAGCTCACGTCACCTTCGTGTCTGAGTCTGCCGAGACTATAAGCAGAATCTTGGTTATCCGCTCAGAAAGGCGCTAGGATTATGCAAATTGAGCGCATCCTTTTCCCCTCGGCTGAACACAAACTTCCCCCCACCATCTCGCCGGTATACCCTTCCGTCTGCAAAAGGGCATAGATCCTCCTGAGCCCCTGCATATGCAGGGGCTTTTGAGGATCCATGCCTCTTGCGAGTATAGATAACAATTCAGCTCGCGTACTTGACACAAGAAGCCATAACAGTTTCTTCTAGGATTTTTTTTTTTAATCTGAGCAATATTATTTGTTTAGTAAGAGGCACAGATTTTCATGAGCCCTTGCTGAAGCAATGGCTTACGAGGATCTATGAATCTTGTCAGTAAGGTTAGAGTTCAGTTTTGCTCTGTTTTGCGGTAGACAGAAGGAGGTCGAAACAGGGTTTTTCTTCTGTGATTACTTAGAGCTGTGCGCTTGTCAGACCAAGAGGAGACAACCTGAATGGAACTCTTTTTCGCCGTGGAAACACGATCGGTCCAAACGTCTGACATCGACAAAACTCCTGTCACCCCCATCTGGGCCTTTCAAAACCACCGCCAATCCGTTCAGCAGTCTAGAATAGTCTGTGGTTTTCCACACCCAGTAAACTTGGCAACAACAAACACACACACACACACACACACACACACACACACACACACACACACACACACACACACACACACACACACACACACACACACACACACACACAAAATAAACAAACATGTTAGGTGCCCCAGTAGCAAAACGGCGTCAGGCCCATGACGGCCGCAGTGGGCCCGCGCACGAAAGTGCGCGGGCCCACTGCGGCCGTCATGGGCCCGAGGACCTTAGCCTACAGGGTAGGTCGGGTAGTGCTGCTCTGCGGCAACACGCATTCCCCAGGGGAAGGCAGCACAATTTCCCCTCGAGGGGTGATATTGGTGACAAATAAACAGAAACAGCGCGTGCGCGCACAATCATGCACAAAGCACATGTCTTGGTGTTATTTAATGTGATATTGAATGAACGTGTGTTAAGAGATTTGAATGCGCATTTGTTTAGAGATTTTTAATTTAAAATGTCTTATTAATAGTAGTCGTATGTATGTATCAGTATAATACGAATGCCGTTGTATTAATTCGTTTTTGGAATGATTCCTGTCTAAATGTTCACCCCGGTCCATGAAATTGCAATTCCCTTGTAAGGATTATTAAAGTTTATTGGCTTGAATTGAATCAAACTAAATGCAGAATTTCAAGTAGACAGACATTAATTTCACTTTAAGATATGTGCCGGTCAGTGATTTCTAACCATACGGCTTGGAGCCGTGAGGTTCTAAACCAAAGACCAGCACTTGTACAGCTAAATGGTAGTGCTTGGATGATTTACAGATAAAGACCCGTACAGGCGCCGAACAATAAACACAACCCTTAAACTGTTACGGTGTATATGTTGGCTTTTTAACCGTTTGGCTGTCGTTAACCTTTTGGCTGTCGGCAGCATGTTTGGTCAAGTTGATTCACCTACAGGAATCACCTCGGTCAAACATACTGCCGACAGCCAAAGGGTTAATTTTAGCATCAACCATTTCCCTGCCAGTCAGTCCAGTGGAGGCGGATAGTGTTTCTGAAATTTGTGTTAATTCAACACCGAAGTCTATGACGTACTGGGAACACAGATATAAAGTATTGTCAGCAAGAGGCATAGATCCTCATCAGCCCGCGCAAGTGCGGGGCCTGATGTTGATCTATGTATCTTGCGGTTGGGTTGTGTTCTTGTCGGCGCCAAGCTAACCTAGCACTGCCCTTGAATTATCATGGTCGATCCATCTCCTGCAACTGATGCATAGTCATTAGATGGCCCCTCCAAAATTTTGAAAATACGGCCGTCGGGCTGAATGAGTTAAATACGACTAGATCAGGCACAAGAAATCATGAGTGTACAACTAAGGTCCTGGTCAGCATGCCGCTACTCATTTAAGCATCGTCCCTGAGCAATCAAAGTCCAGCATGCATCCCCCTGCAACTTATGCTGACGTTGTGCGTAGCAGACCTTATTGAAGTAGGAACTATTTGGCACTGATTTTTGAAGGGACATATCACTTCTTACTTGACAAGTTCTATTTGCACAAGGTTAAAGATATGTGTGTGCGTGTATGTGCGTGCGTGGGTGTGTGCGTGTGTATGTGTTTGGGAGAGAGAGGGACAGGTACACAGAGAGAGAGAGAGAGAGAGTTTGTGTGCATGATTGACAGTCAACATCCGTCTTTGTTTTTGTTGCCGAGTACAGAAAGAAAACCACTTTGCAGTTTGCACGAACTGTGAGGTTTGGACATTGTCGCCGCTAACAGGTACATAGTAAGATCAAACCACAAAACAAATCGACTGTGTCACCAATCATATAGTTTAAGGAAGAGGAGAAAGAGAGAGAGAGAGAGAGAGAGAGAGAGAGAGAGAGAGAGAGAGAGAGAGAGAGAGAGAGAGAGAGAGAGAGAGAGACAGACAGACAGACAGACAGACAGACAGACAGACAGACAGACAGACAGAGACAGACAGACACAGAGACAGACAGACAGAGAGAGAGAGAGAGTCCAAGCGCTAAGGGTAGAACTGTGCAAATAAGAGCTATTCTTCTGGAATTTGGCGCAGTTGTAGAAATCGCTACACAATTACACCGAGTTCAAGGTAATGCACAACGGTAATGACAGCTGTATGACACTTATATAATAAGTATGTCTCACTGTCAAAAGCTTTTAAACAATAGAGTGGACAGCAGAGGTTATCCCCAAAACGTAAGCAAGGCAAATATTACACGAATTTCAAACATTCATTGGGTTCGTATATCCCGCTCCATCTACAAAAGGCGTATACTTGTATGAGCCTCTGCAGACATGAGAATCTGTGTCTCTTGCTCGCAGAAAGTTGTTTAGCTGGCTTCCCTAGTCTGAAGTACCTATCTAGTGTTAGCATACCGCAGTGAAGGGGGCGACCCGACGGAACAATCCATATAATACTGAGTGAACGTCCTAATTGTCCAGGGGAGCAACCTACTGTCTAAGTCCTTATCCTGGCTGAGACATGACTCCTAATAGGGCTCTGTGTCTGAACTGTAGAGACATTGTTCATAGCCACCGGTGGTAAAGGGTTTCCGCGTACAAGAAATAAAAGCAGTCTTGTTTTAACCCCTTTGACTGTCGGTAGCGACTTTTGTCGCGATGATTCCTTCAGGAATCATCGCGACAAAGTCGCTACCGACAGCCAAAGGGTTAAATCGTTGTGTTGAAACAGTGCAGTAACTCCCTCAACGAAGGAGTTGCGGACTCTGTTTCAGCGGGATTGTTCGGTGTGTGTGCATCCAAAAATGAGTGATTACCTGCGTAACCAGACAATGCACTCTGACCACGCCGCGCTCACCGAGAGTCGCTGGGGGGGGGGGGGATTATTGTGGATTAAGAGAGGGATGGGTACACAAGTAGGATTAACATGGGATTAACACGCGGCAAGCGACACAGAGTCACCAAGTGTAAGAACAGTGCCATTCTAGTATAAACCATGGGAAGATGCAAGCTAGAAAAAAAAATAAAAAAAGAAGTGCAGATTTTTTCATGGGAAAACAAGCTTTTAAAAATGCGTGTGAATAAAGTGTTATCTTTGAGATTTTAGAAGCTGTTTGTGATGATGTTGCAAAATATATGTTAAAAGAGATTCAGCAAGAGAGACGGCCATGTCAGCCATCACACTAACCAACAATTCTATCATTCAAACTCAAAAACATCCAGACAAACAAAACAGCTATGATCGGCCCAGTTAATACCCAGGCAAAAAGACAGGGCCAGTTAAATCAAAGCGGAAAAGTTGCACTGCGCCTGAAATGGAGTGTTCAAGTCGTACTCCATAGGTAATAGCAGCCCATGTCAACGCTAGCCCGCAAGCAAGGGCCGTCCATTATCATTCCGGTGACGTGGATGTTAAACCCAAATTAACCAACCAGCTAATAGACAGAAAGAAAAAAAAATCAATCAACCAATAGCAGGTTTGTTAACTCATTCAACCCCGACACACCACAGCAAGACATGGATCGAGCATGATAGTTCAAGAATGGTGCCAGAATAGCTTGGCGCCCATAGGCGCCAAGCTATTCTGGCAACATCCTTGAACTATCATGCTCGATCTGTCTCTAGATTTGTAATACAGTCCTTCACAGGGCAACTTCAAAATTTGAGGATTTCAGTCCTTGGGTAGAATGTGTTCATGCTTTCGTGACAAATTAAGTATACTGCCTATAAACACACAAACTCGACACTCTGCCTTCTCCGCCTTGCCTTCCTGAACCCCCCCCCCCCCCCCCCCCCCCCCATTTTCCGGTACTCCCCTCTCGTCCTTCCGCCCCGTCTCTCAGGATGAAGTCCTCAAAACCATAAAGTCCATGCCTTTCAAAATCTGCGAACTAGACCCCCTCCCAGCTTCTCTCTACCGGGACGGCCTCCCAAAACTTTTGCCCTTCATTACCGACATCATCAACACATCTCTAGAGAATGGCTCCGTCCCCGATATCTTCAAGTCCGCCATCGTCCGTCCTCTCCTCAAAAAACACAACCTCGACCCAAACGAACTCAAGAACTACCGCCCAGTCTCCAATCTCACTTTCCTGTCCAAGCTTCTTGAGAAGGTTGTCGTCAACCAACTCAACCTCCACCTCGCCGACAACAACCTCCTCAGTCCCTTCCAGTCTGCCTATCGCAAACATCACAGCACTGAAACAGCCCTTCTACATATCCTAAACGACCTGCTTCTCTCCACTGACTCGGGCAACATCTCCCTTCTTACGCTACTCGATCTCTCTGCCGCTTTCGACACCATAGATCACTCTATCCTCCTCCACCGCCTTCACCACTCCTTTGGCATCACTGACTCTGCCCACTCCTGGTTTCTCTCCTACCTCTCCGACAGACAGCAGTCTGTCACCATCGACGGCGTCTCCTCCAACCCAGTCAGGCTCTCCTGCGTCGTTCCACAGGGGTCCGTGCTGGGCCCGGTCCTTTTCACACTCTACACCTCTCCCCTGTCCAACATCATCCAGTCTCACCACATACATCACCACCTCTACGCTGACGACTCACAACTGCTAGACAAAGACAAACTCGACAACACTCAGACGCTACTGACTCGCACGGCTGACTGCTATGAAGACGTGACAAACTGGATGACAGCAAACAAGCTCAAACTGAACGACGACAAAACGGAAGCCATGCTGGTAGGCACTCGCCAGAAACTTCCCCAGCTCCCTCCCTCTCTCCACCTTCAACTCGACAGCACCCAGATCTCCCTCTCTGACTCGGTCAAGAACCTTGACGTTATCCTCGATTCCTCTCTTTCTATGACCAGCTTCGTCTCCGCCACGGCCCAGGCATGTTATTTTCACCTCCGCCGCATCAGTCAGATCAGAAAATACCTCACTACCGAAGCTGCCACCAAACTCGCTGTCTCTCTCATCTTATCTCGCATCGACTACTGCAACTCTCTCCTTTCCGACCTTCCTCACTCCACCACTCTCACTCTCCAGCGCGTCCAGAACAATGCTGCCCGCCTCGTCCTTAGAAAGAAAAAATCCGATCACACCACTCCCCTGCTCAAGCTCCTTCACTGGCTCCCCATCCCCCAACGCATCCAATACAAGATTCTGTCTCTCTGCTACAAATCCCTGAACAAGTACGCTCCTACCTATCTCTCCAACTTACTTCACCCCTACACCCCTTCCCGCTCCCTCCGCTCCGCCTCCGACCCTCTCCCCCTCCTCATCCCCCGCACCAAACTCAGCACTTTCGGCCCCCGCTCCTTCTCAGTATACGGTCCATCCACCTGGAACACTCTCCCACTCTCTCTCCGTCAGAAACACTCTCTCTCCTCCTTCCAGTCCGCCCTCAAAACTCACCTCTTTCAACAATTCTAGCACTACATCACCACACTCCCCACCCCAAGCTGACCGTCGTAATGTATTTTCACTATTTGTGGTACGTGAGTCATTGTCTAAAGCGTGCGTATGCGTGTGCGAGTTGTGAGTGCGCGCTTAGAGTTATAATTATTATAAGATAAGCGCATTATAAATACCGTAATTATTATTATTATTTAAACACACACACACACACACACACACACACACACACACATCACACACACACACACACACGCGCACGCACGCAGGCACGCACATACACACACACACACACACACACACACACACACACACACACACACACACACACACACACACACACACAAAGCAAACGAATAAACGGAGTTTAAAAAACAAAAAATCAAACGCTGGTCTGTGATTTTAGACCGGGCGACTGAACAGTTGTATAGCCAACAATCACAAACAGCACACTCATGCAGAAATCAGGAGCTTACCTTTAAAAAAAAAGCGCATCCCATTTGACCCCTTAGTTGCCGTGGCTCGTGAGAATCTACGCCTCCTGCTGACAGTACTTTGCACTGATCCACGTTCCTTGCACGAGCTGAGTTCATTGGCTGCACAAAGCGTGAAGAGTTCAGAACCACAGCCCCGTTCCTTGTACGAGCTGAGTTCATTGGCTGCACAAAGCGTGAAGAGTTCAGAACCACAGCCCCGTTCCTTGTACGAGCTGAGTTCATTGGCTGCACAATGCGTGATGAGTTCAGAACTACAGCCCCGTTCCTTGTACGAGCTGAGTTCATTGGCTGCACAATGCGTGAAGAGTTCAGAACCACAGCCTGGTTTGGATGGGGTTAACAGTACAGTTTCTTCGTCCGCGCAGCTGGAGGTATCCACACTGTGTACATCCAGTTAGCTGGACAGCCACGCCAGCACCAGAGTCGGAAGTTCTAAATCACAGATTAGTACACATACAGCTGTGCACTTCATCAAAAACGCAGCAGCTTTGACCAATTAAAATCGGCCGCTGGAGATACATTTTAAAAAAGTTGCTGTATACAACGGTTTAATTTCTTGACTGCCGGGACACAGCCAGATCGCACCAGCCATCTGCAAGAGGCATAGAACCTCATGAGCCCCCGCTGTCGCGGGGGCTAATAAGGTTCTATGCCCCTGGCTTGTTTTTCTGTGTATCCTTGTTCGTTGGACGGTTTGGGTTTTAAATTTTTGAATTTACAATTTTTGTTGCGTTTTTACAGTGCATGAGTGTATAGGTTGTCCATACTCTTAAAATTCCAAGTTACTGCACAGTGGAATAGTTTCAGAGCCTGCCGTTAGGTCCAAATCACAAATGAATATGCGTATGAGACAGCTTTCCTTAAAAACAAATGTGTTCTCAAGAATACATATCCTTACACGGCACAGGTAGAATATCCATAGTTTGCAAATGCAGCCAGCTACAAAGTCACATCAGTCATACTGCGTGAGTACTGTTTACCATGACAATTGATATAGACCTCTGGACACACGGGTGGAGATTGACACAACTCTAAATTGAAATTCTGAATGAAATTGAAATTTCGAGTACATTAACTTTCACGTGAGTGCAGGAAACAGCTGACCCTTATTGTAAGCCTATTTAACCCTCTTAGTTGTGACCAGTGCCGTAAACAGTACAGAGATGGTTAAGCGTTCACTCCATTCGTATAATTATGTCCAGCAACTTTGATTACAAGCATAAGACTGAGTTTTCATGGATACCATTCGATACATCAATATATACCACAGCAGGCCGTGCTATATCAGTCCCTATACCACGCAGCTTCTTGCTCCTACATCGTTCAATGACCGTGTATCGGAATCCACTTGCAGAACACAGCATAAAATGTCTTGTAACTTATACGTAACCCAATTCATTGACAAGACATCTACATATCACTTTCACTCGCAAAGGCCAACTTTGTCGTGGAATAAGGATCGACCATGAAAACTCAAAGGTATTGCTTGAATAGCTTGAGACATCGATCGCATATTCCTCCCAGACGCAGCATCCTATTTAGGTCCCCCTTGCACAGAAGGTGATCGGGGAGACGCAACATCTGAAGTCATGTAACTTATATGTAATTCGATCCCAAGACAAGACATTTACATATCACTTTCACTCCAGGCACCAGCTTGCTAACGGAGAGTAGCTCAGCATCGCAAGTTTGGTGCTTTAGTTCAATGGACTATCACTTAGTTAAGTCTAACGTGGTTAATATTTCTTCTTTTGGGTTTAACGCCTATTGTCGATCATACTCGAGGGATTTCAAGTGACAGTCTCAAAAAGCACTATCTTCAAGCGAAAAGAAGTTGACAGGACTACCCTTAGGCTAACATGACTCATAAGGCACTGCCTCTCAGTATCAGCCAATAGGCACTGCCCTTAAGCTAACATGCGCTTTCACGTCTAATCTCCCTTGATTGGGACTTAACCGCTTAGCATCTTGGTTAATACTTCTCACTCAACACGCTGGCTCTTACGTCAGACGTATTGCGTAGCAGACATTTTGAACCCCTTCCATGACGAAGCATAAAAACAACACCTAAATGCAAGAGGCATAGATCCTCATGTGCCCCTACACCTGCAGGTGCTCATGAGGATCTATGTCTCTTGCAAGCATCGTTTATTTCTGTAAGCAGACAGGGCTGAGTTACCTGCAGTGATGGAGTCTGTGAACGGTTTAAGAGAAATCGTTGCAGGCGGCTGGCGGTGAAGGGGTTTAAAATAAAATTTGGCGGTGGCTATGAAAGGGACACATGCACCCCAGACGGGAGGGACGGGAGGCTGGGTCAGCGGCCAGACGTTCCCCCAAATCTCATATCCCCGACACGCATGATTGACTGGCTGAAAATTGATCTCTCGCATTTTCCGTCAGGTTTGCTGTATTGAGAAATTCATCACTCGCGTTTCTCTTGAGACTAGTGGGGATTTACTTTTTTGCGGAAGGGGAGGGGAGAGGTGGGAGGGGGTTGAGGGGGGGGGGGCAGGGGCAGCATTTACGCGTGTAAAGATAAGTTAGCGCGCATGCGTGTGCATGCATTCACCGGAACTGTAAAAAAAAAATAAAAGAGGGGGGGGGGGGGGGGGGGCTCTTAAACTCCCGGAGCTATATGACTTCCATTCTATCGAATGGAATTCATTTAGATCTGGGAATTTAAAAGTTAAACTGTATTTGTGGAGATATGGCCAAAATATCTACGGCTTGTAGCTATGCCGATCACGAAAAGTCAAGGGACGCTCGAAAAAAATGTGCATTACTCAGAGACCAAGCTAACGTCATGCTGTTCTGTGAAGGCATGAGTGGTTATAACGGTGTAAAATAGGCATTCCTCATGGCTAAAAACTCCTTGTTATACATATACACCTTGCCATTTTGTTAAAACAACGTTTTGGTGATTGATCACGAGAGCCAAATGTTGCCTGATTTTATTGATATTTTTTTAATTTTCATGCTGCCCAGTTTGGAACCTCTTGAAGAATTTCTGCTTTCTTTGGACAAGACGAGTGTAAATTACGCTGATTACAAAACTGCAAATAAAACGACAGGTGTTTGTTGACCCTTTGTTAATAGTGTATATAATAGTGGAACAGGCGCCAGTTGCGTGAGTCAGTTTAGTTTAGTCTTGCGCCAGCCACTAAACAAGGTGCTCCGCACCTTGCTTAGAGGCTGGCGCAGGACTAAGCTCACTCACGTGACTGACCTCAGGAGGTTAATATGTAAAATCAGACACTATCCTTCTTTTATTCCACCACGGTAAATCCATATCTCGCAATGTGCCCTGGAATCGAGTGAACGGAAGGACATGGATAGGATTTCATGCCGTTCTAGAATGTCACGCCGTTCTGGGATTACGCGACATTCTGGGACTTCACTCACATTTCTTGCAGAGCCTTTTGGACGCCTTGTCTTTCATTTCATGTTTCTTAGTTGCAAATATGTGAAACCGTAAAATAAGGACGCATCCAACGGACACCTCCCCCATGACTTGAATTAGAAACCATATTTTTAACCATTTGCGTGGATGCATAGAATCGATCTTTTTTTTTTGTTGTTCCACTATAAAAAAAACAAAAAACTAATTAACTAATGGATGGGTGAATGGATGGGATGGATGGATGGATGGATGGATGGATGGATCAGACAATGAATGAATGAATCAATCAATCAATTATGCTTTGGTCTTTTTACGATATGTATCGTCTTTTTACGATGTGTATTGAAGCACAGGATGAACCCAAAAGAAACTGATGCTGAAGTTTGATACACTTTGTTAAAAAAAAGCATTTCTCGACCACAGCCTGTGCTTTTAACGCATTAATCTGATGCAGATCGATTGCACACAAGTAATTTTTTTAATCTTTTATTTCTTTCTCTTCATTTTCTTTTTAGTTACCCTTTTGCTTCTTTTTCTTCTTCTTCTTCTCCTGCTTCCATAGACCCAGTGTGCGTTGGCCCCCGCACGGCCGTGCGCGGGCCAACGACGGCCGAGGGCGGCTCGATGGACTTTCGCGCTTTGGGAAGAGGAATGAATCCCAATATAGACCGTGTCTGTGACGTATGGAGGAAATCTTTCATCTGACGTGTTGCGGGCGGATCCCAAAATAGACCCATTTTTCAGCGTCATATCGTACGCGTGCGCTCCTCTGTGATTTCGGGCCTTATGGTCTCAAAAGTCGCCTTCAGATAAAGAAGAAACGGTTGCTCAGTGTCGTAGATGCGTGTAAGTCCGTGATTATGGCCCTTACGGCTTGGCGCCACGAGATTAAAAAATATCTCGGATAAGTACACGTGCCATTTCACGATGGACATGTTCTAGCTGACTGCAAAAATTGTTATTTGCTTTTGATGTTTGGGTGAAAGGTTAAGAATAGAGGGGGGGGGGGTTGTTTGTGTGTTCGTTTATTCGTACTTTAGTATTTGTTCATGTGTTTGTGTTTTTGCTTGTCTGTGCGTGGTTGGTTGGTTGGTTTTTTGGTTGGTTGGTTGGTTGGTTGGTTGGATGGTTGATTAGTTGGCATTGCTGGTCGTTATTCTTTCCTTTGTTCGTTCGTTCGTTCATTTGTTTGTTTGTTTGTTTGTTATTCTATTTATTTATTTATTCGTTGCTTTGACTGCTTTGTTTTTGTAGGAGATATAAGTAGTCACTTTTGTTTTCACTGGAACTTTTCGTAATGCTTTACATTGGTAAGATATAACGCAGCTGTACATCTTCAATCCCCAGCTGAAAACCCACACATCGGACCGAATGTGAAGTTGCAGCTACATATACATCTTCAATCATAAAAGATCCCCATTTCCAGAAAGAGAACCTTTCATGTAATAATTAATACACGTTTAATGTCGGTAGACACACGGGGAATGGAAATCTGGAACATTCATTCAGAAATTTCCAGTGTCCAGTCAAAACACGTCTACGGCCAGACATGACCTTATATCCCCACGGTGCAGTCAAACGCCCTCGCGACGTAGGGCTAAACTTAATAACTCATCATTATAGGTTAAACAGGACATTGATATCTTCCAGCAAGAAGACTAGATTCCCTTGAACCCCTGCTACTGCAGGGGTTCATGAGAATCTAGTCCTCTTGCACCTCGAAAATGGTAGCTGTAAAAACGTTTTCTGTGCACATGAGGACGGGGGTGTAAGTTGGAGGATAAGCCAGGCAAGGGATATAACTCGCACTAGACGCAGGGTGGGTCGTTTCTCTTTGGTCGTTTTATAAGAGCTGATGATAGATAGTTGTACTGTAAAGTCCACCAACGCATTTTCTGTTATAAAAAAAATCATGAAATAATAAATAAAGAATCAACAAATAAAAAACCATCACATATTTTGGATGACGCAATTTACTTTCTTGTTTACGTTGTATCCAGTGTTGATTGCTTAACATTAAAACTTATCATCAAAGAAGATTTCTGTTTTATAAATTTGTTATTCAAGTCTATCTGCTTTGTTTTGTTTGTCGTACAAAAGGAGAGTGTCACTTTTGATAGGAAGCCGCTTAAAATAAATAATAATAAATATATTAAAAATGTTATTTTATTTTCATGGCATTGCGTTTCCTAGTAAATTAATCAATCTGTCCATGGTTTATAAAATCTACCACTTCCAAAGAAGAGAAGAAAAGAGAAGAATACAAACGTTACGCGTGTAGGACTTAACATCTTTTTTCATCATGAAGGTGATTTCAAAGACGGGGCACCAAATAGGGTCTAAACAAATTTTGACCCCCAGCTGGATTCGAACCCGCGCCGGACAAGAGTTGAACGCTCTACTACGGAACGACCCACAGGAGAAGAGAAGATGAGATGAAATGAAATGAAATATTTTTCCTTCATTGTCAGCAGGGCGTGAAACGGGTGTAGTTGTGGTGATCTTGGAAGGTCCAACCGAACAATCAACAAATATTTCATGACAAGTCATCATTCCAAATGAAGTAAACGGACCAGCCAAGGCCCAGTATAATCTCGCTTCGATTTGTGAACTTCACCTCATTACTTATGCGCATATTTTTCGAGAACTGTGAATGAATAATCCTAACCTGAAACATATGTTCCGACGACTCCTTATCCCGGCCACCAGACCAATATCTCATGGAACAGTGTGACTATCGTAGACCCTAAGTATGACCTGACGCGACACTGCGCCGTCTGCAAGAGGCACAGATTCTCATAAGTCAGGGCGCATGCGAATCTGTGCCTCTTGCCTGCACATATCTAGGGGTGTCAACACTCTTAAGATGAGGCAGTCATCGAGGTTTAGACGTGTGAGTATTGAGGATGAGACCTAGACACCATGATTGCGCTCAATTTCCAATCAGACACATATGGCTCTTACATTTTCACGGCCAAAACTTGAGTGGACCATTATAGTTTATTCTCCTTTTCAACTGGAATATCATGAATAGGTAGTTAGACATGCATTGTCTGTTGACACTTGAATATCACGAATAAGAAGTTGAACATGTATTGCATTGATAGTTTACAGGTAGTGCCTGGTTTGCTTTCCACGCAGCGGTTTAGATTTGTCATGGAAATTATCACGTGTAAGTAGCTTGATATGGCTTGGATTTATTGATTTATGGGTAGTGCCTGATTAGCGTTGCGACTCTCTTTTATAATCATCACCTAAATAAGTTACAAGTTAGATAATGGTAATAGAGAAAATTATCGGAATAAATGTCCATGAGACGTAATTTTGTTCTGATTTGTTTAACTCATTCGCGGTCAGCCGCATCCGGATGCGCGGCATAAGCCGCGCAAACGGATGCGGCTGGCCGCGAATGAGTTAATTTTCAAATATCGAGCCAAACGAACTAGTGGACAGTTCAAGAGAGAGCCATGATTGAAAAGTACAAGGTGGCTGTAAGATGATGCGTTATTAGTTTGTCATGGTCGACGTACAATAATTCTTTCTCTTTCCTCTTTATGTAATGTGATAGTGAGAGGCATTCTGTTCGTGTGGCAGCAACGACACGTTTGAAACATGCCAGATGTGCTAATGCTTCATCTGTTGATAGGTTTCATATCATTTCTTTCATTTTATTTGATTTCATTTCTGTTCATTTCAGCTCAGCTCATTTCAGTTCAGTGCAGTTCAGTTCACTTCACTTCAGTTCACTTCAGTTATCTTCAGTTCAGTTCAGTCACTTCAGTTTAGTTCAGTTCAGTTCAGATCAGTTCAGTTCAGTTCAGGTTGAGTTAAGTTTAGCTTAGTTGAGTTGAGTTGAGTTGAGCTCAGCTCAGCTCAGCTCATTTCAGGTTTAGTTTAGTTTAGTTTAGTTTAGTTTAGTTCAGTTCACCTCAGTTCACATCAGTTCAGTTCATTTCAGTTTAGCTCGGCCCATTTCAGTTTAGTTCAGTGCAGATCGGTTGAAGTCGGTTTATTTCATTTCAGTTCATTTGAGTTCTCTGGCTGGCGCAAGGAGCTGAAACATCCAGTATACATGGCCAACCCTCTGTATGCTCCAAATTACAAGCTTCTGCTTCCGGCCTCGGACACTGATCCCGCTCCTCCAGTACAACACAAAATTTGCAGTCAGGCCATGCCCTTTGACCTTTCGTGGCTGACCTGTGATTAATTGGGCGGGACTTTCTTGATTGGTTCCTGATCATCTAATTGATGCAGAAGTTCCAATTACGGCCGGAGAGTGACCATTGGTCAACCTTCTTACCGCCGGAAAACTAAGAGAACACAACCCACAGAATCTGCAAGAGGCAAAGAACCTCATGAGACCCCGCATCAGCGGGGTCTCATGAGGTTCATTGCCTCTTGCTGGTCTCATTTATATCAGTGTTTCTTGGATGGACGTAGTTATCTGGAGTTGACTTATACCGTGTCTGCATGCTGTCGAAGGCTTAAATTACCTCCGCATAGCGGTGAAGGGGTTAGTGAATGGATTTATGAAGATTAACCACACCAGTGTCCGGGACGCGGGACAACGGATCATTTATTTACACATCTGTAATTCTGACATAGATCCTCATGAGCCGGTACAACCTGCAAGGGGTCATGAATATTTAGTACTCATGCCTGTAAGGGGTCATGAAGATTTAGCACTCATGCCTGTCGTAACTTTAGGCCAGTTTTACCTCACACGAAGAAGATGCTACTGCTAAATGGTCTGGAAAACACGATTCCGATCAATATAAGATGTCAGGGTTATGAGGGGCTGAACAGTGGTAACTTCCGGCCGGCCGCGGCCTCAACTGGCGCCGCGTACGGTCGTGTGCGGGGCCAGCTGAGGCCGACGCCGGCCCGAGAGCTTTTTGCTAACGTGGGTAGTAAACCTGTTTGTGGTTTACGGGGTAGGTGACGCATAGGTCCGTAGTAAGTCTTGCTGAGAGTCTGCGAAAATCGCACTTAAAGAGGAAACAAGCATGGGGAAATATTAGAAAGTAAGCTAGGAGGGGAGAAATATTTGAGTTCGTTGCTTTTTTGCCACACGAAGAGGCTTTCAAAGACCGACCAAATCACTAGGGTGCAAGAAATATTTTCAGTCCGCTCAGATGCGAACCCATCACTGCTCGAACACGAGCGCTATATTTTACCTCTTGCAATGTCGAATTCGTCCATGATGAAAGTAATATAATACACAAATGACGATAATATTAACTCATTCAGCCCAACGGCCGTATTTCCCAAAGTTTGGAGGCGTCATCTAATGACTATGTACGAGTTGCAGGAGATGGATCGACCATGACAATTCAAGGGCAGTGCCAGAATTGCTTGGCGCCGACAAGCACCAAGCTAATCTGACACTACCCTTGAATTATCAAGGTCAACCCATTTCCTGCTGTAGTGCGTCAGGGCTGAATGGGTTAATCACATACATGGTGTCAGTTTGCAGTCAATCATCACTCAATTCGACAATCAGTTAGTCAATTCAATCAATCAATCAATCAATCAATCAATCGATCAACCAACCAAACATCCATCTAACCAAACAACCAATCAACCAATCAATCATTCAGTCGGTCAACCAATCAATCAATTAATTCAGTCAACCAGCTAGCCCATCCATCCATCCATCCATCCATCCATCCATCCATCCATCCATCCATCCATCCATCCATTCATCCATCCATCCATCCATCCAGCGAATAACTGATTACTGAGTGTGTACTATATTCCTGAGTCTTTATAATCAGACATAACCTCTTTTAAACTGCTAAAATTTAAGAATTTTCTTTATTCAATAAAAAATAAAAAATAAAAATATCTTTTGCCTATAAACAGAGTAACATTAAAATGTAAGCTTAAAGTCTAGTTGTTCATAGGCCAAAAAATGCTTTTGCGAAATCCGAACCGGTCAAAATTTCGCAGGACTGCACATAAAAATGTCAACAAGACAGCCGCAACACTTCACGCCTGACTCACCCGCTGGTAAATTCCACTAATCAGTCTGACGTTTAACCCCGAATAAACCCTCAATTTGAGGTAAATCGGCAGCCAAACTGCAGTCGCAGGGGCTCATGAGAATCTATGCAGCTTGCAGATGGACCTGGTTCGTCCCAAGCGCTGTAATTTCACTACCGGACATTGAACATAAGGTTTCGTCTGTCCGCCATACAAAGCGCTCTTCCCAAGGGAAGCAACCCTCCGCGCTGTGATTAGCCGCCGCTAAAGCGGAGAGTAGGCTCCCATGACAAGCGGCCATTTTGATGTATCAAGTAATCTGACTGTGTGGGAGGGTGTCTACAATTCCAGATAAGAGGAGGGGATGGGAGGCATTAACCAGGAACGTGAAAAGAAGCAAGTCTCTACTTATTCAGCCCACGGGAGTACTCTAGTCTCGAGTATAGAGGAGGGAAGGGGAGAGAGAGAGAGAGAGAGAGAGAGAGAGAGAGAGAGAGAGAGAGAGAGAGAGAGAGAGAGAGAGAGGGAGAGAGAGAGAGAGAGAGAGGGAGAGAGAGAGGGAGAGAGAGAGAGAGAGAGAGAGAGAGAGAGAGAGAGAGATGATGATGATGATGATGATGATGATGATGAAACGTTTTATTCAGGATAAAACGTTTTAAGCATAGCAATGCCTATCTTCCAAACTGTCCTGCTACTCATATAAAAATACATCACACGATACAGCAAAAGATAAAACACATATAAGTAAAAAGACCCATTTCCCACCCCCCCCCCCAACCCCCACCCCCACCCCCCACCCTCAGAAAAAAAAAATTCACAACGACAGCAAATATTTATGGACGCGAGCTTTGAAGATAGATAACTTTGAAATAGACTTTAAATGAGAGGGCACATTATTCCATGACTTAGCACCGGAAATGATATGCTAGATTTGAAGATGTCAATTCTCGGTTTTGGGAGATGGAGTAAGCTGTTCCTCGTGTTCTCTCTATTCGTGTGGGAAAACAGCTCGCGGAGATAGGGAGGGGCGGCATCGTTTAGAATTGTTTGCACAAGTAAGCATCTATTAAGTTCCAATTGTTTACTAAGTGGTAGGATATTAAGGGCCTTCAGTCTTTCATCAGTAAGGGACGAACCAGGAAGGATAAGCTTAATAATTCGCCGGTAAAGGGAATTAATTTTGTTCAAATGAATGTCTCCACAGCCGTCCCAGATATTGGAAGCATAATTACAATGTGTCTTGATGTGTGCGTTAAAGAATAATTTTCGAGCATCAATGTCAACTATACGACTTAATTTGGATAATAAAAAGAGATTCCTCGAAATAGTTTTACATGCAGTTTCTATGTGAGGCTCCCAGCTAAGCTGTTCGTCGACTGTCACTCCTAACAAACGATGTTTTGACACTTGCTCTATGGGCTGAAAGTGAAGGGACAGTTCAAGGGGTTGCAAACCACGTTGATGCTTTTGGCGTCTCGTCACCAACATACTTTTCGTTTTAGGAATACTAATAATCATATGATTTTCTTCACACCAAGTTCACACTTCATCTAAACTATGTTGGAGGACAGCGCTCACGGTTGAAACAATTTTATCAGATACATGTAATGATGTATCACCAGGAAATAGTTCACAGTTTGTGTCGGGGTGTGATATTGACAGTGGAAGGTCATTTATAAAGATGTTGAATAATAACGGTCCTATGGTGGATCCCTGAGGAACACCCTGGGTCACCAGTCCTTCCGCTGAGTATTTACCATTCAAGAACACTTTCTGCGTTCTGTCTAATAGATAGGACGAGAGAAAAGCGACTGCATTTGAGTCAATGTCATATAAAGGTAACTTCTTTAGTACGATTGAGTGGTTAATGAGATCGAAGTTTTTTTTTAAGATCTAGAAATACTACACCTGAAAGTTTGGACTCATTTATGGCAGTAAGCCATTTGTGGTTTATGAGCGTTAAGGCTGTCTGACACGAATGTTTAGGCCGAAAAGCTGATTGTGCTGTACCAATAAGGCGGTTTTCCTCCAGGAATTGAAGTAAATGATTATGTATATGCTTTTCAAGTGGTTTGGACACTGCTGATAAAATTGAAATAGGTCTGTACTCACTTGGGTCGCTCAGATCTTTGCTTTTTGGTAGAGGAGTAACTTTTGCTATTTTCAATTCATCGGGAAACATGCTCTTTTGAATCGAAAGGTTATATATAAAGGTCAACGATTCAACAATATAAGGGAGCGAAATTTTCAGGATTTTACTGCTTATACCGTCTACACCGCAAGATGTTTTACTTTTCATGTTGGTTATAGATTTTCCTACAGAGAGAGAGAGAGAGAGAGAGAGAGAGAGAGAGAGAGAGAGAGAGAGAGAGAGAGAGAGAGAGAGAGAGAGAGAGAGAGAGAGAGAGAGAGAGAGAGAGAGATGAAATGAAATGAAACTTTATTTTCCCAGGATAAAAGAATAGGTGCGTAGGTGCGTAGACCTGTTTTCATTCTTTTCCTTGCTACACACTACAAAACAAAATAACGTACATAAAATCACTCTCTTACCCACACACACACACGCGCCGGTGTGCTATTGCCGCGTGCACAGGTTTGTGCCAGATTAGCTTGTAGCCTACAGGCGCCAAGCCAAGCCTGCACAACTTTACACACACACACACACACACACACACACACACACACACACACACACACACACACACACACACACACACACACACACACACACGCACGCACGCACGCACGCACACACACACACACACACACACACACACACATATATATATCAACATCAACATTAACACCATCATCATTAGTAGAATTTTCAAACGTGCAGTCAAGAAAAATCTAAAAATTACACACACAATTGCAATGTTCGTATTATGCTTACGGTATAGTCCGAATTAAAATACTCGTGCATAAATTCTAGTACATCCTTCCTGTCAGTCCGGAAGACAGCAATAGTTAATGACTCATAAGCATGATGTACCAAGTAGAAAATGCATCTACAATATAACACATTACTATTTTTGCATAGAATAAAAGTGTAACTCTTCCTAAACTACGTCGTTATGTGGATCCTTTCTTCACATTTTAAGTATTTCACTGCTGCTTGGATCCATATTTGGAGTGTATATAAGGATCCACATACACCACGTAGTTTAGAAGGAGTTACACTTTTATTCTATGCACAAATTTTCGCCCTCTGAGCGAGGGCTTCATCAGGGCAATGCCCAGGTAGCAGGTAACTAGGTAACAAAACATAATTTACGTGTGAGAATGTAGTGCGTCAAAATACATACAGAATGTACACGCATGCACTTTCAAATTCTAAAGTATCGTAATACTTTTACATATATTTATAGACTAAGGTACAAAAGCACGTGCACAAGTTTGTAATATTAGTGCGTCATTACTGATGACATAAAACTTTAATTTTTTTTCAGGGCATTCCCCTGAAGAAGCGCTCGCTAAGAATGCGAAAATTTGTGCATAGAATAAAAGTGTAACTCCTTCTAAACTATGTGGTGTATGTGGATCCTTTCTTCAAATTTGAAGTATTTCACTGCTGCTTGGATCCATATTGCCAGCTTTCTTGGACTGGTTTTATTTATTCATATATATATATATATATATATATAGTATATGTATATATATATATATATATATATATATATATATATATATATATATATATATATATATATATATATATATATATATATATATATATATCACACACACACACACACACACATATATATATATATACACACACACACACATACACGCGCAAGCACGTACGGATGCGCGTGTAGCGGCTATGTCTGCAGTAAAAGTAATCTTATAGTGACCCCGCAATCATCGCGCGGGCGGGTCGACGCGAAGAAACTATAGCACTGCCACGCGGCGCGAGCCTTTATGTCGCAGCTGTGTCTATCGACGGCATTCCGTCTGGCCAGCCGAGTCCATGGGGTCATGGATATTACTGACATAATGCGGTTTGCTGGAATGCCAGCGGTATATTACAAGCGTTCATAACTGTTACAAGAGAACGCAGACTATCCGTGAGATGCCGCACAAGGCATGGAATGCTACATGTAAGAATAAAAATTAAAATTAAGTTTTGCCTAGATGTTTCAGCAGCTTGGTCTTGTAAGTTTTAAGCGATGGCGCGGCTCTAACATTCGCACGAATAGAGTTCCATAACTTTGCACCAGAATAGGACAATGACGACCTATAAATGTCCAGCCGAGGCATCGGTACTGCAAGATTGTTCCCTGGTGTTCGACTAAACCTCGTATGAGCAAGGTGGAACAAACTATTTAGATAGGTTGGTGTTTCTGAGAGGGTGATTTTGCGAATGAGCATCAACTTATTATACATAAACTGTTTTGCAGGTGGCAAAATGTCTAATAGCTTGAACTTGTTGTCAGTACTAATGAATTCCGAGGGTATGTCAACAATTAGTTTAATGGCTCTTTTGTGGAGCGAGGTCAGACCTTTTAAATTAGCATCGCTACTACCGTCCTTTAGATGGGGTATAATCTAAATGTGACTGAATATGGGCATAGTAGAAGAGTTTCCTTGTTGGCTCATTAGCGAAATGTTTCGATTTCGACAAGAGGAATACATTTATAGATAATATTTTACACAGTTTAGTAATGTGGCTTTGCCAGCACAACTTGTCATCTATGTTGATTCCAAGAATGCGTTGTTCCCTGACTTGCTCCACAGGCTGGCCGTTAAGTGTTGAAGGGGAGGGTGGGTTCAACTGATGCTTTTGCCGCGTGGTGATCAGCATGCATTTGGTTTCAGTGGGATTAGGTATCATGGCGTTATTTCTGCACCATTCAGATACCTCATTTAAACTGTCCTGGAGAATCTTTGCCATACATGTTACATCTGATGACGAAACGTCCAGTGTTCCATCGTCTGCAAAAAGAATGCAAGTTACACTGGAGTCAGATATAATTGATATAAATGAAGACAGAGAACAGTAATGGACTAAGAATCGATCCCTGTGGTACTCCGAGCTCTATCACCCCCTCAGGTGAGTTTTTACCATTCACGTAGACATACTGCGTACACCCATGCAGATATGACGTAAGGAAGGC
>BTPG01000001.1:293694954-293899954 GCA_036245525.1 Semisulcospira habei | reverse complement strand
CTCGCGCTGGGACCATATGGCGTTGAGGCGCGTCCCCTGGGTGGTGGATAGGGGGTCCCTCGCGAGAGGGGTGCACCGAATGAAATAAGGTGCCGTGAACCAACATGGTCTAAGGGAAGGTGACCCGACAGAAAACCCCTGGTCCTCCTAGTAAGGGGGTTGGGCGTGGGGGTAGCTTCCGCACCCTGCAAAAAAGGAAATAGCTACAAAAACGCCGACGAAAAGACAAACAGTAATTCCTTTCCTGGAGGAGGAAGGTTCTTGTACCAGAAGATTTATGACGTCCTGTGGTGAAAGCCGGAAGTCTTCGGAAGCCACAGGACCGAGCCGCCTCTCTCTATCCAGGGACACAATCATGGGCACATGAAACGTCAAGACCATGTACCAGAGTGGCAAGGCCGCCCAGATAGCAGCGGAAATGCAAAAGTACAACCTTTCCCTGCTAGGTATCAGTGAAGCCAGTTGGACGCAGTCTGGCCAGAAAAGGCTGTTAAGTGGGGAGATGATTCTGTATTCAGGTCATGAAGAGGAGAATGCCCCCCATACAGAAGGAGTAGCATTCATGCTGTCACCAGTGGCACAGAGAACGCTGATGGGCTGGGAACCTCTTGGGCCAAGAATTATCACAGCAGCCTTTAGAACCAAGAAAAAGCTCAAGCTGAACGTCATCCAGTGTTATGCGCCCACCAATGACAGTGACGAGGAAGAGAAACAAGAGTTCTAGGACCGACACCAGAGTGCCGTGGACAAATGTGCGGAGCGAGATATCACCATCGTCATGGGCGATTTTAATGCCAAAATAGGGGAGAACAACACCGGATATGAAGAGGTGATGGGGAGACAGGGACTAGGGGAGATGAGTGAGAACAGGGAGAGGTTTGTAGACTTTTGTGCTCTAAACAAACTTGTCATTGGAGGCAGCATCTTCCCACACAGAAGAATACACAAAGCAACTTGGGTCTCACCTGACCATACTACAGAGAACCAAATAGACCATATCTGCATTAGCAAGAAATTTAGAAGATCCCTTCAAGATGTTCGAGTGAGGAGGGGAGCAGATGTCGCCTCAGACCACCATCTGCTTACCTTAAGAATAAAGCTCAAGTTAAAGAAAAGCCGTACAGAGACAACAAGAAGACAGCGCTATAATGTAGGCCTCCTGAGAGAGACTGGAGTGAGAGAAGAGTTCAGACTGGTGCTGTCCAACCGGTTTCAAGCGCTACAGGAGCTAGTAAATGAAGAGGAGGCGGTCACCACAGAGCAGCAGTGGAAGGCAGTTAGAGAGGCGCTGAACTCAACCTGCAAAGATACTGTAGGGTTCAGGAAACACCATCACGAGGACTGGCTGTCGGCTCAGACTTTGAAGAAGATAGAAGTGAGGAAGCAGAAGAAAGCAGTTGTCAACAACAGTCGCACGAGAGCAGCCAAAGCAAGGGCATAAGAGGAATACTCAGAAGCCAACCGCGAGGTGAAGAGGAGTATCAGGGCAGACAAGAGGCCATACACAGACAGCCTGGCAGCAGAGGCAGAAAAGGCTGCAAGCAGCGGCAACATGAAACAGCTCTACGACATTACCAGAAGATTGTCGGGCAAGTATGGCCATACAGAAAGACCAGTAAAAGACAAAGAAGGCAAGCCTATTGCAGACAGAGCAGACCAACTCGACAGATGGGCCGAGTATTTTGAAGAGTTATTGAACAGACCCAGCCCACCCGACCCCCCAGACATCCAGCCAGCAGAGACCGACCTACCCATCAGCTGTGACAGACCCAGCCGGGAAGAAATCAGAAGAGCAGTGGCATTTTTGAAGAACGGCAAAGCAGCAGGGCCAGATGGCATCCCAGCGGAGTCTCTGAAAGACCTAGAGACAACAGTAGAGATGCTGTACCCACTGTTTGGAAAGATCTGGGAAGAGGAGGTGATGCAGGCTGACTGGAAGGAGGGGTACCTAATCAAGCTTCCCAAGAAAGGCGACCTCAGCAAGTGTTCCAACGACAGAGGAATCACCTTGCTATCAGTACCAGGAAAGGTGTTCAACAGGATCATCCTGGAGAGAACGAAGAGCTCCGTTGACCCCCAGCTGAGAGACCAGCAAGCAGGATTCAGGAAAAACCGATCATGTACAGACCAGATCGCCACTCTCCGCATCATCGTGGAACAGTCTCTGGTGTGGAGCTCCCCGCTGTACGTCAACTTTGTGGATTACGAGAAAGCATTTGACAGCGTGGACCGAGAGACTCTGTGGAAACTCCTACGACACTACGGTGTACCCACAAAGCTCGTCCGCCTGATCAAGAGCAGCTACGATGGCATGACATGTCGCGTGATCCACGAAGGGCAGTTCACCAGGGAGCTCCAGGTCAGAACCGGTCTCAGGCAGGGGTGTCTGCTGTCTCCGTTCCTCTTCCTACTGGCCATAGACTGGGTCATGAAGATGACCACAGAGCACAGACGAAGTGGAATACAGTGGACACTGTGGACACAGCTTGACGACCTCGATTTTGCAGACGACTTGGCATTACTGTCCCACACTCATCAACAAATGTAGGACAAGACCACGAGGCTTGCTGACATCTCGTCCCAAGTGGGCCTCACCATTCACAAACAGAAAACAAAGACAATGAGGCTGAACACAACCAGGGAAGAACCAGTCTTGCTTGTTGGCATCCCGTTGGGGGAGGTGGAGTCCTTCACCTATCTCGGGAGCATCATAGACAAAAAAGGCGGCACTGATGCAGATGTCAGAGCACGAATCGGTAAAGCCAGAGCAGCCTTTCTCCAGTTGAAAAAAGTGTGGAGTTCCAGAGAGCTGTCACAACATACCAAAGTCCGGATTTTCAACTCCAACGTAAACGCAGTTCTCCTATATGGAGCAGAGACTTGGAGTTTGACAAAAACCACAGTCAACAGAGTACAGATCTTCATAAACAGTTGCCTTAGAAGAATTTTGAAAATCCACTGGCCAGAGAAGATCAGCAACGTCAGACTCTGGGAGAGAACAGAGCAGATAACGGCAGAGAATGAAATTGGGCGAAGAAGATGGGGATGGATTGGTCACAGTCTGAGAAAGCCAGCTTCCAGCATCACTAGGCAGGCATTGTCATGGAACCCCCAGGGAAAGAGGAAAAGAGGTAGGCCGAGAAACTCCTGGCGTCGAGACCTCCAAGCAGACATCAAGAGACTGGGAACCACCTGGAGTAAAATCGAAGGAGAAGCACAGGACAGGAGTCGCTGGAGGTCTCTCGTCGACGGCCTATACCCGGGTAGGGGTGACAGGCGTAAGTAAGTAAGTACACACACATACACACACACACTCACACACACACACACACACACACACACACACACACACACACACACACACACACACACATGCAGACAAAAGCGTCAGAGTGGGTTACCTACCATTTTATGTCAAAATGGGTTCCCATATTTCTATTTATTCTAGGGCTCTGGAATTGATGCGAATGTTTAGAACTCACCTTATAACTAAGCTCTATAACTTAAAATAAAATAGACATTTTCTAGAAACAGAGCCATTAGATGGAAAAAAATGGGTGCTGCCTAACTACTGTGTACCAGCTGCATAGATTGACCATGATAATTCAAGGGTAGTGTCAGATTAGCTTGGCTCCTGAAGGCGCCAAGCTAATCTGACAGTATCCTGCAATTATCATGGTCAATCCATCTCCTGCTTCAGAGTCCCGGGCGAAATGGGTTAAGACACGTTCAGAAATACTCGATGTTGACAAAATAGTTCAAGGGTAGTGCCAGAATAGCTTGGCGCCTCTAGGCGCCAAACTATTCTGGCACTACCCTTGAACTATTTTGTTCAAACGTATTTCACACACTGGTGTATTCCGAATGATAAGGGTTAAGCAATGCACAACCAACAACCAACCATTCAAATCATTTCCAAAACACCAAAATATTTGCTTGTCTGTGATTTCACAAGTTCCAAAATTATAGACCAGCACACGAACATAACTGTACGTGATAACATGGCAGTAATTGATTTGTCGTATTCACACAGGTCTACACCTTTAACAAATCTATACGTCGTCAAATGGAACCGTCCATGTGTTCTTAGAACATTTCCATGTGAGTCATGTGTGTAATGCAGTCAACATCGAGTATTTCTGAACGTGTCTTAACCCATTTCGCCCGGGACTCTGAAGCAGGAGATGGATTGACCATGATAATTGCATGATACTGTCAGATTAGCTTGGCGCCTTCAGGAACCAAGCTAATCTGACACTACCCTTGAATTATCATGGGCAATCTATGCAGCTGGTACACAGTAGTTAGGCAACACCTCCAACATTTGCGAAATGGGACCTCTGGGGCTAAATTATGTGTGCGCTGGAAAGGGATGGGGGGTGTGGGGGAGGGGGTGTGGGAGGGGGGGGGGGAGGGTGTGTGTGTGTGTGTGTGTGTGGGGGGGGGGGGGGTTAGGTTTATGAATTCAAATACGTGAGGCTAGTATCTGATAAGTTATTGCCCGGGTCACGGGGGTTCGCTACACTGACCCTTGTAGGCCTGAGGGAGGTCAAATGAACCATGCATTGTACCCCTTGTGACCAATAAGGTATTTTGTTTTCATTCCCTCCGTGTATTCTTTAGAAAAAAAATCAGTTTCGCTCTTCTTGCGGTTAAATGACACCATTAAATGGGCATTTGACCACGTGACAACATGTGCGCGTTAGCTTGGGGCCTTGTGCTTCAGACGCTGCTTCGAAAGTGTAGCACCTTGTAATTTGTTTTAATTCTAGAGTCGCATATGCGTTGGGATATCTGCGAAGGAAAACAACTCCGCCATTGCCGGTCCCAAGCCCGGATGAGAAAGGAGGAGGGAAACAACTACGCTAAACCTACAAGGAAAAACTACGCCAAAACCGTTGCAAACTACGCCAAAACAGCTAGTCCCCGATCACAATTAGTGCCAGTGGGACAGTAAACTGGAACAAACAACAAAGGAATACCAAAGAACGCTCGTTGTTGACAGTCGGACTGGTGCTGAGAGCGATTTTAAGATAAGATTTTATTTTTACAGCGTTCACATGAAGTCAGATAGTGAAAGGACAGCGTTCACCTTTTGGGTTGGCTCACGTGCGAAGCGAAAGTGAGTCTATTGTTTTGGTCCAGTGGTGGTCTTCTGTCGTCTGTACCGAAAACTTTAACGTTGGCATTTTCTCGGAGACTATTCAAGCCACAGTCTTCCAACTTGGCCAAAGGATACTTTGTGGCAAGACCTTTCCAAACATACCACTTTGAGTGACCTCTCACAAATTGAAGGTCACAGGGGCTCAGGAAATAGGTAAAAAATAGATATAATTTGACATAATTTATTTTTTTCTCAAATACTATTCACAACTATAAACCCAAACTTGGTACTAAGATACCTGAGGGTAAGACCTTTCAATTCATACTAATTTGGTTGATCCCTCGGAAAGGTCAAGGGTCACAAGAGCTCAGGAAATAGGTCCAAAATAGCCATATTTTGACAAAATATGTTTTTATCTCAAATACTGCTCACAACTTCAAACCCAAACTTGCTACAGAGATACCTGATGGTAAGATCTATCTATGCATACTGATTTGGATAACCCTTCGGAGAAGGTCACAGACTTGCAAATGTGTGTAAAATGCCGATTTTTGATAAAATTGTAGGTATTATCAACATTTTCGGAAAATTTTCAATCAAATTTGGCACAAAGGTTGCTGATGATAAGACCATCCTGTGCATACTAATTTACTTAACTCATTGCAAATGTCAAGGGTTGGGGAATGGGTGGGGTGTGTACATATGTGTGAAAAAAACTTACATTTTGAGAAAACATGGACTTTGCTGGTGCGAAAGCCAGTCCTTTACTTATTGTCACAAAGGTCACACATAAGTATATCGGTTGTCCACGTGAGCCATAATGGCTTTGCCTTTCTTGTAAAAAGAATTGTAGCTACATGTATTATGAACAGTTTTGCAAACTTTTCAATCAAATTTGGCACAAAGGTAGCTGATGATGATAAGACCTTCCTATGTATACTAGTTCAGTCAACTCTGGTGATAACATAAAGGTCAAGGGTCGCGGGTGTTTGACAGCTGTGTGAAAACTAATTAAATTTTGAGAAAACATGGATTTCGCTGGTGCAGAAGTCATCGCTTTACTTTGTCACAATGGTCATATATGTTACATCTAATACACATTTTTGTCTGCGGGGTTAAATCAAGATCTATGCCCTTTGGAGGTGGGCGGCATTTGCCTATAGATGGCATTGTTTTTATCCAGGCTTACTTAAGTCAGCAACACAATATCAAGATTGATCGTGCGGGTGGTGGGCATGATTTGAATGTGTGCATGTGACTGTGCGTGCGTGTGTGTGTGTGTGTGTGTGTGTGTGTGTGTGTGTGTGTGTGTGTGTGTGTGTGTGTGTGTGTGTGTGTGTGTGTGTGTGTGTGTGTGTGTGTGTGTGTGTGCTTGTTTCTTTCTGTGTGAATTTCTGTACTTGCAGATGTGTGCATGTTTTTGTGTGTTTTGTTTTTGTATCATTTAGTTAATCACTGTGCATTTATTTAGTGCAAAGTGTACATGCACTGATCACCATTTAACAGTGTAATTCACATTACTGTTAACTTTTGTTTATCTGCCCGTATTAAAAACAATATTGTATGTTTACATTAAGTAATATACAATCTTTCTTTCAGGTCATCCAGCAGACATGCATGATGTTACACACCGGACTGGATTCCTACCCTAAGATTAGGTCACTCGAAGACAGAATTGTATGAGAGAACTGCAAAATGAAACATGACAAAAGCAGTGAGGGAGCAGGAGCAGACGTTGCAATGCAGTAAGTCTGCCGATAGCAGCACGCAAGAGTCAGCAGACAGCATCACCACAGTAGAATGCCCCGACTATGTTTCAAATGAAGCAGGCGTTGACCAGGGTACACAGACAGTTTTGACATATGCATACATTTCACAGCTTGAAAATGTTGTGAATGATCAGAATGTGGAGATACAAAATCTTAGGGAAAAGTTAAATGGAAAAGACTTCACTGACGAGGCTTTTCGTGATAAAGATGCCGGGGGTGAAGTTTTACACTTCATTGCCAAATTTCATTATTTTGCTTGTAACATTTAGTTTGATTTTACCAGGCATGAGCACGGATGCTAGGGCTCGGCTCTCCAAGTTCCAGCAGTTTCTTTTTGTTTTGATGAAATTGAGACCTGAACCTTTCAATTCAGGTGCTGGTTGACATATTCAGTGTGTCATACAGCACAGCCAAGCGGATCTTTTACAATGTGTTAGATGTTTTGTATGTGAGACTGCATCCCATTGTTATCTGGCTAGAGAGAAAGAACATAAGGAGAACTATGCCTGCAACATTCATCTATGCATTTGGACGAAAGGTGACTGAAATCATTGACTGTTTTGAAGTTAATCTTGAAAAGGTTTCAAATCTCCAGGCTCGAAACCAGACCTACTCAAACTACAAGCATGGAAACAATACAAAGCTTTTAGTGGGAATCACTCCACAGGGTGTTATCTCATACATTTCCAAATCATGGGGAGGAAGGACAAGTGACAGGCATATCACTGAACAGAGTGGCTTTCTGGACAAAGTGTTGCCTGAAGATTTGATTCTTGCTGACAGAGGCTTCAACATTTATGACTCTGCAGGATGAAGGTGTGCTGAAGTAAAGGTTCCTGCGTACGCCAGAGGCAAAATCAACTATCTGCCTTTGAAGTGGAGTCAACCAGGAAGCTTGCAAATGTTAAAACCCATGTTGAAAGAGTGATGGTTCACTATGCCCAAAATACATTATTTTAGATTGTGTGTTGCCCCTTGCTTACATGAGCAGTTTTGATCAGAATATGACTGTGTTAGACAAAATTGCTCATATCTGCAGTGCACTTGTGAACTGTTTTCCTTCTGTTGTACTTACTGATGAACCTGAGTGCCTGCCTGAGTAGGTGAGTGTTGCCAGAAACTGCCCAGGATAGTGTTTCAGATACTGTTTAACTCTGTTGTATGTGGAGCCAGTGGTACTGAAGACAATACCGGTGGCTGCATGGTCAAGGGGTTAAAGTTTCATAATATGAAAGGTTATTCAGCGTGTATTGGTGTGATTTGAGTAGGTCAATGTGGCTGGTGTTATGTCTTTGGCAAATCTAGACAGGGGTGATGCAGTAAGAATTTCTCATTAACCTCACTGTATGCGTAGCGAACGGTTTTGTACACATGACCGAAGGCTGCGTGTATAAGGGGGTTAAACCTAAAACAAAGAATGTTGTTGAATCAGCACACGTTCTAACGAAGAGACTTTGTGCCAGTGGTCGGTCAGTTACAACCTTTGCAAGCAGACTATACATGTATAATATGCATTCGCATCGTGGAAATGGATGCATGGTAACAAATTCAAATTGCTCTCCTGGAAACCCGTGGCACAATACCAGGAGAAAGTCACAGGATTGGCTCCGGCTGATAGTAATTCCTGCCTGACGCATCCTGTTTTGGCCAGACGCGTTCCTCAAATCTGCATACCGCGCGGAGATATTAACCCTTTCCTTGCCAGAGTACTATACATTTCGTTTCTGAAGTCCGTCTTCACTCATCGACCGAAAGCCACAACTGTCTAAAGAACATGGACACAAAAAGGCCTCAGAACGAGGGCATAGATCCTCATGAGCCCCCGCAGTCGCCTCTGCAGTTAGATTTCGTTCACTTCTCTCGGCAGTGAAGGGGTTAAATAACTATATCAGCCGGTGATCTAACATTGGTCTCTTTGCTAAAGACTAACTAGATGCGTGTCAGCAAGAGGAATAGATTCTCATGAAACCCTTCAATGCAAGGGATAATGTGAATCTATGTCTCTTGCAAATGTAATGGGATTTGTACAAGAGATTGGTTGTGTCTTTCGTAGTTCCAAACTACGAAGTGGTGTTATAGTTATATTGTCCTGTGCTAGGCAGTTCAGAGAGGACCTAGCTTAACTATGTAGTCTCTCTCTCTCTCTCTCTCTCTCTCTCTCTCTCTCTCTCTCTCTCTCTCTCTCTCTCTCTCTCTCTCTCTCTCTCTCTCTCTCTCTCTCTCTCTCTCTCTCTCTCTCTCTCTCTCTCTCTCTCTTACAGTTTCATATGACTGAGACTGTGATAGATTTAGACTTATACTGTGTTCTTTCAATACAAACGCAGAAAGACCGAAACTCCAAAAGAAGTTTAATTAAAACATTAAAATAAAAACACTTCTAAAATTGAAAAAGATTCCCCATTTAGAATCTGCTTTCAGTGCACCCATCCAGATTGTGCTCCACCCCCAACTCTCTCCATCACAACCCCATCACATCCGCCTCCCCCAAGCCCCCACCCCACCCCCTCCATTCCCTCACCCCACCCCACCCCACCCACTCCCTCATCCCACTCCCCACCACTTCCATTTCCTCTCCACCACTATCCCTCCCCCGCCCCCAGCAAATAAAAACCAAAAAGAAACAGAATAGAAATGGACTGAAATGAAATAAAGAAAAGAGGGAAAAAAACTTTAAAAAAAAAAAGACTTTTAGACTCCGGTTTCAGACTACCCATGTTGAATCTGCTCTTAACATTCCTTGCGGGATTATCACCTCCCCATCTCCGTTTTATCGCCCAATTAACCCGCAATAAAAACGTGGGCTGGTCTGCGAATTTGGACCTTACGGCCTACGGCCGTAAGGTCCAAAATCACAGACCCGCCAACCAATGTAGCCACAGGCATAAAACTACCACGGATAATCCCCAACACGAGAAATCAGGCAAAATACGACTGGGCGGGGATTATAATGGTTATCAGAGTTGTGGTGTAGGATATCAGGGAACGTGAAACTGTGAAATACCGAGTTGACGCGGGATGGGGGATTAGCAATGAGATGAGTGTGTAAGGGATTGTGTGACCTCGTCTGAGTTATATACAATCTACTCCGCTTATAAACAAGGTCGGATATAACAAAAGTGAAATATATCAACACGTTTCAGAGGTCCCGACAGCATACGCTTAAAACAAACTTCGGACCAAAAAAAGGATCAAATGCTCAAATGGTGATTTGTGATATCCTAAGTACTGTTTTGTTTGTGTGGTTGCTTTTTGGAGGTTTTTTTTTGTTGTTGTTTTATTTTGTTTTGTTTGTTTGTTTGGTTTTTGTTTGTTTGTTTTTTGTTGTTTTTTTGTTTTTGTTTTTTCTTAGGTGTTGTTTTTGCTGGGGTTTGTTGTTGTTGATGTTGTTGTTTGTGTGTTAGTTTGTTTCTTTGGTTGTTGTTGGTTTTTTATTTTATTTATTCATTTATTTATTTATTTATTGGGGGCTGGGAGGTTTGTTTTGGTTTTTTGTTGTTGTTTTTTTTAGGGGAAAGGGGGATTTTAAAAAAAAAATAGATCCGAAAGAAAATTATGAATCAGTGCGAATTGTTGCTATAAAAATATTTTATTTAGAGCACTACAAAAAAAATGTGTGTAACAAATTATATAACCTAGTCGGATTTTTTTAACCGAGAGCCGAGTTAACAATATGAATCACTGATAATGCTTTGATAGACAGAAATTTTCACTTAGGCTGTTAGCTCTCACAGGAAAATGTGTCTAAATTTGCAGATCAACACACATTGCATTCATTCCGACCAAATTTGAACCCGGGACCAGCTATCTACGAGCCAACTGAGCTTGCCTGTCCCCAAGTTGTCCAGTTCATCCTGGGTTAAAGTTCGTTCCAGGTCCGGTGTAACACGCCAGAATGACCCAAATTTTCTACGCCAAACTGAGCCGTCGTCGATCTGAATAGGTAATTTAATTAGTTTTCTACGCCAAAGTGACTCGGGGTAGGTCTGCCGTGGCGGTGTTCCCCACCAACTGTGATCCTTTGTCGATCTGGCGCATCAGTTGTCCACGCGAGCGTGGACAACTGATGCGCCAGATCGACAACGGATCACAGTGCTAGCATAGACAGCTGTTATGCCAGGTCGACAAAGGATCACGGTGCTAGCGTGGACAACTGCTGCGCCAGATGGACAAAGCATCACGGTGCTTGCGTGGCAACTGTTGCGCCAGTTTGACAAAGGATCACGGTGCTAGATTGGACAACTGCTGAGCCAGATCGACAAAGGATCACGGTTACCCCGAGTCATGCTGCTGTAAGAAGTTTTACCAGTTAAATCTGGTATAGGTAGTAGTTCTTCACGCGCAAAGTGATCCTAGGTCAATCTGCGTACTTAGCTGTTTGTCACGCCAAAGTGACTCCGGTGCGATCTGGATTAGCAGTTTTTAGCGGTTTGTCAAATTTACACCGGGTCGAGCTGGCGTAGGTAACTATATTTTCACGCCAAAATTACACAGGATTGCTCTTGTTTAGGTAGTGTTTTATTACGCCACAGCAACACTAGGTAAATCTGGCCTGCCTAGCAGTTTTTTCACGCCAAAGTCTGGATTAATAGTTTTTCACGCCAAAATGACACCGGGTCGAGCTGACGTAGGTGGCAATTGTCACGCCAAAGTTTCACCGGGTCGACTTGGCGTACGTGGCGGTTTTTTACGCCACAGTAACCCTAGGTCGATCTGGCGTGCGTAGCAGTTTTTTTACGCCGAAGTGACTCCGGATCGATCTGGTGTAGCAATTATTCACCCTCGGGTCGACATGGCGTGGAACGTCACCGGCACAGAACACAGCCTGGCACAGGAACACCGGCACAGGGACCCTAAATGACTGCGCGAAAAATTCCTCGACGTGTGCCTAGATCCCACCGCGACAAACTCGTAAAACTTACCCCTGCTCTAACGCACTCGTAAAACTTAGCGCGGGCATTGCTGCTGCTCTAAAAGGGAAATGTATGGCATATCATCTCATTAAAGTGCGGGCCATTCACTAAAGGTCGGACTGACAACAAATTGCTTGACAATGCTGCGCGGCTCGTCCGAAATTCGATCTTTCCTACACCCGACGACGTCGCACAATAAAGACACAGTTCTCCTTTTTTTCTGCGTGCAAGAGGCACAGATGTTCATTAGCCCCTGCATTCGCAGGGGCTAATGAACACCTGTTCCTCTTGCTGTAGTGATGCAGCTCTGCTTACCAAAAAGGTGGAGGTCTCGTTGGTTAAAATCAAGGATTTAAACAGATAAAACCAGGCACTAAACAGCGGGTTGGTTCGTGTCGGCGAACAGAGTTTGTCTATTCGCAAGGGCTGTAATTGTCTTCCCAAATATCCCCCAATAACCATTACAGGGTGAAAGGTACAGCGGTTTAAGCCTCCAGGTATTTGCCAGCGCAGATAGCTAAATTTTAGGGGTGATCACCTGCGGATCCAGCGGGCAGTCGGAAAGGGAATAGGGTGAACGGGCGTGAGTGGGTGGGTAGTGGTAGCGAGGAAGGGAGGAGGGGAACAAGAAAGTGGTCGCATGGAGGAAGGGACGAAATAAAATCTAAGAACTATCCTGAATCAAAAGTATGCGAGATACTGCACGGGGTTAACACATTCAGTGGATTCAACCAGTTGGTTGTTTGCTTGCTTGCTTTCTTGGAATTCCAAGCACATAGTATGTTTTGTTTGTCTGCTTCTTGTTGTTGGTTTTATTTTTTTGTTTCTTTATTTTGTTTTTGTTTTTTGGGGGTTGATGTTGGTTGGTTGGCTGGCTGGCTGGTTGGTTATTTTGGTTGGTTGGTTGGTTGGTTGGTTGGCTTTTGTTCCAATTTGGTTAAAACTGTACCAAAACCACCACCAGCACCCCATCGCCTTATTTTTATGAAAAAAAATATTTAAAACAAAACTCGCAGAAATCATTATTTGGCTCTTAGAGACAAAAGGCCAGACCTCTTCCCTGCCTCCACCCCTCCTAAGAAATCCGCGGATCCGCCCCTGGCAGGTGCCGACTTGAACCCAATGTCCAAAACCTTTGCAATAAAATCTCGCTCAACGTAACTTGGTATCACTATTTTGTATCCCCGTGTGCTGGTCAGTGATTTTAGACCTTACGATTGTCAAGCCGTAAGGTCCAAAATCATAGACCAGCTCACATCGACGACTGCTTCCAATTTCAGCGAGATCTCTGAAGGATTTTAAGGCCAATCTCGCTCATCTGGGCCCAGTCTGGCGTTTCGTGTTTAGCTGACCATAAATTGCGCGTCACATTGTGTGGGCCGTCCGGGATGTGCAGAGAGTCCGTGTGATTTACTGTCAACCGACTCGCCGAGGACCTTGCCGTGGACGCTGCCTCAACACCTCCAGTTAGCGAGAGGCGAGAAGACGGGGTGGGTGGAGGCTGTGTCCCTGGGTGAGGGGCGGGGGTTTGGGGTGGAGGGGGGGGTGGGGGTGGTGAGAATAAATGGGGTGGGGGGGGGAGGGGGTGTTGGAGCAAGAAAGACTCGTCTTACGTGACGTATGCATCTTGAATGCTTGTGGACCAGCATTTAGTAAGCATCAAGTCGTCGTCTAATCTGGGAATGCACGCATTTATTTATTTATTTATTTATTTATTATGTATTTATTTATGTATGTGTTTATTTATGTATATATGTATGTATGTATGTATGTATGTATGTATGTGTTTATGTATTCATTCATTCATTCATTCATTTACTCCCTGACAACTCTGTTTCTAATAGAAAACCGAGCTGCTTTCCCCTTGGCAGACGTGCCGCCTCAGTGTGGAGCCATTGCGTTGTTTTTATTGTTGTTGTTGCTGCTGCTTTTGTTGTTGTTGTTTTTGTTTTACGAATGTGTTTGTTATAGAAGCGTTGTATTTCCACAGCTCTGACATAGCATAAAATTGACTCCCTCGTGCAATAATTATCAGGATCGCGTTGTAGTATTAGAACAATGTTTGGACGCAGAAATCGTTGGAATAGAATCTTCACACACTTATGACTTCAATCTACTGTCAAATGTGTGAATAAGTAGGGTGCATTACTGATAGCAAGAGGCATAGATTCTCATGAGCCTCTGCAGGAGCAGAGGCTCATGAGAATCTATGCCTCTTGCAGATGGAACCGACTGGTCAAAGGAGCGGTAACTAGGGATGCAGAAATCGTTGGAATAGAATCGTCACACTCTTGTGACTTCAATCTACCTTCAAATGTGTGAATAGGTATGGTTCACCTCTGTTCGCAAGAGACATAGATTCTCATGAGCCCCTGCAGGAGCAGGCATTCATGAGAATCTATGCCTCTTGCAGATAGAACCGATTGGTCAAAGGGCCGATAACTAGTGATGTGCGTGTGTGAAAGGGGAGGTAGTGGATGAGATTGGCGGGTGGTGGCCATTTTAGTGAGTAACAGTCTGGCAGATCATGTAACGATGTCGGTGACTAAAGTCACATCTTCTGTGAAAAATCTGGTGGCTTTCCTCACACAAACGGAAAACAAAACTGTCTGAAATGTTCCTATGTTTTCGTACTGTGTGTCTCGAATAGCGAATAGCGAAAGCAACGTGATATTCTGAACGTTTGTTGCTGTTGCTGCTGTTATTGTTGTTGTTGTTCTTTGTTTGTTTGTTTGTTTGTTGTTGTTTTTTATTTGTTTGTTTCATTCATTCATGCATTCATTCATTCTTTTTCTCTTTCTTTCTTTGTTGTTTGTTGCTGTTCTTGATTTTAAAAGTGTATATAGCAGTACTGAATAAGTCGGTAACGCACCTTATGATAATTCTAATTTTCTGCTTAAGCAGCTTATTGTATAGGAAAACTACAGATCAGTGTTTCGTCTTAAAGGCCCACTAAAGCCGTAACTGTTCAAAGATACACTTCTGTAACAGATGGTTACGAAACGCTACACACAAGTCTAGCTATGGTTCATTTAGACACAGGACAGTCCAGTTCAGTACATGTCGTCTTTATATCAAGTAACCTGACAATGACTCCACTCCGTTCTAGAAATACAGCGCCATTAGTGCGAGAAACAACTAAAAACAGATTGCCACGCTAACGGCTGCGCAGAATAAATAAGTGTTATTACGCGTGTGCTTTTGCTGCGTGTTCAAACTGCTGTTAAAGTTTATTAGGTGTGTCGACAAGGCATGATAAACACAACTGGTGCTGAACGTGTCTTCAGATTTATGCGTAATGGTACTTTAATGTACTAGAAAAAAGCTAAAACCCTTTCTGATAATTTTTCGGTGTATGACGATGCTTTAACAGCTATACACGCAATCAGAAACATGTTCGAAAATGCTTTCCATTTTTCAGTCGTTGAACCCAGCATTACATGGACTATTATATGGAGAGCACACAGAATTGTTTGTCTTCTTCTATTAGACATTAACTCATTTGAGACGTGCCGCCTCCGTATACGCGGCATAAGCCGCATATCCGGAGGCGGCACGTCTCAAATGTTAAAACAGAAGTTATTTTCGCCCCCCACCCCTACGCCACCATCCCAAAACCCCGCCTCCACCTCCATCCCCCCACCGCCACGGGAGTTCTACCCTGCGAAAGGGAAAAGGTCGTACCCAGTGCGCAAAGGCCATCGGGCCGACGTCGGCCGCCGTTGGACCGCGCACTGCCGTGCGTGGGCCAACGTCGGCCCGATGGCCTTTGGGTGACTTTATTTTTGTGAAAAGCGAAAATTTCATTGTAATACACTGACAATCCCGTTTTTCACTTTAACTCATTCTACCCCAGACACACCACAGGAAGATAAGGATCGACCATGATAGTTCAAGGATGATGCCAGAATAGATTGGCGCCTATGGGCGCCAAGCTATTCTGGCATCACCCTTGAACTATCATGGTCGATCTGTGTCCTGCACTGCAATGCAGTCTGCAGAGGACAATGGCAAAATTTAAGGATTTCGGTGTTCGGGTAGAATGGGTTAAACAGACCTACTGTCTTTGTGCATTCACGGGGCAGAGTTTTCAAGGGTACGTCCTCCCACTAATTTGACAGACTAATTGGGCACTACCCTTCAGCCGATAATGGTCGACTGATAGCGCCAGGCAACAGACTTCAACGCTGAAGCAGACCGATTTGGGGTCTCTTCAAGACTTAATTGGCACAGGATCGTATGAGCCTATGCAGTTGTTAGACACGACGGACACGATACGATGCGATACGATACGATACGATGTGATACGATACGATACGATGCGATACGTTGCGATGCCAAGCGATGCGATGCGATACGATACGATACGATACGATAGGATACAAGACAAGACACAAACACAATCAAACCAAGACAAATCAAGACAAGATATTTCAAGACAAGACGAAGACAAAAATGAAAAAGACAAGACAAGAGATATTAACACATTCAGCCCTGACACACTACAGAGGATGGGTGATAATTTAAGGGTAGTGTCATATCTGGCACTGCCGTTGAATTATCATGATCGATCCATCTCCTGCAACTAGTGCATAGTCATTAGATGACGCCTTTAAAATTTGGGAAATACGGCCGTCTGGCAGAATGAGTTAAGAGAATACAAAACAAGACAACACAAGACAAATCAAGACAATACAAGACAAATTAAGACAATACAAAAACAAGACGAAACAAGACAAAGACAAGACAAATCAAGACAAGACAAATCAAGACAAGACAAATCAAAACAAGACAAAACAGGAAAAGACAAGACAAACAAATCAAGACACAAACAAATCAAGACAAGACAAATCAAGAAATTCAAGACAAGACAAGACAATTCAAGAGATTCAAGACAAGACAAGACAAGACAAAACATACACGACAGACCGGACAAGACCAGACCAGACCAGATCAGACATGTTTATACATCCACTTTTCGATCCACATTGCTGCATTGGCGTCAGAACGGAAAGAGACGACTATAAGCATGCTCAGTCTCGCCACCCCTTCAACTAGTCGTATTTCTAGAGTTTCGCCGTAAACATGGCGACTACCCCGGGTGGATTAGCACCTCAGGCCCTGGGTCCAGACACTGTGGCGCCGACATGTGCACCCAACTAGCGGGCGCGTCCTCTCTCACCTACCCTTAATTCACACCTTCAGCCACCCGACTTGCGGAGAGAGTAGGATAGAAGCAAAGGCGCCCGTTGAGGTGGTGTAATACACACAGCATACAGTACCATGGAAGAACCCAACGAAGAAAGAAACACGTTTAGAAAGGACAGTTACAACACAATTTATTATTTACTGAGTAATTTCCCTTGGTTTGTTGTACAATTCTGCCAGCGCTAGCCTCACCTATTTGGTTTGTGAGTATCTCAGTATAACTCGAGGCAAATTTGTATCGTTACATTGTTGTGTAATGTTCTGTGCATCTACTGTGGAAATTCAGGGTATTTACCCGACCACATATAGTAATGCACCTTCGTGTTTGTGTATGTGTGTTTCCCCTGCCTACTTCCTAGTTCCGGAGAAAGACATGGGTTATATAAGAGACCTGATGCATCTTATTTGAAGATGCAAATGATCGTCTTATTCTATACCTGCGTATTTCTCTGTGGGCTGGCGATTGGGTGCCTGATAGGCGGGGGCAGGGGATCTAACTGTTGTCCAGCGCTGAGTAATTTCCCTTGGTTTGTTGTACAATTCTGCCAGCGCTAGCCTCACCTGTCTGGTTTGTGAGTATCTCAGTATAACTCGAGGCAAATTTGTATCGTTACATTGTTGTGTAATGTTCTGTGCATCTACTGTGGGAATTCAGGGTATTTACCCGACCACATATAGTAATGCACCTTCGTGTTTGTGTATGTATGTTTCCCCTGCCTACTTCCTAAGTTACGGAGAAAGACATGGGTTATATAAGAGACCTGATGCATCTTATTTGAAGATGCAAATGATCGTCTTATTCTATACCTGCGTATTTCTCTGTGGGCTGGCGATTGGGTGCCTGATAGGCGGGGGCAGGGATCTAACTGTTGTCCAGCGCTGAGTAATTTCCCTTGGTTTGTTGTACAATTCTGCCAGCGCTAGCCTCACCTATCTGGTTTGTGAGTATCTCAGTATAACTCGAGGCAAATTTGTATCGTTACATTGTTGTGTAATGTTCTGTGCATCTACTGTGGGAATTCAGGGTATTTACCCGACCACATATAGTAATGCACCTTCGTGTTTGTGTATGTATGTTTCCCCTGCCTACTTCCTAAGTTCCGGAGAAAGACATGGGTTATATAAGAGACCTGATGCATCTTTTTTGAAGATGCAAATGATCGTCTTATTCTATACCTGCGTATTTCTCTGTGGGCTGGCGATTGGGTGCCTGGCAGGGGATCTAACTGTTGTCCAGCGCTGAGTAATTTCCCTTGGTTTGTTGTCGTGTTGTTGTCCTTTCTAAGCTTGTTTCTTTCTTCTCTTGGGTCTTCTTCGCATTTTACACGCTTGGCATTCACCATTTTAATAAAGGTAAATAAAATTAGCCTCATCAAGATTTTTTTTTTTAATGAAGTAGGTATATATCGTTTCAAAAGACTTTCTTAAAGTCTGCAGACGTGTACTTTTAAGTCAACACCTTTGCGACATTTTAGCCAGAAACAGTTTTGATCTGTATTTACATATTATCCTGTTGTAACACCGTCCTCTTAGTCAGGCTGGCCAGACTTTTACCCTTCCCGCCGTGAGATGGCTTCAGTCAGGGGCGGATCTGGGGGCGAGGGATCCTACGGGTTCCGCCACCGACCCTCCCCCCTCCGCACCTCCCCCCGCCCCCAACTCTCTCCACCTCCCCCCTACCCAAAATCGTTTAAAATGTTATAACAAAGTCTCTCTTTGGGGTGTTTGGAACAACCCCCCCCCCCCCCGCCCCCTTCCTATTTGATTTTTGGGCGACCCCCCCCCCACCCCACCCCACCCCCGATTGTCCGATATTTTGGCGAGTGGCGAGAGAGTTCACACACACACACACACACACACACACACACACACACACACACACACACACACACACACACACACACACGCACGCACACACACACACACACACACACACACACGTCTTCTTCCTCTACCCACCCCCATCCAGCGTCCCCTCCCCTCCCACTCCCTCCCCCCTCGCGTTGTTTGATTTTTCGGCCACTGGAAGGTCTAGCGTCGGGGAAGTCTTTTGTGTCAGGTTGAAGGTCCCAAACAAAATGCTAGAACCCCCCTCCCCCCTCGAGGTAACTGATCCGCCCTTGTCAGTTGTCTGCTCGGCATTAAAACCAAATAACTAACTAGTCTGGATACAGCGCCACGATTTTAACCTTTATTTTGGCCGGAAAGGACTGCAGACTTTGTGTGAGACAAGTTTTGTAAAGTAGTAAAAGCAACATACAGTTCAGTCTCTTTAGCTCTTTCAGCCCTGACGCACTATATACAGCAGGAGATGGGTTGACCATGATAATTCAAGGGCAGTGCCAGATTACCTTGGCGCCTGTGCTCTTAAATTATCATGGTCGATCCATCTCCTGCAACAGGAGCATAGTCGTTAGATGACGCCTCCAAAAGTTGGGAAATACGTGCGCCGGGCTGAATGAGTTAGGCTGTATCGCGATACCTTGCCGCCATAAAATCAGATCTATTTTTGGTGTTCGCTTTAATTTGGTGCTAAACTCGCATGGTCTTATACAATTTTTTTTTTTTTAATGTAAATCCCGTGAACGACACATTTTGGTAGGATTCAAGTTATTTGGAAAACAAATCCACTAAAACAAAATGCAACCAGATGTTTTCAAAGCTTTTTATTTAACACCTTGACTGTCAGTGGACGCAGACTCCATTTAAAAAAAAAATTGTACATTCAACTTCAAAGGTCCCCATAAGTCGCAGGAACTTGGGTATAATGTGGTTTCAGCGAGAGGCTTATATCCTCATGAGCCCCCGCGAATGCGGGGGCTCATGCGGATCTAAACCTCATGGATCTTACTGTTCCGTTTTTCTTTGCAGCGAGGGGGTTAATCTCTCTGTGATATACAACAGGAGCAATGCACTCGCCACTAACTTTAGTCTTTGCGGAGTTATGGGCGTTTGTGGAGATTTGCAAGAGAAGTTTTTTACATCGACAAAATTTATTAATTTTGATCTTTAACACATTCAGCCCAACGGCCGTATTTCCCAACGACTATGCACCAGTTGCAGGAGATGGATCGACTATGATAATTCAAGGGTAGTGCCAGATTAGCTTGGAGCAGTTAGGCGCCAAGCTAATCTGGCACTACCCTTGAATTATCATGGTCGACCCATCTCCTGCTGTAGTGCGTCAGGGCTGAATGGGTTAATAACGTATCGTCTATTCTTTTGCGCATACAGTTTAGATCAAATCTGATAGAGATGGTGCAAGACTAGAAAAAAATTGATGTTATAGTCCAAAATATCTTGTAGCTTAGGAGTTAATGGAGATTTATTGCTCTCTTTGAGAAAGAATTCGCCGACGCTCGCAACCGATTTGGCTTGTGTTTTGAAACCTCTCAAAGCACACGTATTCGTCCGATTTTATTGTCTAGTTCTAGAAGAGAGTGATCAAAGTTTTATTTGTAGTTGAAAGATTAACAACATTTGGTCTATTTCACGAGAGATCATGAGTATTTGCAAGTGCAGCGATACACGTTCGTCAATTTCGGTAAGTTGCGGCAGCCAGTACCGTGAACTGTGCCATTTGAAAGCTGCCCTTCCTGTATCACGTTAGTGCGCTGTTCTGTGATTTGGGAACTTACTGCGAGAAGCCGTAAGGTCCAAAATCAAGGGCCAGCAATGGCCTGCACGCAGATTACAGAAAGACAAACAAAAATCTGTTAGCTTCCCAACAAAAGTCATTCTAACCCTTTTAGCCTCACGGGTGATTTCCCCAAAATTTGGAAGTGTTACTGACCGACTATGTACCAGTTGCAGGAGGTGTATTGACCATGATAATTCAAGGGTGGTGCCAGATTAGCTTGGCGCCTGAAGGCGCCAAGCTAATCTGGCACTACCAGTGAATTATCATGGTCAATCAATCTCCTGCTGTGGGGACTCTGAGCTCAATGGGTTAGCGTGCATTCATTGGTATGTCTTAAATCTGCCATTGTCTCATCGTTCAGCGCTACACTATAGTGGCACAAGACGTTAGGCTTTAACACCTTCACTGCCGAGGAAAGGAGAACGCTGTCCAAATACAAGAGACATAGGTCTGCGGGGGCTCACGAGGATCTATGCCTCTTGCTGAGACCAGTCTGTAGCTATAGCATATATGCTCTTTGAATGGTTCCGACTTGTGGGTAATTGTCTGAAAAAAAGAATTCAGAAAAAAAATTGACTCATTCTACCCCATCACCGAAATCCTTAAATTTTGCCCTTGTCCTCTGAAGACTGCATTGCAGTGCAAGACACTGATCGGCCATGATAGTTCAAGGGTGATGCGGCAGAATAGCTTGGCGCCCATAGGCGCCAAGCTATTCTGGCATCACCCTTGAACTATCATGGTCGATCCTTATCTTCCTGTGGTGTGTTTGGGGTAGAATGAGTTAACGTTTACATTTTTATTAATCTCTTTAGGGGCATATATATGCACGCACGGGTTGACATACATACATATGCATTTATATATACTTAGACACATTTACCTACCTACATGCATGCATGCATCCACCGTGCTCTGTTTGCCTCACCCCTCCCCCCCCCCCACCACCACCCCCACACACACACACACTCACTGCACCCCCCCTCCCCACCCCATCCCACCTCACCCACACCCCACTCCACCGCCCCACACCCTATCCCGCCCCCCGCCCCCCACCACCCCCCCCCCCCCAAAAAAAAAAGGGAAATTTTTATATGTTTTCAGGAACAGAGCCAAGGGCACCACACAGTCGATTGCCTTTGTAGCAGACTCGTGTAGAAAGGCAGCAGACGCTTGGGAGAGCCCTGAAAGACCATGAATGATCCATACTCACCCAGGATAATCCTAGCACTATGTCGAGGGAAACTCTATGGATGGGGTAGAGGGTGTAAGGACCTTTCCAGGCGGGGCACAGATCCCATCATCACCAAACTTCACGGAACAGACGATTTTCGGGAATCAGAAGCAGGCCAAAATCCCACGTGTCAAGTTTCGACGAAACGATATGGCATGTTTGTCAGGGGCATTTAATCCCCTGTTTTCATCGGAACGCATGCAGTTTTGACCGACTACTGCATTCCGAACATCGTCTAGTATTATTTAAGTTTATTTGTTATGGGTCAAACCACTGCATATCAAACAGACTCCAGTTTGGCTCATCTGGATTAGTGTCGGCTGGTTTTGATTAGTATTTGCGTCCTGTTTTCACTCTAATTTTATTCGTACCCACACATAGGCATTGGATGATCGTTGCGTAATCGATCACTATTATAATACATATAGTAAAAAATAGTATTACTATTTCCCTACATGCGTTATAAAGATAGGTTACGTAATTACCCAATGCCTGTACCTGCGCCTGTGCACATCAGCGTATGCACCCAGTGTGTACAACCAGGGAGAAGGGAGACAACACAACAGTTATCTCGATGTTCTTCATTACGTCACGATTTCTCCGTCCGTCACTAACAGAGCATGCTTTATAGGCCATAACGTATACTGATAGTACAAGGGAAACAATCCGACGTTTTACAGCACGGGAGGTTTTTATTTCCCTTTATACGGAAATGCAAGGCCAAATCTCAGCATATACCACATAGTCTAGCAGCTGCCCTTCATAGACGATCAGCCGTTTACGAGATAGTGATTTTCTAGAGAGTAACAAAGGTTTGGGTATATCAAAATGAAGTCTAGTATGAATAAAAGCAGTGCGCACTCGTTTTAAACCGCCGGAGGATGGAGACATTTTTCTGTAGCACATTTTGTTTCCAGGTATGGCTGCAGACGAAACCAGGACCGTCGCGGCCATGTTTACAGGGGATCAGTAGTTTACACGGGTCTCATTGTTCCTGTATTCAGTGGTAGTATGCACTATATGTCACTTAAAAGGATTTCATTTTTTTAAGTAATATTTTCACACTTAGATATATTAAGAGAAGAAACAATTACGAAAATGCTTGCCTTGAACTCAGAATTAATATCGTTTCTCAACAATAAGGTATCCCAAAATCACGTGATCAAAACATCACGTGATGCCACGACCTCCGCGGACGTGAATTTCGGTGTGCCGACGGGTTCTTTTTGATTTGTTCTACATAAGCTTGTTTGTTAAAAAAAAAAAAAAAAAAAGCAAACGTGTAAAGTTGCTGTGTGCATTTTTACGGCTTGGTAAAGGTTTGTCACGTTTATTTCCATTCACTTTACCATCGCTTTGCCCGTTTCATTTCGACAACACAGCACCAAAGCAAAACGCAACCCACAACACAAACGCTATCTTCAAAACCTATGCTGCATTCTGTAAAAGAAAAAGAGTGCCACACCACTTGGTTTTAACTGTAATGGCTGAGCAAAGTTTCGGAACTTGATTAATTATTTTATGCAGCAGTAACATTTATTTTAATCAGTTGCACTGACAAGCTATGTTGTGATGTGCGATCACTGCCAGTGCCAATTATGCAGTCTCAGTGATCACTGATGGTACAGTACACTTCACACTGAAAAAAAAAATACACAGCACAATGTGAACACGCTTGGAAGTTCATGCAATGCTTTGTTTAAAATTGAACCCTATCTTGCTAGCAGTAGCCTACTGGACAAAAGAGGAACTTATTTTGCTGCTGTGTTATTTGCAGTTTGTCTGCATATAGACATTTGCAGTTCGCTGCAAGGATTCTTAGCAGCTGACATTAGCACTGACATATATATTGGGATTAAAACGAGAAAGAAAACGGAGAAAGGTGACACAGAGATGATTTAATAAATCAGTCAAGTGATCAAATGAATGAGATATCTATGTTTTATGATAAACAGCTAGTTATGGGAGGGGGGGGGGGGGAAGGAGGCACATACTTTATAATGTACACGTACTATTTCTTTCAGTGTTTCCATCACCCACTCATAACACCATTAGACTCGATGAGTTGTCATGTTTTGAGTGGTTTACAAAATACATGTACTTGTTGCTGTTACATTATCTTCTTACTGGTTTTGACATTTCGCTGTAAGATTTACAGTCCCATACTTTAAGCGTGTTCCCCCTAACGCACACAGAGGTTGACTGTATCATTGATATGTGTGTGTAGGTAGCGTTTGGTTTTGTTTTAGGTGGCAGTTTTGGCCTCACCTTTAAGTTTGGTGCCGCTGTGCATGTGGCCACCAGTACTATTTACAGAACTGATGACTGCATGTGCAGGCTAGTTCACGGTATCAAAATGTGAACTGGGCAGCCTATTGTTTGAAGTGATCAGTGGTAGCAACATCCATGATGTATGTGTGCATTTGGCCACTGGTACTGTTTACAAAGGTGCTGTTTACAGAACTAGTGGCTGAGTATGCATATTATTATTAGTACTGTTATTGTTATCAGGTGTGGCCTTATCTCTAAGTTTTGGTGCCCCTGTGCATGAGGCCAACAGTACTTTTCACAGAACTGATGGCTGCATGTGCAGTGTGGTTAACTGAACACATGAAATTTGTAGGTCGGCAGCTAAAATACAGGCAGTCAATACAAGCCACTTGCTTAACCTGAAGTCTCTATATATAGATTTTACAGTCCACTAATGCCCATCAGTATACAATTGTGCATGTCTTTTGTGGGTGTTCTGTGGTTTTGTATGTGGGCTGGTGTTGAAAGTGGGGCGGTATGGCACCTATTACCGTGTATGTACAAAACCTACATTACAAACAAACATAAATTAATAATTTTAATAAATAGTTATTTGGGTTTAAAGCCGCGCGGTAGACTACGGCCATCTCACCGCAGTTAAATAAATAAGATAAAGTAAGTCAAAGATACCTGGGACATAAGAATGCTAAGTAAAGTATAGATTATGATCATGCACAGATGTACATTGGTGGATGTTCTGCGGTTTTGTGTGTGTAACTGGATTGGGGTTGGGAGCGAGCGATACTGCACCTATTACCATGTACGTGTATAAGACATAAGACATTTATTCACCAAGTAAAGTTACAAGGATTTTTGTGTGGCATGGCGACAGTAAAATATGTCCTCACTTGTAGGGCATTCATCATGTCATACACTTAGTTGGCGATCATCCTATATACAGCACTAAAAGATAGATAAACACAATATCAAACACAAATCAGTCATATGTCACAAATCATGGAATCACGTTGTTCCGTGCATGGTGATGTATTGAGGACAGCTTCTGGAAAAAAAAATGCATCTGAATCGAGAGGTTCTGGCTTTAAAAGCACGAAACCGCCGGCCAGAGGGCAGAAGCTCGAAGAGATGATTGGCTGGGTGTGACAGATCTGACAGAATAGTACTGGTGGCCACATGCACAGGGGCACCATGGTGTATGTTCTTGAGCTGTATGCTGATGTGTATGTACAAAACCTACATTACAAACAAACAAAATAAATAAATAATTTAAATAAATAAGATAAAGTAAGTCTAATGTAGCTGGGACATATGCATGCTAGGTAAAGGATAGATTAAAAATTATGAACATACACAGATGTGCATGTCCTTCCTTTGGTAGGTGTTCTGCGGTTTTATGTGTGTATTTAGGTAAGGGTTGGGAGCAGGCAGTATGGCACCTATTACCATCTGTATATGTGTATATTTTCTTGTTTGCTGATGTGTATGTACAAAACCTTCATTACAAGCAAACAAAATAAATAAATAATTTAAATATATAGTTATTTGGGTTTAATGTCGAGCAGGCGACCAATGCCATCTCATGGCAGTTAAATAAAAAAGATAAAGTAAGTCAAGATACCTGGGACATATGAATGCTCAGTAAAGGATAGATAATGAACATGCACAGATGTAAGTGTCGTTTGGTGGGTGTTCTCTGGTTGTGGAGTGGGGTTGGGAGTGGGCAGTATTACCATATTATGTGTATGTGAACATCAGCATATGTACAAACCCTACTTTTCAAACAAATAAAAATAAATAATAAATTTAAATAACTAGGACATATGAATACCAAGTAAAGGATATATTATGAACATGCACAGATGTGCATGTCCTTTAATGGGTGTTCTGTGGTTTTGTATGTGGGGTGGGGAGCGGGTGGTATGCACCTATTACCATATATGTGTACATGTTATGTTCACATCATATATGTGTATATGTATGTTCTCATCTTGTATGCTGATGTCCCCCACCCAGGTCTACCCTGGGGGACTTGGGTGGGGTTAACTACTTTTTAGTTCCCAGGGTGACCCTGGTCAGCCCCACAGGGTGGGTTTTCACCTCTATTCAGGGGCGTGTGTTTCTGTCTACCCTTGGTACATTCACCTGTATTTACCTTTTTTAAACTCTTCCTACTGTCTGCACTGCTTGTAGCTCTTGATATTGGATGTGTGTTGCTAAAGGGTCTAGTTATGTTTATTTAGTGTATTAGACCAGCTGGCGACATACATTCAATATTCTGTTTAGTTTGGGTTTTTTCACAAGCAGTGCAGGCACGTCCTGAGAAAGTCTTGTTGCTGTCGGGACGTTAAACAATGTACAATCAATCATTTTATGCTGATGTGTATGTGCAAACATACATCACAAACAAACAAACAAACAAAAAATAATAAATTAATAAAATAAGTTGGGGATACCTGGGACCTATAAATATGCATGTTAAGTAAAGGATAGATTATGAACATGCACAGATGTATGCATATTGAAAACAAATTTCCTCTCCTTGGTGACCACTACCATACCACTATAGTGATCATGTGCATCAAGGAATTCCTTCCATCCATAATTAAAAGGATAAATAATAAATAAATATGTAAGTGAATACATACATGAATCAATAATAAATAAATAAATAAATAAATAAAACATGTAATATAATAGAGAGGGCTACTATCTGTATTGTGTCTCATGCAGTCATGATAAAGCTTAATCATAAGAGTCCTTGTGAGTACTTGAGTGCGGATTGGTTGAATTGGTTGCAAAAACTAAAATTTTATATTTAGGTGTTTAGCTGAACATGGTGATTTTGATGGAAACGGTTCGGAGATGGATTTCACTCTGCCTGGCTTGTGCTTAAGACCAGTCGGATACGAGTGTGCTTGACCAGTTAAAAATCCCATCTCCACTAATAAAATATAAAAAAGAGCAGACCTGCACTTAGAGCCGTTAGGCTGAAAAACAGACGAACAACATGCATGTTGTATCCGGCCAAAGAATGTTGATATGGTCGGCAGACACATTGCACAACATGCACAAAGGGAGTTTACTTTCGATATGCTTTCCTCCCACAAAAGACCGAGTTCTATGGAAAAGGCTGTTTTCAAGACCAGGAAAAATAACGTATTTGACGTTGATAAGATGTTCAAATCGAAAATAATCTCTGTTTCAATTCAGGAGCAAAGTAAAGCTTCATCAACCGTGCGCGTCTGATTGACTTCTTTAGAAGGCTTCTCGCTGACCGCCATTTTGAAACTAGCGACGCGACCATGCTTACCGCATTAAAAATAATACTTTTAAAGTTATTTTATCGTATATATGTATGCATGTTTACTTGCTGATGATTTTAATTTACTCACTGGAATAAACTTGTAACTTGTATGCTTGAAAATTTCAATGTTATGCACAAAAAATGTCTTGCACCTTATCCGGGCGGTGTACGAGGACTGGTTCCCTCACATCGAAAAATAGCTTTCGAAAAACACTTCTACAAAAATGTCTCCATCCTAAGGACAAATATTGTTGCCATGCATAAACTATATGGCATTAGTACTTTCGTTTAATACCTGCAAACCATTGTTACTCTTTTGACGAACTAGGCCTACTTAGTCTGCAGAAATTGTGAAAAGCTGCTAGACTAACAGGGCCGCGAGAACACTAATAATGTAAGTATTCCTGGGTGGGGGGGGGGGGGGGGGGGGGGCGTGGGTTCCAGGCCCCCCCCCCCCTCCCCTACGACCCAAAATTCCATAAAATGCTATAAAAATAATCCTTTATGGGGGTGTTTGGAACCACCCTGCCCATCCCCCCCTCCCGGCCACCCCCCGCCCCCGTTGTTTGATATTTTGGCAAATGGTGAGAGATTGAGGGTCCCAAACAAAAGTTGTAACTCACCACCCACCCACCCACCCACCCACCCCCACCCCTCCCCAACCACCCAACCCCACCCTTTCGAGGTAACTGATCCGCCCTTCTATTCTATATACCTGTGACGCTCAGAGTCAGGGGCACAACTCTTCAAAAGACTGCCATAACTTCGGTTTTCTCCCTCTGTGGACATGCCAAGAGAGTGCACAACAGGACCCATTTATTTTTGCTTAATTACGTAGCTGAATGTTATAACTAAAAGATGTTTGTTGTTGTTTTGTTTTGTTTTCTTGGGGTGGGGGGGGGGGGGGTTCTCTGCTCCTCTTAGCGACGCAGGAGATGCAGGAAGTGACAGTGACGATCTCTGCTATGTCCATCTTATCTCACATGACTTGATAATATAAGGGTGAAAAACAGCTGTAGGCAGGACAAACTTAGAGAAAATGCTTTCTAAACTCGTATCACTCAGAATACACCAGTGTGTGAACTAAGTTTGACTAAAATAGTTCAAGGATAGTGCCAGTATAGCTTGGCGCCTCTATGCGCCAAGCTATTCTGGCACCACCCTTGAACTAAAGCCATTGGTCTATATCCTTATCTGTAAGTACTATAATGTAGCTTGCATATGGCAGTGTACAAATTTGAAGCTGTTAGCCTCAGTATGATATGGGTTAACCCATTACAACATGAGGCTGATTTTTTTTTTTAATTTGCTTATTGTCCTGTGAAGACTACATGACAGATTAGGAGATAAAAGAAGTACCCAATGGAGAAAGAAACACGCTTAGAAAAGACGGGTACAACACAATTTATTAATATTTCGGATAAATACCCTTTGTCAAAATAGACAAACAAACAAACAGAGAGATTAGCCGCTACTTATCTTCATTGGCAGAAGGAATGTGGCAACATGTGGAGTTGCCACATTCCTTCTGCCAATGAAGATAAGTAGCGGCTAATCTCTCTGTTTGTTTGTTTGTCTATTTTGACAAAGGGTATTTACCCGAAATATTAATAAATTGTGTTGTACCCGTCTTTTCTAAGCGTGTTTCTTTCTCCGTTGGGTACTTCTTTGCATATTACACGCTTGGCAGTCACTTTTTGGTCTGGATAGATTAGGAGATAGGTCAACCATTTTAGTGCAAGGGTGGTGTCAGAATAGCTTGGCGCCTCAGGCGCCAAGCTACTCTGGCGCTGTCCTTGAACTATTATAGTCAAGTTAATGGCAAGTACTGACACAGTGTGTCAGGATAATAAGGGTTAATGGTGAATTTGTATTTTTTTATTTGGCATTCAGACCATTTTCTCTGCGATGTTACTTTACCGAGTTTCAATGTACATTTCAATACATGTAACTTTGTTTTTAATTTCCATCGACTGGCGAGAGTAATTATATTAGAGAGACAACTGTTAAAAAAATCTTACACTAATGAAGTAATCTCCCTTTATTCAAGAGCATAACTAGAGCGCAAGACCTTGTTCCAGGACAAGCTCCCAATGCGCAAAAGGCCATCGGGCCGATTTTGACCCGCGAACGGCCGTGCGCGGGCCAACGGCGGCCGATATCGGCACGATGACTTTTTGCGCCTTGGGCTGATCAGGAGCCTGACGCGACAGATGCAGAACTTGGTGGCCGAGAGACAACGTGCAAATTTGGGGGGGGGGGGGGGGGGGGGGCAGCAGACACCCTTTTTTTAAAATAGTTTTTGGCGGATTTCTTCGCCAAGTATGTTCTAGAGCGTGTACACGTACAGTCCAATTTGTGAGTTAAACATGAGGGTTCATCTTGGACAGTTGGTCGCCTCATGAAGGTAGTCGCACAGCACAGTCACACCTAATAATACATGTGTTTGGAACAATAATGTTGATTGAGTGACTGACTGACTGACTACTGACTGACTGACTGACTGACTGACTGACTGATTGATTGATTGATTGATTGATTGATTGATTGATTGATTGATTGATTGATTGATTGATTGATTGATTGATTGATTGATTGATTGATTGATTGATTGATATTGATAATCTCTCTTTGTACGTAGGAGTTCCACGGACTCGCAATAGGGACTGTAGGAATAAAACTCGCTCACGTGGATTGTGAAAACAAAGGTAGAAAAGTGTTAGCTGACAGAGGACAACATTGAAAATATGTTGTATTGGCAAGTTTTAGCAGTCAGCGCCCGTCCTGGAACCGACAGCTTTAATAATTTCTCTTTTGTAATTTGCTTAGGTGGTTTGAGTTAGGAAAATAATTTGAACCATATGCATTTAAAGTATTATTATTTGTCGAAGTGCAGTGATAGATTTTTTTTGTATGTTTGCTGTTTGTTGGCAGTTTAACTCCCCTCTGCATGCGGCTACTGGTACTGTCGACACTACCGGTGCCTGCATGCACTAGAGGATTAACCCCTTTCGTGCCAACCTACGTACAATTTATATCTGAAATGGTGTGTTCACTAAACGGCCAAAAGCCACAACTGTCCAAAGAACATGGACACAAAATGGTCTCAGCAAGAGGCACAGATTCTCATGAGCCCCCGCAGTCGCGGGGGCTCATGAGGATCTGTGCCTCTTTTATTTAGTCCGCGTTCACCTTTTCTCGGTAGTGAAGGGGTTTAAACGCACTGCTGATGCCGACAGCTTTTTTTTCGAAGCGAGAGAGAGAGATGGAGAGGCCCGCTGTATCGTTCTTCTTATTTTCGTGTGGGTTTTACTCTTTCGTCGCTTTGGTGTTGCTTTTGTTTTGTTTTCAAACGCGCATATTATACATATGTTTGTTGATGTTTTACAATATGCGGTAGAAAGAGTTTGAGCTTGTACTGAACGCATATGGTTTAAGTTAAAAGTATTTTTAATGGACAGTATTGTGTAAGCAGTGTGAATGCGCTCTTGTTTGTTTGTTTGTTTTTTGTTTTTGTTTTTTCTGCAGTACAGTAACTTTCTGCGCCTCTTTCATATGATCCCATATTCCAGCAAACATTGGGTAAATCACAAAAGGAAACAATACGTGAACAACACTTCTGAACAAATGGACTGATGGATATAGACAGACGGACGGACATCAAAAACCGACAAACGCCGCGCAAGTCTCTGCTGCATGCTTTATTTTAATTAAAACGGAGTACAACGAAAAGATGTAACATGTATTTAGAAAACGTAGGCCTATATAATCAAATGCGACTGTGACAACGTACGAATTCGGAAGAAGCGGCGCGCATGCGTACACACATAGAGTGATCAAGGCTGAGGTGCAAGGCGGTGGTTTGTAATTGCAGCGGTTGTCTTGCCACAGCAGGTGGTTTGGTTTTTTTTTCGTTTGTTTGTGTGTGTGTGTGTGTGTGTGTGTGTGTGTGTGTGTGTGTGTGTGTGTGTGTGTGTGTGTGTGTGTGTGTGTGTGTGTGTGTGTGTGTGTGTGTGTGTGTGTGTGTGTGTGTGTCAGTGTGTGCGTGCGCTGAGCGCACGAGATAAAAACGCAACGCTTAACTTCTGGTTAGCTTTCTGCAGCGGCCAATATACCGACTACAGTACACTACACACTATACATGGATGCAACTGTGCGCTACCGACGTGCACTTTTTTTTTAAAACATTTCTCATATACACCTGAGAATTTGTTTGAAGGCTAGCTAGCCGGATTTACATACCCGCCCCCACCCCCCACCCTCCCGCCAATCACTCAATCCCAGTGTCGGATGGGGGGGGGGGGGGTTGATCCCAGACCCCCTCCCGCACTCTCTTCCCCCGGACAAAAATTCTTTTAGATGCTGTGTCAAAAAGACAGCGCGCGGGACAGAACAAAAAGTCTGAATCTCAGTTTTGACTCATTCGCGGCCAGCCGCATCCGGATGCGGCTGGCCGCGAATGAGTTAAAACAGGGCATGCCTGTAAGTGTCAGGCGTATTGCGCCCTTGGCCACATTTTCACGGATCGACTATTTGACTGAGCAATACAGGTATGACTGCGCACGGCACAGCAATAATAGCCAGTATAGTCATTTCTCACCATGTGTACCGCACAAAGTTTCCTTTACAAAAATGTGTGTAGCATGGGCACAGATTAATATATAAAATCCTCTACTCTGCAACAGTAAAAAGACCATTACAATTGTACATTTTGAATATGTGTTTGTTAATCAATCTGGCTGCTGGCCACTGTCATAATATAAGAATATGCATTGATCATTACCTGTGTCGAAAAGTGTTGTCTTGAGCAAACTTTGAGAAACATGTATTACAAAAAAAAAGGAGGACAAGCCCTTTTCGTATAAAAAATATGTACATTTTTCTGATAAGAAATAAAACGTGCAGTTTGCAAGGGTGACAGTCCGAAAAACTGAAATGAAAGAGGAAATTCACAGGCTAGCTATGTCCTAGTGTTCTAAAAAGAGTGCCAGATAAAAGGTTCTATAATATTCAGTTGTTGTTAACAACGTTGTAATCTGCGTATTTAAGACTGTCTGATTCGTGCCATCAAGAGACATAAGAGACACGAGCCAATGCGGTTGCCGGGGAGCAGAGCTTTAGCGGAGCACCTTGCTTAGTGGCTGGCACAGGACTAAGCTCACTCATGCAATTGGCCTTGGCTTATGAGAATTTATCCCTCTTGAATATATGGAGCGAGCTAGCTATGAAGGGCTGTTTTCTGTTTGCAGCACAGAAACTGAAGTTGAAAAGCTGAATCAGTCGCTCCGGGACTGAAGACTGTCACCCATGCATTTGTTGCTGTAGACAGTTTGTTACAATTCTATCTCACAAAGGGGGTACGTTTCCCGACCGCACCTTTTATCATTCCATTTTCGATCCCATGCCATCTCAAGACAATTTTCTGCATCAAAAGCATTGTTAGGTTCCCAATTCTACCAAGGGTTTCCCGAATTCCAGGTATTATGCCCTGCAACCGCTCTACCGCTGCTGGCCCACTTCCAATTCCCCTCAGAACCTGCATCAGTGCCGCCGATCCAGACCCCGCCTGAAAGATTTCATGCCAGTTTTTAACCCCGCTGTGCGTGAAGCCACAGGCACTATCAATAGTACCCGTGGTGACATGCGCATGCGCGTTAATCGTATTGCAAAAAAAAAAAAATATCTCGTATAAACAAACTTCGGATTAACAACAAACAGGGTCTCCTGGCATTTTGCTGTATCCGAAGTTTACTACACACTGAGTAATTAACATTTATATATGTCTTCTCGAACCAAATGTGACGCAAGCGCTGTTAGACACTTTGTATATATAACAAGGGAAATAGCCGATCAGCCAGTGCTGAGTGTTTTCATGTGTACTGTACTAAAAGGTGTGCAAATGCATAGTATACTTACCGGTACCAACTTCTGTAATATACTTCTTCAAGTGTTCATTTTCCTCGCTGCTTTCAATTCTGACAGCTTTCCACCAAGTCCCTTGCATTTTACCTTGATCCAACACAACGTTTCAAACTGAAGAGCTTTAAAAACTGTATTAAAAAACTGTAAAGTGAGATCTGAATCGCTTATTTTTTAATAGGGCTTTCAAAAAAGACACACAGACGGAAATGGACGAGTAGATGTATCTTTTCCCAAAAAGTACATGTAATCCATTTCTGCCTGTTGTTATATGTTGAAAACATTGTTAAACCCAAATTTTAATAGAGTGTGTTGTATTCGGCCTTTCAAAGCTGTTTACACAGAGGCGACGGATGGACAAACCAGACGTGGTGAGAAAACTGAGAAACTGAGACAACACTGACAGTCGATCGCCTCCAGAGCAGAGGTGTGGAGAAAAGCAGCGGGCTTTGTGTAGACTTAAAAAGGACATGAGAGATCCACAGTAAACCAGACCAGCACTGGTACCATATCAAAAGAAACTACGATGGGTGGGCTGGAGCGTGTATGGGCCTGAGATCCTACCTTGACTGAACTGAACTCAACTTAATGCGTATTTCCTTCTTTATTGGAGAGTCTTCGACAATAAGCTACACACTGACGAGCAAAAGAGTTGCGACATTTTTCGAATGATCGGAAACACTAACGTGTTTCCGATCATTCCAAAAATGTCACAGCTCTTTTGCTCGTCCGTATAGTTAAGTTTAATTGTGCTGCTGGGACAGATGCAATGCATGAAAAGATAGGCCGGTGGCGTGAAAAGATTTGTCTCATTGCAGGATTCAGCGTGCCTGACATGTTACTTTCCATCCTGTTACGATTGTGGTTGTGTTGTCCTGTGAGAGCATGCATGTGTTAATCGTAGGAAACGATCCGATATTTATTTGAGTTATCATGGTTACGAATCACGTACCTTTTTAGTAAGATTTTCTTTCGTTCGAGCGTAGAGCGGAATTCGCTTTTTGTTATGATACCCTACGTTTTACCGGAAGCTTCTAGAAAAGTCGCACGGAAAATAGCGGTCGATCTTTGTTTTGCGTAGATTCGCGGAGTATAGTTTAGAACCTTCGAGCAGGTCGCGCTGTCTAGTGACCGCGTACGTGTGTCGTCAGAGGTGTAGGCAACATTTTCGCTACACTGTTTTATAGACGCTCAAATAGTCATAGTTGTTTTCTGTGCGCGTGAAGTTGGCAGCTAGTCGGTATGTTTTTTGAAAGATTGTGAAACTTCTAGAAAGATTCCGGCTAGATCGTGAACTGCCTTCCATACTTTTGTGTGATATGATTACACACTAGCATTTGGGGCTGTAATTAGTAGGCGAATTTTTGTAGCCTATTGTAGTTATTCTAGAAAATTCTTTCTTTATTAATATTTATGAGTTTCAGTTACGTGTTTCGTTTTGATCGGTTGCGTCGTGTGATTTTCTTGGATTATTCTGGAAATTGGTTGTACTATAAAAGATTGGTGCTGGGAAGCACATAATATACATTGTCTTGCATTGTCAGTTGTAGAGACACACAGTTTTTCGTAGGTACGTGGCCCGTATAACGGTGGTGTACGTATGAGAAACTTTGTGTCGCCAGTGTGGACATTTGCAGAAGAGACATCGTATCAGTGTTGGTGCATTTGGAAATGCATTGTGTGGAGATCGCATCGCTGAATTAAAATATTGTTGGAACTGTTACTCCAGTATTTTCTACATCCTTAAGCCACGTGTGACGGGTTGCAGCTGAATGAAGTTTATTTAAAAGAACCTTACGTGCGTGCGTTTGGTGTGTTTATCATACTACGACTACGACCCAACCACGTAACACAGCCTTACTTCAGTGTGCAAGCTGATGTGTCCATTACTTTGAGCATTAGCATTAATGTATTGCTAACTGAGCGAATCTCCGCACGGCAACCTTAAAGGAGCATTAACATGATAAACGCGCGCGGTTATAAGAACACTTTTTGCTCTTTGTTAATCAAAGCTCGTAATAGCTGTTAAAGGGAAACTTTCTATAAGTAGTTTGGATTCAGTTCTTCAATTAAGGACGAAAATGTGCTCCCGAAGATCGGTCTCACTGCACTGTCACTCAGTTAAGTATAAAAATGATGATCAAAAGAGCCATTGTAAACCACGATTTTACCGATCTACCTGACCGCTAACCTGTGGATTTAAAAACTATGTACGTTAACTATTGCAGTCCCCCGTGTTTACTGCTGGGCGTGATCGCTTGTGTGCATCGTCTACTATTCAACTAAGCTAAATTACACATCGGATATCGCTACTCCTTGAATAACCTTGACCGTGCTTAAAACCGGCATATACTGTAAATGATTCTCACACACCGATATCATAGAAGACATTGTCAATATACTGCACCTGCGCTGTGTCCCAAGTTACATCCTCGTGCAGCACTGAGTAGCAGGAGTTCTCAAACCTGTTCTTGCAATTCACTTTGTAAGAAAAAATAAGAAAATATGGCTTATTAATTACAGGCCACAATTTGCACACATCAACATTGGCGTAGGCCGAGCTGGCTGATCCTGGTGAGGTTGGTCCCTACATGTACGACCCGAGCATGATTAGACCTATACACCTTTTGTAATTGATGAAACAAGTTTATTATAGCACAACATATTTTGAGCGACCACTCTTATGAGAGATTACCTGTCACGAAAGATCATCTTACAGGCGACACGATTGCCCTTCACAACGTCTGTTGAGAGAGCACTTGATGTTATCCGTCACAAACTTCAATGTTGACATTTTTTGGGAGACTTAATCAAGCCGCAGTCACACACACGCACACACACACATACACAGTACAGAAACAGAAAGGAACGTTGGTGTACACATCCTAGGATTCAAAACGAACTCACAATAAAGTAATTGTTGTTTCATTCACACATCCATGGACACCATATTCCACGCTACAATATAGATATAGAACCTTTCAATACCACTTTTACATAGGCAACACCGCCACACCATATGTCCTAGTCTTACCGCGCTACTCATTCTGGGATCGCATGGTGAACCCGCCTGCAGGCGGCAGTTTGCAAGCTAAGTGTGTCACAGTTCTGAAAAATAATCCCCACATATTTCACATTTGAATGGCTAAAGCTCATTTCCTACAAGTACAAAGGCCACGTACAATCAGAAAATGTACATATGTTCCCCTTATTTATTTCGAAATAAGAAGTTCAGAGCGCTGAGAGATCTACATACCGAAATACTACAAGAATGCGAGCAGTTAGTAACAAGGGAAATAACTTCACTTTTGCATTGTAATGTAGATGTCGGTTTCAAGATTCGGAGTTCATAATACATGTAGTTTCGTGTTACACTCTGTTGTTTCATACGCTGGAAGTTACATTTCATCCTATTTTCTGCTGTCGTGCAAAATGGACATTTGTTACGAATTATATTTGTTGATTAAACTTTGATTCTGGAGTTATTGTGAGTATTATTAATACGAACATAAACGCGTCGCTCTTGTTCAAAAGTTGGCTTCGACCTATATCGTTATTTTGCGGTTGTGAAAGGTTCTATAAAGCATAGAAGTGCCTGTGGAGTGTTCTTATACTATCATCTCTAGACAGAACTCGCGGTTCCTCGCTCGGAGACTATGGACCAAACAGTTGCAAAAGTGTCAACCGCGAGGTCTGCCAAGAAATGATAGTATACGAATACTCCATTGTTATACTATAATATAGGTACACCAACAGCAAAATCCTCTGCAGAAGTCTTGGGTTTCGCCAGAAAGAAGAACAAAGACTGGTTTGACGAAAACGATGTAGAGATCCAGGAACACCTAGCAAAAAAAAAGAGCCGCCCATCAGGCCCACCTAGCCCAGCCTTCCTGCCCTGTGAAGAAGTCTGCCTTCCGCCTCGTCTGCAGCAGTCTCCAGCACAAGCTCAGAGATCTCCAGAATGAGTGGTGGACCAGACTTGCACAGAGGACCCAGCTTTGTGCTGACAATGGTGACTACAGGGGCTTCTACGAAGCACTGAAAGCAGTGTATGGCCCCAGGCACCTGGTACAAAGTCCCCTGCGAAGCGCGAATGGCCAGGCACTCCTCACAGATAATACCTCCATCTTGAACCGCTGGTCGGAATACTTTCAGAGCCTCTTCAGCGCTGAGCGCACTGTTCAAGAAGCAGTCGTCCTACAAATCCCACACCTCCCAGTAAAGGTTGAATTGGACGAACCGCCCACCGCTGAAGAGACCCTCACAGCCATCCACCAGCTCAAGAGTGGCAAAGCAGCAGGCATTGATGGAATACCGCCAGAGATCTGGAAACATGGAGGCACAGCACTGCACAACAAGCTCCATGACCTCTTTCTCTGCTGCTGGGAGGAAGGAACACTACCAAAAGATCTCCGTGACGCAGTCGTTATCACCCTGTACAAGAACAAAGGTGAGAAGTCTGACTGTTCCAACTATCGGGGAATTACCCTGCTGTCCATTGCTGGGAAAATCCTTGCAAGGCTGCTCCTGAATCGGCTGGTACCTGCCATCGCTGAAGACCAACTCCCAGAGGGCCAGTGTGGCTTCAGAGCAAACAGGAGCACCACCGATATGGTCTTTGTGCTGAGACAGCTACAGGAGAAGTGCCGCGAGCAGAACAAAGGGCTGTACGTAACATTTGTCGACCTAACAAAAGCGTTCGACACTGTGAGCAGGCAAGGCATGTGGCAGATCCTGGAGCGACTTGGCTGTCCCCCAAAGTTCCTCAACATGATTGTCCAGCTACACGAGGACCAGCAAGGCCAGGTCAGACTCAACAATGACCTCTCAGAACCATTCCCTATTCTCAACGGCGTAAAGCAGGGCTGCGTGCTGGCACCGACCCTCTTCACCATCTTTTTTAGCATGATGTTGAAGCAGGCCACAGTGGACCTCGATGATGACGATGCAGTGTACATCAGGTATCGTCTCGATGGCAGCCTGTTCAACCTCAGACGACTGCAGGCCCACACGAAAACCCTAGACCAACTGATTCGTGAGCTGCTTTTTGCTGATGATGCTGCCCTCCTTGCACACACAGAGAGAGCCCTGCAGCGCATCACGTCTTGCTTCGCAGATGCTGCCCAGCTCTTTGGACTCGAGGTCAGTCTGAAAAAGACAGAGGTCCTCCATCAGCCGGCACCCAAGACAGTGTATCGCCCTCCTCACATCACCATTGGCGAGTCTGAACTAAAGTCAGTGCACCAGTTTACTTACCTTGGCTGCATTATCACGTCGGACGCCAAGCTGGACAAGGAGCTTGACAGCAGGCTGGCAAAAGCGAACAGTGCTTTCGGGCGACTTTTCAAGCGGGTGTGGCACAATCAACAGCTGAAAACAGGCACCAAGATCAGCGTGTACAGAGCTGTGGTCCTCACCACCCTGCTGTATGGTTCCGAGTCCTGGGCCCTCTACCGCAGCCAACTACGACTCCTCGAACGCTTCCACCAGCGCTGCCTGCGTACCATCCTGGGCATTCACTGGAGTGACTATGTCACCAACGTCGAGGTCCTTGAACAGGCTGAAACTGTGAGCATCGAGGCTTTGCTGCTGCGGACACAGCTCCGCTGGGCGGGGCATGTCTCCAGGATGGAGGATCATCGCCTACCAAAGATCACCCTGTTCGGCGAGCTTGCTACTGGACACCGTGACAGAGGGGCACCAAAGAAGAGATACAAAGACTGTCTCAAGAAGTCACTTAGTGCCTGCCAAATCGACCACCACCAGTGGTCTTCGCTTGCTGCGGACCGTGACACCTGGCGCTCCACCATTTACAAGGCAGCTGTCTCCTTTGAGGACTCTCGCAGAGCTAGCCTTAAGGACAAGCGGCTCAGGAGAAAAAACAGAGATGCCGCAGCTCAGAACCCTGGCCAGACCTTCCCCTGCAGCCACTGCGGTCGAACCTGCCTGTCTCGGATTGGCCTCCGCAGCCACGAACAAGCCTGCAGACGTCGTGGGCAACTCCTATAAAATCTTCGTTCGCGAAGTCAAGCCAAGAGAGAGACACCAACAGAATCAAATAAAACAATGTGTAGTTTTAGTAACAGCAGTTTCCACTTGTTTGTACCTTGGCGTCCAGAAAAATAATTGCGTAACCACCACACCAACAGGCGCCAAGTTATTTTGGCACTACTCCGCTTCAGCTATCATGTTCGAGCCACATCTCGATGCATTGTGAGAAGGCTGAATTGGTTTTAACCCTTTGTGTGTCAGTAGCGGTTTTAGTTTGCGATGATTCCTATAGGAATCATTGCGACTAAAACCGCTACCAATACGCAAAGAGCACAATTCACGTACCGGCGACGAAAACTTACCGAAATCGGCAAATAGTAGATTCATTGTTACACTTAAATGTACTCAAGATAACTCCTAAGATAGACCGCATTTTGTTCAATTTTCAACTACAAATTATAGATTGATCTTTTCTTTGTGGAATCTGACAATAATCTGCAACAAAATCGAATAAATAGATATGCTGTAAGGAGTTTTAAAACACAAGCCAAATCAGTAGCGAACATGAAGTTTGTCTCAGACAGTTATATATCTCCATTAACTCCTAAACTACGAACATGTTTCTGAACTGTAACTTTAATTCTTCTGTTCTCAAACCATCCCCAACAGGTTTGCTCTAAACTCACAAGCAGACATACAGACGACAAGTTTATTAAAGAACAAAATACATAAATGTTGTCCAAGTAAATACTGTGTGCTGCAAATCTCAATCTTTACCACATTGTAAACGCCGATAACTCCGCAACTATTTGTTATTTTTTCTCCGAACGACGTTTTTCTCTTCTCAACGTTAATGGATAGTGTATTCCTCCTAATGTGCATCACTTTGGTTACAAACGGAGAAATTAATAGGTTTGAAAATAGCTTGATGCAACTTTTTCATCTGATTTGGTTTTTAAATAACATGAATATTAGCAAAGGGTTAACTAACGAAGACAATCTTTTTAACCTGAAGCTTACATAACAATTTCACTTTCTTCTGCAGCTCGTTCAGCTCAGACGTCCATTTTGACTGTATCTGTTGGAGAAGAGTGGTTAGCCCCGAAGTCTTTTGGTTCAGCTGTGTCTGGATAAAGAACATAAAAGCATGGCTTACTTAAAATATATATTTAGCGCTTTTTATTGCTTTTATTTGTGAAACTAGGAACAAGTGAAATAAGGCGCATCGGAGCCCGTTCCATAACTAGTCAATGTGAACTAGACAGTGTGCCCATGCCCAAGGTGTCCGAGGAGTACTGGCCTGATGCTTGTGCTGATGAAGTCAGAAATGACGTCAAGAAGCGCTCCCAAAGCCAATAGAACTTAAATCTGGCAGCGTGCGCGTGTATGTGTGTGCGTGCATGTGTGTGTGTGTGTGTATGTATGTATGTGTTTGTGCGTGTGTGTGTGTGTGTGTGTGTGTGTGTGTGTGTGTGTGTGTGTGTGTGTGTGTGTGTGTGTGTGTGTGTGTGTGTGTGTGTGTGTGCGATGAATAGTGTGTGTTTGTGGACAGACAGGATTAAAACTTTAGGATATTTTTCCTACGAGAATGCCCTCACAAAAATGTAATAGCATAGGCAGCATCATGAAACCTTTCAGAAAAACCTAACCTCTGATCGAATTGAAAATTAGAGTGCTCTCACAAAGAATTCGACGATGTCCACTTCGCGAAATAAACTTCGGCGATGTGAACATCGGACACCGGCCTCGGAATATTAATACGGCTTTTTATTTGTGCCTCAGCCCACTGTCGATCCTTTGATCTTTACGTCTTTTTCTGCATAGTAATCACCTGAGTACAAATTGTGTTGCCTATGTGCCAGGTGACGTCAAATTTTTTTATCGTGTTCCGAGATATGGCTTATTAATTACAGGCCACAATTTTCACACATCAACTGTGGCGTAGGAGCTGGCTGAGAGAGAGAGAGAGAGAGAGAGAGAGAGAGAGAGAGAGAGAGAGAGAGAGAGAGAGAGAGAGAGAGAGAGAGAGAGAGACGGACGTGTGTGTGTGTGTGTGTGTGTGTGTGTGTGTGTGTGTGTGTGTGTGTGTGTGTGTGTGTGTGTGTGTGTGTGTGTGTGTGTGTGTGTGTGTGTGTGTGTGTGTGTGTGTGTGTGTATGTGTTACCTTCACAATCTAGCGCATAGTCATTACGAGGTCTTCGCTTATGGTGGAGGTGGGGGCGGCGGTGGGAGGGACAAACTCCAATCGTCGGACTTTGATATAGCATTTTTTTAGTATTTTTCGTATGTGGGTGTAAGTAGGGCTGAACCTTTGTAACCTTCCCACCCACCCCTCACCCATCCATCCCAGATCCGCCCCTGAACTATATACAGTAAACTCCAGAGGACCCAAATTTTCTTGTTGTAATATCTGAAGTTGTTATAAGCGAAGTAATTTACAGGGAAATACCTAAAGAAACCTGAAACAGTGCCAGAACTACAGAACTATCAGTCTGATAAATCACCCTAGCAAAGTAATGCTTAGAATCATTCTCAACCGCCTCAAAACTTTCGCCGAGGAACTGCTGGCAGAAGAACAGGCTGGCTTCAGAGTTGGAAGAAGCACTGTAGAGCAGATTTTCAACTGCCGCGTCCTGATCGAGAAACATCTGCAGCATCAGCGCGAACTCTACCACAACTTCATTGATTTCAGGAAAGCATTTGATCGCGTCTGGCACGACGGACTCTGGCAAGTCATGAGATCGTTCAACATAGAGGAGGGACTGATCCAAATGATAGAAGCGCTTTACAAGAACGTCTGCAGCGCGGTTCTACTTAACAATCAGTCAGGCGAGTTCTTCAGGACGACGATCGGTGTCCGTCAAGGATGCCTGCTCTCTCCTGTCCTTTTCAACATATTCCTGGAGAAGATCATGCAGGAAACCCTCCACGACCACCATACTTCAATCTCTATTGGTGGCAGATCCCTGTGCAATCTTCGATTCGCAGACGACATTGACCTCATGGCAGGCAGCAATAGTGAGCTCCAAAACCTGACAGACAAACTTTCAAGTAGCGCAGGATCTTATGGCATGGAGATCAGTACGGATAAAAGCAAAGTGATGATCAACACCACAAGCGACAGCAGCAGCAACATTCACATGAATGGCCAAAAGCTAGAAGAGGTCAATAGCTTCAAGTACTTGGGAGCCACCCTGTCCAAAGACGGTAGTTGCATAGCAGAGATCCGTATCAGGATAGGTACAGCAACATCCGCAATGGCCAGGCTGGACAGGATATGGCGAAGTAACTCCATCAGCTTCACCATCAAGTACAGGCTTTACAAGTCCCTCATAGTGTCTATTCTACTCTATGGCTGTGAGACTTGGACACTGCTTGCAGACTCAGAAAAGAAAATCCAGGCCTTTGAGAACAAGTGCCTGAGGAAGTTGCTCCGCATCTCGTACCGCGAGCACAAGACCAACGAATATGTACGGAGCATCGTCACTTCCCTGGTGGGCCCACATGAACCCCTTCTGGCAACCGTGAAACGGCGCAAGCTTGCTTGGTTTGGCCACGTGACCCGACACAACACCTTGTCCAAGACTATCCTCCAAGGCACTCTCGAAGGAAGTCGTCGGCGAGGTCGTCAGAGAAAGAGTTGGGTCGCAAACATAAAAGAATGGACCGAACTCGAGATGTCAGACTTGCTTGCCACCGCCCAAAATAGAACTCAGTGGAGAGCACTGTCTGTTGCTGCTGCCTTTCAGTCCCCCCAACGCCCAGTTCGGGCAAGGGACTGATGATGATGATGATGACCTAAAGAACAGTGTTGTTTAATCCGACTATTGATATATATATATATACACGACCATCGTCATTTAATTTCCCCTGATCTACGCGGTGCTAGCAGTGATTTCTTCCTTACCTGTGTTATAGCTGCCGTTAGTTTATGTCGTATGTCCTGAATGTCAGATCTGAACTGCCTTGAAGGCTGGTGAGATTAGAGGAAAACCTGTTGTCAGTGCTTTCTTGATGGTTCAGTTTGTCTCGCAGACTGGTCAGATCAGATGTGAATTTTGCGTCAGCCTTTTCTTGGACTTCCAGTTTATTTCGTAGACTGTTCATATCTAAAGTGAGCTTAGTGTCAACATTTTCCTGAGCGTCCAGCCTCCCTTGCACATTGGTCAAATCGGATGTTATTCTGGCCCAGGCTCTTTTGTACACTCGTCAGATCAGAGGTTTGTTTTTTTTTTTCTCAGAGGTTTCGTGATTATTCAATCTCTGTTGCAGACTGGTCAGATTGGATGTGAGTTGGGTCTCCACAATTTTTCGACTATCCAGTCTCTTCTGTAGGCTGGTGATATTAGAGCTGAGTATGCCGTCAGTAGTTTCATGGAGATTCAATCTCACTTTCAAATTGCCAACTGCTGATGTCAGTTCATTTCTGACATCAGCCAAACCGGACGTGAGATTTTCATATCTGATCTCCTGGTGTGCACGGTTATCTTCTATGCTTGTTATATTTGACATGATTTCGGCACGTAGACGGTCAGTAGCTTTCTCCTGTGCCGCCTGTTGATCCTTTACTTGTTTCTGCACTTTGGTTATGTCATTTCTCAAGATATTACTAACGCCATTTTTCTCATCATCTACCTTTTCTAGCGTATCCAATCGCTTTTCGAGTGCAGTAACGTTAGACTGCAAGAATCTATCGGGTTTTTCCAGTGATTTGACTTCTTACTGGATTTAATAAGCTTGACGTCCATTTCTGCGTGCCGTTTAAGGCGAGATTCTTTGTATTTGTTCCCGTGAAGCAAACCATTGGTCTCATCGATGGTGACGTTAATGGATGGTTCGGGCTGTACGTGTGCAAAAAGACCATCGTCTTTAAGGACGGCTGCATCTAGAAGACAGATAATTCGACATTTTAACCCTTAATAGTGCAGCCAGCCACAGTACCGGTGGCTACATGCACATAAACTGATTTTTTAACGCACAAAGTATTTTGTTACGGAACACGATCGAGAAACTACAAGTTTTGACGACGTGTACATGCCTACCCAATGCGCAAAAGGTCATCGGGCCGACGTCGGCCGCCGTTCCCCGGGCACAGCAGTGCGCGGGCCAACGGCGGCCGACTTCGGCCCGATGGCATTGGGTACTTTGTTTTTAAGTCTCTTCTATTTATATACTAAGAGATTTTTGGGATGTGACGCGGTGGGGCGATTTCAGCAGAATGCCCGTGACGTCAAAAGAGCGCAGACCTAGGACTCTAACAGTGAAGTAACACAATAGAAATTACGTCATGCCTAGCTAACTACTAGTTATAGTTAAAAGGTGGTCAGTGTTATCATGTTTGGTTAAGGCGGGTTTGGTACACAAAGCACGGAATATTCAATTAGGCGGGACCAGGGTAAGATGGTTATTCCATATTTGTTGACATTATTGATTTTAGCGGTTTAGGTAGTAGGGGTTTAGCAACATTTTGCTTGATATATTGCCGATAACAGGCAGATGTGATTACGAGATCCGAATCAAAATGTCCGAATCGTAAGACTAGGACATTTGATTCGAGTCAAGTAATCACATCTGTCTGTTTATCGGCACTATATCAAACAAAATTGTTACTCAATACAATTTATGTACCCAGTCCAAAACCAAACTATGCCTGGCGTCATTCATTTTGCGGCTGATTGCGGTGTTCAGACAAAATATATGAATGGCAGACGGCTGCATATCGCTGTCGACTCAGCGCGTATATTTCGTCTGACTAGGAAGACATCAGTGCATTGTATATCCGTGCGAGTTGCTGAGTAAATTCTACTTGTAACTAGATCACGTATAATTACGGGAAATGCCAGCAGATCTGTTTATTTAGCTCTTTTCTCGGGTTGTCGATATCGCCAGCTGACATCTCGTCAATTTCACTTGTCAGTCCAGGGACTCGCACGTTTCATAGCGTCTTTTCTCCGTTTGTGTGTGTGTGTCATGATATAAATTTCGAGCGTTCATACACACTAAGAAGTATTTCATTACTACTACACATAAGGAGCTCGTTAATGTTGCAGTGTGAGGAAATTTTGCGTTTCCGTTTTGAAAATCCAAGTATCATAACGATCGAGTCTTCTTGACGCGCAATGGATTTTGGGAAGGAAAGTATATCTAGCAAGCTCATGCATATTAATTTGCTTGTTATACAATTTATACAATATATCAATACATGTGTCAAAGATTGGTAAACTTTATGGAGTGGGTATATATAGTGTTACGTTTGTGTTTGTGTTTATTTGAGAGCGTGTTTTGAAAACATATTTTTTCAATTTAAAACATATTTTTTTCAATTGAAAACATACTTTTTTTCAATTTGGCTTTTAAAAGGGATTGATAAACCCTACGTTTTCCCATCAACATGTATATATCTGATCAGGCTCTTGAAATTTAAGATCCGACATTCAATTGAGTAATTTTGGATAAGAATTAGTACCTTTTTAGTAGGATTCATTATCTTTTGCACGGAGATTTGCGTTCGTTTTTTGTTGTAACGCGTAGTATCGCTTACATTAGACTGGAAGGTTCGAACAGGGTCGCGATCTTTCTAGTGACCTCATTGGCTTGGCTTGACATCGCGAACGAAGATTCTATAGGGCTTGCCCACATCGTCTGCATGCATGTTCGTGGCTGCGGAGGTCAATCCGGGACAGGCAGGTTCGACCGCAGTGGCTGCAGGGGAAGGTCTGGTCAGGGTTCTGAGTTACGACAACTCTGTTTTTTCTCCTGAGCCGCTTGTCCTTAAGGTTTGCTCTGCGAGAGTCCTCAAAGGATACGGCTACCTTGTAAATGGTGGAGCGCCAGGTTTCGCGGTCCGCAGCAAGTGAAGACCACTGGCGGTGGTCGATTTGGCAGGCACTAAGGTACTTCTTTAGACCGTCTTTGCATCTCTTCTTTGGTGCACCTCTGTCTCGGTGTCCAGTGGCGAGCTCGCCGAACAGAGTGATCTTGGGTAGGCGATGATCCTCCATCCTGGAGACGTGCCCCGCCCAGCAAAGCTGTGTCCGCAGCAGCAAAGCCTCGATGCTCACAGTTTCCGCCTGTTCAAGGACCTCGACGTTGGTGACATAGTCACTCCAGTGAATGCTGAGGATGGTACGCAGGCAGCGCAGGTGAAAGCGTTCGAGGAGTCGTAGTTGGCTGCGGTAGAGGGCCCAGGACTCGGAACCATACAGCAGCGTGGTGAGGACGACAGCTCTGTACACGCTGATCTTGGTGCCTTTTTCAGCTGTTGATTGTGCCACACCCGCTTGAATAGTCGCCCCTAGGACATGCCGAACTTCCTTAACCCAGTGTGGGATTTTCAGTGGGACGACCATCCCCAACCTAGCGCGTCCCCGGGTGGCGGATAGGGGAACGGCCTTCAGATATGTAGGTCAGCTGCGCAAGCAGTCGCGGACCAAATGGCGATGAGCTTACCAGGACGGGGCGGGGTAGCACTGTACCTCCACTGAAATTCCCCATGTGTCCAACGACGGGTTTATCATGCGATCAAGAGCCACATAAAGCTCTAGCCACCCTGTGTTCCCAGGGAAGGTCGCATACCAGGAGCTAAGGGTGAGGTAACCCCGACAGAAACCTCGAATGCTGAAGACGGAGGACCCAGGCCGCACGGCGCATTCTGATAAACCATGGATCCACGCAAACCCGCAATCATGACTATACGGCCAACTACCATTGATGATAATGGCGCTTGCCCACTGAGGACCCTCCAGGGTGGTGCAGCGTCGGGTCCCATGCCTCTAAGGGACCCAGCCTCAGCTACTGGAGGTCCCTCCCGCCCGTCTTGTCGCGCCAGGGGACGCGGGAGGAGAGCTACTGGCACCACCACAACCAGGAAGAATCCCAGTCAGCAGCAACCTTTTCAGGTCATGCACTGGAACGCAGAAAGCATTCTGAACAAGAAGACCGAGTTGGAGCATATCCTGCATGAGAAGAACATCAACATCTGCTGTATTCAGGAGACGCACTTGACACCCCAAAAGTCCTTCAAAGTGAGAGGCTACCAATGCTTCAGGTCCGATAGAACAGATCGAAGCAAGGGAGGAATTCTGACCCTGATCAGGAACAACATCAACGCCTGTTTGATCGACACGCACATGGAGAACTCCGAGTACCAAGTGATTCGGATCCAGACGAAGACAGCAGATTTCCAGCTGGTCAACTTCTACTGCCCCAACGACAGACCACTCACCCTTGACACGATCCCCACTAAGGCCTCCAACTTCATTGTGGTGGGCGACTTCAACAGTCACTCACAAAGTTGGGGATACGACCACTTGGATCGGAGAGGAGAAGAGGTGGAGAACTGGCAGGACGACAACGATCTCATTGTGTTAAACAGTCCCATTGACTGCCCCACGTTCTACTCCAGAAGATGGCACACTACATCGACTCCTGACCTAGCCTTCTGCACAGAAGACATGCACAAGCAAGCCAGCAGAGAGGTCGGAGAACAGCTAGGTGGAAGTGACCATCGGCCAGTCTTTTTGACCTTGGGCATGGAGTCCTGCGCTGATGCAACCTTCCCACGGTAGAACTACAAAAGAGCGAACTGGTTCCTCTTTAGACACCGCTCCAGCGAACTCACCAAAGACATTCGAATCGAAGGTCGAGACATCAACATGGTGGTGAAGGACCTGAACATGAGCATCCTCAGAGCAGCGTGTGAGTCCATACCCAGAGGTGCTAGAAAAGACTATAAGCCCTACTGGAGCAATGAACTGCAGGAACTGGATGATGATCTAGTAGATGCCAGAAGGGAAGCAGAAGTTAACCCTCACAGGCAAACAACATCCGCCTCCAGGAAGCCAAAGCCAAATTTATCAAGAAGAAGTTACAGGCAAGACGCAGGAGCTGGCAAGAGAAAACAAGCTCCTTGAACCTTGAGAAGGACGGCAGAAAGCTCTGGAAACTGACCAAGCAGTTGAACGATGAGAACACGAGCAAAGGAAACATCACCTTAGAAGAAAATGGGAAGATACTAACAGGAAAGCATGCTGCCAACCAATTTGTTGAAAGCTATGCAGCTGAGAGCAATCATGTTAGCCCCAAAAAGCAGAGAGAAGCAAGAAGAGAGCAAAGAGAGAGACCTGCCAAACAAGCAACAGCGGACGCCATGAATCAACCACTTACACACAAAGAGCTTCATATAGCTCTCCAAAAGTTGAAGGCAAAGAAGTCTCCTGGTGCAGATGGCATCACCAACGAGATGCTAACCCACCTTGGTAGTGCAGCAGAAAACAAGCTACTTGAGGTCCTCAACAGGAGCTGGCAAGAAGGATCGCTACCACAACTCTGGCGAGAAGCGATCATGATCCCCATTCTAAAGAAAGGGAAGGATCCAAAGAAGGCCACCAGCTATAGCCCAATCAGCCTCACCAGCTGTGTTGTGAAGACCTTGGAGAGAATTGTGAACGAGCGCCTCGGGTGTTACCTGGAATCCAGGAACCTCCTCGCCCCTGAACAAGCTGGCTTCCGACAGTTCCGCAGCACCGAAAACCAGGTCACTTACTTGGCGCAGGAAAGTTGAAGATGCCTTACAGGAGCAGAAGCTGGTCTTTGTAACCTGGATTGATCTTCAGAAGGCTTTTGACAAGGTCTGGAAAGATGGGCTGCTTGTCAAACTGCTGAGAAAAGGCGTGTCCAATAACATGTTCCAGTGGATACGCTCCTACCTCTTCAACCGCAGGGCAAGAGTCAGCGTCGACCAGACCAAAAGCAAGAAATTCCTCCTTCGTCATGGTGTCCCGCAAGGAGGAGTCCTCTCACCTACCCTCTTCCTTCTCTTCATCGACGATCTGGTGTCTGAGATGCCCAAGGGAATCAAAGCTGCCCTATACGCAGACGACCTTGTGATCTGGTGCAAGGAGGAGCATGCAAGTACTGCCACCTACAGAATGCAGCTAGCGGCAGATAAGCTGAACGCATGGGCAGAAGACTGGTGCATCTCCGTCAACAAGGAGAAATCCTCCACCACCCTCTTCACACTGTCTCCAAAGCAGAAAGCCGGAACCATCAAGCTTGGTGGAACCCCTCTGAGAGAGGATGAAGAAGCTACCTACCTTGGTGTCACCTTCGACAGACGTCAGACCTGGAAACCACACATTGCACAGGCAGAGGGGAAGGCCCGGCGCAAGCTGGCCATACTCAGGAAACTGGCAGGCACCACCTGGGGAGCGAACGAGAAGATACTGAACAGTCAGGCCCCACCTCCAGTATGGCTCCACAGCGTGGTCAACCTCAGCCAAGACGAACCTGCAGACCCTCGACCGAGTGCAAAACCAGGCTCTTCGACTCATCACTGGTACAATGAAATCCACACCAATCAAGGAAATGGGGAAGCTGACCACAATCCAACCTCTCAGCCAGAGGAGAGAAGCCAAAACCATGGTACAGGCGGAGAAGCTCAGGTGCTTGCCCGACCACCCCATGAAGCACAGACTGAGCAACCTCACCAAGAACCGGCTCAAAAGAAGCAGCTTTGTCCATGAGAGCATGCGACTTTCTCGACAGTACAGGGAAGTCCTTCCACAGAGCACGCTACCTCTGATAACAGAAGAAGTGGAAAACCCTTGGGCAGTGGACAAACCAGACATCCAGATCTGCACCAGTGTCCCACATGCTGCCTGAGGAGACAGTCAGGATGACACCGTTCGACGGGCACTCACCCTAGCCCTTATCGACGAACAGTACCCAAAGGAGGCATGGATCCACATCTACACTGATGGATCAGCAACAAATGCCGTTTCCAATGGAGGTGCTGGCATCCTGATCCAGTTTCCAGGGGGACACACAGCCACATCCAGTGTAGCCACCGGCAAACACTGCACAAACTACAAAGCAGAAACCGAAGCACTTATGCAGGCCGCCTCCATGGTTCAGAATTCTACAGACCCATGCTATCAAGTTGTCTTCTTCTCCGATGCCCTTTCAGTCCTTCAGGCCCTCGAGAACGACAAACTCCCCCAGCTGACCAGAGCTTTGCAGAAGGTCAGACAAACCAGAAGAGTTGTTCTCCAGTGGATACCAGCCCACTGTGGGGTACCAGGAAATGAAAGGGCAGACGAGCTGGCGAAAGAAGGAGCCACAAAAGATCAACAAGAAAACAGCGTCAGCTATAGTGAGCAAAAGACAATCATCAAGGCATTGATGAGGCCGAGGTCAAACAGAGACGACTACCACACAATGACCAGAGAGCAGCAAGTCGTCCTGATCAGACTGCGTACCGGCCACAACAGACTGAACGCTCACATGAACAGAAAGCTCAAGCTGGCGCCATCACCAAGCTGCGCCTGTGGTCAGGAAGACCAAACAGCGGAACATATTCTCCAGAGATGCCCCCTACTGGACGATGAAAGAAAAGAAGTGTGGCCGTCGCCAACTCCACTGCAGACCAAACTCTACGGCAGTCGAGAAGACCTGGAGAAAAAGACGTCATTCATCGCCGGTGCTGGACCGACCGTATAGCCCACTGCGAACGACAAGAAGAAGAAGAATAGTCGCCCGAAAGCACTGTTCGCTTTTGTCAGCCTGTTGTCCAGCTCCTTGTCCTTCTTGGCGTCTGACGTGATGATGCAGCCAATGCAGGTAAACTGGTGTACAGACTTCAGTTCGGACTCGCCGATGTGGGGAGGGCGATGCTCTTCCTTGGGTGCCGGCTGATGAAAGACCTCTGTCTTTTTCAGACTGACCTCGAGTCCAAAGAGCTGGGCAGCATCTGCGAAACAGGACGTGATGCGCTGCAAGGCTCTTTCTGTGTGTGCAACGAGGGCAGCGTCATCAGCAAAGAGCAGCTCACGAATCAGTCGGTTTAGGGTTTTGGTGTGGGCCTGCAGTCGTCTGAGGTTGAACAGGCTGCCATCGAGACGATACCTGATGTACACTGCATCGTCGTCGTCGAGGTCCACTGTGGCCTGCTTCAACATCATGCTAAAGAAGATGGTGAAGAGTCGGTGCCAGCACGCAGCCCTGCTTCACGCCGTTGAGAATGGGGAATGGTTCTGAGAGGTCACTGTTGAGTCTGACCTGACCTTGCTGGTCCTCGTGTATCTGGACGATCATGCTGAGGAACTTTGGGGGACAGCCAAGTCGCTCCAGGATCTGCCACATGCCTTGCCTGCTCACAGTGTCGAACGCTCTTGTTAGGTCGACAAACGTTACATACAGCCCTTTGTTCTGCTCGCGGCACTTCTCCTGAAGTTGTCTCAGCACAAAGACCATGTCGATGGTACTCCTGTTGGATCTGAAGCCACACTGGCCCTCTGAGAGGTGGTCTTCAGCGATGGCAGGTACCAGCCGATTCAGGAGCAACCTTGCGAGAATTTTCCCGGCAATGGACAGCAGGGTAATTCCACGATAATTAGAGCAGACAGATTTCTCTCCTTTGTTCGTGTACAGAGTGATGATGACTGCATCACTGAGATCCTTTGGTAGTGTTCCTTTCTCCCAGCAGCAGAGAAAGAGGTCGTGGAGCTTGTTGTGCAGTGCTGATCGGATGCCGTCATATATCCGATCCGATCCGAATCGGCTGGGAATCGGGTGTCTAGAACCTGCTCTATTTTTCCGATCCGAATCGGCCCCGATTTTAAGCTTCAACCAATCAGAGCGCGTCTCGTAAAGCGTGTCGTGTCAGTTTGAAAATGGCGGAAGATCAGTACCACCTTCGTTGCCGATGTTTCGCCCGCCTCTTCCCGATTATGATGCAAAACTGCTGACAATGCAAGCACATCATCATCACTGTCAAACTAGCAGCCATCCTGAAAGGCCCCGCCACACATGCCCGATTTTGAGGCCGATTCTTGAGCAGTTTCGAATCGGAGTGTGATCGGAACGGACTGCAAAAACGTGTGCACTGCCACACATTCCCCGACTTTATTTAGCCGACCGGTTTGAATCGAAGATCAAGGTCGTACCTGTTCAGCGAAATGGCTGCTAGTTTGGACAGTGATGATGATGTGCTTGCATTATCAGCAGTTTTACATCATATTCGGGAAGACTGAGGCGGGCGAAACATCGGCAACGACTGAAGGTGGTTGACTGATCTTCCGCCATTTGCAAACTGAAGGCCCCGCCACACATGCCCGATTTTGAGGCCGATTCCTGAGCAGTTTCGAATCGGAGTGTGATCGGACCGGACTGCAAAAACGTGTGCACTGCCACACATTCCCCGACTTTATTTAGCCGACCGGTTTGAATCGAAGATCAAGGTCGTACCTGTTCAGCGAAATGGCTGCTAGTTTTGACAGTGATGATGATGTGCTTGCATTATCAGCAGTTTTACATCATATTCGGGAAGACTGAGGCGGGCGAAACATCGGCAACGAAGGTGGTTGACTGATCTTCCGCCATTTGCAAACTGAAACGACGTGCTTTGCGAGACGCGCACTGATTGGTTGAAGCTTACAATCGGGGCCGATTCGGATCGGAAAAATAGAGCAGTTTCTAAACACCCGATTCCCATCCGATTGCGATCGGATCGGATATATGACGTCATCCGATCGCAATCGGATCGGAATCGGCTTCAAAATCGGGGCACAACCGGCAAGTGTGGCGGGGCCTGAACAGGTACGACCTTGATCTTCGATTCAAACCGGTCGGCTAAAAAAAAGTCGGGGAATGTGTGGCAGTGCACACGTTTTGTTGTCCGGTCCGATCACACTCCGATTCGAAACTGCTCAAGAATCGGCCTCAAAATCGGGCATGTGTGGCGATGTTTTAGTTTAATGTCAAACAGCCTATACTCTGTAATCTGTGTCAGTTTAATGCGAAAGAGCTTCAGCCGTCCCATGAACAAATTGAAGCAAAGTGGTTTCCGTAAGCATGAGGCATAGATCCTCATGAGCCCTCGCAATTGCACACACACACACAGACAACACCACCACCACCGCAACCATCCTGCCGCCGCCACCATGCCTAGCTACCACCACTCATATCACCATAGACCCTCTCAGTATCACCTCAAAATCACCACGAGCCAGCTGTCACAAGATATCTTTCGCTGGCCAGTTTAGTTACCCCCTTTTGTGTCGGTAGCCGGTTTTTGTCGCGATGATTCCTACTGGAATCATCGCGACAAAAAATCGCTACCGACGCGCAAATCATGGTTAATTTCACATGCAGAATTTTATAGGAAGCTGACTCTTATACTGCGGCCACAGACGAAAATCGACAAACACACAGTAGTTGGGTGGATTAGGGGATGATTTGAGGGGGGTGTAGGAACATGGAGGAATGGACGTCAAGTTGTGCTGAAATCAGAAATATAGGTCAGAATTGTCCTTCGACCACACACAAAAAAAATTATTAAAAGCGCGGACAAACATGCGATATTGCATGTTTGCCCTGGCTTTTAATCCACTGCGGTTTGCTTCAAAAGACAGTTTTCTACCTGTAGATGCCTGAATTATTCATCGGTTGTGATTCAATCTTGATTTGACCTACTCTTGAAATCGTCTGCTGGAAACATAAGGCCGGCAAGACCTGTGTACAATGACGTGACGAAAATCCAGCTAACTGTGACCCTCATGTAGCCCCTATTATGAAACAGTGCCTATTATGAAACACCTTGCTCCTGGCGAAACGGAATAACTTTTCCAAATTCCGCCTGTGCAGTAATATAGAGCTTCTTAAGTGAGCCTTATTTCCGGTAAAAGACTGTCAGGCGTGATGAAAATGAAAACACGCCGAGAAAATGTGATTTTTGACCCTTCTGCTTCTTATTTTTTGCCACTTTGAAACACCTAAACCAGCACTCAGTTTTGTGATTTAAAAAAAAAAAAAAGCCACTCTTGTCATGAAGAGCAATCTTCGGACATCAGATAACCAGCGGCATACATTTGGTTCTCTTTTTTTGTTGTTTTGGGGGCACGTATTTTCCTGGAGGGGTATCTTGTTCCTATTATGAAACACAAAAAGCACCTAATATGAAACGTGTTTCATATTTAGAACAGTGTTTCATATAAAAAGCTGTCTTTGTGTAGCGTATATATCGGGAACTGTTCAGCCAGTTTGTTCCATATTTCAGATGTTGATACTTTTTCCCAATACAGAGATCCCACACCAGGATCGTGTCACTTTCGTCAAGGTCACAACGGCTACATTTACTATGTATGCCATTGTCCAGGCAATGTTACTGTAAACACCAAAACGATGTGATCCAAATGGCAAATTGTGATATTTTGTGACCGCACAGAGTGTTGCACACCAGAATCTATGCACTGCCTTAAAGGCCAAGGTCACGACGGCCTTAAAGGCCAAGGTCACAACGTCCATAATTATTTCTTTTGTGCAAAATTGTGTGCTAGGCAAGATCTCAATAACCATTGGGCCTATTCAATCCAAATTTTAGATTATAGTATTTTACCATATCGCACATTGCCATCAATCTTAACTGCACCCCTACCTCAAGGTCAAGGGCATAGTTGCCATATTTGTCTTGCAGATTACTGAGTAGATAATACCTCAGAGCCATATTTGTGTGAGCCTTTGTGCAGGCAATATCTCTGAAACCACAGACCCGGTTTTTTCAAAAATTTGCTTGATGATATTTTTTACTTAACTCCTTCACAGCCGAGAAACTCTCAATAGGATCCATCTGCAAGACACATAGATCCTCATGAGCGTCGCGCGATCGCGGATGCGGTGGCTCATGGCGATTTTGACTCTTGTTGCTGACACAACTGACATATATTTATTGACGGTTGGGGTTCCTTGGGACTGAATTAAGAAAGATTTCAGTGCAATATTTGCGTCCAGTGGTAGCGAAGAGAATAAAACAGATATGTCAAAAACCAGGTTTATGTCCTACATCACTCCAAGATGACGCGCACTGTTGTTGGAAATGCTTTCAGACAGACAAACTGGCGCATTAGTCTGCGGGGATGGGGGTGGGGCTAAATAGTTGTTCCAAGAGCAAACTTTGCTGGCAGGTGTGACAGCAAATGTGAACCAGTATAAATGTAGTCACCAATCGTCCATGCATCCGCTCTTCAGCCGTCGTGTGTGTATGCGTGCGTTTGTATAAGGCAATTTATGTCTTAGGTACCATAACATTCACACACATTAAACTCGACACAAGTGTAGTTTACAAGAACAACTTTACCTACATATTTCACCTGTAAAAAAGGTCAAGGTCATCAAAGGTAGATGTGTTTGTAAAGATTAGTCATTTTTCGCACACACATGTTTTAAAAAGTTACTCACACACCAGATAGGTGAGGCTAGCGCTGGTAGAACTGTACCAAGGGGAATTACTCAATTACTCAGAGTTAACTTTGGGTGCAAAAGTTTGAAAGTACCTAAGTATGCATTTTATACCAAGAATACTATTGCGAATGACCTCTCTTTAAGGTAGAGGGCAGTTAAAAAAAAAAAAAAAAGAACGCGCGGGGGATTCCGTAGACCTTTCGTGGGAACTCTTCCTGTCAGCGGAGTCACAGTTGCTGAGAATGTGAAGAGGGTGAGGACTATAAATGCGCCACTTGTTGACTATCTTTTTCTTCTTCTCGAACGCCGTCACACTTGGAGTTTGGCTCTCAAAATGAAATCAGTGGTCTTCTGTAGCGCCTCCACAGGTCCGTACTGTTTCTCTTGTAGAGTTGCGGGCTTCGGCCATATATCCTCCCTCAGTAGCTGGTGATTCCCACAGTCCTGGAGGATGTGCTCTGTGGTCTGCTCTGCTTCTCCACAAGGGCACAGGGGAGATGGCACGAGGTGGAAGCGTCTGTGCAGGTGGAAATCGAGTCGGTTGTGCCCGGTCCTCAGATGGAAGATGGTCACCTGCTCTTGTCTGGGTGCACAGCTGATGGTAACTGATTAGGGGCCGTTGTGGTGGTATGTACACAAACATAATGATGATCTTCATTTCTGTGAAGCTGACTCCATTTTCCGTTTGGGTACTGAATGTACACCCCAGCCCCTCCATTCTGAACTGCATCTGTGGCTGATCCATCGGTGTATGCCCGTATCCATGCTTCCTGGGGATACTTTTCCTCGAGAATGGCCAGTGTCAGGGTTTTCTTACTCACAGTGCTGTGCTCATCTTTGGTGGTGATGTAGGGCACCGTGGAAGAGATGGTGATGTTTTCTGGCTTACTTTCCCATGGTGGAAGGTCGCTAGCAGGATTCAGAGCCTCTATCTGCGCAGGGAGCTTTGCCTGGTGTTTTCTCTGCAGTGCTCTCGTCTCCTTAACAAAGCTTGATCTTTTCAGTCTCCCTGAGGTTGGTTGTTTCATCCTGGCGTTCATAGGATGGTCTTTGGAAGACTTGACCTTTGTGGACTGTAACAAAGCTTTGCAATCTCTTCTTATGCGCAGGGGTGGGATGCCTGTTGCCCCTTCCATCTTTTCAATTGGGTGTGGATCTCATTGCGCCGGTGATGATACGCAGTGCCTGGTTCTGAACTCTAATGGTCTGCTGGTGTGACTGGGCTGCCGTCAACCATGCATTGGATCCGTACTCAAGGTGTGGTCTCACTGTGCCTTGATATACATTTTTGAGGATCTTTTCATTGGCTCCCCATTGTGTTCCAGCCAGCTTCTTCATGATGTTCAGCTTTCTTCTAGCTTTCGCTTCTGCGTTCCAGATGTGCAGCTTCCACGTCAGCCTCTTGTCAATGGTGACTCCCAGGTATGTCTGTTTGTTTTCATACCGCAGCGGGGTGTGTTACCCAGTGTTAGGTTGCCAGCCTTTGTTTTGTCGGAGAGAGAGAAGAGTGTGGCTGATGATTTTTCTGTGTTGATGGTCACACACCAGTTGTTGGTCCAGTCTGTCAGCCTGTCCAGGGCTAGCTGCATCCTGCCTGTAGCAGTTGTTGCATACTCTTCTGTGCACCAGAGTACCACGTCATCTGCGTACAGGGCTGCGCGGACTCCTTTCGGTAGCTCTGGCACAAGGTCGTTGATGAAGAGTATGAACAGGGTTGATGACAGGACCCCCCCCCCCCCTGTGGCACCCCCTGACGCAGCAGCACTTTTTGGCCACAGTACCCATTCACTGTCACACGGGCTAAGCGATTGTGCAGGTATGACTTGGTCCACCGGTACATGTTCCCTTGGATGCCACTGCGAAGGAGTTTCACAAGGAGACCATCCTTCCACACCTTGTCGAAAGCCTTCTGTAGGTCAATGAGGGCAGCTAATGTCACCTTCTGATCTTGAAAGGCATCTTCTATGACTTGTGCAAGGTGTGTTGTCTGGTCTTCTGTACTCTTGTAGCTTCTGAAGCCGGCTTGCTCTGGCATGATAATGCTCTCGGAGTCCAGGTACTACTGCAGGCGCTTGTTGATGATGCGCTCCATGGTCTACTTATTGACTATCAAACGAGGGGTGCGTGGTGCTGGTGTTAGTGTGTGTGAGGCTTCGCGGGAAGGGGGAAAGAGCTCTGGAGACCTTTTCACCAATGACCGAAAAATCACAAGACGGACCGTTTACAATTTTCACTTAAAGGCGCGGGAGGGTGTGTGTGTGGGGGGGGGGGAGGGGGAGGGGGAGGGTTTGATTGTACATTGCTTAACGTCCTGACAGCAACAAGACTTTCTCAGGACTCGCCTGCACTGCTTGTGAAAAAAAAACGAAACAGAATATTGAATGTATGTCGCCAGCCGGTCTAATACGTTAAATAAACCTACTTCATGGGGCCTAAATAAAGCTAATACCATTTAGCAACACACATCCAATATCAAGAGCTACAGGCAGCGCAGACAGTAGGGAGAGTTTAAAAAAAGGAAAATACAGGTGAATGGACCAAGGGTAGACAGAAACACATGCCCCAGAATAAAGGGGAAAACCCACCCTGTGGAGCTGACCAGGGTGACCCTGGGAACCCTGGTCAGCCCCACAGGGTGGGTTTTCCCCAAACTCCCCAAAATGGAAAATTACACATTAAAAAATATCTTGGAAGCCGTGCACCCTGGAACACCCCTCTCCCCCTGAATTTGCTTCTGAATGTGAACATAAACCTCTGTCGATAATGCTAGCTTTTATCAAGTTATACTTCTGAGGTTGAAAAAATAAAAACAGTAGCTTTTATTCCCCAATACATACAACCTTTTGCCCACATTTGCTGACCATGCCTGACCTTTGACCTCTGGAAGGAGCCAATCAAATCGATATGCATAGACATAGACGCCTAGCAACATTTCTACTGGGGTCTTTCTGCAAAGTTCACATTCGAACTACCTGCAATAGCAACAACCTAAAATAAAAGCCTTCTTACTTCCCGTGACCTTTGACCTTAATGAGAGGTTAACTTAATAGAGCTGCAAACAAAATTTGTATCATCAGTTTTCTCTTTGGCAAGTTTTAAAATAAGATTATAACTTGTTTCTTTTTTTTTAAAAAATCACTGGTTTGACCTTTGCAATCTTGACCTTTTATGGAGGTCAGCGCAAGTGACAAAGCTATTGTCAAATAGGATCACTGTACCAAATTAGAAGTTTGTGGCTCTGACGGTCTCTCAGAAATTCAAAATAATAAAATATGTCACAATTGGATTTACACAGGATGATGGATGGATGGACCAATAGTGGACCAGTAGCGGATGACTCATTATATTTAACTCACTTTCAATGTTAAAATGTAAATGAGCCTATAATGTCGGTTGTACAGTCGCTTGTACATTGCTTGATGTCCCGACAGCACCAATGCCTTCTCAGGACGTGCCTGCACTGCTTGTGAAAAAAAAAAACCCGTGATTTATGTCATCTCCTGTGTGAAATGCGGACAACTCTATGTTGGAGAGACGGAAAGAACCATCAACGACCGTTTCAAAGAACATCTTCAGTCTGTCAAGTACCAATACAACAGACCGGTCGGACGACATTTCAACCAGGCCGACCACTCCGTCTCGGACATTCGTGTTAAAAGCCTCTGGCTTATGCAAGCCAGTAATGTCTGGGCCAGGAAAGACCGAGAAAAATTTCTGATTAATAAACTGGGTACTGTGGCGCCACTCGGGATGAATATGATAGATTAACATTTTTTACCCTGCTTGTGTCATTTTTATCTGCTAACTGTACCATTACCATATGTGTCGCTTCTGTTTGACTACTCACTAACCAGATAGGTGAGGCTGGCGCTGGTTGATATGTACACATCCCTTGGGGACTTTCTCAGCGCTGGCCGAACGATCAGTTGGATCCCTTGTCCTTCCCTGTCGGGCGCCCGGTCGCCGGCCCGCGGCGTTTTGCGCGGTTGTGGGGCGGGGCGATCGTGTGCATTCCTTTGGGGATGTATGTGGTCGTCTTGTTGCGTGCCTGTGTGTTTTTCTGTGGGCTAGTGGGTGCCTGTTGGGTGGGGCTGGTGGCTCTGGCTGGTTGTCTTCCCCCCTCCCCCCCCCCTTTTTTTTTCCTTCTCTCTATCTCTTTCTCTCTCTTTCCCCCCCCCCCCCCTTTAACACTTCTCTCTCTCCCTCTATCTCTCTTTACGCTTTTCACTTACCTTTCTTTCCACTTCCTCCTCCCCTCCCCCTTCCACCCCGCCTCCCTCTTTCTCTCCCCCCCCCCCCCCCATTTTTTTTTTTTTTTTTGAGTTACCCTTGAAGATGCGCGCGCTTACACACACTCGTCTCTCGTGTTCAGTTTCTCTACTCGTGTTCAGTTTCTCTACTCTCCACTTATACCAATATTCTCTTACTGAATTTGATTATTTGCTTTGTTTCAATGGTATTACCTGTTGTGTACCATGCTAAATGCTGGATTTGTTTCCCCGGGGTCCTCCCGTTTTTCCCCCGAGGTAGTCCTCAACTTGAAGGTGATATAAAGTTTGCCTTCGGGTTGGTGTTTAGCAGGCTTTGTGTATTAGACACTCAGCCTACTTCGTGCCCAAGGGTACTCCCCGTTCGTTCTCTCTCTCTCCCTTTCTACCCCACCCGGGTCTGCCCTGGGGGACTTGGGTGGGGTTAACTACTTTTTAGTTCTCAGGGCACCCTGGTCAGCCCCACAGGGTGGGTTTCCTTTCCGATTCTGGGGCATGTGTTTCTGTCTACCCTTGGTCCATTCACCTGTATTTGCCTTTTTTAAACTCTCCCTACGGTCTGCGCTGCCTGTAGCTCTTGATATTGGATGTGTGTTGCTAAATGGTCTTAGCTTTATTTAGGCTCCATGTCGTAGGTTTATTTAACGTATTGGACCGGCTGGCGACATACATTCAATATTCTGTCAAGTTTTGTTTTTTTCACAAGCAGTGCAGGCACGTCACCTGAGAAAGCCTTGTTGCTGTCGGGACGTTAAGCAATGTACAATCAATCAATCTCTCCCTTTCTCTCTTTCGCTGTCTCTCTCTCTCTCTCTCTCTCTCTCTCTCTCTCTCTCTCTCTCTCTCTCTCTCTCTCTCTCTCTCTCTCTCTCTCTCTCTCTCTCTCTCTCTCTCTCTCTCTCTCTCTCTCTCTCTCTCTCTCTCTCTCTCTCTCTCTCTCTCTCTCTCTCTCTCTCTCTCTCTCTCTCTCTGGCTTCACACACACGCATTTATTTTCAGTTGCTCGCTCCTGCGCGCGCTTACACACACTCGTCTCTCGTGTTAAGTTTCTCTCTGAGTCTCTCTCTTATGATTTTTTCATTGACGTCATTTTTACTTTTTCCGCACTTTTGTTCTTCCTTTTCTTTTATTTTACGTCACCTCCTTCAGTTGCCACATTCCTTCTGCGAATGAAGATAAGTAGCGGCTAATGTCTCTGCCAGTTGTTTGTCTATTTTGACAAAGGGTATTTACCCGAAATATTAATAAATTGTGTTGTACCCGTCCTTTCTAAGCGTGTTTCTTTCTCCGTTGGGTACTTCTAAACAGAATATTGAATGTATGTTGCCAGCCGGTCTAATACGCTACATAAACCAAAGACCATTTAGCAACACACATCCAATATCAAGAGCTGCAGGCAGCACAGACAGTAGGGAGAGTTTAAAAAAAGAAAATGCAGGCGAATGGACCTAGGGTAGACACTGAGAAATACACGCCCCAGAATAGAGGGGAAAACCCACCCTGTGGGGCTTACCAGGGTGACCCTGGGAACTAAAAAGTAGTTAACCCCACCCAAGTCCCCCAGGGCAGACCCGGGTGGGGGTGCCTATAATGTGTGCTAACCATCTCTCATGCCTTAATTTTCCAGCAAAATGTAAGTGAAACTTGTAAAATGGACATATTCACACTGTTTCATAATAGGAGACCTAGTGTTTCATATTAAGCAAATGGTGCCTAATATCAAACAATGTGTCACTTTTTTTCAAACTGGAACTGCTTCTGCGTCGGTTCGAGTTTTTAAATTTGGCTTAGTCCTAAGACGCATCAATATAATCTCTATCAACCCCTGGTTTCGGATTGATTCTACATTTCTTTGGACGGTCGCGCAAGACGTTTTTGCTTAAGTGTTTCTTACATGGGTCTCCTCCTTACAACTTGAGTGAAAGTTGTCTAATTTATAGCATGAAGTACACACCGGAACAAAACTGCACACTGATTTCGGAATGACGTAACTTTTTTACCCATTGGCGACCAAGAAAATCTAAACGCCACCCAACTGCAAGAGGTATAGATCCTCATGAGCCCCCCGCGTAGTTGCGGGGGCTCATGAGGATCTATGCTTCTTGTCAAACCACTTTGAATCAATGTTTCTGGGACAGCGACTCTTTTTTTATTTTCCTTTTTTATTTAAAGGGGGGTGGGGGGGGGGCGGGGGGCGGGGGAGGGGGTGGTGGGGGAGGGGTGACCAGTGGGGAGTGGGTGGGGGTGGGGGGGTCTAGAGTTAACGAAGAAACAGTCTGCGTCAGTTGGCACCGAGTGGGTTCAGTAATTGACTCGGTGTCGGTCCCAAAGTAATATTCGGCATAACACAAAATGCCGGGCAACCCCCCAAAACGTTTTGCGACGAGGGATTATATTAAAACACGGCCTCCATGTCTTCCACAGTACCCTACATCACCACCAAAGATGAGCACAACACTGTGAGCAAGAAAGCCCTGACACTCGCCATGCTCCAAGAAAAGTATCCCCAGGAAGCATGGATACGGGTATACACCGATGGATCAGCCACAGATGCAGTTCAGAATGGAGGGGCTGGGGTGTACATTCAGTACCCAAACGAAAAATGGCAGGCAGAGGCAGTATCAACAGGCCTACACTGCACAAATTACAGAGCTGAGGTGGAAGCCCTGGTCCATGCTGCAAACACCCTTAGTGGCACTGCAGACCCTGATGCCCAGATTGTCTCCTGACTGATGCCATCCATGTCTGTCCTTGAGGCAGCAACAGCAAGCAAACTGCCACGTCTACAAAAGGCACTGAAGTGCACCAAACTGGTGCTGCAGTGGATCCCTTCACACTGTGGCATCTACGGCAATGTGAAGAAGCTGACAGAATGGCAAAAGTGGGCGCGGAGAAAGAACAAGACGAAAATGGAGTCAGGTTTACAGAGATGAAGACCATCATTAAGTCTGTCTACAGACCACCACAACGGCCCGGCCTAGACACTTACCATCAGCTGTCCAGACAAGAGCAGGCGACCAGTCTTCCGTCTGAGGACCGGGCACAACGACTCAATTTCCACTTGTACAACAAACCAAGGGGAATTACTCAGCGCTGGACAACAGTTAGATCCCCTGCCCCCGCCTATCAGGCACCCAATCGCCAGCCCACAGAGAAATACGCAGGTATAGAATAAGACGATCATTTGCATCTTCAAATAAGATGCATCAGGTCTCTTATATAACCCATGTCTTTCTCCGGAACTTAGGAAGTAGGCAGGGGAAACATACATACACAAATACGAAGGTGCATTACTATATGTGGTCGGGTAAATACCCTGTATTCCCACAGTAGATGCACAGAACATTACACAACAATGTAACGATACAAATTTGCCTCGAGTTATACTGAGATACTCACAAACCAGATAGGTGAGGCTAGCGCTGGCAGAATTGTACAACAAACCAAGGGGAATTACTCAGCGCTGGACTTATTCTATACCTGCGTATTTCTCTGTGGGCTGGCGATTGGGTGCCTGATAGGCGGGGGCAGGGGATCTAACTGTTGTCCAGCGCTGAGTAATTCCCCTTGGTTTGTTGTACAATTCTGCCAGCGCTAGCCTCACCTATCAATTTCCACTTGCACAGACGCTTTCACCTCGTGCCATCTCCCCTGTACCCTTGTGGAGAAGCAGAGCAGACGGCCACAGAGCACATCCTCCAGCCGGGACGCTGTGGGAACTACCAGCTGCTCAGTGAGGGAGGAGTTCGGATATGGCAGAAGCCGCCCGGGCCACTCCGGCCGCGACAAGAGAAACTGTACGGGCCTGTGGAGGTGCTACAGAAGACCACAGATTTCATTTTGAGAGCCAAACTCCAAGTGTGATGGCGTTCGAGAAGAAGAAGAAGAAGAAACACGACCTCCCCTGGCCGAACTGCCAGTCGCGGCGGCAACTCAGTGACACTCTCACACACTATTTCAGAGATAGAATATATGGGGATCCCAGCCCACACCTTCCCCCCCCCCCCCCCCCCCCCCCCCTCCCGTTTTATAGATTTATTATAATCAACTAACCGTTTAGACAAACGCACTCCAGCAAATACAATCGATGCTTTTATTGCCCGGCCATTTTAGTTTCACTCCGGAAATCATCTACCCCAACTTGAAGATATGTGGATCCCAGGACACACCTCCCCCCGTTTTATAGATTTATTATAATCAATTAGCCATTCAGACAAACCCACTCCACCAAATACAACCGATGCTTTAATCACCTAGCCATTTTAGTTCCATTCCAGAAATCATTCAAGCTACATTTTTTGATCAGCTGTCAACCCACGATTATTAAGGTAGATACCCCACCCCTTAGTCTAACAGATTATTTTCTAGTGCACAAGTCATGGATACAATTATCAAGTTACTGTCTATGTTACTTTTTGGATGTTTTTAAGTAAATTACAAGTACTTAATAAGGTACATTATAAACCTTTAAGTAACTTTGTAAGTAACTTTGAAGTTAGTTCTTTCAAGTGACTTAAAACAAGTTCTTATAAGTGTCTTAAGATAAGTTTTTATAAGTTCTTATAAGTTCTTAACCCAAGTCAATAAGACACTCGGACAGATTTCTCAAGTTACAAGGACAACAAGAAAACTTTTTTTCTCAGTAATAATCTGGTGGTGGAGCTGATGGTGTCAAATGAGCAGGCATTACATCTCTTTGTAAAGAGTATGACAAAAATAATGGATTACCAAAACCTATCGTTACTTGCTTGTAAGTTCTCAAACTTTTTTCATAGTTTCTTCTACGCCTATCTTTTTTCCTTGTTCTAAAAAAGATTTCTTTAGCTCTTCAACATTTACAGCCTGACTACGCATCTTATTCTGTATTTCAGACTTTTGTTGTTTATAGTTGGCCAAATCATCCTGCACTCTCTTAAATTCATTATCATCAATTTCATTATCTTCCAAAGATTTACTAATAATAAGTTTCATACTCGTCAGCTTAGCTCCAGCGAGCGTACTCAAGGCTTCATGCTTCTGCAACTTTGTATAAATTATTTTGTTAACGGCTTCCATACCAAAGCATGCCAGGCTTGTGGCAAGGCCAACAGCTTCAATAGCAATTCCTACGACACTTCCCACCCCCGTTGCAAACAGAGTTATACCTCCTACAGATAATCCGGCCGAAACCACCCCCATGGCCATTGATGTGTTGTGTACAGAATTGAAAACCGTATTGTAATAATAATAATAATAATAAAGGTAATTTGTATAGCGCCTAATCACCAAGGTGCTCTAGGTGCTTTACAATCACAGTAATGAAACAGTGAAGCAAAATACAAAAACAAGCACATACATTACAACAACAACAAAACTCACACACACACACACACACACACACACAAACACACACACACACACACACACACACACACACACACACACACACACACACACACACACATGATGAGCCTGCAGACAAAATGGTCTTACATATATGCAACAGAAAAAAAGGTGAGTTTTAAGCTTGGATTTGAAAATGGAAAGAGATGACGAGTGACGCACATCAGCTGGGAGAGCGTTTCATGTAATGGGACCAAAATACAAAAATGCACGATGACCTTGAGTGACCTTATTACGTCTAGGGATATGGAAAACACGAGTGTCTGAAGCAGAGCGTAGTGAGCGGGACGGTGTATACAGCTGGACAAGATCAGATAAGTAAGGAGGGGCAGAACCAGAGATGATGTTGAAACAAATAACACAGACTTTATACTGAATTCTGTATGAAACTGGCAGCCAGTGCAAATCAGCTAGTAGAGGCATAATGTGTTCACGTTTCGGTACACGAAAAATCAGACGTGCAGCACAGTTCATGACTCTCTGGATTTGATCAAGAAGATTTTGCGGAACACCGGACAAAAGAGAATTGCAATAGTCTATTCGGGACAGCACAAGAGAGGTAACAAGTGTTTTGGTAACTTCAACAGTTAGCAGATGTCGAACAGTGCTGATCCTTCTGAGTTCAATGAAGGCAAGCTGGCAGACTTTCTTCACTTGTTCCTTCATTGTCAGCCTGTTGTCAAAATGACACCCAAATTACGGGCCGAGCTAGAAAAGGAGATGGCGCTCTCGCCCACCATCATTGACTCAGGAAGATCAGCACTGCACGTAGAGGAGCAGGTCATTCGGAGGGACTCAGTTTTGTCACTGTTCAGCTGGAGCTTGTTCTGTGTGGTCCACTTCTGAACATCACAAATACAAGCCTCCAAAGACTGCACCATCTGATCAACATGTTCACGAAGGGAGTGTTTGTACAATTCTGTATCATCTGCATATAAATGATAAGAAACAAAGTGACGCTCAATGACATGCGACAGGGGCTGTGTATACAAAGTAAAAAGAACAGGCCCCAAGACCGACCCCTGTGGAACGCCACAAAGCAGCTCAACAGGGTGGGACTCAAATCCTGCCACTGAAACCATCTGCAAGCGACCAACAAAGTAGGATTGGAAAAATTTCAGTGCTGTGCTTTGAATGCCAAACACATCACGAAGGCGGGCAAGTAGAATGTCATGGTCAATGGTATCGAACGCTGCGCTCAAATCGAGCAGAGTCAAAACAGAGATTAGATCTTCATCGCTAGCACCAAGTAGGTCATTCACAACACGCAGCAATGCTGTCTCCGTGCTATGACCAGACCTATATGCTGACTGGAACACATGCCACAGACCATTATTCTTGATATGGTCTAGCAGCTGCGTGAGCACTTTCTTTTCCAGAAGCTTTGAAAGAAAAGGTAGGTTGGATACGGGTCTGTAGTTTTTCAAACTGTTGGGATCAAGTGAAGGCTTCTTTAAGAGCGGCTTAACAATTGCAGTTTTGAAACAGGTAGGTACAGTGCCGTGCAAGAGGGACTCATTTACAATAGCTGTAACGACTGGTACAATTGCATCTTTACATTCAAAAAGAAGGGACGAAGGCACAGGGTCTAGTTCACAGGTCTTGAGAGACATCTTACTCATGGTGTCTAGCACTACCTTTTCAGTCACTGGACTGAAGCATGCAAGAGGAGTGCCAGCAAAACACTTAGATTCAAATGAGCAAGATGTCTGAGCATCATCACCACATTTGTCAATGTTGTCACGTATTGTTTTGACTTTGGAACAGAAAAAGCGAGAGAACAGTTCTGGGAGATCCCGGATTGGGTGTGTGCTGGGCAGTTGAACAGATTTGGTCTTACCCAAGAGTCCATTAGTCACACGGAAAAGTTCTTTGCAAGTACTTGCTGCAGCAACTTTTGCGCAGATGAAAGCAGTCTTGGCATTGGTGGTCAAGCGAGTGATCTTATACTTCAAACTATTCAGAATCTGTTTATGAACAGTCAACCCAGACTTGAGCCAACACCTCTCTGCCTGATGCCTTTCGTGCTTCAAGGTGCGCAGTTCAGCAGCCACAGATGGGTACCAGGGCGTGGAGTGATGCTGCGACACCCAGCGGCGAGTGGCGGGAGCATGCTGGTCTAGGACAGCCCGCAGACCAGCGTTGAGTTGCTCGGCCGAGATGTGGGGACGGATGCCGACAAAGTCTGCGACATCGGCTATGAACTTGTCATGGTCAATCCCCTTGAGGTTCCTCGAAGTCCTGGTAACAGGCTGCAGCTGAGGTTTGGTTATATCCAAAAGACACAGAACTGGAAAATGGTCAGAAGACATGGTGTGGCTCACAGAGGCGGACCTAAAGATGGAGTCCTTCTCTCTATACACGACCCAGTCGAGTGTATGACCTTTGGTATGAGTAGGCTGATGCACGCCTTGAGACAGACTGAAGGTTTGTAATAGGTCAAGCATACGAGCCGTGTTGGTGTTGGAAGGACAGTCGAATTGAAAGTTGAAATCGCCGACAATCACAAGCTTACCACCCAAAGAATTACAGTGCTCCATGAAATCCGCAAACTCGCTGAAAAACGTAGTGTCTGTAAGTCTATTCTTTCTGTTGGGTGGTGGACGGTACAGACAGTACAAGTGCACATGCTGCGGCACAGAAAGTGTCAACTGGGCAAGCTCAAACGTTGAATGAGAAAAGGGGAACGATGATGTGATGTTGGCATGCTCCAATAAACTGTCACGGATCAAAAAAGCCAGTCCTCCACCACGAGTAGCACGGGGGAAGGATCTAAGGCAATAGCCAGATGGAGTTATGTCCACACACTTTGCCTCGTCTCCTTGACATTTAAGCCAGGTCTCTGTCAGGAACAACACATCGATGTTCTGGTCATGCACAAAATTACATATCTCAGTCCTTTTGTCACGCTGTCCCACTGATTGTGCGTTGAAAGTACAGACGTTAAAATATTTCTGCTGAGGTTTAGTGTCTATGTAGATGAGATTTTCAGGCGAAACTATGTACTTTGGGGGTGCACGTGGCAACGTGTTAGACCTGCCAGTGATGAGAACAATAATATGTCTCCGTTTCCTCCTACCACCTCTCCGGGTCCGTTTACGAGGCAAATTACACCCTATCCCCAAACTCCGAAGATGGAGGATGAGAGTGGGGTCCAGACGTATGGCCACAGGTCTAATACTCAACAAGTCATCTCTGGAGTACTTGTGTTGTGGAACAGTGGGCGGTAGATTTGAGGGGTTCATTGGCAGGCTGGGTTGATACACAGTGCATGATGATGGACTGGTGACACTGACAGACTGGGTCAATGTAGGCAGACCAGAAGAGTTCATCTGTAGACTGGTTGTACACACAGTGTGTGACGATGGAGTAGTGACACAGTCAGTCAGGGGCACAGTAGGTAGGCCAGACAAGCTCACATGCAGACTGCGTGTATTCACGGTACTACAATTCACATAGTAGTTGAACTGTGACACTGAGGACAGCCTGTGTGAGTTCACGTGTAGACTGAGTAGGTGCAAAGGTACGGCAGGTGCAGTCAAGCGTGACTGCCACTGAGCCAGTAGAGCAAAAAACAGAAAAAGCCAAAGCATTTTCCACTCTGGAGGAAATGGTCCACAAAAAAGATACCAAAATGTAGCCCAGTTCATCATGAACATGAAGATGACATACTCCAAAAGGGACAATCAACACAGCCACAATTACACACGAAACAATGGGAGAGAGGTTCACTCTGCCTGTAAGGCGTATGAACACTACTCACTAACCGAAACGTTGTAACGGCGTTTGCACCGAGAGTATTTTGCTTGTTCTCCTTCCAAATACTTCAAAGCTTCTGTAATATTCATTAAACGGAATGAATCTGCCTTTAATGTTTTATCACGCTCAATAGGCTCAAGCTGCTCAGGTGGTATTTGTGGATACAGTGGTGGCATTTTTTTATGGCAAATATTTTTTTTATTAATCTTCTAATTTACTTTGCAACTCTTCAAAGGTATACAATTTGCTAGCATAATAAAACGAAACAAGGTCTATGTGTTCCAGGTTTATGAAATTTAGATAAACTAGAGTTGTTTTATCAATCACTACCTTAACAGCAGGGACACTACTCGAAACTTCAAAATCTGTATTGATTTTTCTAATAGCAATAACAACCTTTGTTGACTCTGCTACTGTGCTAGTCCATGTAAGTTTGATTCCCTGGGCGATATCTGCTTCTTTTGCAGCATCCACAGATCTCATGAGAATTTCAAAAACTATTGTCGCTTCTCTCTCTATGGTAAAATTTGCTGGTACGAACGAAATAGAAGTATCTGTTCGACCTTTCCTATTTGTAAGAAGATACCTTCGTTTCCCATACTCTTGAAATTTCAGTTTTTCTCTGCTATTGGTTTCGGAATAGCTTGGCACAAGACTTACAAGCGTTGGCTCAGAGTTAACAACTTTTCTAAATACTAAGGCACCTTCATCAGTAAAATAAACATAAGGACTGATAAAAACAAACTTTATGTCCCATACAATGGGAATAGGTGCAAGTGGAACAGGGGTAGGAATAATTACCCATTTATTCCCCACATGTTTTAAGCTGTAGAGCACATTACTTACAGGAGTAGGAACAGTAACATCACGAAGTTGACTAAGTTTAGGAAACGCGCCATCTTTTACATCTTCAATTGCCTTTCGTTTGTACAATCCAACGGACACAAGTTCAAGGCCATACACTTCTCCTATTTCGCCTTCTTTATCAAAATCTTGCAGGTCAGCCAAATCTTTCAACTCTACTGATGGACATGCAACTGGAACAATTCTCGGCTTTGGACCAAGACCGCTCATTTTTATAAAACAAAAATAAAATTTATTTCACTTCCAAAACAACAGAAAAATCATGCATCTGAACTGGTTTACCATCCTGATTAGTTACAAATAAACACAGTGATTCAAAGAAACTAGAACCTAATTTTTTAAACTGTAAATTAGGAAATCTAGCAACCACACTTTCACAATATGGGGTAGTTCCAGTCGGCAAGCATCTTAACAAAGTTGAAGGCTTTCCATTGTGTACATTTTCAGTCATGTTCAGTTCTTTTAAATAAACATTTAGCACTGTGTGTACTGACAAATGAACAGGATATCTGCCAGTTATTTTTAATTTTTTTGGTGATAGTTGACGTCCGTCCGATTGTGACCAATCTTCATCTGGATGTGTTATTTTTTTACCTAAAAAACCAAGTAATAATAAAAGACTAATTGATAAAGAAAACTTACCACTTTAGGAAATTCAATTGTAACAAGAAAATTAGCTGGGTTTAAAGTTGCTTTAATTTTAAATTTATTTTGAAGCCATTCAGCTAAAGTACAAAAGTCATAATACCCAGCTTGTAAAGTATCACCCTTTTATAAACCATCGAGAGTTCCACTTACAGAATAATTGTTATCATCCGTTACATTAAACCATTTTACTGTGTAAAACATTTCATGAATAGCTACAGCTTTGCTACCATCACGATTATCGATTCCATTGGTTAACCAAACTGGTTGGCTTGTGTCAATATTTGTTAAGGTTATAAACATTTTTTATTATCACATAAAAAAAAGCACAATGGAATTTAAATCACCAATAATTGCCACTGTAAACGCGTTTCAATTTAACGTGGATGCCAAGTATAATTGATTGATTGATTGTACATTGCTTAACGTCCCGACAGCAACAAGGCTTTCTCAGGACGTGCCTGCACTGCTTGTGAAAAAAAAAACTAAACAGAACATTGAATGTATGTCGCCAGCCGGTCAAATACATTAAATAAACCTAACACATGGGGCCTAAATAAAGCTAAGACCATTTAGCAACACACATCCAATATCAAGAGCTACAGGCAGTGCAGACAGTAGGGAGAGTTTTAAAAAGGCAAATACAGGAGAATGGACCTCGGGTAGACAGAAACACATGCCCCAGAATAGAGAGAAAAACTCACCCTGAAAAAATGTTGCACCAACTTATGACCAGAAAATAATTCAACTAAATCAGCTTGATATAGCTTTGTCAGAAGCAGATTTATTTCAAGTAAAAGTTCCAAACCCCTATGATCATTACCTAAACCCTCCAATTACAGATGATGCAACTGCAAGAAAGTGGTCTTCAAGTCCTCTACAGATGTTTCAAAACCAACTCAACTTTGCTATACTGTGTAGTACTACTGGCTGTGGCGTTTCTTTTACAGACCATTTGAATCACCCAAACAAACTGATTAAGTCTGTCTATCGTTTCCACATGTATTACCAGATTAGAAGAATACTGTCAGAACTCCATACCCCACTGCCCACTGAATCCAGTTTCATCAGGTTTAACAATCCCATGGATATGAAAGCATTTGAACGCATCTGTAATGAATTTAACATCAGTACAAAGTATGACTTTACACAAAAACTTGATGATCACAAAGGCATGGGAACATTGTATTATGCTATGAGTCATAGACAATACCCTCAAGATTACTGGCCTCCCTACTCTTCATTCTCATCAAAATCTGAAGTGTGGTTAGGCTCAATTGAACAGAAACAGTCTAATGCCTGGACAACATTTGTCTTAGACAGGAGTGAAGGGTTTACACAAGCAGGAGTCGAACGCATTAATGAGTCTATCAGAACATATGTGTGGTGCATTCTAGGAGCACAAGCTCAAACAAAATTGAATATCTTAAACGGGAGTGGGAAATTTGAAGCACAAAAACAGTTTCTAGCAAACCTTGAAGACTCGATCAACTCAGTGGTAGATCTCCCATCAAGCATACAACACTACCAAGACGTTCTCAGATATGCTAGATCAAAAGTTGACTTTGTAGTTGGCATCGGGCTATACATGTTACCATCTGACCTTCAACTTCAAATGGGTACAATAACAAATTATAATAATGAAATAATTGTTGCTGGACGTGATCAGAAATGTGACCCTCTCTCACAAAACCAGTCTTAACTCGCAGGGAGCCGATCAGCACTAGACGCAATAATATGTGGTGTGGGTCAATCTGGGTCATTTTCACTTTTTTGCAGAAATGTATTCTACATACACCAAAGTATCATATGGTTAAAATCTTTATCCTGAAAAATGCCATTAAATAGGTTAAAAATGATTTTAAAAGTCTGCCCTTGGCCCCAATTATGCTGCACACAGAAACTTCCCAGGCTGTTTTCTCAAAATGGCCGCCGGAGGCTTTAACAAATTTAAACACTAACAACTTCTACAATTTTTGCACTAAAGCATACATTCATATATCACAGTAATCAGCAAACACTGTAGTTTTCAGAAATGTATATATGTCAAAACATCCAAAATGCGAGTTAAGACTGATTTTGTGAGAGAGGGTCACAAATTAGGACTCAATCAATCTGTAAACTTGAGCCCAACAACCGCTCACCTACAATCATTAAAACCATTAATAACGCCAGTAACATCATCACCTGTACAGGCAGGAACAGCCCCAGCATTGGCACCTGCACCAGCACAGCCAGTAACACCAGCACCAAACACACATGAGTCAGAGAGAACTGCATTGGTAATTGGCCTTACTGGATTAGGAATATTACTTCTTTATCTGTTTAATTAAATAACCCACCATTAACCCTCCTACTGTCACCAAAAAGACCCACACATGCTCTGCCATAAAACCAACTACCTTCACTGCAGTACTGATAAGCCAACTGACAACTGTGCCTATAATACCAGGCAAAGCATCCATTGCTTTTAGAGCCAATTTCTTAAGCAAGTCTGATATATGAGACAGCTGTTTTTTTACCCACGACAGTAAATCTTTTGGGTCTGATGGAGCTGGAGGTGCTGGAGGGGCAGGTGGAGCTGGACTGCCACCACCACCTGTTACAGCTAACACAATAGTACTGATAATAAAACCAAGAGCAGTAATTAAACTTGCAATAGTGATACCCTGCTCTTTGAAAAGTGTTTTTAATCTCTCAGACAACGTTGTGTCTTCGTTAAGTATTTTTTGAATAGTTTCTCTAATTCTGTTTACCTGTGTTTTCAGTTTTTCTTTTCCTACTTCAAACGCTTCTATTCGCGCTGATCTTTCTATATACAAATTTTTCAATCTTTGCTGTATTCTTTGTTTCATTTCTGTGTCAAGATTCCCATTGTCAGCTGTAGCCAGTTTTTCTTTTTCTCTTTCTATGTGTTTATCAAGCTCCCCTAGTTTGGCTACATTATTCACAAGCTCACCTCTGATTGACTGCAGTGTTTTATCCAACCCCACTAACTCCCGCATTGTCAAAGGAGAGTCACCTATTGTTTTCATAGCCTCATTTATTTGCCCTTCTGTAAATGAAGTTTCTTGTATTACTGTGTTTGCTAATTCTGGCAGTCTTGTTGCTTCAGTCATTTCAATTTCTTGACCAGTTGGCAACCTTGTTTGTACATCATGAAGAGCACTAGCAAAACGAGGTGATAACTTTTTATCTCCAATACCAAGTTGACGCAAGACGCCAACACCACCTTCACCTTTGATTGTACTTAAAGCTCTAAACTTACCAGGGTCTCTTTTGTTAGTCAATTGTACTTTTCCTTTGTCAACAGTGTTTAAATATAAATGACCTTTTTCATATTCAAACTGATTAGGATCTATTTCATCTGGGCGGTCACCAACACTATCATAAAACGAGTTCACTTTGCTTAGTAAAACTTTGCGGTTCCCTCTACTTATAATATCCATTGAACTATTAACTGTTGCACCAGTATCATAGTTATCCATTTCAATATCATGACCAAATCCTCCCGCTTCCATTGTTTTATTAATTTAATTTTTTTATTGTGCATAATAAAAATGGCACAGTCCTACGGATCAAAGTTAGACCCATACAGAAAACTACGTGAACCTCTTGGTGTTAAGGGCATTAGACAATCAATCGTCATCACTAACAATCCTAGTACTATAGACCAGAACCAAACCCTTACTGTTAAGTTTCCTAACCTGGGCCCCAATGATGTTATTGTTCCTGGTACTGCATGCCTTGCATTTAATATTGAACTTTCATCAGACACCGATGACAAAAGAACACTAGTTGACAACCTAGGCAGAGCAATTATTAAAACTATTAAAGTTAAACTTGAAGGTCAGGAAGTGTTTAGTCTTGATGATGCTGATGTGTTTTACTGTTACAAAGACCTTTGGCTTACACGACAAGAACGAGAAGACCGTGTTTACCAAGGCATACAGTCCTCAAATGTTGCTAAACTTAGAATAGATGCCGCTGACAAATCAACATCTGCAAATGATGATGTTATATTAGCAGAAACATATGGAAATAGATTTTGCATTCCACTTGAATTTGAAATCCTAACAGCACATTTACCTTATTACCAAGGAGCACTAAATGACCATCTGAGTTTCGAACTAATGTTTAATGACTACTCAAAAGTTATTAAATCAACTGATATCCATGCATCATACAAGATCTCTAACATTTCCTTGGAATATGAAATTGTCACACATGCTTATCTAGCTACCCAAATTCGAAATCAGTACCAGTCAAGACTGCCAATTTATTATGACCGTGTGATAAGACACAGTTTGATTACAAAAAACAAAAGCGACCCAATTTGGAACATCAACTTGAACACACCTGCTAGGTCACTGAAAGGCATTCTTATGTTGTTTGTTGAACTGGGAAGTCCATATGGACGGGATTCAGAAAAATTCTATAATCCAAAGATTACTCATTTGTCTTGTACTATTGAAGGCCGTCCTAATCAAGTCTTTGCTTCAGGCATGTTACCTTATCAACACTATGATGAGATCACAAAGTATTTTGCTGGTGGAAGGCTCAGAGATAAACCAGCAAACATAGCATGCAAGGATCTGCATCTGTATGATGTAAGAATCGGTGAATGCACAAGTATGCACTGTGGCTAGATCTGCGTTCTACGGACGATGATTACCTTCATGGGTCGGGCCGTACTATTGAAAATGGCAGTGACGGGATTACAATCCAAATACAAAAAAAGATTGAAACCGCAGAAGCATTAAATATATATTTGTATCTGATTTATGACGCACAACTCAATATTGCAGAAAGCAGACTAAGTGGACACATATATTAATTATATTGTGTTTTAAAATGAACTTGATGACACTTGACCCACACTGAGGCTTATTTTGTGGTGCCATAGGCTGTGGAAAAACTGAATTTGTTCTTAACCTCTTGCAAACAAGATACATCTGTCATTTCGAAAACATTGTGATATTTTGTCCAACGATCAAACACAACAAAGCTTATCACAACCGTTCATTCATTTGGAATGACAACAACATTTACTTAGTTGACCCTGAGAAAAAACTGAATGACTACCTGCAGTATTTTTACAAACAATTTGAAGGACAGCCAACCCTGTTCATAGTCGATGACTGCTCTGCAGATAAGGATATTGTTAAGAAGAGAAACACACTAGCAGAACTGGCCTTCAGTGGCAGACATGCAAACATCAGTGTATGGATTCTCACTCAGAAATATAATGCTGTACTGAAAGATTTTCATGAGCAGTTAAAGTTTATCTGTTTGTTTTACTGTAAAGATCGTGACAGCTTTGAAGACTGTCTCAGAGAGAACGATGTCATCCCCAACAAACATGAACGAGACATTGTAAAAAACAAACTGAAATCGACTAAGCATCTAAAGCTTATTTTAAAAACAGATCAGCCCACTGGGTATGGATTAGTAAATTAATTTATACTTATGGTTTGTCCATAAAAAATGATGGACAGACAAGCGCAAGATGTTACAGACTACTTTCAATATATCCAGCACTTTGAAGAGATAAGAACACATTACAACAACCCATTTGCGCTTGCTATGACACCAATAGCGGTACCAGCAGTTATATATGTGACATATAATGTGACTTTGGAATATATTGATGAGTTTTCATTTGGAGGGAGCATTGCTGGTAATTTTTGAAGTTGATGATGACTGGTTTATAAAAGTGTGCGAACACATGCACCAACAACTAAAAAAACTAAATGTTTGTTTTTTAGGTGTTACAGTCAATAAAATGGTATTACACAACGTGTAATTTTTCTATTTATTATTTTGTCGGACAAATAAAAATGACGGACAATGTCCAAAGCTTAAGAAATGTGTTTCACACAACAGACTTGCCTATATCTAATATTTTTAATGTCTATGAATCGATAGAAAGATCTTTTTTGGTCATACAAAATAACCTTCTTTCTGGTAGTGTAAAGATTCAGATTGTTGCAAAAATAGAATTTACCAGGGTAGATGGTGAAGTGATTGTTTCGTATATCTCAACAAGACAACATACAGTTAATTCGAGAAGAGAACTGGAAAAAGTTTTTAGAGAAAGTCTGTTGCCAGACTTCCTTGAAGCAATTGAAAGAGCAAAAATGCAGGGGTCTGGTTGGCATGAAGGTCGTGTACATGAACTGCAACTAAAGCAGTCTAGGTATCATCCTATTTTAGGTAAATCATGGTTGCCACTGCCAATTGAGGTTGCAAACAAAAAGGCTATAGTCAATATTCAGAACAATGATAATTTCTGTTTTATGTGGTGTGTGCTTGCAAAACTACACTTTGTAAAAACAAGACCTGAACGTGTATCTAACTATACCAAATTTGTAAATGAGCTCAACTTCAGTGGCATCGATTTTCCTGTTAAGGTGGAGGACATAGATTTGTTTGAAAAATAAATCCTGGTATATCTGTAAACGTGTATATATGGGATAATGAGTCTGAGAACAAATTAGAACCAATTAGAGTATCACCACTTGCCCCCATCTATGGTCAGCCAGAAGATAAGCATGTTGACATGTTACTAATAAGCTCTGGTGATAACTTTCACTACACAATTATCAGGAGTATGTCACATCTAATTCATGGGCATACAACAAAACACAAGTGTAAACAGGAATTTTGTAAGAAATGTTTACAGAGGTTTTCCTCTATCGAAGTAGCACACAAACACGCAAAACATTGCAGGTCACCTGATGACATTCAAACAATACTTAGGTATCTAGATCCTGTAGCAAGGTTTATTTTAAGAACTATAGGAATCAACAAAAGCTGCCGTTTGTAGTGTACGCTGATTTTGAATCACTGGTTGTACCATATGAGGGTCCTGTTCCAGAATCATTACCAAAGACAATAAAGTTGAGTGACCAAGTGGTGTGTTCTTTCGGATATATTCTTGTTAGGTCTGATGGTTTGCATACAGAACCTGTTATCTATAGGGGAGAAAATGCAGCATGTCTGTTTTTAACAGAAATGAGACAACTGTATATTCAGGTAGTAAAGTATTTTGAAAACTGTCAGATGCCTTTGGTGATGACAGAAGAAAATAAACTAAATTTTGATATGGCGGAGATGTGTTGGATTTGTGAACAACCCCTTGATGGTGATAAAGTTCGCGATCATGACCACATAACTGGGCGTTACAGAGGTGCTGCACATAACAAGTGTAACTTGCTATTAAAAACAGATCCTAAGAAATATAAACTGCCAATCTTTTTCCACAATCTCAAGGGGTATGATTCACATATTATCATGCAGGCTGTGGACGAGTCTTACAAAAAAATTAGTTGTATTGCCCAGACAACTGAGAAGTACTTGACTTTTAGGTTAGACAAATTAGCATTTTATGACTCTATGCAACATTTGTCTTTAGGGTTGGCTAGTCTGGCTGAAGGACTGACTGAGTTTCCAATAACAAGTAAATATTTTGAGCCAGAGTTGATTAAGAAAGGTGTCTACCCTTACGAGTACATTGATGACTGGGTTGTGTTTGAGGAAAGGGGACTGCCACCAAAAGAGAAATTTTATTCTACACTAACTGGTAAAGGTATTTCTGACTCTGATTACCAGCATGCCCTCGATGCATGGGAAAAACTAGGGTGTGAAACGATTGGTGATTACCATGACCAGTACTTGAAAGCTGATGTTTGCTTGCTAGCAGACGTATTTGAAAGTTACCGTGAAAAAGGTTTGTTACACTACAGTCTTGACCCTGCTTGCTACATAACTAGTCCTGGCATGACATGGGATGCATTTTTGAAATCCAGTAAGATATTTATAGACCTGTTGTCGGATTGTACGATGGGTGAAATGGTTGAACGTGGATTGAGGGGAGGGATTAGTATTGCAGCAAACAATTACGCCAAAGCAAATAATAAATATCTGGACGACTTTGACCCCTCAAGGCCAATGTCATTTATTACGTACCTTGATGCCAATAATTTGTATGGATATGCGATGTGTGAGTTATTGCCCTTGAGAAACGTTTGTCTGTATGATTTGTCACAGTGTGATATAAAAAAATTAACAAACTATATTATGAAATGTGACCAAAATAATGAGAAGGGTTGGATCTTTGAAGTAGACTTGGAGTACCCACACCACCTACATGATTACCACAATGAATATCCGTTGGCTGTTGAAAAAATGAGTATGACGGGTAAAAAAGAAGACACTAAACTTGTGCCAAATCTGAATGACAAATTCAATTACGTTTGTCATTATCGATTGCTGCAGTTTTACATCAGGCATGGGTTAGTACTAAAGAAAGTGCACAGAGGTATTAAATTTGACCAAAGTGCTTTCATGAAAGATTATATAATGAAGAACACAACATTGCGTGCAAGAGATGGTAACACTGCATTTGACAAAGACTTCTTTAAGCTTATGAACAATGCCTGTTTTGGAAAGACAATGGAAAATCCTCATCACCGCAAAGATGTGAGACTGGTCACAACTGAATTGGGTGCAATTAAACTTACAGGTAAACCACAATACACAGGGTACAAAGAGTTTCATTCATCATTGTATGCAGTGACACTCAAAAAAAAAAAAGATTGTTAAACTGGATAAACCAGTATTCATTGGTATGGCAATACTTGAGTTATCAAAACTATTGATGCTTGAATTTTATTATGATTACTTCAAACCAAAGTATCCTGAATGTCGTCTGCTATACACTGACACTGACTCTATGATCATAGACGTGCCTACTGAAGACTTTTATGAAGACATGAAAACAGAGTTACATATGTATGACAGAACAGAGCACCCCTGCAGACGACAAAGTCATCATCCTTGGCGACTTCAACGCCAGAGTGGGCCAGGACTCTGAAGCCTGGAAAGGAGTCCTCGGCAAGCATGGCGTGGGGAACTGCAATGACAATGGCCGCCTACTGTTGGAGTTCTGTGCAGAGCAGCAACTGGTCATCACCAACACTACTTTTCAGCAAAAGGACAGTCGAAAGACCACCTGGATGCATCCTCGCTCCAAGCACTGGCACCTTATCGACTAATGTCCTAGTGCGTCAGAGGGACCGCAGTGACGTCCTCCTCACCAGAGTGATGCCCAGCGCAGAGTGCCACACTGACCACCGCCTTGTCCGCTGCAAACTCAGGCTCCACTTCAAGCCAAAACCCAAGAAATGGGGGCCCCCCAAGAAAAAGCTTGATGTTGCGAGCCTTCAGCGTGACGACGTGAAAGCTGCCTTTCAGACAGATTTACAGCGCAGGCTCAAAGACACAGCGGACCCAGCAGACTCCTCCCCTGAAACACTTTGGGAAGAACTGAAAACTGCTATTGCAAAATCCTCTGCAGAAGTCTTGGGTTTCGCTAGAAAGAAGAATAAAGACTGGTTTGACGAAAACGATGTAGAGATCCAGGAACACCTAGCAAAAAAAAGAGCCGCCCATCAGGCCCACCTAGCCCAGCCTTCCTGCCCTGTGAAGAAGTCTGCCTTCCGCCTCATCTGCAGCAGTCTCCAGCGCAAGCTCAGAGATCTCCAGAATGAGTGGTGGACCAGACTTGCACAGAGGACCCAGCTTTGCGCAGACAATGGTGACTACAGGGGCTTCTACGAAGCATTGAAAGCAGTGTATGGCCCCAGGCACCTGGTACAAAGTCCCCTGCGAAGCGCGAATGGCCAGGCACTCCTCACAGATAATACCTCCATCTTGAACCGCTGGTCGGAATACTTTCAGAGCCTCTTCAGCGCTGAGCGCACTGTTCAAGAAGCAGTCGTCCTACAAATCCCACAGCTCCCAGTAAAAGTTGAATTGGACGAACCGCCCACCGCTGAAGAGACCCTCACAGCCATCCACCAGCTCAAGAGTGGCAAAGCAGCAGGCATTGATGGAATACCGCCAGAGATCTGGAAACATGGAGGCACAGCACTGCACAACAAGCTCCATGACCTCTTTCTCTGCTGCTGGGAGGAAGGAACACTACCAAAGGATCTCCGTGATGCAGTCGTTATCACCCTGTACAAGAACAAAGGTGAGAAGTCTGACTGTTCCAACTATCGGGGAATTACACTGCTGTCCATTGCTGGGAAAATCCTTGCAAGGCTGCTCCTGAATCGGCTGGTACCTGCCATCGCTGAAGACCAACTCCCAGAGGGCCAGTGTGGCTTCAGAGCAAACAGGAGCACCACCGATATGGTCTTTGTGCTGAGACAGCTACAGGAGAAGTGCCGCGAGCAGAACAAAGGGCTGTACGTAACGTTTGTCGACCTAACAAAAGCGTTCGACACTGTGAGCAGGCAAGGCATGTGGCAGATCCTGGAGCGACTTGGCTGTCCCCCAAAGTTCCTCAACATGATTGTCCAGCTACACGAGGACCAGCAAGGTCAGGTCAGACTCAACAATGACCTCTCAGAACCATTCCCCATTCTCAACGGCGTAAAGCAGGGCTGCGTGCTGGCACCGACCCTCTTCACCATCTTTTTTAGCATGATGTTGAAGCAGGCCACAGTGGACCTCGATGATGACGATGCAGTGTACATCAGGTATCGTCTCGATGGCAGCCTGTTCAGCCTCAGACGACTGCAGGCCCACACGAAAACCCTAGACCAACTGATCCGTGAGCTGCTTTTTGCTGATGATGCTGCCCTCGTTGCACACACAGAGAGAGCCCTGCAGCGCATCACGTCCTGCTTCGCAGACGCTGCCCAGCTCTTTGGACTCGAGGTCAGTCTGAAAAAGACAGAGGTCCTCCATCAGCCGGCACCCAAGACAGTGTATCGCCCTCCTCACATCACCATCGGCGAGTCTGAACTAAAGTCAGTGCACCAGTTTACTTACCTTGGCTGCATTATCACGTCGGACGCCAAGCTGGACAAGGAGCTTGACAGCAGGCTGGCAAAAGCGAACAGCGCTTTCGGGCGACTTTTCAAGCGGGTGTGGCACAATCAACAGCTGAAAACAGGCACCAAGATCAGCGTGTACAGAGCTGTGGTCCTCACCACCCTGCTGTATGGTTCCGAGTCCTGGGCCCTCTACCGCAGCCAACTACGACTCCTCGAACGCTTCCACCAGCGCTGCCTGCGTACCATCCTGGGCATTCACTGGAGTGACTATGTCACCAATGTCGAGGTCCTTGAACAGGCTGAAACCGTGAGCATCGAGGCTTTGCTGCTGCGGACACAGCTCCGCTGGGCGGGGCATGTCTCCAGGATGGAGGATCATCGCCTACCAAAGATCACCCTGTTCGGCGAGCTTGCTACTGGACACCGTGACAGAGGGGCACCAAAGAAGAGATACAAAGACTGTCTCAAGAAGTCACTTAGTGCCTGCCAAATCGACCACCACCAGTGGTCTTCGCTTGCTGTGGACCGTGACACCTGGCGCTCCACTATTTACAAGGCAGCTGTCTCCTTTGAGGACTCTCGCAGAGCGAGCCTTAAGGACAAGCGGCTCAGGAGAAAGAACAGAGATGCCGCAACTCAGAACTCTGGCCATACCTTCCCCTGCAGCCACTGCGGTCGAACCTGCCTGTCCCGGATTGGTCTCCGCAGCCACGAACAAGCCTGCAGACGTCGTGGGCAACTCCTATAAAATCTTCGTTCGCGAAGTCCAGCCAAGAGAGAATATGTATGACACGTCTGACTATCCAAAGGATCACCCGCTGTTTAGCACACAGAATAAGAAAGTGCCTGGAAAGTTTAAGGATGAACTGAATGGTGTGCCTATAGTTGAGTACATTGGACTGAGATCTAAAATGTATTTCATACTGCACCAGAAAGGTAGTCAGTCGAAAGCCAAAGGTATCAAGAAAACAGCGATAAAAAATAAAGACATTCGACATGAACATTACAAGCAAGTAGTAGATGGAGAACTGATGCCTGATTATCCAAACAAGACACTGAGGTCAAATAGACACAATATTGAAATGATCCAAACACATAAAAAGTCTCTAGCAGTAGTTGACACAAAACGAGTGTTTCACACTAAGAAAAAGGCTTATGCACCTAGACATTACAGGCTCAAGTTATCTGAAAAAATAGCTGATGAATTAGTTAATAAACTAATCGATGAATTAGTTGTTGAAATGTGTAACAGTGTCTGGGGGAATAATTTGTAATTCTTCTCTAACAAATGCCCTCTTTGGGGCGGGCTCATACAGATAATAAATAGATGCATTAGCGGATTGATTGTACATTGCTTAACGTCCCGACAGCAACGAGGCTTTCTCAGGACGTGCCTGCACTGCTTGTGAAAAAAAAAAAACTAAACAGAATATTGAATGTATGTCGCCAGCCGGTTCAATACGTTAAATAAGCCTACGACATATGGCCTAAATAAAGCTAAGACCATTTAGCAACACACATCCAATATCAAAAGCCGTACAGGCAGCGCAGACATTAGGGAGAGTTTAAAAAAGGAAAATACAGGTGAATGGACCAAGGGTAGACAGAAACACATGCCCCAGAATACAGAAGAAAACCCACCCTGTGGGGCTGACCAGGGTGGCCCTGGGAACTAAAAAGTAGTTACCCCACCCAAGTCCCCCAGGGCAGACCCGGGTGGGTGTGCATTAGCGGAAGGAACTATTTTTTTAATATTGTGAACTGACGTAGACCATATTGGATTAGTTGCCCTACGTCTGACGTCATTCTCGGCTTCACCGGGTTGATACAAATATCTTACCTGTTTTGTAAACAAGCGAGTGTCTGGAGGTGTTGTTGTTTTTATTTCTAATGGCACTGTTTTTAATTTAATAGCATCAACAGGTTTAGGGTGACCTTCATTATTCATTGCTTTTATCACAGATGGTAATCTCTTAACCCACTCAGTGTTACGTGCGTCATGCATGAGTTCCTTAGAATACTGATAGCTGAAAAGTCTCTCCGATAATTGCTTGTTAAAGTTCTCAAAAATAGCCTGTGATCTGTGCACACCTGGAATACCGCGTCTAACCAGCACTCCATGCTTTACAAATAATTGATTAACAGCCCCTTTAAATTCACTTCCATCATCGACTTGAACAAGCCTGGGAAATTTTAAATGGCCTCGACTATATATCTGTGATAACGCAGTGGCTACTGTACTAGCATTCTTGTCAGTTATGGGTTCAGCATCCTTGTACCTTGAAGCTATGTCAACAACAGTTAATGCATACTTGTATCGTTTCTTTCTTATTGTATCGTGTGGCAGGAACAGAAGATCCATTTGATGGGTGTCATTAGGGATAGTGTTTACAAAATAAGGTCTTGTTATTTTTCTTGGAGCAGGAAGATATATTTGCCAAATTGCTTGTTTTTGTAGTCATTGTTTTATTTGGTCGAGTGTAACATCACCGCCCACAGCCGCATGTAATTTTTCTATTGCATTTTCCCTTTCCAGTAGCCAATAGGGGAGTAATATATTTTTGATAGTTTAGCGTCTGTCATTTCTTCTAGCAATATAAACTCCTGTAAAATATACTAATGTCATTCCTACTAAAACAAATATTATTTCTCCATTTTTTTGTTCTGGGCTTGGTTGGTAGTAGTCGCTAAGTTTTGGTTGCGGGATGGTCATGTCTTCGCCAGTAACAAGAAAATATTCTTTAATCGCGTCATCGACATTAGAAAATGTATGCTGTGCATGACCCTCAAGCCTTAGTTTTTCATTGATGAAATCATATTCTTTGCTTTTCGTAATCTTGTTGGGCTTGTGCCAGTTTTTCAGATGCCTCATTGTGACGCTTCATTTCTTCTGCAGATTCCTCTCTACTCATTTTTGAAAAGAGATAGTTTGATCCACTGAAAGCCAATGCGTTAATAACTGCACCACCAATCATAATAGCTATTGTTGCCATACTTTTATTTACGTAGAAATATTTTCTGGAATAATTCCTTGCTTGACTAGAAAATCTTTTGTTGCAATCGATGCTGTTATAACAGCTACTAGCTTAGCACTGTCTTCAAAGTCTAATTTACTCAGGTCTGCTGATTTCATTTTGAGAAGACTTTTCCTCAGCATAGAATACGCTACTGATAGTCCACTTATTACAGCAGAGTGATAGACGAGGTTAATTATGTTCTTTGTGTCGCTCATTTTCTTATGCTACAAAAATTAAATAATAAATTTATTTACTGCATGTAAAATGGGTCAACGGCTTTGGGTGTTGCTGGTAATGTGGCGACTACTTCTTTTATTTTTGGAGTGCTTGATTTTTTGGACATTGTTTGAGTCTGTGGTTTGTATTTTTTGTATAATTGGTAACCTACGTAACCAAATCCGACAACACATCCAGCAACTATATAATTTGATATTTTTGGTTTAGACTCAGTTGTTTGTCTCTCACTTTGTTGGGGGTGTGTTGGTCCTGACGGTCCTGACACTTGCGCTGGGGTTGGAGCTGTTGACAGTGTGTCAGTTACATGAGCCTTTTGTGTTAATGCCTGAAGCTGTAATTTCTTTTGTCTGTTATATTCAGCTAATTTTTTCCCAGCCTCTATTCGACCTGGGCTTTTAACCTTAGTCACCGTTTGAACTTGTGTCAAGACAGGACTCTGTTGTGGAGTCGTCTGGGTCTCGTCCATTTTCTTCTAATTTAAAATTTATTTTAGAAAAATCAATATGACTACTAGTAACAAGTAAGGTTACCACAGGTGCAAGGTAATTACCAAACTTGTAAAACATAAGGCATGCTAATTTGCCTATTGAACTTTAAACTATGGGGTTGCTTTCAAGATCATGTGACAGACTGTCAGTATCAACAGGTAGGAAGTGACTCACAGCTTTTGTATATAGGCAGACAAGAGATCGACTCAAATCACGTGTCATTAGTGAAGCAATGTGATTTTCATATTTTGAATGTAGTTTGATTAGCTCATCAGCGGTGAGGGATTCTATGTCTTCTGTTGTGTATTGTTTACCGAGAAAAGCTTTTGATTTTCCAGAAACAACTACAGAGAGAAGCCTTTGTTTTTTAAAGTCTAAGTCTTTGTTCTCTACAGCACAGATATCGTTTAAAAGTAACAATTCGTCTTGGTTCATTTTATAATGTAATATAATATTTTTGTTTTAAAAAGTCAATGACAGCATTAATTATTTAGGTGGGGTGGGGGATCTGCTTTAATAATCGCGGGTTGGCAGCTGATCGGAAATGCTGCTTAAATGATTTCTGGAGTGGAACTAAAATGGCCGGGCAATAAAAGCATCGGTTGTATTTACTGGAGTGCATTTGTCTAAATGACTAGTTAATTATAATAAATCTATAAAACGGGGGAGGTGTGTCTGGGGATCCACATATATTAAAGTTGGGGTAGATGATTTCTGGAGTGAAACTAAAATGGCCAGGCAATAAAAGCATTGATTGTATTTGCTGGAGTGCGTTTGTCTAAACGGTTAGTTGATTATAATAAATCTATAAAACGGGGGGGGGGGGGGGGGGGGGTGGGGGGGGGGGGGGGGGGGGGAGGGGGTGGGCTGGGATCCCCATATATTCTATCTCTATTTCTCTCTGAGTCAGCCTCAGCGGCACTGACAGCAATCGAGGTCTGCCGAATGACGTCATCACTTTTTGCGGTCACGCCCTTGGAGGGCAGCTTGGCGGAGTAGGCAGGGGACTTTGTTACCGATAGCCGTTTGATCGTTGCGTTCACTTCGGCAAATGTAAAAATGGTGAACACATGCTGTGTGAGCGGCTGTTTTATGAGAAGTTCATCGATTCCAAAACCAAAGTTCTTCAGAATTCCTTCTTTAAAGGGGATAATTCAGTTACGTGAACTGAGCGAGAGACGTCAGTCGCAGGGCATGGTTTGAATCACGAACAGGAAGACCGTCACAGAAACAACAGTGAAGTCCGCATGGACCCGTGTCTGCTCAAGACATTTTCTAACTGGTAAGTGCATGATAAGTCATTCATTAGGTGTATTATAAGTCATCCATTCGTAGGACAGCAAAATCAAGGTGGCCAACAGTAACCAACTGAACTGCCGTACTACTTCGAGCATGGCGACCTTACTATGCCTGCTTTCTCTCGTTTGTTATGTTTCTTTGTAATGTGCTGAACTGTTAAAAATAAATCGTTCAAACTGTTTTATTCAAGAGGCAGTAAGTCTAATGTTGATTATAGTGGTGAAATTGGTACACAATAATCATTGTGTAGCAGTGGGGATTGCTGTCACAATCACTGCCAGACTGTTCACACCATTGCATTATTCTACACACTGACTTCACATGAATTACAATAATATGCTACAGGTCTGTAGCAATTTTTTAGCCGGTTGGCATCACTCCACTGTAATAAACAGCAAAGCCAAGTCAGGCAAGCTGAGATGTGACACTAAATCTAGAGTGTTCCTCATAGTAAAATTGTCTTTTATTTCACAGGAAAACCAGCCGAGCTCTATGATGACTGGGCACCAACTCTTCATATGGGTTAAACCTGCAAAGCAGCCAGCGTGGGCCAATTTCAGCGGTCTCAGAGTCGCGAAGAAAAGAAACAACAGGGCAAAGGAAGTACAGAGATGGAGTTCGCTGAAGATGTGCCAGTGTAAGATGCAGAGGACACTGACAACACTTCTCTTGCTGAGCACAAGGCTGATGTAGCAGACCTACAGGCTAGTATTGGGAGACTGACTTTAGATTGGCAGCGGTTAGAGAGAGAAAACAGTGCCTTGGCAGCCGAGGTTTCAACACTGCAAAAAGACAATGCAGGGCTGCTGTCAGAAGTTCAGTGTCTTCGTAATGAGAACATAACTCTCAAAACAAATCTCGATGACCAGAACTTCAAAGAAGAAGCTTTCAAGAAAGATGATGATAGGTCAGATACTACACTGGCCTACCTAACTACCTCATGCTGCTGGCCCTCCTGAATTTTATTTTTCCACACATCTCCAGCAGGCCAAGAAGTGTCAATACCAAGTTCCAAGAACTGCTGATGCGCCCTAAGTTTGGCTTTGCCAGTTAGACTTCTGGCTGATGTGTTCAGCATCCACCTTTTCACGCATTTTTTTTACAAATGGCCAGACAGGGAAAGCCTGTGCCGCACAATGCCACTGGAGTTTGTCAGAAGCTTTGGGAGAAAAGTGACTAATTATTTATTGTTTTGAACTGTTTATTGAAACACCGTCTGGTTTGAAGCCTAGGTCACAAACTTTCTCCTCGTATAAGCATAACACTATAAATACTTAATCGGCATCACACCTCAAGGTGTTGTCTTTTATCACAAATGGCTGCGGTGGTCAGTGTAGTGACAAACATGTCACTGAGAACAGCAGCTTCCTTGACAAACTGTTATCTGGTGACCTTGTGTTAGGAGACCATGGGTTTAACATTCATGAAAGTGTAGGTCTGATGTGTGCCGAAGTGAAGATCCCAGCATTCGGAAAGGGTAAAAAGCAGTTGTCGGCGTATGATGTCGAGTACACTCAAAAGATCGCACATCTTAGAGTTCATGTTGAACGTGTCATTGGCAATGTGATCCAGAATACTTGACTTGACCATTCCTGTCACATTCTGAAATGTAGCAGAGGGTGATACTGTTGCAACTTTGGACATGGTCGTTGCCATCTGCTGTGCTCTAGTAAATAGGTGTCCTTCAGTTGTGCCATTTGACTAAAATCGGAGATTTGAGTCCCAGTATGTTAAACCCTCGGTCAGCTAACACAATGTCACCAGGCAACAGTTTGTCAAGGAACATAATTAACGGTGACAGGGGGATCATAAATTTTTTTTCCTCTTAAATCCAATATGCAGCTTCCATTCCAAACCTGATACAGAGATACCTGATGGTAAGAGCTTCCTATGCATGCTAACGAGGATGACCTCTTGCAAAGGTCAGGGGTCACAAGAGATCAGAAAATGATGTGAAATGTCTTTTTTTTAAAGAATTTTAGTTTGTTTTTATGCACGATTTTTGCAAAACTGTTCAACCAAATTTGGCAAAAAGGTAGCTGATGGCAAGTCCTTTCTATGGCATACCTTATGTTAGAACACTTAGTTATGGTCACAAAGTCATTATGTGGATTGGATGCATGTAAGCATTGAGGGCTTTGCTATTCTTGTTATGTAATAAAGATGCATTTTAGAAGATGGTATTATCATTCATTTGTGTGGGTGATGCATGTATAATTTCAAATGTGTCTTGTGTCATACTCAGAACCAAAATCAAAGTGTATCAAATTTTGAACCTTGACAGTAAACGAATAGTAACTGATGTAACAGGCACCATGGAAAGCACAAAACTTATCAGGTACTATCCTTCACTGTCGTGGTTGTACTGTAGTGTGCCATAAATGAGTTCATCATTTCAACTTTCCATTTGATGAAAACATATATGCATGCATACCAATAAGTTTATAATCTAATATCACTTCAAACTTACTTCTACTGCATCAGAAATAACACGAAAAGAAATAACTAATTCAAACATAAAATTGTTGGGCACATTTATTATGCACATGTATGTATAACAACTGCAATCACTTTCACAAAGTATCCGCTTTGTGTTTGCAGCCATCAGTAATCTTTACAGTACTGGTGGCTATACACACAAGGGGGTTACTAATTATACAAACAATGTGTAATACCAGTAACAGGTAATTATCCCATTTAGTCCTGCCACACTACACCAGGAGATGGATCAATCGTCACAAAACTGATTTGATCGGATCGTTGAATCGCCATAAATTCAGTAATTAAAACATACGATGATTCACAACAAATAACATTCACTGTTAGACATTGCCATTCTAATTCAGTGCACGTGACATATTTTGGTGCACATCACTGAGTTGCAAAATAACGGATCTTTTCAGTCTTCTTGTTCACCGACCGAGATTCATCCAAGTATACGTCGACTTCATGTTAGTGGTTTGATGCGGTTGCTTTGAATGATTTGAATCGACTGATTTCCCCCCCCCCCACCCCCCCCCCCCCCCCCCCCCACCTTTTTCAGTGACGAAATCTCAGACGTGTAAAATGATGACGAAATGCTGGCGGCAGCCAGGCCGGCGGCTTTGACAGCCGGTGTCATAAGACTCAAAACCTTCGACTGACTGATCCCATGATATCAGTTATGACCCCAGTGTAAACAGTCGGCTTTGTTTGTTCGGTGTTAATTTTGTCTTCTGAAGTTTGTTTACTTGCTTGTCGATAGAAAACACAAAATGATTAGTTACCACCTTGTGTGGAAATGCCTAAAGACGTGCAAAATCTTTTTTGGCTTTCGCACAGGAAGCGCAAACAGTTATCTCCCTTTTCGGAAGTCTGAGAGGATAGCATCTAAAATGGCCGCCATCTGAACAAAACCAAAACATTGACGAACCTTTTGATCAAACCTGAGTTTATTTTGATGTGTTAGTTCGATATTCGTTTACGAATTGTACCATGGATATCTCGTCTTTCACCTGCTTCACGCCAGAAGTGAGACGCCTGTCGACCTTTGCAAAGACACCGCTGCCAAACCAGCAGACTTTGGATATCACAAACTCTCCCGCAAAATTGGCACAAGCAGGATTCAGGAGAAACGAGTATGCCGAAAATGACGACGTCACCTGTGAGTATTGTGATGTTACGTACGGCGGTTGGTCAGGAGAGTCGCCTTTCGCGGTGCATCGTGTCCTGAACGAGTGGTGCCCATTTCTCAACACCCCTCAACGGGCAACCTCTATTTGTGTTGTGGAAGCAAGACGTCGTCTGTTTCCAGTTGACGATAAACAAAATGATGAAGCCAACAGTGCAAGTGACGCGGGTGACCCTGTGACACCGGAGCCCCATCAAACACCATACCTCAGCGTATTAAGTCCACAGGCAGTAGTTACTCACCCTTTCCAACCTAAAGTTGGTGACTTTTCCAATTTGTTTTCAAGTCGACGCCTGAAAACATTCTCAAACCCGATCTGTCCAGAGTGTAGTCAGTGGGCTGAGGAGGGTTTTGTATTCAAACAAAATACATCGGATGTGCAGTGTGTGTTTTGTGGTTGTGTCCTAAATTTTGATGCATTTGACCCAAAGCTAATGCATGCTCAAAACAGTCCATACTGTCCAAGAGTGTTGTGCATGGATGTTGGGAACATTTCAGCAGCAGACGAAGAACATATCAATCTCAAGAATCTCCAAAGGCAGCTTAAGAACAAAGACCATCATTCTTATGCCATTTCCTATCCACAGTATGAGGACAAGAGTGTTCGGCTAGGAACCTATGAGAACTGGCCTTACAGTTACACTTCTTGGCAACAACTTCAGCCCTCTTTTATGATTGATGCTGGATTCTTCTACACAGGTAAACGACAGTTTATTTTGTTTGATGTGATGAAAAAAAACCACCCAACATCATTGTGGTGGACTGTCAGCTTCTGTAACTGGGTCATTCTCTGAAAAGGTGGTCAGAATGTGTGACATAAGGAGCAGAGTGTGTTGTTGCATCCATGTATCAAACGAACATCATTTCTTCGAACTCATGCACCATGAAGCACATACAATCTTTGCACAGCATGTTCCAAATCAACCTTTATGTCACAGAAGCACAATACGTATGAAGAATCTGGCAAACAACAACTAAATTGCATGATTCTTGCATTTTACTGTTCGGGGGGGGGGGGGGGGGGGGGGGGGGGGGGGGGGGGGGGAGGGGGACTGCACGCGCACCGCGGTTGATATGAGAAGGTGTTCATGGACCCCACACTTTCAGTGAATGAGTAAACAAAGGCCCTTTCATGCACTTTACGCTACTTTCGCTGGAACAAGCATATGAATACAGTAACAAAATAGTGCACCCTTCTGTCATAGAAGCGGGACTTATTGTTTTGTTCCGGCGGTTGATACTCACAGATCTTGACCCAACACTCGGCTGCATGTTTTAAACATCATTTATTAGCATTATTTCTTTGAAGATTTAAGCAAACTCATTGTGTACAGAAGCGTCCATGAATACGATTTCTGGTAGTATGTGTGAAAGTAGTTCGTGCTGTGTGTAAGCACTGTACGGGAGAAAAAATGTGATCGGTCTGAGTTTGACCCGACAGAAACAACCCTCGGACAAAAAGTTTCATGCAATTAAACTACATAAAATTGGCCGCTAGATATAAAATGTATGAATGGTATTGTGCAACAGTGTTTATATAAGTACCGATCAAAACAGTTTGTTAAATTTTTAGCAGTGAATTTGTCTGATCAAACAAGTTCTTGTCAAACTATGAGCCATGTCATGTCACAAATCGGCCTCGTTCATTCTCAAGCTATTAGTCATAAAATGGCATCAAACATAAGATAAACATAATGCAAAGTTATGGTTTATGCTATCCCCTTACTGTCAGAAGAACAAGTCTAGCAAATAAAATAGGTAAATATGTAAACAGGAATATTGATTTTGGTTGCTCAAACTGTTGAATCCTCAGCTGACCACCTTTTCAGAGAATGATCCAACTGGATCATGTAATAATGGTAATGGCATTCACAATGTAAGCAACTTACTTACTTACTTACGCCTGTCACCCCTACCCGGGTATAGGCCGTCGACGAGAGACCTCCAGCAACTCCTGTCCTGTGCTTCAACTTCGATTCTACTCCAGGTGGTTCCCAGTCTCTTGATGTCTGCTTGGAGGTCTCGACGCCAGGAGTTTCTCGGCCTACCTCTTTTCCTCTTTCCCTGGGGGTTCCATGACAATGCCTGCCTAGTGATACTGGAAGCTGGCTTTCTCAGACTGTGACCGATCCATCCCCATCTTCTTCGCCCAATTTCATTCTCTGCTGTTATCTGCTCTGTTCTCTCCCAGAGTCTGACGTTGCTGATCTTCTCTGGCCAGTGGATTTTCAAAATTCTTCTAAGGCAACTGTTCATGAAGGTCTGTACTCTGTTGACTGTGGTTTTTGTCAATCTCCATGTCTCTGCTCCATATAGGAGAACTGCTTTTACATTGGAGTTGAAAATCCGGACTTTGGTGTGTTGTGACAGCTCTCTGGAAGCAAAGGATGCCATAATATGTGGTATAGTATTAAATTAGTAATTTTTGTCTCTTCCATAGTACTCTAGTCTAAGGGGGTGATTTAGAAACACTCTTGTAAAATATTGCAAGTAGTTATGCTGTCATAAAAGTGGTGTGATAATTATTGGCCAAGATTCCATGTTGTTGATGGTGTCAAAGACACCAAAATGTCTGCATCAAGATGGTTATACTATTAATTTTACCAGAGGGAGGACCAGTTTTATTGTGGTGATAACTTTGAAAGTGATCTTCACTCTGGCACTCTATCAATGCATTCATTCTCATTTTTGATGACTAATAATAGTATTTTAGTAATATAAATATTAGTGTAAAATGTACGGTTCATTTTTGGTATATTATCAATGCTTTGAAGCTGGGCAGTGGGCAGATGTTCACATCTGCACGGGACTTAGACGACCCCGCCCTCCACGAGTCCCCTGCTGCCTTGCAGGTCTGGCCGCTTGGCTGCGGAAAGGCTAAGAGAGGAAACCCCTGACATCAAAGCCCCCGTGTCTCCGGGGAAGGCTTTTGAGCCAGAGACTAGGACAAGGACAGTCTGATATAAAACCTACGACCCGAGGACCTCGATGCCATCGTCCCAGCTGGCTAGGCCATGGCAGACGAACCAAGGGTTTAAAGGGTGGGGCCAGTACTGCGCACACTGCACTCCACCAAAAAGCTCCACCGCGCAGGCTTTAGGAAACGTCCACGGACCATGACACTGACCATTCCAAGTCCTGTAGCGACGGGCGAGGGGCGAAACGGCAGGTGAAAGATGTCACTGGAAGCCGCAGTCTCAAACCTGCATGCAGGCGGTTCAGGATATTGGTCGCCTGATGTTGACCTGGGGATGACAACATCACTCGGCACACCCTGAACGACCAAGCAGCCTTCTCTAGGGACAGCACTGCTTGCTTCACACGGAGAGGGGCCTAGAAAAGGTGGCCTAACCAAAGCTCGTCCCCTCGCAACCCCAGTTGGCTAGCCGCGGTCAACGGGCATCTTCTCCTGCGGTCAATAAACAAGAAAGAATAACGGATCCACTCTCATGACGACCACGACCGGACTCAACGTAGCATGCTAGAACATCCGAACCATGCTCAACAAAGCAGACAGCGGACGCCCTGAACGTCGCTCCGCCCTCATTGCACATGAATTGCGGAGGTTAAACATCGACATCGCCGCGCTCAGTGAAGTACGTTTTCCGGACGAAGGCAGCCTCCAAGAACTTGGCGCTGGGTACACCCTCTACTGATCAGGCAGGCCTGAATCAGAAAGACGGCTCTCAGGTGTGGATTTCATGGTCAAGACCTCCATTGTGACTAAGCTGGAAAACCTACCACTCAGACCGCATCATGTCCATGCGCCTCCCACTGAGACACCAGCAACACGTCACCCTTCTCAGTGTGTACTCCCCAACCCTCCTGGCAGAGCCTGCTGAAAAGGACAAGTTTTACACTGACCTGCGCAGCCTCATACAGAGCACCCCTGCAGACGACAAAGTCATCATCCTTGGCGACTTCAACGCCAGAGTGGGCCAGGACTCTGAAGCCTGGAAAGGAGTCCTCGGCAAGCATGGCGTCGGGAACTGCAATGACAATGGCCGCCTACTGTTGGAGTTGTGTGCAGAGCAGCAACTGGTCATCACCAACACTACTTTTCAGCAAAAGGACAGTCGAAAGACCACCTGGATGCATCCTCGCTCCAAACACTGGCACCTTATCGACTATGTCCTAGTGCGTCAGAGGGACCGCAGTGACGTCCTCCTCACCAGAGTGATGCCCAGCGCAGAGTGCCACACTGACCACCGTCTTGTCCGCTGCAAACTCAGGCTCCATGTCAAGCCAAAACCCAAGAAATGGGGGCCCCCCAAGAAAAAGCCTGATGTTGCCAGCCTTCAGCGTGACGACGTGAAAGCTGCCTTTCAGACAGATTTACAGCGCAGGCTCAAAGACACAGCGGACCCAGCAGACTCCTCCCCTGAAACACTTTGGGAACAACTGAAAACTGCTATTGCAAAATCCTCTGCAGAAGTCCTGGGTTTCGCTAGGAAGAAGAACAAAGACTGGTTTGACGAGAACGATGTAGAGATCCAGGAACACCTAGCAAAAAAAAGAGCCGCCCATCAGGCCCACCTAGCCCAGCCTTCCTGCCCTGTGAAGAAGTCTGCCTTCCGCCTCGTCTGCAGCAGTCTCCAGCGCAAGCTCAGAGATCTCCAGAATGAGTGGTGGACCAAACTTGCACAGAGGACCCAGCTTTGCGCTGACAATGGTGACTACAGGGGCTTCTACGAAGCACTGAAAGCAGTGTATGGCCCCAGACACCTCGTACAAAGTCCCCTGCGAAGCGCGAATGGCCAGGCACTCCTCACAGATAATCTCTATCTTGAACCGCTGGTCGGAGTACTTTCAGAGCCTCTTCAGCGCTGAGCGCACTGTTCAAGAAGCAGTCGTCCTACAAATCCCACAACTCCCAGTAAAGGTTGAATTGGACGAACCGCCCACCGCTAAAGAGACCCTCACAGCCATCCACCAGCTCAAGAGTGGCAAAGCAGCAGGCATTGATGGAATACCGCCAGAGATCTGGAAACATGGAGGCACAGCACTGCACAACAAGCTCCATGACCTCTTTCTCTGCTGCTGGGAGGAAGGAACACTACCAAAGGATCTCCGTGATGCTGTCGTTATCACCCTGTACAAGAACAAAGGCGAGAAGTCTGACTGTTCCAACTATCGGGGAATTACCCTGCTGTCCATTGCTGGGAAAATTCTTGCAAGGCTGATCCTGAATCGTCTGGTACCTGCCATCGCTGAAGACCACCTCCCAGAGGGCCAGTGTGGCTTCAGAGCAAACAGGAGCACCACCGATATGGTCTTTGTGCTGAGACAGCTTCAGGAGAAGTGCCGCGAGCAGAACAAAGGGCTGTACGTAACGTTTGTCGACCTAACAAAAGCGTTCGACACTGTGAGCAGGCAAGGCATGTGGCAGATCCTGGAGCGACTTGGCTGTCCCCCAAAGTTCCTCAGCATGATTGTCCAGCTACACGAGGACCAGCAAGGCCAGGTCAGACTCAACAATGTCCTCTCAGAACCATTCCCTATTCTCAACGGCATAAAGCAGGGCTGCGTGCTGGCACCGACCCTCTTCACCATCTTTTTTAGCATGATGTTGAAGCAGGCTACAGTATAGACCTCGATGATGACGATGCAGTGTACATCAGGTATCGTCTCGATGGCAGCCTGTTCAACCTCAGACGACTGCAGGCCCACACGAAAACCCTAGACCAACTGATTCATGAGCTGCTTTTTGCTGATGACGCTGCCCTCGTTGCACACACAGAGAGAGCCCTGCAGCACATCACGTCCTGCTTCACAGACGCTGCCCAGCTCTTTGGACTCGAGGTCAGTCTGAAAAAGACAGAGGTCCTCCATCAGCCGGCACCCAAGACAGTGTATCGCCCTCCTCACATCACCATTGGCGAGTCTGAACTAAAGTCAGTGCACCAGTTTACTTACCTTGGCTGCATTATAACGTCGGACGCCAAGCTGGACAAGGAGCTTGACAGCAGGCTGGCAAAAGCGAACAGCGCTTTCGGGCGACTTTTCAAGCGGGTGTGGCACAATCAACAGCTGAAAACAGGCACCAAGATCAGCGTGTACAGAGCTGTGGTCCTCACCACCCTGCTGTATGGTTCCGAGTCCTGGGCCCTCTACCGCAGCCAACTACGACTCCTCGAACGCTTCCACCAGCGCTGCCTGCGTACCATCCTGGGCATTCACTGGAGTGACTATGTCACCAACGTTGAGGTCCTTGAACAGGCTGAAACTGTGAGCATCGAGGCCTTGCTGCTGTGGACACAGCTCCGCTGGGCGGGGCATGTCTCCAGGATGGAGGATCATCGCCTACCAAAGATCACCCTGTTCGGCGAGCTTGCTACTGGACACCGTGACAGAGGGGCACCAAAGAAGAGATACAAAGACTGTCTCAAGAAGTCACTTAGTGCCTGCCAAATCGACCACCACCAGTGGTCCTCGCTTGCTGTGGACCGTGACACCTGGCGCTCCACCATTTACAAGGCAGCTGTCTCCTTTGAGGACTCTCGCAGAGCTAGCCTTAAGGACAAGCGGCTCAGGAGAAAAAACAGAGATGCCTCAACTCAGAACCCTGGCCATACCTTCCCCTGCAGCCACTGCGGTCGAACCTGCCTGTCCCGGATTGGCCTCCGCAGCCACGAACAAGCCTGCAGACGTCGTGGGCAACTCCTATAAAATCTTCGTTCGCGAAGTCAAGCCAAGAGGCTTTGAAGCAGACATGACAGTGAACCCTCATGTCTGCTTCAATGCATTAAAATGTACCTATTATCAGTATGACTGCCTTCTGAGTAAGACCTGACTATCAACTAAGATGTGTAAATGCAAAATTAACCCATTGCCATTTAATAAATTTATTGTCAATCAAATGCTCCTTGCTAAGTACTGATTCATAATAAATTAGTCAGTAATAAATTAGTCAGGCACACAAAATGTGCTTTGACTGAGTTTTAGCACAAACTGTTTCTTGCAATATATAGTTCTTGAACATAGATGGTGGTAAATTGTTTAATTTAAATGACCAAGAACTTTGCATTAATTGTTTTCACTAACCTCCTGACTGCCAGTGCCGCATAAGAATTAAGATACAGTTGCACCTTTGGGGTGATGCTTATTGCTGTAGTTGATATGACTGAGTGACATCTCCATAGTTAAGGTGGATTTGTTAAAGGGAAACAACCCAAAATTTAAAAATTAAATCTCAGGTGGGGAAAATATTAAAAATTACAATACATTGTTCTTTGTTAAGTCACAATTTTCAAAACGTATCCCTTATTTACAAAATTGTATAGTGCTTGCATCAGTTTTAAACAACTTTTTAATTTTGAAAGTACAGTGTGTCAGATTGAAATCTGATATGATGAAAGCTGGCATGCTGTATACTGTACTTTCAGAATTAATAAAGTTGTTTGAAACTGATGCAAACATTACAAAATTTTGTGATTGTTGCAAATGTTGCCAAAAAATGTAAATACTGAAAATTTTCGTAATACTAATAGTAATTTTGTTGTCCTGGCTTCTAGGAATACACTCTAATTGTTCTATATCCTGGAGGGCAAGGGGTTAAGAGCTGTACAGTTTTTGTGGCAAATATATTATTTCTGCTGCAGGCTGTTCTGACAAGGTCCGATGCTTCAGTTGTGGACTTGGTCTGTACAAGTGGCAGCAGGGCTCTGATCCATGGGAGCAACACGCGAAACACATGCCCACCTGTCCCCACCTGCAGCAAAAAGGGCAGCATTTTATTGAACAGGCAGCCAATGTGCAGGTAAACATATTCCAATTTCTACTATCCCTTTGAGTTTGAGTGTCAGTATCGGTCAGTGCCACCTAAAGTCTTGAACTTAACTGTTAGACAACTTGATAGGATCATTTCTTAGATAAGATTTCTAAGAAATTTGAGACATTATTCTAACCATTTGCAGGAAATGTGGATTCTTATTTGCAGCAGACAGAAATTACCAGTGTTATGAGCCTCTTTTATTTCTACAATATTTTTTTTTTTTTTTTCATTTTATTTTTGAAAATTTTTCAAGATTAGGTACATGAACACATATGAATCGCAAACAAGTACAACACAAATACAAAAAGAATAACAAATCATATACACACAACCTGATAATAAATTTAAATGTTAAAAATAATAATAATAAGTTAATTAAATTATTGTGTGTTTGTGGAGAGAGAGAGAGACTGTTCCTGGAATTCGTTTTGTGAGTGGGTCTGCATGCACGTATTGGTAAACAGATAGTTGTCAAAAATCAGCAGGAAGTAACTGTGAATCATAGCAGGCCAAACTGAAATCAACTGCAGTCTACACAGATTAACAAAATAGGTAACAGAAATTAATTATTTACATAAAGTCCAAATAAGGCAGCCACAGGCGTGTAAAAAGGCTAAGTTTGTTTCTGACAGTAAATACATATTTCTTTGTACAGTATCTGTTTTTGAACTCTGCCAAAAAAACAGAAAGGTTTAGCTGCTTATTCAAACAACGGCACCGGTAAATAAAAAGCTTTGCCATTAATAAGAGCAAGTCAAGAACTGGGTCTGTCCGCAGCCCTTTTTTCACCCCAAACACAACTAATTCTGTACAAAGTTCAAAATTATCACAATGAGCACATTTTTCTTTCAGTCTGTTCAGTAATTTGTCCCAGAAAGCACGCACCACTGTGCACTAAAAAAATAAGTGTTCAATAGACTCCTTAGAGAGTGAACAAAAGGTACTTGAAGAGTCATTCCACACTGATGATGAACTTTTAGGGGGCTCTCACTTAACAACATTTCTCATCCAAAAGAAACGACCAACTGCACTCAGAACCATTGCTGGGATTATACAGATGTTGATTAAGCAGGTCAAGCAAAGAAACTGTTAAAAGTTAAGTCTACTATTAACTATGAACGAAAAAAGAGCAAAATTCAACTCAAAATGGCTGCGCAAAACAGGAACGCCGAAAGGAGGCAACTTTGGTGGCTACTTGAGAGGTTTCTCTTACGTAAATTAACCTTTTAACCGCACAGTGTTATGAAACTGTTGTTGTTTTTCTTTGATATTTGTGAAATCTTTTATTTCAGTAAAGGGATTTTGTAAAATTTTTCATTTTCAAAGAGCGTAACTGCGTAACAGGTGGCGTCACACGTCTCCGGACATACAAAATAAACTACAAGTCATTCTTGCTGGTCACAGAACAAACAAAGTCACGAAAATCACTAACATATTAAAAAACTAAAGTTGTACAACTACACACATTGAATGTATATGCACAGAATAAAGAGATGACCGGCTTCTAAGTTATGGTGTCGCAGATGTTACACAGTTACGCTGTATTTTTCAAAATGAAACAATGACGAAACCGTCGTCTGCTGAGTGGAAAGCCTTCACCCACAACAAGGGTACATATAAGCACATGATTTGATGACGTTTCGCCCAAGGTTTCCATATATGGAAGTGTGTACACAACAATAAAGTGCGACGTGTCACACATGCAACACGCGGTTACACAGTTACGCACAAAGTGAGACTTGAGGTGGTAAACGTGAAATGGTATCAAATCCTGGGATATATGACATCATTGGAAGAAAAGGTAAGCTGAACTGATCATATTATTCTCCTATCTATTTTACATGGTTATCTGCATGTTTTATTTCGTGATTGTAGAGAAATACCAAGTTTGAATGACGCGATGCATTGTCTATGCTGGTGTCGCATGTTACGGAGTGCACAGAACTGTTTTCACGAAGTATAATGCTTTATATACCTTTTGGGGGGCGTTTATCAGAGAAACCTTATTGTTTAAGCTGTTTTCAAGTTGCAAAATCTGGGTAAAAGCAAGTTACTTCATAAAAATCTAACATGCGTAACTGCATTACACTTTTCACGAGTCGCATGTAATGCAGTTACCTGAAGATGATGTAGCATGTTATGTTGTTACTATGTAACACAAAAAAGAATGTTTTTCACGTATGTTTACTTTGCATTGACCTTACCTTTATCCGTAGCACGAATTTGGATTAAGTGTAAACACTCTAGCGTTTTTAATAATCTTTTCCTGGTGTTTATCACATAAAAACTTAAAAAGCCTTTTCTTCCCAGATTTTGGAGACTAATGGTGATGAAGCGCTGGTGAAGTTCTTAAAGATTCATGAGAGGTAGTACACATTTACCCCATGTTGAAGACATTATCATGGGTATCTGTGGAGGATGTCACGCTTTTGGATCCGCCCACCATCAACGTCCGTGGACAACACTTCTTTTCATAAATTTTGTTGGGGTTGTCAGGATGCTTCAGGATTTTGGTGGTGGTGGGGAGGGGTGTATGGAATAAATACATGAATGTCAGAAATAAATGATTTCCACTGTCTCAAGTATTTTGCATTTGTTGAGTTCTTAAATCTTGCCCCCGAGGATGGATGTATGTTTGTGTCGCATGTTACACAGTTACAGATCAGTGTTGATGTTGTATAACATCAAAGCAAGTACAAGTTTTTGTCTCTTTTACCTTTAGCATCATCATTGACCACTGAAAGTACATTTTATGTTACATATTTGTTTCATATTTGTTGACCCTAAAGTTTGAAACAGAAACGTTTTATAATGGGAGTGTAACTGTGTTACGGTGTCGCGAACAAAAACTATACCTCTTTCTGAAAAAAATTGCATCTAATAACTCAAGAATTGTTTTTTTACCTTCTCCTTGTTGTGTTCAAGTAAGCTATGATTGATAAGACATTTTGTATGATTTGTACATTGCTCACAGCTGAATTTCTGTCACGGTGTAACACGGTTACTTTGTAGTTTGTGTCGCATGTTACACAGTTACAGATTAGTGTTGATGTTGTATAACATCAAAGCAAGTACAAGTTTTTGTCTCTTTTACCTTTAGCATCGTCATTGACCACTGAAAGTAAATATGTTACATATTTGTTTTATATTTTTTTACCCTAAAGTTTGAAACAAAAACGTTTTAGTATGGGGGTGTAACTGTGTTACGGTGTCGCGAAGAAAAAATATACCTCTTTCCAAAACAAATTGCATCTAATAACTCAAGAATTGTTTTTTACCTTTCTCCTTGTTGTGTTCAAGTAAGCCATGATTGATAAGACATTTTGCATGATTTGTACATTGCTCACAGCTGAATTTCTGTCACAGTGTAACGCAGTTACACCGCAGTGACATATTTCATATTTACCTGTCTATTGGCAGTTTGGTATGTTGGTCTGCTTTTCTTTTTACAGGTTATAAACTACACATATTAACACAATAATTAACAATGGTGCTAACATTTAAAGTTGAGTTTGTTTTTTTAGCAGTGATTCCCCCTTTTAGTCATCATTAGTGTGGAATGACTCACAAAGGTTTGAATCCTTTAACTGTCTATAGCGCAGGTAAACATTGGTTGTCAGTATTCTATGGACAATTCTATACTGAAACCTTATTTCTACAATATGTTTGTGTGATAGTAGAATGAATTGTCCATCATCTGTCTATAATCCGTATGTTGCCAGTGGTCAGCTTAACCCTTTGTGTGTCAGTATTGGTTTTAGACACGATGATTTATGCAGAAATCATCACAACAATAACCACTGCCTGCATACAAAGATTCAGTGTGGGCATTCACAGCGTGATTGTAATCTGTTTGTGATTTTTCTTTCCAGACCCTGACTGAAGCGGATTTACCAACCAGGGCAGATTCACAAGGTTAGCAATGGGAGAGTTATTGCTAATCAGAATCACTCAGTCAGGTCAGAGGCGATAGGTTGAGCGCTGTCATGGCAAGGAAAGGCAGTAGGTTATGCCCCTTTATAAGTAGGGCTAAGGGGCAAGGGACCATTTCACTGAATTGCCTCAATGACTGTGGCATGCAGCCTCATACTAGCTGTTGTACTGATAAGTATACCTCAATTTGTGGATGCCAATAAGGCAACTCGTTGCAAGCAAGATTTTTATATGCCTCTGGCAGATGTAGCATGTGAGATTAATCCATTGGATGTTTAAGTACATGCAAAGTTTATAACCTAATGTTGATTTAGGGATAACCAGTTCTGTTATCACAGTATAGTTTTCTACTCTGATTAACTTTCTGTTGTCATGTATTTTATTTTTAATAATAAGGAGGGAACATTAAAAGAAAACCCATTGCACTATGCTCAATTTTAGTCTATAATTTTCCATGTCACTTTGAAATTATATCTTTCACTGCTCTATTATCTTTCACTGTTCAGTTTTTATTTGCGGGCAGAAGATTTGGCCAATTTTTTTTTTAAATTTAGTCACCTAGAGTAGACTGTCTTGATTAGATCATATTTGTTTGTATTTCAAACTTTCACTAGTTTGGCAAGACATATTAGTCAAGAATGTCTGTGCAGGGGGGTGAAAACAGTTTAAACCTTCCCCTCCAGCATATATGCAAAATTATGCAAATTAGTCCCAATCCAAATCAGGCCAAGGAACATAGTTATCAATAGTTTCTAAAAGAGGCAAGGAACCTCATGGGCCCCTGCATATGTGGGGGTTCATGAGTTTCCTTGTCTCTTGCAGTTGTTTAGTGTTCACATTTCTTGTGGCAGGGAAGGGATTAAAAACTATGTGAGATGCTGTCTCAGAAAAAAAAAAAATACCTTACCATCCGTTTTTGTTCCCAGAATCATGCAGCAGCACTAGGCAGCTGGTTACCTCCCCTCCTGGGTCTCCAACACTGGATGTGGCAGCCATCAATGCAGCAGTTTCAACAGGTCAATACACCATACAGCAAATCCGACTCGCTGTCCTCACATTTTTCTTGCGAACTAGTGAGTCTTAAGTTGCAGGCTGTGGCTTTGTTTTTAACGCATTCATCTCTGACACTAAGCAGCTGAAGATGAATTGAACATGGCAGGTCAAGGGTAGCGCCTGATTAGCTGGGTGGCACCGAGCTGTTCAGAAAGGATGTTTCCAAAACTTGTTAGTCGTGCTCATTAATACCAAAGGGATGTCTGCTAACTCTGTCCTGTGAAGACAAAAAACAGTAAGTGAGTAAGTGTCCATTTTTGTAAAAAGTGTCGTTTTCATAGTAATACAATGAAAATCTTTCTTTTCACAAAAATAGACTTGTTTTTTGTCTTCACAGGGCAAAACAGTACGCTTTGGTCCACAAGAAGTCAACATTGGTAGGAGGAGTATGTGCTAGCAAAGAAGGGAGTTTCTTCCTTAGCCTGTTGACTGCTACTGATTATACGTTGGAAAAGAGACGTAGTTAAGTCATATCATACTGAGGCTAATAGCTTCAAATTTGTACGCTGGCAAGCTACATTATAGTACTTACAGATAAGGATTATAGACCAATGGCTTCAGTTCAAGGGTGGTGCCAGAATAGCTTGGGGCCTACAGGCACCAAGCTGTTCTGGCACTACCCTTGAACTATTTTAGTCAAACTTATTTCACACACTTGTGTATTCCGAATGATACGGGTTAAGTGTGTTTTCCTATGAGTGTTATTGTCAGTAGCAGCCAAGGGGTTACTGGTGCCTGTCTAGTCTATGCCTGCCTGTACCTTTTTATTTTGTCTTGTTCATTGTTTCAGCTGCAGAAATGTTTGAATAGTTGTGAGTGGTATTGCTTTTCCCTTTAAGACCTGATAGACTGTAACACGAAATAAATTTGACCATGATAGTTCAAGAGTGGTGCCAGAGCAGCATGGCGCCCAGAGGCGCCAAGCTGTCCTGGCACCACTCATGAACTAGAATGGTCAGTCTATCTCTTGAACTGAAATGTAGCCTTCATAGGACAACTCACAAGTCTGAAAACAAAATCAGACTCAGGATCGTAAATACTGTACAACTGTTGGGGAAAACATGTTAGTTGGCAGTGTTTTTTTTCCACTTGCCCATCTGAGTGACCTTTTATAAGGTCAGAGGGTCAGAGAAATTATGTGGAATGGTCATGCACTCAGGGCTTTGCCAGTCTTGTTTTATGTTGTGTTTGAAATTATAGCTCATTGCTGTTTTGTGTCTTCTTCAGGTCGCTATCCCAATAAGGACATCCTGCTGGGCACCTTGAGGGCAGCTGATATAAACTTCAGTGAACTGTGCAAGCAGCGAGATACTGTCTACAAACAAGGCACAGTCATACAGCAGCAAGGCAGTGAGCTACAGAAGAAAGACACTGAGCTACAGAAGAAGGACACAGTCATACAGCAGAAAGACGGTGAGCTACAGAATTCAAAGACAGCCATACAGAAGATGGACACCGAGCTACAGCAGCATGTTGGCCAGCTAGAAGAGTGCAACCAGGTATTATGTTATGAATAACTGTTCACATGTCCACTCTCAATATTGCTGTGTCTGGGCCAAGAAAGCTTGGAGTTAGTCACTTCCTGAATTATATTTTAGGGTTAACAGCTGCAAAACATTGTTGACTGTCCATACAAGATAACTTTCAGTGACAGTCTTGGCCATAATGATGTTCAAGTTCAGCTCATTCACACATTAACGACTTTTGCTACTTTAGCAGGCGTGCATCTGTACTGACTGTTCAGGCTAGGGGAGACTGATTGTAGGTGATAGTTTAAGGGTAGTACCAGATTAGATTGATGTCTGATTGGAGGTGATAGTTTAACGGTAGCATCAAGTAACCTTAGAGGTGTTAGTTCAGGATAATTCCAGATTAGTTTGGCATCTGATTGAAGGTGATTGTTCAAGCGTAGTGCCAGATTAGCTTGGCACCTGAGGTGCCAAGCTAATCTGGCACTACCCTTGAACTATCACCTCCAATCCATAGGGGCTCGATGACAGTAGCTTTGACTAATGCAAATCCACTGCGCTACCACGTGCCTGCCAACACCTATTAATGGTCAAGACAAAATTTTGGCGGTGGTGCAGCGAATTTGCATTAGTCAAAGCTACTGTCATCAAGCCCCTATGCTCCAATCAGTCACCAGCTGTGTTTTTTTATGGGTGAATGTGTTAAAATTTAAAAACATTAGTAACAGATTCTACTGAAATCAAGTTTCGTCTGAGGGTACAATGAAGTATGTGTGATTTATCTTTTTTTCATTTAATTATACCATACTTCTCCTCGCCTTGTCCCACAAAGATCACTTCATTTTTCTGTGCACAGTACTTTGGCTGCCTTTGTTTTCCCCCTCTTTGGTGAAACTAGTTTAGTGATAAAACAGTATCAGTCAGGCAGGCAGAAACAGAGTTGTAGGATAAGATAAGATAAGCTTTATTGCCATATGCATTGTTGCGTGTTGAGTCGTGGTCGTAGTATGATATCACACCAGACGGCACGCACGTAAGGTTCTTTTAAAGAAACTTCATTCAGCTGTAACCCGTCACACATGGCTTAAGGAGGTAGACCACACTGAGTAACAGTTCCAACAATGTTTTATTGCAGTGATGCGATCTCCACACAATGCGTTCACAAATGCACCAACACTGATACAGTGTCTCCTCTGCAAAATGTCAACACTTTGACACAATGCATCTCTCATACAATGTACATCACCATACACTGCATAATCTCCGTCACTGACAATGTAGCACGATACCTTGCGTAGCTCTCTCAATGTCAATGTGCTTACGATACACTGCAATTATACAGCTAAACAATGTACCGACGCTGTTACATCACAATTTTACAACTGAACAATGTACAATCGCGCTTCCTAGCCCCGTCTTATATAGTGGCATGCTTTCCAGAACAATCCAGCAACTTCACACAACGCATGATTGATTGTACATAAATATTGATGAAAAAGAATTTTCTAGAAGAGACTACAATAGTCTACAAAATTTGACTGCTAATTTCAACTCCAATTTTGGGAAATCCCCATGTGTAATGACGTCACACAAGAGTACTACACAGTTCATGACCTTGCCGTTATTCTCCGGAAGTTTTAAGACTTTGCTTAGCACTTTCCGGCTGCTAATTTCACGCGCACAGAAAACAGCGGAGATTATTCGAGCGGTTTCTAGACTCTTCAGGACTCAACTCCGTATATCAAAAGACAATTTCGCTCTCTGTGCAAACGATAGTGAATCTTACTACAAAGGTACGTGATTCATAATCATGATAGCTCAATTAAATATTGGATCGTTTCCTACGATTAATACATGCATGCTCTCACAGAACAACACAACCACAATCGTAACATGCATACACATTAAGAATTTTTTGCGGCATAACTGACGAGCATCCATGTTATTGTTAAGATCAACACATGTTTTACATACATGCATCACAATCAAGCAGACTCTAAAATACCAAACCACATATATATATATATATATATCAGTCATTCTACTAAAATGTACACATCTAAGTAAATAAAATAAGATGAATCTATCACATAATAAGCATATTCAGACGCCCAAAACCGCCAAGTGAGACGCAGCTGAAAACAGATTAACTAAATTCGTATATTTATAAAACTGTATATTCTGGCTAAGAAATGGTTAAGAGAACCTATAAAGAACTACACAAACAAATAAGATGGGCTGTAGGTGATTCTAAAGGGACTTTGAGTCAATCTGCTGAGTTAAATCATATCACAGCCATTATTACATATTGCCAAAGGAAAAAAGAGGGAAAGATAAAAGAAGAGCACAGGGACGGCATTAAAGCGATAAGTTTATTAGTGCTGTGGTGTTCCACTTTTCGCCATATTAGACAGGGCTGAACAGCCAAGGGATAAAAGCTCTTCTGAAAACAAGTGGTTTTGGCCATAATGGATTTAAAGCATGAGCCAGATGGCAAAGGTTCGAACAGGCTATGTGCAGGATGGTGCTTATCGTGTATGATGGAGCTCGCTCTCTTGATGGTGTGTGTGTGGTACAGAGATGCCAGTGAGAGGAGATCAGTTCCAACAATATGAGATGATTTGTTGGGGATTTTTTGCGTGACCTCCCATCCAGATCTCACGTGCCTAATCTCACCCTGGCTGTTTTACCTTACCTCACTGTACCTGACTAAAAGTACCTAACCTTAACCTATTCAGCCCTGACATACAACAGGAGATGGATCGAGCATGATAGTTCAAGGGTTGTGCCAGAAGTTTTTTCCTAATTTGAATCTTGTTCTCAGATCATAACAATCACTTAAACAGTTACAGGAAATTGGTTGACCATCATTGCTCAAGTAAAGTGCCTGATTAGTTTTGGGCTCTCTTAAATACTATAATTCCAAGGGTAGTGCCAGATTAGCTTGGCACCAGGAAGGGTGCCAAGCTAATCTGGCACTACCCTTGGAACTGTCATTGTTGATCCACAGCCCACTGCATTGTTAGAGCTGAATAAATTAATCTTATCTTTTGTCCTTTCCTCATCTGAGCATAGATGATTCACACACAGAGAGAGGAGCTAGAAAAAGAACGGGCAGAACGTCAGAGAGAAAGGGAGGAGCTAGAGAGAAAGAAAGCAGAACTAGAGCACAAGACCAGACAGATGCAGTACCAGGACCAGGAGATTGAGAGCCTGAGACTACAGGTGCAGGCCCTGCTGGCAGAGAGACGCCTTGCAGGCCAGGGGGCAGCAGGTAAACATGCATTTTTCGCTTAGTTTTGTGAGGATTTATTTGTAAAGGTTTATCCTGGAGAATGTAGTCAAGCCTTGGAAAGTTGGTCACATCATATAGGTGGTCACATAATACATTCACACCTACTGATGACTTTTCCACGTTTTGGAGACGTCTGTAAAGACTGTGTACCAGCCGTGTGAATGGATCAGTTGACATTTTTACTCCAACTACAAGTGCTCCTGGTGTGTAACAAGCTATGCAGTTATACTGTAAACAAGCAAGTGTTTACCTGTTCAGTCATTCACTGAAACAAGAACATTTTGTGCATGGCAAAATTATGAGAATTAACCCCCTCACTGCCAGCAGACAATTTATTTGTTTTTCTGCAGTCTTTGCGAAGTCAACGCTAAATACCGTTCTTAATTGGACGAACATTTGTTCACCAACTCTGACGATCTAGAGTTAATGATCTCTGGTGATCTCGGGTAATTGGACGAATAAAAGATATGGCGAACTAGTTCGAAGTAGTTCGCGAACCTCGGCAAACCATAGTTCGCTGTCTGAAAAAGATCGCATGACATGTTGAGCAATCCAAGGCGATCCTTTTCTCTGATTGGTCAAAACTTTTACCCTCTTCTGCGTTGGAGATAAGAAGATAGTCACTGATCCAACAACCAAGGTGGACGTTGATTTGTTTTTTCAAAATACATTACCAATGGCATTACTATATGGAATACACTCTATAGCCTAATGATTTCAGCCCAAAGTTGTGTCCCCTACACAACTGGGGAGGAGACACCAGGGATCCATGTATAGGAGCCCAGGTGGCCTCCCCTTACCACCCTATCCCGGCATGCGTGGGGCGAAAGCTCACCAGTTTCACTCTTAGCTCGACCGGGTACGGTCGGGTTTTTGCCTTGCTACGATTTTTTGACCGGTGTCTATCTGTGGTTATTACTACGAACGTTTGGCATTTTGCCGTTGTGGATTAGACTTTCTCCTTGGACTCAGTGTGCTTCGTTGGTGTGTTCTACTCTTCAACGTTCTACTGTGTGTGGACTTAGTGCCGACCAGTTCCGACCGGGCTTGACTTTCAGTGAACTTCGTCCTTGGCTGCGGCCTTGGGTTTTGGCTTGCGACTTCACTCTCCCTCGTGACTTTGTGCCTTGTGGAGTGAGTTTGGTGCTTGAGTGTGTTCCGTCCTGCGGACGGTGTGCAGCGGACGCTTTGGCGGCTTCTTTTTTTAAGTCTTGCCTCCTTTGTGGGGATTTCAAGTGGCCCTCTGACGCCCACGACGCCTGCCTGCCGTGCTCGGGATGCTCTTCTGACAGGATGTGTGACGTGTGTGCCAAGTGGAGTGAGGACCGGTGGGCTCAGATGTGGGATTTTTACAGTCGTGGCCGTCCTTCCCGGACCCGACAGTCTCCCCAGACTTTTCCGCAGGATGGCGTCGCTCCGTCGGCTCCTCGGGCTCCACTTCGCTCCGCCGTCTGGCCCGCAGGTAAGCCCCTTTCGTTTACCGTAACCGCGCAGGAACTCCCTCCCCGCTCCGAGTCTTCCGAGCAGGGCAGGCGAGTATCAGAGTCATGCTCCCCACACTCCGTTTCTTCTGTGCGTGGCTTGAGCTCCTTGAGTCTGCTTCCCCCCCCCCCCTCCCCCCAGCTCTGTATCGCCCGAGCGGGCCAGGCGAGCTGAGCGTTATTCCACCCCCCCCCCCCCACTCCGTTTCTCCCGAGCGGGCCTGTTGTGACAAGCGCAAAAGTATTAAAAAAGCATAAAGAAGTAGAAAGAGAGGCTCTCCCTCACGCTTTGAGGCGTTGGAGCGTGACTCGAGGCCTGTAGAGGTGCTGCGCCCCCCCCCCCCCCTCCCCACGCTCTGATTCTTCCGAGCGGGCCCGGCGAACTACCCCCCCCCCCCCCCCCCCCCCCCCCCCCCCCCCATTGTCCAGGCGGGCCCGGTGTGACTTTGACACGCGCCCCCCACGCTCCGAGGCTTCTGAGCGGGGGTCGCGTGCCCAATTCTGTTTCCTCCGTGCTCCGAATTGCCTGAGCGGGCCTGGAGAGACGCTTTACTGCCCCCCCCCCCCCCCCCCCCCCCCCCCCCCCCCCGCCTGCCCCATATAAACCAGGCGGGCTCGGTGTGACTTTGACACGCACCCCCACGCTCCGAGGCTTCTGAACGGGGGTCGCGTGCCCAATTTCTGTCCCCTCTCTGCAAAAAATTGCCTGGGCTGGCCTGGCGAGACTCTTTTTGCCCCCCCCCCCCACACCCCCCCCCTCCCCCGCTCCGTATTGACCAGGCGGGCCCAGTGTGACTTTGACATGCGTCCCCTCCCCGCTCCGCTCTGCCTGAGCAAGCTTGGTGAGACACCTTAATGCCCCCCCCCCCCTCCCCCCGCCCGGAACCTTCCAGGCGGGCCCGGTGTGATTCAGACACTAACTCACAGGACCGGATCCGCGGTGTCACTGTTACACCCTCCTCCCGCTCGCGTTCCCCCGAGCAGGCTTGGGGGGCCAGGGTTCCCCTACCGCCTCCCCTCCCCGTCCTCGCGTAGTCCCTGTTTTTGCAGCCCTCCTCTCCTCGCAGTTCTGCGAGTTGGGGGCTTACATAGCCAAGCTTCGCCTTTGGCCGTCTTTCCACCGCGGTCCCTCTTTCCCCGTGACGCCCCGCCGGATGGGCTTCGTGGGCGGCTCCGCCTTTCCTTTTCACGCGCCCTCGCCAGTCACCTTTGGCGGACCAACACTCTCGGAGCCGGTCGCCCTTTCCGTGTGGCTTCGTGTGATAGGCGGTCTAAGGATGTAGACTTGGATGTACTCAGCCTACATCCAGCGGATTCGGCTTCGGACATCATCTTGCGGGACTCACCCTCCGGGTCTCCCGACCGCCTCTCAGCTGTTTCGTCGGTCTCCTCCTCTTCTAAAGATGATGGCCTTTCGCTCGGCTCACAGGCGGTCCGTGCATTGGGAGAGGCCTCCCGTCTTATCTCGAATTTCTTCCCGCCTTCACCCCCTCTGAAGACACAGGCTTCCGCCATGGTTGATGCGCAGAGGCAGGTCAAGCGTCGCAAGTCTCGCCCTCAGCCAGCCGGCTTCCGGGATCTCGCTGAAGCATTCTCCACCCAGCTACGCCAGGACACCTTCGGCGACATTGGGTTTTTCTCAGATTCACGTTGGCCAGCGGGGATTAACGTGAGTTTCCACCAGGCCTGGTATGCTGGACACTCTCAAACCTTCGCCGTCCCTCTTCCATCGGTGGATGCAGCAGCCATCAACCAGGCGGGCGGGCGCAGGATAGTCCAGAATGCCTGGCCTCGCCCGCTGGACAGGATCGCTTCCTTGGTTCGGAACTTGCTAGCGTGCTCCGGGTTCCCGGCTGCTCAAGCGGTGCTGCATTGCCTGGAGGACACTTGGGACCTGGAAGCCTCATCCACGATCCACGACGTCCAGTCCATCCTGGTAGCTGCTAACCGGGCCGCCTACCATTCCTCAACCAACGCCATGGCGGCGGCCGCCAACTGTAACCTATGGCGGCGGGATTCCCTCCTGGGACTCTGCAAGGATCTCCCCACGACGGTGAAGACTCAACTCCGCCAGGCTCCCTTCCGCATTTCCCATCTGTGTGGTGACACGTGGCAGACAGTTAAGGAAGCGACCAAGGACCTGTGGCCCTATACTGCCTCCGCCCTCGCTCCGTCTCGCTTTTGCGCTACCCGCCCGGCCGGGGGCGTGCCCGGCGGCCTTACAGACCCACCTCGCTTCCAGTTGGTGTTTCCCGCGGTAGGGCTCGCCCCTTCAGGCTCCAGTCCTTCCCCGCCTCCTGCCCCTCTTGGTCCCGCGGTGCCTGTAAATCGGGGCGCAGTCGGGCCCGCTGACTTACCCCCCCCCCCCCCCCCCCCCCCCCCCCCCCGCCTCCTTCTCCACCCCCGTCAACAGTTCTCGGGTCTCCAGTCGGCGGGTGGCTCTCCAACTACAGCGACCATTGGAGATTGCTGTTACCCGATCCCTGGATCTTATCGACTGTTTCCTCAGGACTTCAGCTTTCGTTCCAGTCCCCTCCACTGCTACGTAGGTCCCTGGTGGACTTAGGCTCCAGTCAACCGACTCCAGGCAGAAGCTGTGCGCGGAGAAGTAACGGCCTTACTCGACAAGCAGCGACAGAAGTGGCCTCCTGAAAAGTCTCGCCGGCGTTCTACAGCTGCCTCTTTCTCGTTCCCAAGCCAGGGGGCAAGCAGCGGCTAGTCATCGACTTGTCGGCGCTAAACAAGTTCATTTCGGCTTCGCACTTTCGGTTGGAGACAGCCGGGATTCTCCGCGCAGCTGTCCGGCCGATGGACTTTGCGATCAGCCTTGTTCTGTCAGATGCTTATCTTCACATACCGATTCATTCATCGTCTCGCCGGTATCAACGTTTTGCCTTTGGCGGGGTCGTATACCAGTTCCGAGCCCTCCCCTTCGGCCTCAGCATCAGTCCTTGGGTTTTCACGAGGCTACTCGACGCGGTGATGGCCAGCTTCCGCCAGCGATCTCTGAGTCCGGCCTCATGCTACCTGGACGACTTGCTGCTGCGCAACCTGATCGCCTCAGCGCTCGAGGAGGACAGAGACGCCCTGCTTTCTCTCCTGCGCCGCCTCGGGGGCAAGTCAGATCTCCCCCCTTCTCGCCATTTCCTGCACTTGGGGATGGAATTCCTGACCGACCTCAACTTGGTCCGCCTGCCTTTGGCTCAGCGGCAGAAGATCGCCAAACTCGCACATCTATTGGAGGTAAGGTCTCCTTCTCGGCCAGGGTCTGGCTTCAACTCCTGGGACTACTCAGTGCAGCAGTGGACTTGTTCCCCTCGGCAGGCTCTATGCCCGCCCGCTGCAGCTCCACCTTCTCCTACACTGGCGCTCCAACCTTGGCGCCCTGACGGATCTGGTTCCGGTTACCCTGCTGTCCGGTCCCCACCTCCGGAGGTGGTAGGATCTTGCGTGGTCGGCGACGGGCATGCCCTGCACTCCCCGCCGCCCCTGTGGTCACTCTGCATGGACGTGAACCAGTCCGGCTGGGACGCTCACCGGTTACTGGACTTTGTCTTGGCTTCGAGCCTGTGGCCTCGGGACTTCGCAGACAGAGACTTCAGCTGGCTGGAGTCGAAGGCGGTTGCATAGCCCTCTATGCCTGGCCAGAAATGCTGACCAACCAGGAGGCCCTTGTTCTAGCGGACAACTCGTTAGTGTTGGCCTAATTGCAGATCCAGATCTGGTGCAGGAATCGGGGCATGGCTCTTCGAGCACGCCATATCCCGGGTCTCCTGATCGTGGTCGCAGACGCCCCGTCCTGCCACGGACGGCTTCTCCACACTGAGTAGTCCCTGCACCCAGACATCTTTCGCTGGATCTGCTCGTGATGGGAAGCGCCCCTAGTCGAACTTTTTGGCACCAGATGCAACAACCAGCTTCCGGTTTTTGTCTCGCCCGCCAGTCCCGAACCTTCTCGCCTGAGCGGTAGTCGCACTCTCATTCCTTGGGACGGTCTGATCACGTATATCTACCCCCGGTCTGTGCTGGTGCCGAGGATTCTGCGGAATCTTCTGGGATGCTCCGCAGTTCTCTTCCTGGTACCGCCTGCTCGGCGTTTACAGCAGCCAGCAGACGGTCTACCAGGATTGTGTTCGAAGGCAAGTGGAGGGTCTTCCGGTCATGGTGCGCCGCCCAGCAGCGCCCCCCCCCCCCCCCCCCCCCCCATGAGTCTCGCTACCTCCCAACCGGCGGTTGCTTCCGATGACTCGTCGACGACCCAGGCTTTGTGCCTACTACCGTCAAGCGTTGCCGCGCCATGTTCGCAGACACTTACCGCCACCTGGGCCTACCGGATCCAGGCGCTTGCAGAGCCCTTTCGGACCTGTTGGCTCATTTTAAACTCCGACGTCCTGTCTCCCATTCTCTCATACCTCGGTGGGACCTTGCTTGGGTACTAACATGGCTAAATATGGTCTGCTTCGAACCCTGCCTTTGGCACAGTTCGCCGACCTGACCCGGAAAACATGTTTCCTCCTGGCACTTGCCACGGCGTTCCGCGTGAGCGAGCTTCATGCGCTCTCGGCACGCCCCGCGGGTCTTCACTTTGAGCTGTCGGCTCTACACAGTTACTCACCGACCCGTCCTTTCTAGCCATGAACCGGCTTCCCTCGGCTGCGCCCCAGATGCTGACCGTACGTCTGCTCAGAGGGACGGCCCGATCCCGCGGGTCGTGTCAACAGGACCCAGTCCGGGCACTGAGGATTTACCGGCGGCGCTCAAAGTCAGGCCGTCTAGGGCGTATCCGCCGCTTCCTACCACTTCTCCAGGCAGGCCAGGGATCTCGGCCCAGACAGTTCGGCCTGGATGCGGTGGGTGCTTTGCTGGCCTACCAAGACCTCTGATAGATGGTTACAGATCCGGGCGCATGAAGTTCCAGCAGTAGCCCCAGTGCGGCCCTTGACAAACTGCTCGGTTAAAGACTCCAGGCGGCGGTAGGCTGGCGTGCAGACTCCACCTTCGCCCGCTTCTACCTCCGCAACCTTTCCGGCCAGTGTGACTCCCTGGCCATGGTGGGCTACATCTCCGCGGCCCAGCACTCCCTCCGCGCACCGCAGGCGCCATGGGCACTTCTTAGCTGAAATCGTCGGGTGTGCTCCTTGGGGGCCGGCGGAGGGTGTTAGGTACAGGGGGTTGGGTGTCGGCACCCTCCTCGTCTTTGCTATTCTTCCTTATAGTAATGCCATCGGTAATGTATTTTGAAAAAAAACTAATTAATTTTTTTTCTAATATGTATTTTTTTGAAAAATACTTACCGATGGCATTACTCGTATGGCCCTCCCACCTGCCCCGCTTGCCTCCTTGGCTAAATATTGTTGGCTAAGTGTGAAACTGGTGAGCTTTCGCCCCACGCATGCCAGGATAGGGTGGTAAGGGAAGGCCACCCGGGCTCCTATATATGGATCCTTGGTGTCTCCTCCCCAGTTGTGTAGGGGACACAACTTTGGGCTGAAATCGTTAGGCTATAGAGTGTATTCCATATAGTAATGCTATCAATAAGTTTGGTTTTTTTTTTAATAAATTTTAGGAAAAAATTCATATTTCACTTTATTGCGAAGAACAAGACCTATTTTATTGATTTGTGGGAGGCGCAATGCTGTTTGTAGGATCCCTACTGCAAGGAGTACAAAACCAAAAGCTTTGAAATCGCAAAGCAACATTGTGGCAGCCATTTTGAACACCTTCGCAGACCTACTTACACCAAACCAAGCACTTCAGTTAAGAAAGAGAATCATGACAAACCTAGTTTGCTCAAGTTCGCCTAGGTTCGTTCAACCTCAATTAAGAAACAAACCAAAAGATCGCCGATCTTCTCCGATCTAGGTTTGCCGATCAAATATTTGTTCAATTAAGAACGGGCTTAAGGGCCCCAGCTGTCCAAGGAACATGGGTGCTTTTTTGGTGTGGGCAAGAGGCATAGATCCTCGTGAGACCCCGCAGGGTCCGTATGGTCTGTGAACATTTGTGAAAGTTGTTAAAAAATGACAAGGCTTTTTCAGGGCCCTGGAAAGTCTGTCAATTTCAGTCCTTTTCCTTTAAAGTCTGTGAAAGTTTGTAAAAAATGACAAAGTGCTAACAAACTTTTGTCTACTTTTTTTTTTTTTCTCCCCCAATGTGTGACTACTCCATTGCAAATGATCATGCTGACGCTTGTTGCAAGTGATCAATATTTAGCTCTGATCATAAAGTGACTGCATGGCCTTTCTGCCGAACATTATGATTGGTTGTTTACGCTTCTACCGAGCTCCGCCATTCACTAAGCGTTCTTTTATTTTGGTATCTCTTCATGCATTAGGCACGAAAGCTTCAAATGAGCTGTTGATACAGAGTGATCTAATTAAAGTGTGTAAACCTTCAGGCTTTAGTTTGGGTTTGTGAAACATTATGAAAAGTTTGTGAACTTCATCTCTGCTTTTCTGTACGGACCCTGCATGAGGATCCGTGTCTGTTGCAGTTGGATCATATGAATGGCGTAGAACAAATTGCATGTTTACAAAACTGATTTTATTTTCTTTTTCCAGCGCTGCAGCCAGCAAACCCAGCTCCCAGAGCTGCAGAAGATGATGGGGCAGTTATGTGTGACATTCGCTGCAAGGTTTGTCTCTCCGAAGAGAGCAACACTATTTTCCAGCCCTGTCTGCATGTCTCCTGTTGTCGTCAGTGTGCACAGCAGCTACTCAACACCCCCTGCCCTGTTTGTCGTGTTAAAATCAGCGATGTCTTGCCAGCCTACATCTCATAGATCTCATAGGTATAGCTGTAGCACTTCAGCAGCATTACAGATCTCTTTCTGCCCTGCATTCATGTGACCATTTGCAAGTTTCTGCTGCTTACCTCAGATTTGTTTCTTCAAAACACATTATCGATGATATTACTATTAGGAAATGTGTCTAAGCTAGACGGCGGGCGTGATTAACCTTTGCCCGATGCTGCCACAGTGACCTTTCGGGCCCGCGGGCGACCCTAGCCCTGGCTGGGGCCTTCGGCGCCGCCCGACACTCCCTCCCGGCGCCTTGTGTTAGCTTAGCTGAATAGGTCGGGAGTGTGCCCCGGGGTGGGCGGGTCTGGTGGGCCCGTTACAGGGAGTGTGATTCTAGGCGGCACCCACCTCCTATTCTCTATTCTTCCTAATAGTAATGCCATCGGTAATGTTTTTGAGGAAACAAATGAATTTTTCTCTAAAATGTATTTTTTCGAAAAATACTTACTGATGACATTACTCGGAGGACCCTCCCACCTGCCCCGCTTACCGCTCCTAAGCTAAGCTTCAGTCTGGCGTGACACCACTGCGCACAAAACCGGATAGGGAGGTACGGGAGGCTACTCAGGGTACCTGGCTGCGGTGCCCTTGGGTCGCCTCCCTTGTAGTGTAAGTACTCAACAGAATTTTGGCTAAAATGGTAAGCTAAGGGTACGTTTCCTAATAGTAATGTCATCAGAAAGTATTTTTCGAAAAAATACATTTTAGAGAAAAATTCATTTTTCACACAAGTAACTCCAGAGATGAAATCTCATGTTGGCAACTTTTCATATCACTGCAGGAAAGAAACAAGACCACATAAGTTACTGCAAAAGTTAATTCCTGTCATCAGTTGTTTCAACCATGTTATGCTTGCAATGTCAAAGCAACAGCTTTTCTGTTCATGATAAATATTCCAAAGGTTATTTTCTGTCTAGCGTGTCTGATACCTTCTATATTTCTGTTCCTATGGATACTTCTCATTAAAAAAACATATTTCATGTTGAAAAATGGTTTACTGTTCACACAATCATGTATTTATATAAGCAAAATTCATTCATTCATCTGAGTTTTACTTGAAAGCAATGTAGGCTAATGGTGATTTTAACCCTGTAGCCACCAGTACTAATAGACAGTAGCAGTGGCTGCATGCACAAGGTGGTTAGTAACTCGGTTAGTAACTCCTGCAGGAATCATTGTGACAAAAGGGCTACCGACAACCAAGGGCTGAGGATGGCTCTTACCAGAGTTGCAATCATATCTTTTCATCACTTCCCACATCTTTCACAATTTTATCAGTTTTGCAATCACTTTTCTTTTCACTGCCCACATTTTTATCATTGTTGCTGTCATGAAATTGTAGTAGCGTACACTTCTTTTTCTCTGTTCGTCTGCCTGTTTTGAGAGGTTCATGTTTTAATGGACTTAGCCCATTTAGCCCCTCGTCCCTACAGCAGGCGATTGATTGAACATAATAATTCAAGGGTAGTGCCAGATTAGCTTAGTGCCTGAAGGCGCCAAGCTAATCTGGCACTACCCTTGAATTATCATGGTCAATCCACCTCCTGCACTGGTACATAGTTGATAAATAACACTTCCCAAATTTGGGAAATGCCCCTATGTGGCTAAAAGGGTTAAAGAAGTTTTTTAGTGATATTTTTTTCATATTCACTAAAGTTTACATTTGGTTTAACCTGAGGCTGTTGGTGCAGACAATTTTCAGCATGTACATGTAATTGATTTACTGTAAATATTCGCCTTTACTGTTGGGTGTGTTCAGGGGCAGCTACTTGCGTGTGTGCATGCGTGTGTGAAATGGAGAATTTGTGTACAGGTTCCTTTGAATGTGTTCATACAGAAGTGTGAAATTTTAATGTATGTTATTTGAATAATCATAGAAATAGGGCATACAAGTTCACCACATCCTAATGTCAGTGTCCTCCCCTCCTCCCCCACCACCATTTTGTGTTGGCAGTTGTTTTCATGTCAGACAAAACTTGGGCATTGTGTGAATTTCAGAACTTTCTGCCCCAAATGTAGATCATTATATCATGTTTATTTGCACTACAAAGAACCCAACAGAAAAAGAAACATGCTTCGAAAAGACAGTTAAAACAGTTTATATGACTAATTGTTACTATGAGAAAGATATGTTGTTTGAAAAGAGTGTAGGCCTTTGTCTATTAAAGCCTGTACATGTAGTTTAATAATGCCTCTAATATACATTTTATGAAGAACATGTACGTGTATGTGAGTATTGTGCATATTTTTAATAATGTGTTTTTCTATACAAACCTGTGATGTTTCTCTTTTCTTATGCCAATGAACATGTACATTAATTGTTTAAAGTATGTTTTACATTTAGTTCACTGTGTGAATATGAATTGTAAGAGAAGTTTGCTGCTTATGCTATAAAGGTAGACAACTTTGTATGGACATGCTATACAGCGGAACCTGTTTTGAGTGACCACCCTTATGATAGATTATCTGTCATTAAAGATCATCATGTAGATTGCTGTAGCCACCAAAATCATGGTCTTTAATGAGAGGTGACACTGTTTTGCTCTTCAAGATGTGAGAATAGCTTAGTACCTCTAGCACCAACTTTAAAACTATCATGGTCACTGTCTCCAGCTGATTGTGTACTTTATAGTCATCAGAGGACAAATAACAAATTTGCAGATTTTCACCATTTGGTTCAATGTGTTAAGTCAGCACTGTTATACAGCATAACCTGTTTTTAGCAGCCACCCTTATGAGAAATCACCTGCCATTAAAGACCATCATTTTGGTGGCTGTGGCCACCAAAATGATGGTCTTTAATGACAGGTGCCCTTCAAGACTTCTCTTGAGAGATCACCTGTCTTTTAAGACCATTTTTTTCTTGCAAAAAGGTGGTTGCTCAAAACAGGTTGTACAGTATAACCATACATTACTGTACTCTCTTTTATCTACACATTGTTTCAGGTTTGCCTTGCATTTTACAGGTGCTGTATTGGCCAGATTACTGCTGTAGAATTTAGGAAATGACTGTGTTTTTTTTTTTGTTGTTGTTGTGATCTTGTATAGGTTGGGTCTTTAACTGCAATTGTAAATTTATGTTGTAAATATGGTTTTGTTCATTTCTTTCTCCTGTCTGTCAGCACTCACCACTGGAAGAGTGGATATGTTCCTGTTGTATGTTTTTCTTATTTGTATTTCTTTTACATGGGATTATTTAAGAGGAACAACAATAGGAAAGAACAAAAGGAACAAATAATGTGGGGGTGGTTTGATTGAAAATGAAAGTTTCTCTCTCTCTCTCCTCTATCATTGCAATCTAAACTGATCTTAACAGATCTATATTAAATTAAAAAAATAAGGAAATTGATTTTTTCCAGTGTTGTATGTACCTGCCCAGTATATGATTTTTTGTCTGCTTGTTCTCCATTGTTTGTTTTGGTTTCTGTCTTTTACATAATTATTTGTCCAGATTGTGCCATTTGGTCTAGCAATGTGTTCTGCATTTCTGTATGAAGGTAGACAATGAACCTTGAAAACAAAAAACATTGTGAGAAAATGAAAAAAAACGCCATTCATTTTTTTCTTGGACAATGTAAATTTAAATATATATAGTTGTACAGTGTATTCAGTACAGCCAAGATTTACAGCAGAACCTGTTTTGACTGACCACCCTTTGAGAGATCACCAGTCATTAAAGACCATCATTTAGATGAATACAGCCAATTAAATGATGGTCTTTAACCCATTACATTCTGAGGCTGATTTTGTTGTTGTTGTTGTTTTTGTTAATTGCTTGTTGTCCTGTGACATCTACTGGTACATTACAGATTAGAGGATAGATCAACCATTTTAGTTAAAGGATGGTGCCAGAATAGCTTGCCACCTTGGGCGCCAATCTATTCTGGCACTACCCTTGAATTATCATAGTCAAATTAATTTCAAGCAGTAGTGTATCAGAATGAAAAGGGTTAAGAACACGGGACACTTTTTGCCCTTTCAGGGTTCTTGAGAAAGTGCCTATCTTTCATCACCACTTTTTCTGGTTGTCCTTCACAGGCTGTTGCTCAAAGCAAGTTCCATTGTATGATATTTTGACTTTGTGATACTTTAATTTCACCTTCGGCCTTTAGGTCTTTTGGGTCACAATCAGATTCGTTTCCATGGTATTCATAGAGCCACATTTGTTTTCACTGGAAAATGAGTTCTTTAATATGTGCAGTCCTTGAACAAAATATTTATGCAATTAATGCAATAAATGTCTGAAATATATTTTGTAATGGACTGTGTTTTGCAGTTACTTTCTGTCTTGTATGTAAGGGCACACTGTGTGTGTGTGTGTGAAAAATGCAGTTTTTAAAGTTGACACGGCCATTTCATATTAGCCCGAACAATTCGCAATTTCAGAATTTGATTATATGGTAAGAATATAGCTTTATCTTCTACATTGTCGAGTGCTCAAATGAGAAAGAAATATGCACATTTCTGTACAGTAACAGGCCTCCACACAGTTGTTCCTACCAACAATAACAACTGACTGAGAATGACAGATAAATAGGTGTCTGAGGACAAGATTGAATGATGCCATTAACATTGATGCCAGTCCTCAGTCCTGGAAGCTGATTTAGCTTTATCAAACTCCAAGAAAGCTGAATTTAAGCTTTTTGTTTCAGACAGAACATTGCTTCAGCCAGCATGTTGCAATTGCAAGAAGGATAAATTCTCATGACCCCCTGCATCCACAGGGGCTCATGAGAATTTATGTCTCCTAGGGACCGTTTTTATTCTTCTTTTGCACTGTCACCGATGTGTGCATTAACAACTGCTACCCATAAGGTGATGATCAGGGCAGAAATTGCATTGTTTAGTACATCTCACGTTGTTTCACCACCCATGACTGAAAATGCCCTGCAAGTGGTATAAAACGGGTCCTTGTATGTGGTATGTTCTTCTCTGCATTTTACACGCTTGGCAGTCACTGTTTTGGTCTGGATTGGGTATGTCTTAAACCTTTTAGACCCACAGGTGCTTTTTCCAAATTTTGAAAGTGTTACTGAACGACTATGTACCAGGAGGTGGATTGATCGTGATAATTCAAGGGTAGTGCCAGATGAGCTTGGTGCCAAGCTCAGCTGGCATTACCCATGAATTATCATGATCAATCTATATCCTGCTGCTGGGTCTTGGGGCTAAATGTGTTAAGACTGTCCATCTTTTCCTTTGCTACGCAGAAGACTGACATTTCTTGATGGCTGAAAGGGCAGTATTGACATCTCTGCTGTGTGAGCCTACTCATATGGTTTGTGAAAACACAGGTGGGAAAATTTGAGTTAACGCTGACAAGCATTCAGATTAGTTCGCGGAAGAGGAAACATTTTCCTCTATAAATAAATCTAAATTCATTCCAGAAGCCCAAATCAAGCATTGTCATTTATGTTAAGTCACACCTTTTGCGTCCTCTTAAAAAAAAAAAAAAAAAAAACCCAGAATAAAAAGATTATTGAATCTGTGGCTCACAGAGAAGGTATTTGTGCACCTAGTAATTGGCCATTTCCTTAAGATCGCAAAAATAAAGACAAAAATAATGTGTCAGATGCCTTCAGACATTTTCTATAGCACTGGCAGTCCATTTTCATGCTTACATCATTAAAACATGATGTCACAATTATTATAAACTTGACTACGTGATGTGATCACTATGAGTGCCACATTGATTGATTTTGTACCCCTACCCCCAAGTTGTAAAAATACACACAAAGTTATGATTAGAAAAAATACTAAAGTTATTCCATTTCATTTTGACCTCTCTTTACCTATTAAGTTTCAATAATTTGAGCATAAAGTGCAAGAATATGAGGAAAGTCAGCATCTTTTATGATACGTTTGTGGTGAATGATAGCTTTTTTTCCAATAGTAAAATTGCCAAATTGGAAAACGTCCGATGCCCTCAGAAATTTTGTATACAACTGATAGGTCTTTTTTTAGGTTTTAATGGTTAGGATAGAATACCGCAGTTACTCCCAACCTGATTTTATGATGCTGTGATTCATTTAGGGGCCACAGTGGCTGAATATGCTGCGCTACCCCCATTTTACCAGTACGCAAAGCAATGCAAAATGATCATAAAAATTGATGTCATACTCCTCTGTTTAAATATTTTTGTTGCCAGTTTTTTTTTTTTTTTTAACAAATTATGCGCATTGAGCATCAAATTTGTCATCATTTCTCCATCAATTTAATTTTGTTAAAGCATAAAAAGGGCGGGGTGGGGGGGGGGGGGGGAACGTCAATAAACAGGGGCTGCCGTTGAAGAACTTCCTCTTAATAGAACAGCAAGACTGTAGTAAATGGCACATTCAGCAGTGTTACGTGTTGAGTCATAGTCATAGTATGATATCACACCAGACGCACGCACATAAGGTTCTTTTAAATAAACTTCATTTAGCTGCAACCCGTCACACGTGGCTTAAGGATGTAGACTATACTGGAGTAACAGTTCCAACAATATTTTATTTCAGCGATGCGATCTCCACACAATGCATTCCCAAATGCACCAACACTGATACAATGTCTCCTCTGCAAAAATGTAAACACTGGCGACACAATGTTTCTCATACAACGTAATCCAGCGTTACGCTGCGTCTCTCACAAAGTACACCCTAAGCGGGCCACATACCTAAGATAAACTGTGTGTCCCTGCAACTGACAATGTATGACAATGTACGAACGTGCTTCCCAGCGCAAACTTTTATAGTACAAAAACTTTCCAGAATAATCCACCGAATTCACACAACGCAACCAATCAGAACGGAACATGTAACCGAAACTCATAAATATTAAATAAAAAGAACTTTCTTAAATAAACTGCAATAGTCTACTGGAATTCGACTGCTAGATTCAGCCCTAAATCCTAGTGTGTAATGACGTCGCACAAGAGTATGGCAGACCGTTCACGACTTTTCACAATACAAACTGGCTGCCAACTTCACGCGTACAGAAAACTATGACTATGAATATTAGAGCGGCATTGCTACTGTGTTGCAAAATGTTGCCTACAGTTTAGAAGTCACACATGCGAGGTCACTAGACTGCGCGACCTTGCTCAAAGTTCTGGTTTATTCTCAGCGAAACTACGCATAACAAAAATCGACCGCTCTTCTCCGTGCGACTTTGCTAGAAACTTTTGGACTAATCTTAGCGTATCATAACAAAACCAATTTCGCTCTCTTCCAGAACGATAAAGAATCATAGTCTTACTGAAAAGGTACGTGATTCATAACCATGATAGCTCAAATAAATATTGGATCGTTTCCTACGATTAACACATGCATGCTCTCACAGAACAGCACAACCACAATCGTAACAAGCAGTCTTGCCAAACTCAGGGAAGGTGTACCCCAGGAAGGCGATGTGTCTGATGCTGTTCTTGGTCTACATTAATGACATCAGTAGAGTACAGCAGTACCAAGGTTCGTCTCAAACACCCTCCATGCGGACGGATGACTTTGCAGTGTCAGGTGGAGCGCAGCAGTGCATTCTGAAATTAGATAGCATCCTGCAGAATCCCGGATGCTGCCAATAGAGTCAGCAGCTGGACTGAAAGATGGCCACTCAAACTGAGCTAGACCATCTTTTTCAATCAGATGGAAGAGGTCGGGGTTTATTAGAGTGCGCTGTGCAGCCCAGTACCTCCGTCTTCAGCACTCGGAGTTTCTGTCGGGGTTACTTACTTATACTTACTTACGCCTGTCACCCCTGCCAGGGTACAGGCCATCGACGAGAGACCTCCAGTGACTCCTGTCCTGTGCTTCTCCTTCGATTTTACTCCAGGTGGTTCCCCGTCTCTTGATGTCTGCTTGGAGGTCTCGACGCCAGGTGTTTCTTGGTCTGCCTCTTTTCCTCTTTCCCCGGGGGGTTCCATGACAATGCCTGCCTAGTGATACTGGAAACTGGCTTTCTCAGACTGTGACCAATCCATCCCCATCTTCTTCGTCCAATTTCTTTTTCTGCTGTTATCTGCTCTGTTCTCTCCCAGAGTCTGACATTGCTGATCTTCTCTGGCCAGTGGATTTTCAGCGGGATTCTTCTAAGGCAACTGTTTATGAAGATCTGTACTCTGTTGAGTGTGGTTTTTGTCAGCCTCCAAGTCTCTCTGTCGGGGTTACCTCGTCCTTAACTCCTGGTCAAAAGGCCTTTCCTGGGAGCACAGGATGGTTTGACTTTGGAGTGTCCTTCTCCTAGATGGGTTGCCGACCAAGGCCTTACGAGTCCCATCTACGTTTTTCCTCGGAGTTGTCCTTCTCGAAAGAGATCTGCCAACCAAGGCTACCGAGCATCCCTGCCCGGATTTGTATAGGGTTTACTCTCCTAACCTTTGCCTCTCCCAAGGCACCCACAAGGCAGTGGGCTATTTACCCATAGCTGGGGATCTGGTTCATGGGCATCAGGGCTTGTCCACTGTGACATATTGATGGGCCTGTGCGGTGCCGCACTCTGGGGTTGAGACCTCCTCCGAATCCTCTGTAGTTCAGCCCGAGTCCGTAAGGTGCTCAGTTACCGTGAGTCGCCACGAGGAGACACTACATGAGGCTTGTTGTTGGAGAGGCTGTGTACTGGCAGGGTGAGACTGACATACTCTGCTCCCCTTTTCGCAAAGTCACTTTACAAAATAAATTGAGTGTGGAAAATGTAAAACACACTAAACGCTTCCCCAAAATGTTCCAGCGTGCTTTAGTAGACATAAATAATCGATCTTCTTTTTCAAATGTATTCGACACAGCGTCCAATACTTAAAATGTGCAATTTCTACTTTCGCTTTCCCATTCACAGGAAACTGCAACACTGGGGGCTACACAGTTGTCTCCCTTTGTAGTAAAACTGTTGCCGCTAGTTGTCTCCCTTGTCAAACGAAACCGCTTCCAAAATGGCCGACATCTGAACAAAACCAAAACATTGACATACCTTTTGATCTCCCCTGAGTTTGTGTTCATTGTTTGTTCACGAATTGAATCATGGATACCTATTCTTTCACCTGCTTCACAGCAGAAGTGAGACGCCTGTCGACTTTTGCCAGGACACCGCTACCGAACCAGCAAACTTTGGACATCACGAACTCGCCTGCAAAATTGGCACAGGCAGGCTTCAAGAGAAACGACGATGCCAAAAATGATGATGTTACCTGTGATTATTGTGGCGTTACGTACGGAGGATGGTCAGGAGAGTCGCCTTTCGCGGTGCATCGTGTACTGAACGAGAAATGTCCATTCCTCAATACCCCACCGCGGACAATGTCTATTCAGCATCACCCTCGAGTTGTGGAAGCAAGACGTCGTCTGTTTCCAGTTGACGATGAACAGAATGATGAGTCCAACATTGGTAGTCACACTTGTAACGCTGAGACATCAGAGCCCCATCAAACATCATATGTCAGCGTATTAAGTCCACAGGCAGCAGTTATTCACCCTTTCCAACCTAAAGTTGGTGACTTTTTCATGTTGTTTGCAAGTCGACGACTGAAAACATTCACAAACTCGACCTGTCCAGAGTGTAATCAGTGGGCAGAGGAGGGTTTTGTATTCAAACAAGATACATCTGATGTGCAGTGTGTGTTTTGTGGTTGCGTCCTCACGTTTGATGCATTTGACCCAAAACTAGTGCATGCTCAAAACAGTCCAAATTGTCCAAGAGTGCTGTGCATGGATGTTGGGAACATTTCAGCAGCAGAGGAAGAAAGTATCAACCTCAAGAATCTCCAAAGGCAGCTTAAGAACAAAGGGCATCGTTCTTATGCCATTTGCTATCCACAGTATGAGGACAGGAGTGTTCGGTTAGGAACCTATGAAAACTGGCCTCACACTTCTTGGCATGAGCTTCTTCAGCCTTCTTTAATGATTGAAGCTGGGTTCTTCTTTACAGGTAAACCACAGTTTATTTTGTTTTGATTGATATGGTCAAGAGTACGACTGGGTGTCTAGTGGTAAAATCTACACCCTCCCTCACAAAACCTGCTACAAAATTGGTCAAGAGTACGACTAGGCGTCGAGTGCCGGTTTCGCTACCTGACTGACAAAACAAAGCCTTCCATTTTCAAACTCAAAATCAGGCATGCATCTCACTCAATCATATATCAACTGGTTAGAAATTGACCTTCTAATCCTGTGTCATTTTTGCATACATCCGATAGGATAAAAGAGTTATTCATTGTTTTGTGCGATTGAGCGGCCAAAATTTCAAAACGTGACATCACTCACGTGTGTTCGCTTTCAGATAAAATATTCCAGGGAGTGAAATAGAATTTTGAAACCTAGTTTAGGCCTATAGAGAGCCAATGCAAGTTACTATTTTATTACCATATCGTCGAGTTTTACATGTGTCTAAGTTTAAAGTAGTTTGAGGGCAAGTAAAGGCTATAATGAACATGACATGCGTCGTCAATTTCACATGTGCAAATCTCGCTGTGAACCGGAACACAAAAAAAGTACCGTGAGGCACCTAATTAACATTATATATATTATATACTAGACAACATTACTCTTCATTCTGATTACCGTAAAAAAATTCGAAATCCTTTTGAGAATTAAAAGAAGGATTCGTTTTAAACTTCTTCAACCCAAAAGTTGTAAATTTTATGTTATGTTCAAACACGGGAAAAAATCTCGCAATCATCAACGCGCGTGATTTTCTGGAATCGGTGGCCATTTTGACTCTTTGAGATTTGCATTTGGTCATTCCTACGTACCTCATAAATACAGGTGACATCGATGGAGCAGGAAAGCGACAAAGTTGAAGGTAAGTTTTGGTTGTAAATGGTTACGTTCATGCAAAATTGATGACTGAGCACCATAAATGTTTTAAAAAAGCAATGTAAGTGTAGTGCTTTTCTATTTACTTCAAATGAATGTTGACGCAAACAAATGTAAAATCAATCGGCTCAATGACCGCGTGTTTTGAACAAAGAAAGAAAACATTACTTGATGGAATTTGCCTCCACCCGACGATGACGGTTTAGTTTTGGTTGTAACAGTTGTGTTCAAGTTTCTGAATGCGATATTCAATATTTCAAAGGATAAAACAGAACAAGTAATGTATGTTCAGATTAGTTTTGTAGCGCAGAACACTTTGAAACAATAATTATTACCTTTTACCATCACCTTGCCGTTGTGTTGGCTTGTAGTCTGTACATAACTTTACACACAGTTGAGGTTGTCAGCGTTACGTTCAGGCAATTACAGTTTAATTTCAAAGATTAAAAAGAACACTATGTATTACACATTTTCGTTGATTCAGTATTGTTGTCTTTAACGTTTCTGATATAAAAAATTAAGTAAATGTCTTTTGCTCCTGCTGTTTGATTGTTCATAGCTTTACACAGTTTGGCCAGGTAACTCTTTACGTAAAGTTATGTTCAAACCATGAGTTTTGCATTTTGGGGGAAGGACAAGTCATACATTTTTTGTACCAATTTTTGTTGGTATGAAGGGATTTTGTGCTAATTTGATAAATACTTCGGGTCATAGATTATGAGTTGCTGAATTATAGCATTTGTACATATGACGCAGTGCAAAAGGGAACAGACATAGCACCTTCAATCAAAAAATGGTCGTTTTTCTTATCTTAAACTGTGATAATGTTCCCATTGTCTTTATGTATTTTATATTATTGTTTCTTTATTATGTAACATAAGAATAATAAGATTAATAAGTAAGAATAACCCTGTTCTGGCACAAACCAAGGTGAATTACTCAGCGCTGGACAGACAAACAGTTAGATCCCCTGCCCCTGCCTATCAGGCACCCAAACGCCAGCCCACAGAGAAATACGCAGGTATAGACCAAGATGATCATCTGCATCCTCAAAAAGAATGCATCAGGTCTCTTATATAACCCATGTCTTTCTCCGGAACTTAGGAAGTAGGCAGGAGAAACATACATGTGTATACACAAACACGAAGGTGCATCACCAAATGTGGTCGGGTAAATACCCTGATCTCCCACAGCAGATGCACAGAACATTACACAACAATGTAACGATACAAATTTGCCTGTTATAGATACTCACAAACCAGATAGGTGAGGCTAGCGCTGGCAGAATTGTACACAAACCAAGGGGAATTACTCAGCGCTGGACAGACAAACAGTTAGATTCTACTTCCTAAGTTCCGGAGAAAGATATGGGTTTATAAGAGGCCTGATGCATTCTTTTTGAGGATGCAGATGATCGTCTTGGTTTATACCTGCGTATTTCTCTGTGGGCTGGCGATTGGGTGCCTGTTCTGGCAGTATTGGACTGAACATAACATGACGTAACACTTAAGGTAAAGTTCTGTTACAGAATACACTGTGCTTTATGCTATTTTTGTATGGTTTAGTGTTCTATGATAAGTACAGATAGTCTGTGCATTTTTAAAAAAACTTTTCTGCACCCAAGAAATGACAATTTTTAAGAAATGCCTTGAACATAACATGACAATTATGTTGTCAAGTTATGCTTATGTACAGTTAAAACAGTGCTCAGCTAACATTTTCTTTCATAGTAACAGTTAAGTGGAAGACTGGTTTGATTATTTTGTCTAAACTATTATTCTAGCTATCTAGATGACTGTGAACATAACTTGACAAACTAGACTGACAATGAGTGACATGTAAAGTGTAAAGTTATGTTCATTATTGTAGCACAATTCCTAGTATACTGTCTTTGGGATGCCCACTTTGCTAGTTGTTATTTATCAAAATACAGCTTGGGTACTAAAATATATATTGTTAAACCCAGAATATACATTTTTCTGTTTTAAATAGTTTGTACATAACATGACAACATCATGTGTTGTCAAGTTATGTTAAACCACAGTTGTGTTTGGTTCACACAATGTTACAAGTCTTCCAAGTTACAGTCTGATCATGCCTTTTACTCTTTGTTGTTCTGGCCAACCTTGATAGCTGCCATGATATATCATTATATGGGTCGTTCTCTGGAAAAGGATACCAGCTGTGTGAAATTCAAAGTAAAAGTTCAATTTTGCATTTTTTAATAAACTGTTTGAACGAATGATCCTTCTAGTTAATGTACATGCAAAGCAAAATATAATAAAAACTAGTGATGTTAGCATTTTGTATGATTTTATTTTGTAAATTGTACAGTCTCGGTTGTTGCATGGATGCCAAGGTGAGTCCCATTCCACTCAAAATCATCTATCAATACCATCATTTGATGCCTAAATAAATAATCTTTCAGTAATCAACACACACACTGCTATGTTGAAAAAAACAAGAATTTTACCGTATTTACCTTAGTTGGGTTACATTTTGGCCACACACAACATTGTCTTGAGTTCGTCCATCTAAAAGTTTTTCTGCTTCTCAGAAAACAATTAGAGGCATAATTCTTTATTACTGATGCTCTTGGGGTGTCTCAATGTCAACTTATTTAAAAAAAATAAATAATAGAAAAACTGATACATTTTGGTGTTATCTTGGTTGTGACTCGGACGCCAGAAGAAACGTAGCCACCTTTTTGAATGAAACATGCTCCCATACGATGTTTTCATAGGGCAAAAACATTACAGTGTCAATAAAATTGTGTTTTTTTTTAGTGTACGCTCTATCAATCCTACCTAGAAATGTATCACAGCTTGTAAATGTCGAAATAATCTATCACTGTTGTTGCCGGATGCCACACCGCATTGTGGAATCCAAATCACGACCGAGATAACTTTAAATTTCTAGCCAATTTCCCCACGAACACATTGCTCAGAGTGTTGTTAAGGCTACTCTTACAGAAGAATATGCAATACAAAAGCTACATAATATCTCAAGAAAGCAGTTTAATTCGCATACAACTAAACGTAGATCGCTGCGAAGCTTGAAGCTGAAGAAACAATGGCGGACATATCTCGGTCGTACAATAAAGGCGCTGCGCGGAACCACATACAAAATCGCCGATAGCATGGGATTGCGTGCTATGCTATGCTAATTTTAAAGGACACGGACTTCCAGCTCTCACTGATTTCGCGTCCGGGGGGGGAGGGGGGCGGGGGGGGGGGGGGGGGGGTATGTTCTGACTGTCGCCGATGTCCGCGCATCGCTTTTGGTCAACCTCTCGTCATATCCGTCCACGCCTTAGGAGGCTGGGTCGTTGGGGGGGGGGGGGGGGGGGGGGGGGGGGGCGCTGTTGTTCCCTTCTTTGTTCTTTGGTGGTGTCTGGCTCCTGCTTCCTCCTTTGGGCTCACAGTCCAAGGCCCGGTGTTTAGGCCCGCACCCTATTTCCCCTTACTGTTTGAGGGGGGTTGATTTTTTACTAACCCCCCTATAAGTGTGTCTATATTTCTCTGATGCCAGACTTGCTTGCCACCGCCCAAAATAGAACTCAGTGGAGAGCACTGTCTGTTGCTGCTGCCTTTCAGTCCCCCCAACGCCCAGTTCGGGCAAGGGACTGATGATGATGATGATGATGATATTTCTCTGGAGGGGGGTGTTGTACCCTCCATTGCCCAGGGAGTGCATGGACGAAGGTTGCTAAACCTCCCAGGGTACCCTATTTATTTTGATGGGTGGTGACCGTACACAGGTGAGCGGGGAGTCACGCGGTGTCGGAGTGCCATCTAGGGTACCTCGCCCCCCTAGGTTGTCAAACCCCCCTATCCTGCAGAGTGGACCTTCCAGGAGTGTCCTCCTCTACGGCCAAATACGGAAAAGATGGACCCCGGAGCCGGCCGCCAGCCCCTGGGCACGTCCAACCGAGGAGCTCGGTGGGGAGGGGGGGGGGGGGGGGGGGGCCTCAGATGCCCACCGCCGGCCCTTGGGACCCTCTCTCCGCTAGAAGGGGGGCAGTTGGTCAAAAAGCCTCCCGGTACGACACCTATGGGGCATTCCCTTGAACTCCTGGGGGGGCATTCTCCTCTTCATGACCTGAATACAGATTCATCTCCACACTTAACAGCCTTTTCTGCCCAGACTGCGTCCATCTGGCTTCACTGATACCTAGCAGGGAAAGGTTGTACTTTTGCATTTCCGCTGCTGTCTGGGCGGCCTTGCTGCTCTGGTACATGGTCTTGACATTCCATGTGCCCATGATTGTGTCCCTGGGTAGAGAGAGGCGGCTTGGTCCTGTGGCTTCCAAAGACTTCCGGCTTTCACCACACGACGTCATAAATCTTCTGGTAGAAGAACCTTCCTCCTCCAGGATAGGAATTGCTGTTTGTCTGTTCGTCAACGTATCTGTAGCTAGCTCCTTATTTGCAGGGTGGGGAAACTACCCCCATGCCCAACCCCCTTACTAGGAGGACCAGGGATTTTCTGTCGGGCTCTCCTTCCCTTAGACCATGTTGGTTCACGGCACCTTATTTCATTCGGTGCACCCCTCTCGAGAGGGACCCCCTATCCACCACCCAGAGGACGCGCCTCAACACCATATGGTTCCAGCATGAGGTTGACCTAGATTAGAGTCAGTAATTTTTGTCATATTTACATGAACGTTTGCATGTAGCAAGTTTGAAGAAAGACATTGGATGAGTTTGTTAGCCAGCTTTGTATCTTTTCAACTTCTTTAGTAAAAAATAATTCTTTTCAGAAAAGAATAAAACACTAAAAAACCTTTACTTCTTAGTTCTAGAGAAAGTCAGACAGTGGCGGTGACATAAAAGAGGCAACTTCATCACTACGCACACTGACATAATACTCTAAATTTATATATGACATCATTCTCTCTCATGCCCACGGCTCTCTCTCTCTCTCTCTCTCTCTCTCTCTCTCTCTCTCTCTCTCACACACACACACACACACACAAACATGCACACATATCCAAGATTAACAGATCTATGCCTCTTGGAGATTTTTGGAGTGCGCGCGCACGCACACACTAACACGCACACACACACATCGACGCGCTTTCAGAAGAGCATGCAGGTGACCCGTCCGTGTACTTAGTATATTATGTAGCTAGGTAAAGTCAACCTGCTTTCACACAAATTATAACAAGACTGAAATTGTACCATGAAGTTCTAGTTTTGTCACTATTTTCTCAAGCCTATGAAGCGAAAGTGAAACTCATATCACGTAAAATAAAAAATTTTGTAAAAACTGAAACTTACATCATGACAAATGACGTTTGACAAATCAATGATGGGTATGTCCTGCGCCCCTTATAGAACTTGATGATGCATTGGCACATCTGCAAAACTTTTTCAATAGGAGATAATTCAACATCAGAATCAGGTCAAAGACAAAAGGTAGAGACCATTGACAGTGAGCACAGCTCTCATATAAGGGACTTTGTGGGTTATGGTTCATCCCATCATGTTTGTTTGTACCCATAACCTTACACCATCAGTAAGAATAAGAGTACTTTATTATCTCAAAAAGAGAAATTCTTTTTGCCACCTCAGGTGCAACTCGCAATCACACACACTCACACGACAGTTTTAAAACAAATGGACAATGGCTCGGGACGGGTGAAGCCCGTCGCCAAGGCATCTAATGGCCGGCGCCAACGGCCCCAACCCGACCTCAACCTCCCTAACACAAGCAAACTAAAAACGGTTTTATCTTAGTATCTCTATAACACATAATATAATGTTTTTTAAACTTTCTGCTTGGCTGAGACTAGGTACACAAATAACAAAAATACGCACAAAAAAAAAAGACGAATACTTTCACAGTTGCTACCTGGGGGCCCGTCGCCATAAGAACAGCGCCGGCTATTAGACAGTCGCTCCGGCATAAACAGTCACCACCTTAATTATAACTTAACTAGTATATAACTTCATAGTCATTTTTAAAGCAATAGTAGTAGGACTACATCATTAACGTAAAAGCAGTCCAAAATGGTTTCTAAAGAGTACACACTGGCAGGCTGTTCAGTAAGAAACAGTCGCTGCGTCTGGGAGGTGTCTGTCATCACATCATTCGGCTGGAATGTGAGGCCTGAAGCTTGCTGGTATTGGCTTCGTCGAATGCACTAGCGCTATTCCCTAGGCAGTGATGTTGAGCGTGGCGTACGGGGAAGAGCCACTCCCAAGATGATGAAAGGGGAGAAAAGCACGTTGGTTTATTTCCACCGCATAACGTGCGCTGTTCTTCTAATATCCACATGGTACAGCAAGAATCTGCGTGTATTAACTCCCACATCGCACAGCGGATAAAATCCAATTAACAATTATTGCACATCAAATTGCCAAAAGTCATCAAAAAGAAATACCGGTCGTGATGCAGCATTGCAGGGCCTGACATCGAGTATCAAACGAAGGTACAATGTCTGTTTAGTACTGCCGGTGACGACCATTTCTGCCGGAGTACACCACATGCACTGTGTAAAGTTACGAACAAACACCAATTTCATTTCTTTGGCCATCCTGCAATAAAGTAGGTAAGATAACCAGATAAATCTATAAAATATGAATTTCAAGACCTATAAAATTTTAGTTACTGCCAAACAAGATGATGTCACAGCTATTCCTCATGAACATTTATAACTCTATGTTGTGCCATGTTATGTTCATGCAACGATGATTACATTTCCCATTGTGCATTGAAATGTGTGCAGTAACCTTTATGCATGCACTATCTTAATATTTATCATTACAAACGGCTTTCAATCTGCATTTCATAACTCAGCACCTTTACTTTTGTGCTTAAAAAATGGTCCTGTGTCATCATGTTATGTTCAAACATGTCATTTCATTATTCTTTACCTTTTTATTTCATGTTTTTGTCATGAAATCATGTTAGTGCAAACATCATTCTTCTGTTGTACACTACAGGCAATCAACAAATTTCTAAATAATTCTACTTGTCAAGTTACAAATACATGGCAAATGTGTGGATGTGACCGTGCAAAGTTATGTTCATGCATCCTGTTTTTTTGTCTTTTTGCTACTGTTTATGAGAGATAGAAGATTGGACACTTGATGGGCACCTAATCAATAATCAATCATTTTATTTAATCCTCTCCGTAATTAAGCAAGCCCACGTCAACAAAGACACCCAATACCTTTATTACCTAGCCATTTTAGTTCCACTCCAGAAATCATTCAAGCTACGTTTTTTGATCAGCTACCAACCCGCGATTATTAAGGCAGATCCCCCACTCCCACCTAAATAATTAATGCTGTCATTGACTACTATCAGCCGTTTTCGGGAAATGATTACTTGCGTCATTGTGGAAATTCCCGTTAGGTGTAATTGCCACATCACCCCACCCAAAAGTAAGTGACGTCAATGTTGCCAATAACAACGCCACGTGTCAACTCGTGACCCTAGTCTCGTGATCAAGTATTGCGTCGTTGAGACATTTCAAGGATTTCTGTTGCTGTGAGAAGATGTGTTATTTGTGGTAGCCATTGGAAATATTACAAATTCCGGACTTCGATATTCAGTTCAGTGATACATCTTGTAGAATATTACTATTGTGCGTTATGTTGAAACAACAAAAAGGTTAGTGAGCCGAGACTAAAGAAAACTTACTGTTAAATTGCGGAGTGTCGAGTACAACCGGGTTCAGTTTTGCATTTTACTTAAACACGGCTGTGAGTGAAAAACCGCGGTTTTAGTTTCTTGGTTGTACCGTACGCAAAAGCATGCCGGTCTCTATGTAATAGGACAGTTATTCTCATCAAGTTGTTTAATTTATCTAGGCAGTGTCACGTTTACAGACCTATGTCGATTTCTATCGAATATAGGTGTGCAGTCATACACGGGGACCGCTAACGGCGCAGTAAGCATGTGTTGAGGGGCAAAACAGAAGATTGAGCCTACTAAAACAGAGTCATTTGCTATTACTTCCGTCTCGTAAACAACTAAGAAATGAAAGTAGAACACAGAGTTAAATGACTCTTAACATAAAGTCTTCAATATTCTGTTTACCCCCTTGCCGTTGACGCCGTCAGCGCGGACTGCAGACAGTGTCATTCAGTTGAGTACAGCGAGGACAGAGACAGAACACAGAGTTAAATGACTCTTAACATAAAGTCTTCAGTCTTCTATCATAACACCCTTGCCGTTGACGCCGTCAGCGCGGACTGCGGACAGTGTCATTCAGTTGAGGACAGAGACAGAACACAGAGTTAAATGACTCTTAATACAAAGTATTTAATCTTCTAATGACACCCTTGCCGTTGACGCCGTCAGCGCGGTTTTAAAATAGATTGTACGTAGCAACCACCGCTGGTGGTAAATAGCGCGGCGTGGGCTCAGCGGCCTGTAGAGCAACCAAAAACATAGACAGAACACAGAGTTAAATGACTCTTAATACAAAGTCTTCAATCTTCTGTTTACCACCTTGCCGTTAACGCCGTCAGCGCGGTTTTAAAATAGATTTTACGTAGCAAACATCGCTGGCGCGCGGCGTGCAGACAGTTTCATTTGAGTATTGGTGCAGACAAATACGTCACTAGCTGCAATGCGGAAGTTGCCGATCTACTTATATTTAGCGGCCTGTAGCTCTGTAGCAAGCAAAAACAGAGACAGAACATAGAGTTAAATGACTCTTAATACAAAGTCTTCAGTCTTCTATTGACACCCTTGCCGCTAACGCTGTCAGCGCGGTTTTTAACGTAAACACTGACATAGGGACTTAGTAACGTGACTAAGTACACAGTCGCCGCGTCTATATCGTGTCATACAACTGAAATGCGGTGAAGTTTTCTGCGGACTGGAGTCTACAATATTCAAGCATGCTGAATAAAGATTTTGTGTCTGTCTGTCTGTCTGTGTGTGAGTGCTTGTGTGTGTTTGTAGGTATGTGTGAGTGCATGCATGTATGCGTGTGTCTGTCAGTGTGTGAGTGCATGTATGTATGTATGTGTGTGAGTGTTTGTGTGTGCGTATGTATGTATGTGTGTATGAGTGTGTTTGTCTGTCAGTGTGTGAGTGCATGTATGTATGCGTGCGAGTGTTTGTGTGTATGAGTGTGAGTGTTTGTCATTGTGTGAGTGCATGTATGTATGCGTGTGCATGCTAGTATGTATGCATGTGCATGCGTGTATGTATGTGTGCGAGTGTTTGTGTGTGTGTGCGTCTGTGCGTGTAGTTAGTGTTAGAGATATGATAATTTCAAGAACATTTATACCATTGACTCTAAGTCAATACCCCAAAACACAGTTATTTAATAATAACCACACACACACAAAACATTCTTATATACACTTGATACAAATTTAAGTTACCTATAGACACTTGTTAACAAATTTCCAAAGTCACCTACAACCGCTAACTAACTTTACAGGTAACTTTGAAGTTAGTTGGTGCAAGTTCTGATAAGTGACTTAAAACAAGTTCTTACAAGAACCTAATCATAAGATCTTGTAAGTTATTGAACCAAGTCAACAACTTACTCGGACAGATTTCCCAAGTTACAAGGACAACGTAAAATCTTTTTTTTTAGTCTGGTGGAGGGGCAGATGGTGTTAGGTAGGCAGGGGTGAAAGGCATGACATCTCTTTGCGAAGTGTATGACAAAAATAATGGATTACCAAACCTATCGTTACTTGCTTGTAAGTTCTCGAACTTTTTTCATAGTTTCTTCTACGCCTATCTTTTTTCCTTGTTCTAAAAAAGATTTCTTTAGCTCTTCAACATTTACAGCCTGACTACGCATCTTATTCTGTATTTCAGACTTTTGTTGTTTATAGTTGGCCAAATCATCCTGGACTCTTTTAAATTCGTTATCGTCAATTTCATTATCTTCCAAAGATTTACTAATAATAAGTTTCATACTCGTCAGCTTAGCTGTTGCGAGCGTACTTAATGCTTCATGCTTCTGCAACTTAGTATAAAATTTTTTGTTAAGGGCTTCCATACCAAAGCATGCCAGGCTTGTGGCAAGGCCAACAGCTTCAACAGCAATTCCTACGACACTTCCCACCCCCGTTGCAAACAGAGTTATACCTCCTACAGATAATCCGGCCGAAACCACCCCCATGGCCATTGATGTGTTGTGTACAGAATTGAAAACCGTATTGTAACGGCGTTTACACCTCGAGTATTTTGCTTGTTCTTCTTCCAAATACTTCAACGCTTCTGTAATATTCATTAAACGGAATGAATCTGCCTTTAATGTTTTATCACGCTCAATAGGCTCAAGCTGCTCAGGTGGTATTTGTGGATACAAGTTCACCATTTTTTATTTACAAATATTTTTTTAATCAGCAATTACATTTTGCAACTCTTCAAAAGTATACAATTTGCTGGCATAATAAAATGCAACAAGATCAATGTGTTCAAGGTTTATGTAAGTTAGACGAACAAAAGTTGCTTTGTCGACCACCACCTTGACAGCTGGAACACTGCTCGAAACATTAATAACATCATTGTTTTTTGTAATAGCAATAAAGACCTTTGATGATTCTGTTACTGTTTCATTCCATGTAAGTTTAATTCCTTGTGCTATATTTGCCTCTTTTGCAGAAGCAACAGATTTCATGATAATTTCAAATACTATTGTCACTTCTCTAGCCACGACTAAGCTTGCTGGCATAAACACAACAGAAGTATCTGATCTACCCTTTCTAGTTGTAAGAAGATATCTCCGTCTCTCATAATTTTCAACTTTCAGTTTTTCTCTGCTATTGTTGTCTGGGGCAAAACTTGGAACAAGGCTTACAATAAGCGGCCCAGAATTAACAACCTTCCTAAACACTAAGGCGCCTTCGTCATCAGTGTATACATAAGGACTAATAAATTCAATCTTTATGTCCCAGTCAATTGTGGGTGGTGGTGCAGGCACAGGTGAAACAACCCACTTACTACCTACATGTATTAAGTTGTAGGGCGAATTATTTACAGGTGGAGTAGGTACAGTAACATCACGAAGCTGACCAAGTTTAGGAATCTGTTTTTCACCGTCTTTTATGTCAACAATTACTTTCCTCTTGTACATGCCATTTGAATCAAGTTCAAAACCATATATTTCTCCAATTTCCCCTTCCTTCTCAAAATCCTGTACGTCTGCCAAATCTTTCAACTCTGTTACTGGACACGCAACTGGTATGATTCTCGGCTTTGGACCAAGACCACTCATTTTTATAAACAAAAATAAAATTATTTAACTTCTAACACTACACTAAAATCATGCATAAGAACTGGTTTGTCATCCTGATTAGTTACAGATATACTCAGTGACTCAAAGAAACTAGAACCTAATTTTTTAAACTGCAAATTAGGAAATCTAGCAACCACACTTTCACAATATGGGGTAGTTCCAGTCGGCAAGCATCTTAACAAAGTTGAAGGCTTTCCATTGTGTACATTTTCAGTAGTGTTCAGTTCTTTCAAATAAACATTTAGCACTGTGTGTACTGACAAATGAACAGGATATCTTCCAGTTATTCTTGGTTTTTTTGGTGATAGTAGACGTTTGACTGATTGTGACCAATCTTCATCTAGATGTGTTATTTTTTTACCTAAAAATCCAAGTAATAATAAAAGACTAATTGATAAAGAAAACTGACCACTTTTTGGAAATTCAATTGTAACAAGTAAATTAGCTGGGTTTAAAGTTGCTTTAATTTTAAATTCATTTTGAAGCCATTCAGCTAAAGTACAAAAGTCATAATACCCAGCTCATAAAGTATCACCCTTCTCAATACCATCAAGAGTTCCACTTACAGAATAATTGTCATCATCCGTTACATTAAACCACTTTACAGTATAAAACATTTCATGGATAGCCACAGCCTTGTTACCATCTCGATTATCGATTCCATTAGTTAGCCACACTGGTTTGCTCGTGTCAAGATTTCCCCCACCCGGGTCTGCCCTGGGGGACTTGGGTGGGGTTAGGTACTTTTTAGTTCCCAGGGTCACCCTGGTCAGCCCCACAGGGTGAGTTTTTCTCTCTATTCTGGGGCATGTGTTTCTCTCTACCCGAGGTCCATTCACCTGTATTTGCCTTTTTAAAACTCTCCCTACTGTCTGCACTGCCTGTAGCTCTTGATATTGGATGTGTGTTGCTAAATGGTCTTAGCTTTATTTAGCCCCATTTGTTAGGTTTATTTAACGTATTTGACCGGCTGGCGACATACATTCAATGTTCTGTTTATTTTTTTTTTCACAAGCAGTGCAGGCACGTCCTGAGAAAGCCTTGTTGCTGTCGGGACGTTAAGCAATGTACAATCAATCGTGTCAAGATTTGTTAAGGTTATAAACATTTTTATTATCACATAAAAAAAAGCACAATGGAATTTAAATCACCAACAATTGCCATTGTAAACGCGTTTCAATTTAACGTGGATGCCAAGTATAATGTTGCACCAACTTATGACCAGAAAATAATTCAACTAAATCAGCTTGATATAGCTTTGTCTGAAGGAGATTTATTTCAAGTGAAAGTGCCAAATCCTTATGAGCATTACCTAAACCCTCCAATTACAGATGACTCTACTGCAAGAAAGTGGTCTTCAAGCCCACTACAGATGTTTCAAAACCAACTTAACTTTGCTATACTATGCTCAACTACAGGCTGTGGTGTTTCATTTACAGACCATTTGAATCACTCAAACAAACTGATTAGATCTGTCTATCGTTTCCACATGTATTACCAGCTTAGAAGAATACTGTCAGAACTGCATACCCCACTGCCCACTGAATCCAGTTTTAATCAGTTTAACAATCCCATGGATTTGAAAGCATTTGAACGGATCTGTAATGAATTTAACATCAGTACAAAGTATGACTTTACACAAAAACTTGATGATCACAAAGGCATGGGAACATTGTATTATGCTATGAGTCACAGACAATACCCTCAAGATTATTACCCTGGTTACACTTCATTCTCATCAAAATCTGAAGTGTGGTTAGGCTCAATTGAACAGAAACAGTCTACTGCCTGGACCACATTTGTCTTAGATAAGAGTGACGGATTTACTCAAGCAGGAGTCGAACGCATAAATGAGTCTATCAGAACATATGTGTGGTGTATTCTAGGAGCACAAGCTCAAACAAAATCAAACATTTTGAATGGAAGTGGAAAGTTCGATTCACAAAAACAGTTTCTCGCTAATCTTGAAGATTCAGTAAATTCATCAGTTGATCTCCCATCTAGCATACAACGTTACCAAGACGTTCTCAGATATGCTAGATCAAAAGTTGACTTTGTAGTTGGTATTGGGTTATACATGTTGCCATCAGACCTTCAACTTCAAATGGGGGACAATAACAAATTATAATAATGAAATAGTTGTTGCAGGTGTTGGTCAGAAATTAGGACTCAATCAATCTGTAAACTTGGGGGCCACAACCACACATGTACAGTCATTAAAACCATTACAGACAGTAACACCCCCGGCTACGGCACCAGTAACATCATCACCTGTACAGACAGCTCCAGCTTTGACACCGGTACCCATAACGATAACACCAACACCAATCCTTGACACACATGAGTCAGAGAGAACAGCATTGGTAATAGGTCTCACTGGATTAGGGGTATTACTTCTTTACCTGTTTCATTAAATAACCCACCATCAACCCTCCTACTGTAACCAAAAAGACCCACACATGCTCTACCATAAACCCTACTGCCTTTGCTGCAGTACTAATCAACCAACTGACAACCGTGCCTATAATGCCAGGCAACGCGTCTACTGCTTTCAGAGCCAATTTCTTAAGCAAGTCTGATATGTGAGACAGTTGTTTCTTTACCCACGACTGTAAGTCTTTTGGATCTGTGGGGACTGGGGTTGGTGGTGCTGGAGGTGGAGAACCACCCCCGGAGACAGCCAACACAACTGTACTGATAATAAACCCCAGAGCTGTAATTAAACTGGCAATTGTGATACCCTGTTCTCTGAAAAGTGTTTTAAGTCTCTCAGCCAGAGTAGTGTCTTCGTGAAGTATTTTTTGAATAGTTTCTCTAATCCTGTTGACTTGTGTTTTCAGTTTTTGTCTCCCAATACTAATCGCTTCTAACCTTCCTGATCTTTCTATCTGCAAATCATTTAATCTGTGTTGAATTCTTTCTTTCATTTCTGTGTCTGCGGTAGCCAGTTTCTCTTTTTCACGTTCTATGTGTTTATCAAGCTCTCCTAGTTTGGCTAAATTATTTACCATCTCACCTCTTATTGTCTGCAGTGATTTATCCAAACCCATAATCTCCCTCATTGACAAAGGTGGATCATCTATTGTTTTCATAACATCATTTATTTGTCCTTCAGTAAATGAAGTTTCTTGTATCACTGTGTTTGCTATTTCTGGTAGGCTTGTTATTGGTGCCATTTCAATCTCTTGCCCCGTTGGCAACTTTGTTTGCATGTCGTGAAGCACACTAACAAGTCTTGGGGGAACAGGAGACCCTCCAATACCAAGGTATCTTGCCAACCCAGAGTTACCACCGACTTCACCTTTAATTGTACTTAAAGCTCTAAACTTAGAAGGATTATTTTTATGTGTTAGATTTATTTTCCCTCTGTCTGTATTTACAAATAAGTGTCCTTTATCATATTCAAACTGATTAGGATCTATTACATCTGGGTGGACACCAACACTGTCATAAAATGAGTTTACTTTGTCTTTTAATAGTTCGTGATACATACTAGAACTAGTTACCATTCCAGTCATATCTGTTGCACCAGTATCATAGTCATTCATGTCATCCATTTCAAAATCTTCATGATTAAATCCTCCCGCTGCCATTGTTTTATTAATTTATTATTTTTTATTGTGCATAATAAAAATGACACAGTCTTACGGATCAAAGTTAGACCCATACAGAAAACTACGTGAGCCCCTGGGTGTTAAGGGCATTTGACAAACAATAGTCATCACAAACAATCCAAGTACCATAGACCAGAACCAAACACTGACAGTCAAGTTTCCAAACCTAGGACCCAGTGACGTTATTGTTCCTGGCACTGCACGCCTTGCTTTTAATATTGAACTATCATCAGATGCAGACGTGAACAGAACACTAGTTAACAATCTTGGCAGAGCAATTGTTAGAACTATTAAAGTAAAACTTGAAGGACAGGAAGTGTTTAGTCTTGACGACTCAGATGTGTTCTACTGTTACAAAGACCTTTGGCTCACAAGAGAAGAACGAGAGGACCGTATTTATCAATGATTGATTGTACATTGCTTAACGTCCCGACAGCAACAAGGCTTTCTCAGGACGAGCGTATTTATCAAGGCATACAGCCAGATAATGTTTGTAAACTTCGAATCAATGCTGGAGATAAATCAATGTCAGCAGCCAATGACGTTATTATAGCTGAAACATATGGAACCAGATTTTACATTCCACTCGAGTTTGAAATCCTCACAGCTCATCTGCCTTATTATCAAGGGGCACTGAATGACCGTCTGAGCTTTGAACTAACTTTCAATGACTACTCCAAAGTTATTAAATCATCTGATCTTAGTGCAACATATAAGATCTCTAACATTTCCTTGGAATATGAAATTGTCACACACACTGAACTAGCCAGACTCATACAAAATCAGTATCAGTCAAGACTACCAATTTATTATGACAGGGTGATTAGACATAGTTTAATACCCAAAGACAAAAGCGACCCAATGTGGAACATAAACTTAAACACACCTGCCAGGTCACTGAAAGGTATTTTTATGTTGTTTATTGAACCAGCAGATCCATATAAACGGGATTCAGAAAAATTCTACAATCCAAAGATTACACATTTGTCCTGTACAATCGAAGGCCATCCTAATCAAGTGTACGCATCTGGAATGTTACCTTATCAGGGCTCGAAATTAGCGGGGGCCCGGGGCCAAAAACCCGCAAAGTTGATTTCGGGCTCGGAAAGTTGAAAAACGAAGGGCCCGCTTGGCCCGCAAAATAATTTGTCTGCTACAGCTAGCTCTACTCCGCAGTTTCATATTTGGGCCAAGGGAAGCAACCCACACCGGTGCCCTCACTCACAGTAATAGTATTGTGTTCTTTTTTCTTTTTTTTTTGTTATTGTATTTTTAGTTTACTTCTGTTAACTCAAGTGCACATAAGTGTAATATGAATAGATGATTGAAAAAAAAAAAAAATTAAAGGCAAAATCTGTTTGTTTCACTTTAGTTTATCAGGAAGAGTACTGTTAAGTTTAGTTCCCTTTCATGGTTTTGTTTTAAACTTTTGTGCATTGAGGTCAGATTTTTTGTTAGGTTACTCATATTAAAAATTTAATGATGTGTATTGTGCAATACTCAGTCACAAAACTGAAAAGTATTATACAAGAGACAAACTTGATTTTTTTCTATTTTGTTTAATGGCCATTTCAGGCTCACTAGTCACTGGAATATGTGTGTCACTGAATGTGTGTGTGTGTGTTTTTTCCCCTTTTTTGTTGGTAATGTTTGAAAGTGAAAGAAAAGGCAAATAAAAATGACATCACTCAGCAAAATTGGAAATTCAATTGTTTTTATTTTAGATTATCAGACAAATTGTACTTTCTACTTATTATATTGTCAATAATTCTTTTGTTTTTTGTTTGCATTATTTTTCAAAGCTGGGCCCCGAAAGTTGCTTGTGGGCCCTCAAATTTTTCAATCAAGGGGCCCGGTGGCCCCCAAAGAAAAAAGTTAATTTCTAGCCCTGCTTATCAACACTACGATGAGATCACAAAGTATTTTGCGGGTGGAAGGATTAGAGATAAACCAGCAAACATTGCGTGCAAAGATCTACATCTGTATGACGTTAGGATTGGTCAATACCTGACAAATAAATATGCACTGTGGCTAGACCTGCGTAGTACAGATGATGACTATCTTCATGGGTCAGGACGAACTGTTGAGAATGGTAGTGATGGGATTACAATTCAGATACAAAAGAAGGTTGAAACTGCTGCAGCCATAAATATATATTTGTACCTGATATATGACGCACAACTCAATATTGCAGAAAGCAGACTGAGTGGACACATATATTAAAATTATATTGTGTATTAAAATGAACCGGAGCTTAATGACACTCGATCCACACTGTGGTTTATTTTGTGGTGCCACAGGCTGTGGAAAAACTGAATTTGTTCTTAATCTGTTACAAACAAGATACATATACCATTTCGAAAACATTGTAATATTTTGTCCAACAATCAAACACAACAAAGCTTATCACAACCGTTTATTTATTTGAACTGACAGCAACATATACTTAGTCGACCCTGAGAAAAAACTGAATGACTACCTACAATATTTTTACAAGCAATTTGAAGGACAGCCAACGTTGTTTATTGTTGATGACTGTTCTGCAGAGAAAGACATTGTCAAGAAGAGAAACACTCTAGCAGAACTTGCCTTTAGTGGCAGACACGCAAATGTAAGTGTATGGATTCTCACTCAGAAATATAATGCTGTACTGAAAGATTTTCGAGAACAGTTAAAGTTTATATGTTTGTTTTACTGTAAGGATCGTGACAGCTTTGAAGACTGTCTCAGAGAAAACGATGTCATACCAAATAAGCATGAACGGGATGATGTAAAAAATAAACTGAAATCAACTAAGCATCTAAAGCTTATTTTAAAGACAGATCAGCCCACAGGGTATGGGTTAGTAAATTAATTTATACTTTTAGTTTGTCTATAAAAATGACAGACGGACAAAAGGAGCAAAATTGGCCTATTGGTGAAATCATAGATATTACATATTGCTTTAAAGATGTTAAATATGTAAGCCAGCTTTATAATAAAGAGTCACCTGGTAATTTATTTATGTTACCAACAACACTGTATATGTCTGGTAATATAACTTTATGTGTTGATAATCCATTTATTAAAAAAATAACTGTTGATATTAATACACAATCATTTACTGTTAATGATTATTACAGTGATTGGTTTGGCAAAGTGTGTAGTGATTTAGCAAAAGAACTATATAAAATAAATTTATATTTTAACGTTGTTACATTTAATAAAATGGTATTGCACATACAAAACCAATAATGATGATTGAGTCAGTGTGTAAACAAATCTGTTTTGTAGGGGTTACAGTCAATAAAGTGCCATTTTCATTATATAATTTTCTATTTATTTTTTTGTCGGACAAATAAAAAAGATGGACAACCATCAAAGATTAAGAAACGTGTTTCACACAACTGACTTACCTATATCTAATATTTACAATGTCTATGAATCAATAGAAAGATCTTTTTTAGTCATACAAAATAACCTTCTTTCTGATAGTGTAAAGATTCAGATTGTTGCAAAAATAGAATTTGCCAGAGATGTTGGTGAAGTTATTGTAACGTATATCTCGACAAGGCAGCACACAGTTAATTCGAGAAGAGAACTAGAGAAAGTGTTTAGAGAAAGATTGTTACCAGACTTCCATGAAGCAATTGACAGAGCAGAAATGCAAGGGTCTGGCTGGCATGAAGGCCTTGTACATGAACTACAACTGAAGCAGTCAAGATATCATCCTATACTAGGTAAATCATGGATACCACTTCCAACTGAGGTTGCAAACAAAAAGGCTGTAGTCAATATTCAAAACAATGACAACTATTGTTTCATGTGGTGTGTGCTTGCTAAACTTCATTTTGTAAAAGCAAAACCTGATCGTGTATCTAACTATACCAAATTTGTAAACGAACTCAACTTCAGTGGCATTGAGTTCCCTGTTAAAATAGAGGATATAGACTTGTTTGAAAAACTAAATCCTGGTATATCTGTGAATGTGTTTGTGTGGGAAAATGAATCTGAGAATAAGTTACAGCCAATTAGAGTATCTCCAATTGCCCCAACCTATGGGCAGCCAGAAGATAAACATGTTGACATGTTGCTAATAAGATCTGGTGATAACTTTCACTACACAATTATCAGAAGTATGTCAAGACTAATTCATCATACAACAAAACATGACGGTAAACAGGAATTTTGTAAAAAATGTTTACAGAGGTTTTCCTCTATTAAAGTAGCACACAAACATGTGCAGCACTGCAGGTCGGCTGATGACATTCAAACAATACTGAGGTATCCAGATCCTGGTAGTCAAGTGTATTTTAAGAACTATGGGAATCAGCAAAAGCTGCCGTTTGTAGTGTATGCAGATTTTGAATCACTCGTTGTTCCATATGAGGGTCCTGTTCCAGAGTCATTACCAAAGACTATAAAATTGAGTGACCAAGTGGTGTGTTCTTTTGGATACATTCTTGTTAGGTCAGACGGTCTTCATTCAGAACCTGTTATCTACAGGGGTGAAAATGCAGCATGCCTGTTTTTAACAGAAATGAGACAACTGTATAGTCAGGTAGTACAATATCTCACAACATGTCAGATGCCTTTGGTGATGACAGAAGAAGACAAACTGAAATTTGATACAGCTGAGACGTGTTGGATTTGTGAACAGCCTTTAGGATGTGATAAAGTTTGTGACCATGATCACATAACTGGGCGTTACAGAGGCGCTGCACATAACAATTGTAACTTATTATTAAAAATAGATCCTAAGACATACAAACTGCCAATCTTTTTCCACAATCTCAAAGGGTATGATTCACACATCATCATGCAGGCTGTAGATGAGTCTTACAGAAAAATTAGTTGCATTGCCCAGACAACTGAGAAGTACTTGACTTTTAGATTGGACAAATTAGCATTTTATGACTCCATGCAACATTTGTCTTTAGGTCTTGCTAGTTTGGCAGAAGGACTGACTGAGTATCCAATAACGAGTAAATATTTTGAACCAGACTTGATTAAGAAAGGTGTCTATCCGTATGAGTACATTGATCACTGGGTTGTGTTTGAGGAAAGGAGACTGCCTCCAAAAGAGAAATTTTATTCTACACTAACTGGTAAAGGTATTTCTGACTCTGAATACCAGCATGCACTTGATGCGTGGGAAAAACTAGGGTGTCAGACAATTGGTGATTACCACGATCAGTACTTAAAGGCTGATGTCTGTTTGCTAGCAGACGTATTTGAAAGTTACCGTGAAAAGGGTTTGTTACACTACAAGCTTGACCCTGCTTGTTACATAACTAGTCCTGGCATGACATGGGATGCATTTTTGAAATCCAGTAAGATATCTATAGACCTGTTGTCTGATCGTACGATGGGTGAAATGGTGGAACGTGGATTGAGAGGTGGTATTAGTCTAGCAGCAAACAATTATGGCAAGGCCAACAACAAATATCTTGACGACTTTGACCCCTCAAAGCCAATGTCATTTATTACATACTTGGATGCTAATAATTTGTATGGATTTGCAATGTGTGAATTGTTGCCATTAAAAAACTTTTGTTTGTATGATTTGTCACAGTATGGCATAAAAAAATTAACAAAATATATTATGGATCGAGGTCAAAATGATGAAAAGGGTTGGATCTTTGAAGTAGACTTGGAGTATCCACACCATTTACATGATTACCATAATGATTATCCATTAGCAGTTGAGAAACTGAGTTTGACTGGGAAAAAAGAAGACACCAAACTTGTACCAAATTTGAATGACAAATTCAATTACGTTTGCCACTATCGATTGCTGCAGTTTTACATCAGACATGGGTTAGTACTAAAGAAAGTTCACAGAGGAATTCAATTTGATCAGAGTGCTTTCATGAAAGATTACATAATGAAGAACACAACCCTTCGTGCCAGAGACGGCAACACTGCATTTGACAAAGACTTCTTTAAGCTTATGAACAATGCCTGTTTTGGCAAGACAATGGAAAATCCTCATCACCGCAAAGATGTGAGACTGGTCACAACTGAATCGGGTGCAATTAAACTTACAAGTAAGCCTCAGTACACAGGGTATAAAGAATTTCATTCATCATTATATGCAGTGTCACTCAAAAAAAAGATTGTTAAACTGGACAAGCCAGTATTCATTGGTATGGCAAATCTGGAGTTGTCAAAACTGTTGATGCTTGAATTTTATTATGATTACTTCAAACCAAAATATCCTGAGTGTCGTCTGCTATACACTGACACTGACTCTATGATCATTGATGTGTGTACTGAAGACTTTTATGAAGACATGAAAACAGAGTTACACATGTATGACACGTCTGACTATCCTAAAGACCACCCACTGTTTAGCACACAAAACAAGAAAGTGCCTGGTAAGTTTAAGGATGAACTAAATGGTGTGCCAATAGTTGAGTATGTTGGACTGAGATCCAAAATGTATTCTATACTGCACCAGAAGGGAAGTCAGTCGAAAGCCAAAGGAATAAAAAAAACAGCAATAAAAAATAAAGACATTCGTCATGAACATTACAAGCAAGTGTTAGATGGTGCATTAATGCCTGATTATCCAAACAAGACACTAAGATCAAACAAACATAATATTGAAATGATTCAAACATATAAAAAGTCTCTAGCAGTTGGGGATACAAAAAGAGTGTTTCACACTAAGGAAAAAGCTTATGCACCAGGTCATTACAGGCTCAAGTTATCTGAAGAAATAGCTGATAATCTGCTTGATAAACTAATTGATGAATTGAAATTGTTAAAAATGAGTAACGGTGTCTGGGGGAATAATCTGTAATTCTTCTCTGACAAATGCCCTCTTTGGTGCAGGCTCATACAGATAATATATTGTTGCATTAGCTGAAGGAACTATTTTTTTTATATTATGAACAGATGTAGACCAAATTGGATCAGTTGCCCTACGTCTAACGTCATTTTCAGCCTCACCAGGTTGATACAAATATCTCACCTGTTTTGTAAATAAGTTAGTGTCTGGAGGTGTTATTGCTTTTATTTCTGACGGTATTGTTTTCAATTTAATAGAATCAACAGGTTTAGGGTGACCATCATTATTCATTGCTTTTATCACAGAAGGTAATCTTTTAACCCACTCAGTGTTACGTGCGTCATGCATGAGTTCCTTAGAATACTGATAGCTAAAAAGTCTCTCCGATAATTGCTTGTTAAAGTTTTCAACAATTGCCTGTGATCTATGCAAGCCTGGAATACCGCGTCTAACCAGTACGCCATGCTTTGCAAATAATTGATTAACAGCCCCTTTAAATTCACTCCCATCATCAACCTGCACAAGCCTAGGGTATTTTAAAGGACCTCGACTATATATTTTTGATAATGCAGTGGCCACTGTTTCAGCTTTTTTGTCAGTTATGGGTTCTGCATCCTTATACCTTGAAGCTATGTCAACAACAGTTAATGCATACTTGTATCGTTTCTTTCTTATTGTGTCATGCGGAAGAAACAGGAGGTCCATTTGGTGTGTGTCATTAGGTGATGTGTTTTCAAAATGAGGCCTTGTTATTTTTCTTGGAGCAGGAAGATATATTTGCCAAATTGCCTGTTTTTTAAGCCACTGTTTTATTTGGTTAACATCTCCACCCACAGCAGCATGTAATTTTTTTATTGCAGTATTCCCTTTCCAGTAGCCAATTGGGGAGTAATATATTTTTGATAGTTTAGCGTCTGCCATTTTTTCTAGCAATATAAACTCCTGTAAAATATACTAATGTCATTCCTACTAGAACAAATATTATTTCTCCATTTCTTTGTTCTGAGCTTGGTTGGTAATAGTCGCTAAGTTTTGGTTGAGGAATAGATATGTCTTCACCAGTTACAAGATAGTATTCTTTGATCGCGTCATCAACATTTGAAAATGTATGCTGTGCATGACCCTCAAGTTTTAGTTTTTCATTAATAAAATCCAGTTTTTCTATTCTTTGCTTCTCATAATCTTACCCCCACCCGGGTCTGCCCTGGGGGACTTGGGTGGGGTTAGGTACTTTTTAGTTCCCAGGGTCACCCTGGTCAGCCCCACAGGGTGAGTTTTTCTCTCTATTCTGGGGCATGTGTTTCTGTCTACCCTTGGTCCATTCACCTGTATTTGCCTTTTTAAAACTCTCCCTACTGTCTGCACTGCCTGTAGCTCTTGATATTGGATGTGTGTTGCTAAATGGTCTTAGCTTTATTTAGGCCCCATGTGTTAGGTTTATTTAATGTATTTGACCGGCTGGCGACATACATTCAATGTTCTGTTTTTTTTTTTTTTTTTTTCACAAGCAGTGCAGGCACGTCCTGAGAAAGCCTTGTTGCTGTCGGGACGTTAAGCAATGTACAATGTACAATCAATCTCATAATCTTGTTGAGCTTGAGCTAGTTTTTCAGATGCCTCATTGTGGCGCTTCATTTCTTCTGCTGATTCTTCTTTACTCACTTTTGAAAAGAAATAGTTTGACCCACTGAAAGCTAATGCGTTAATAACTGCACCACCAATCATGACAGCTATAGTTGCCATATTTTTATTTACATAGAAATATTTTCTGGAATAATTCCTTGCTTGACTAAAAAATCTTTTGTAGCAATCGACGCTGTTATAACAACTACTAGCTTAGCACTGTCTTCGAAGTCTAATTTACTAAGGTCTGCTGATTTCATTTTGAGAAGACTTTTTCCCAGCATAGAATATGCTACTGCTAGTCCACTTATTACAGCGGAGTGATAGACAAGGTTCATTATGTTCTTTGTGTCGCTCATTTTCTTATACTACAAAAATTAAAATAATAAATTTATTTACTGCATGTAAAATGGGTCCAAAGGTTTTGGAACTGCTGGTAATGTGGAGACTTCTTCTTTTGTTTTTGGAGTGTTTGATTTTTTGGACACTGTTTGAGTGTTTGGTTTGTATTTTTTATATAATTGGTAACCTACGTAACCAAATCCGACAACAAATCCAGCAACTATATAATTTGTTGTTGTTTTAGTTGTTTTTTTATCACTTTGTGGGGTATGTGTTGGTTCTAATGGTAGTGTCACTGATGATGTTACGTCAGTCTTTTCTGTTAATGCTTGAAGCTGTAATTTCTTTTGTCTGTTATATTCAGCTAATCTTTTCCCAGCCTCTATTCGACCTGGACTTTTAGTCTTAGTCACTGTTTGAACCTGTGTCAAGACATGGCTCTGTTGTGGAGTCGTCTCGTCCATTTTCTTCTAATTTAAAATTTATTTTAGAAAAATCAATATGACTACTAGTAACAAGTAAGGTTACAGCAGGTGCAAGGTAATTCCCAAACTTGTAAAACATAAGGCATGCTAATTTACCTATTGAACTTGAAACTATGGGGTTGCTTTCTAGATCATGTGAAAGGCTGTCACTATCAACAGGTAGGAAGTGACTTACAGCTTTTGTGTATAGGCAGACAAGAGATCGACTCAAATCACGTGTCATTAGTGAAGCAATGTGATTTTCATATTTAGAATGTAGTTTAATTAGCTCATCAGCAGTAAGGGATTCTATGTCTTCTGTCATGTATTGTTTACCGAGAAAAGCTTTTGATTTTCCAGAAACAACAACAGAGATAAGCCTTTGTTTTTTAGAGTCTAAGTCTTTGTTCTCTACAGCACAGATATCACTTAGAAGTAGCAATTCGTCTTGATTCATTTTATAATGTAATATAATAATTTTGCTTAAAAAAGTCAATGACAGCATTAATTATTTAGGTGGGAGTGGGGGATCTGCCTTAATAATCGCGGGTTGGTAGCTGATCAAAAAACGTAGCTTGAATGATTTCTGGAGTGGAACTAAAATGGCTAGGTAATAAAGGTATTGGGTGTATTGGTTGACGTGGGCTTGCTTAATTACGGAGAGGATTAAATAAAATGATTGATTATTGATTAGGTGCCCATCAAGTGTCCAATCTTCTATCTCTTTTATGTCATTATGATGGACTAACAAATGAAATTTTACCAGAACAGTATGCACACTGCTTATAGGTGAAAGCAGGCTCGATGATAGTTTCTTCTTTCGAGACTTTTCTTGAATAATCTTAAGATTTTTCCTGTGTGCAAGTCAGAAGGTGCAAAGTTATGTACAAACACTTGAAAAGTTGCAACAGCCTTTTTTGAAAATCACATAAACATCACTAGTTTTATATAATGGCTGTGCTTGTTAGTGGGATTGGTATACATACTTATTTTTCCCGAGAGTTTGTGATTTGCCCTTGTGAGACCAAAAATATTTTTTGTGAAGGTGTAAAGTTATGTTCAATCTTATGAATGTAATTGAATTTGTGCCAAAACTTGGCTCAGTTCATAAAGATGGGCCTATTTTCTATTGGAATAGTTAACAGCAGATAAAAGTCATCTAGTGTAGTCATTTTTAGCTTACAGAAGCTGTATTTCATTGCGTGAGATAAAAAATGAAAATATCATCGCAGTGAAGGTGTATTGAACAACTTTGTCAGTATTCAGAACTATGTAAACATTAATTTTTTCAATTGGCTTTTGCAATTTAATTAAATTAGAGACTTGTTTCTGTGCATTTAGCATAACATTTTACAATTAGTTCTTCAAGTATAATTAAAAATTAGTGACTTTTGGAAATTATGGTGTAAAGTTATGTTCAAACAGTTTTTAATGGCGTAAAAGGTTGCATTTTCCACAAACACACTTTATTTGTAGACATACCATTTATTCTGGAAGGGGGACATATGTTGAAACATACACATGCAAGAAATTGCAAATAGCGTGTGTTTGCTGTGAATTGTTAAATGTGTGACATTGTAAATGTTATGTTCAACTTTAAACTTTAAAGTTCAATAACAACCAAACTGCAAATAGCATAAAAATGTTACTTAGTGTTATTGTTTAAGCATGCAAAGGTACATCAGATTTATATGAAATATTACATTTATTTTGCTTTTGAAAATGCAGGGTGCTTTTCACACCATTTGGACACTCAGTCGTACTCTTGACCATATATAATATGATGTGCAGAGAAAATTTAGTACATTATGTTTAGTGAATTAGAAGTAAAACAAAATCCAAACAAAAAATGCCTGTTGGAGTAAAATAACGGTCCAAACTGTGCATTTCCTCATACACACAATGAAATCCCACTGAGGAATCCTGAACGAACATCGAAATAATGAGAATTATGAGAAAAAAATGTCTGTCATTTGTTCTTATTAATTCCTTTATGTGCTTGATGGTTGTTTCAGAACGTTTTTATTGCACTATCTATACTCTGCATGTTCACGGTGTCTTGGTGGTTTTTGCTCAAATACTGTTGTGTTTCTTAATTGAGAGTGAATGACTGTGCTGGGTGCATTGTGATAATTATCATACTGTAGTATTGACTGCTGATATTTTGCAGCTAGATGAATAATGAACCCCAAGCCACCTATGAGTATTATTCTCACTCTAAAGTTGAGTGTTTTCTGTTCCCTGTAGTCCACCCTCTGTCACCCTGTATAGCCCTCTTTTCAAAGCACTAACCCTATTTTCAAAGCACTGCCCACCCCCCACCCCCCACCCCCCCACCACCACCACCACCACCCCACCCCCTCCTCCGCCCCACCCCCCTCCCTCACCCCCCATCCCACCCCACCCTGTCCAATTTGTGTGTCAGGTCATTGTAGTTATCCTTTGATAAAAGATTAAATTGTTTTAGGTTGGTTAAACATTACTCAAAAACACCAACAAAAATTATAAGAACTCTGCATTGAAAAGGTTTGTAAGATCAGTGCTATTTTCTTGTATGCTGTATACATTACAGTATGATGTCTTTCTTCCACCGCAGGCTGTGCTGACAAGGTGCAATGCTTTAGTTGTGGACTTGGTCTGTACAAGTGGCACCAAGGTTCAGATCCATGGGAGCAACATGCAAAACACATGCCCACATGTCCCCACCTGCAGCAAAAAGGGCAGCACTTTATTGAACAGGCAGCCAATGTGCAGGTAAGCCATCAACTTAACCCTGAAACTTACTTACTTACACCTGTCGCCCCTACCCGGGTATAGGCCGTCGACGAGAGACCTCCAGCAACTCCTGTCCTGTGCTTCTCCTTCGATTCTACTCCAGGTGGTTCCCAGTCTCTTGATGTCTGCTTGGAGGTCTCGACGCCAGGAGTTTCTTGGCCTACCTCATTTCCTCTTTCCCTGGGGGTTCCATGACAATGCCTGCCTAGTGATACTGGAAGCTGGCTTTCTCAGACTGTGACCGATCCATCCCCATCTTCTTCGCCCAATTTCATTCTCTGCTGTTATCTGCTCTGTTCTCTCCCAGAGTCTGACGTTGCTGATCTTCTCTGGCCAGTGGATTTTCAAAATTCTTCTAAGGCAACTGTTCATGAAGGTCTGTACTCTGTTGACTGTGGTTTTTGTCAATCTCCAAGTCTCTGCTCCATATAGGAGAACTGCTTTTACATTGGAGTTGAAAATCCGGACTTTGGTGTGTTGTGACAGCTCTCTGGAACTCCACACTTTTTTCAACTGGAGAAAGGCTGCTCTGGCTTTACCGATTCGTGCTCTGACATCTGCATCAGTGCCGCCTTTTTTGTCTATGATGCTCCCGAGATAGGTGAAGGACTCCACCTCCTCCAACGGGGTGCCAGCAAGCAAGACTGGTTCTTCCCTGGTTGCGTTCAGCCTCATTGTCTTTGTTTTCTGTTTGTGAATGGTGAGGCCCACTTGGGACGAGATGTCAGCAAGCCTCGTGGTCTTGTCCTGCATTTGTTGATGAGTGTGGGACAGTAATGCCAAGTCGTCTGCAAAATCGAGGTCGTCAAGCTGTGTCCACAGTGTCCACTGTATTCCACTTCGTCTGTGCTCTGTGGTCATCGTCATGACCCAGTCTATGGCCAGCAGGAAGAGGAACGGAGACAGCAGACGCCCCTGCCTGACATCTGTTCTGACCTGGACCTCCCTGGTGAACTGCCCTTCGTGGATCACGCGACATGTCATGCCATCGTAGCTGCTCTTGATCAGGCGGACGAGCTTTGTGGGTACACCGTAGTGTCGTAGGAGTTTCCACAGAATCTCTCGGTCCACGCTGTCAAATGCTTTCTCATAATCCACAGAGTTGACGTACAGCGGGGAGCTCCACACCAGAGACTGTTCCACGATGATGCGGAGAGTGGCGATCTGGTCTGTACATGATCGGTTCTTCCTGAATCCTGCTTGCTGGTCTCTCAGCTGGGGGTCATTGGAGCTCTTCATTCTCTCCAGGATGATCCTGTTGAAGACCTTTCCTGGTACTGACAGCAAGGTGATTCCTCTGTAGTTGGAACACTTGCTGAGGTCGCCTTTCTTGGGAAGCTTGATTAGGTACCCCTCCTTCCAGTCAGCCGGCATCACCTCCTCTTCCCATATCTTTCCAAACAGTGGGTACAGCATCTCCACTGTTGTCTCTAGGTCTGCTTTCAGAGACTCCGCTGGGATGCCATCTGGCCCTGCTGCTTTGCCGTTCTTCAAAAATGCCACTGCTCTTCTGATCTCTTCCTGGCTGGGTCTGTCACAGCTGATGGGTAGGTCGGTCTCTGCTGGCTGGATGTCTGGGGGGTCGGGTGGGCTGGGTCTGTTCAGTAACTCTTCAAAATACTCGGCCCATCTGTCGAGTTGGTCTGCTCTGTCTGCAATAGGCTTGCCTTCTTTGTCTTTTACTGGTCTTTCTGTATGGCCATACTTGCCCGACAATCTTCTGGTAATGTTGTAGAGCTGTTAAACCCTGAAACTTGGGGCACACAATTCCTGCAAGTAGGGGATATAGGTTAATTTCTTAGATTTCTGAGAAATCTTAGAAATGATCTTGTCCACTTGCTGGAGGTATGGATTCTTGATTGGAGCAGGTTATCAGTATTATGAGGAGATTTTATATCATGTGTGTACTTGTGTTATAGTTAATATTAAACAAGTAATAAGTAATAGTATGGTGGTCGTGGAGGGTTTCCTGCATGATCTTCTCCAGGAATATGTTGAAAAGGACAGGAGAGAGCAGGCATCCTTGACGGACACCGATCGTCGTCCTGAAGAACTCGCCTGACTGATTGTTAAGTAGAACCGCGCTGCAGGCGTTCTTGTAAAGCGCTTCTATCATTTGGATCAGTCCCTCCTCTATGTTGAACGATCTCATGACTTGCCAGAGTCCGTCGTGCCAGACGCGATCAAATGCTTTCCTGAAATCAATGAAGTTGTGGTAGAGTTCGCGCTGATGCTGCAGATGTTTCTCGATCAGGACGCGGCAGTTGAAAATCTGCTCTACAGTGCTTCTTCCAACTCTGAAGCCAGCCTGTTCTTCTGCCAGCAGTTCCTCGGCGAAAGTTTTGAGGCGGTTGAGAATGATTCTAAGCATTACTTTGCTAGGGTGACTTATCAGACTGATAGTTCTGTAGTTCTGGCACTGTTTCAGGAGAAGATCATGCAGGAAACCCTCCACGACCACCATACTTCAATCTCTATTGGTGGCAGATCCCTGTGCAATCTTCGATTCGCAGACGACATTGACCTCATGGCAGGCAGCAATAGTGAGCTCCAAAACCTGACAGACAAACTTTCAAGTAGCGCAGGGTCTTATGGCATGGAGATCAGTACGGATAAAAGCAAAGTGATGATCAACACCACAAGCGACAGCAGCAGCAACATTCACATGAATGGCCAAAAGCTAGAAGAGGTCAATAGCTTCAAGTACTTGGGAGCCACCCTGTCCAAAGACGGTAGTTGCATAGCAGAGATCCGTATCAGGATAGGTACAGCAACATCCGCAATGGCCAGGCTGGACAGGATATGGCGAAGTAACTCCATCAGCTTCACCATCAAGTACAGGCTTTACAAGTCCCTCGTAGTGTCTATTCTACTCTACGGCTGTGAGACTTGGACGCTGCTTGCAGACTCAGAAAAGAAAATCCAGGCCTTTGAGAACAAGTGCCTGAGGAAGTTGCTCCGCATCTCGTACCGCGAGCACAAGACCAACGAATATGTACGGAGCATCGTCACTTCCCTGGTGGGCCCACATGAACCCCTTCTGGCAACCGTGAAACGGCGCAAGCTTGCTTGGTTTGGCCACGTGACCCGACACAACACCTTGTCCAAGACTATCCTCCAAGGCACTCTCGAAGGAAGTCGTCGGCGAGGTCGTCAGAGAAAGAGTTGGGTCGCAAACATAAAAGAATGGACCGAACTCGAGATGTCAGACTTGCTTGCCACCGCCCAAAATAGAACTCAGTGGAGAGCACTGTCTGTTGCTGCTGCCTTTCAGTCCCCCCAACGCCCAGTTCGGGCAAGGGACTGATGATGATGATGATGATGATGAAGTAATAGTAACTATATAGTATTCTTAGTTATCCAGTATCCTTCACCAATGCCCATGAGTGGTCAGCATCCTGATACATTATTGCTTGAAATAAATTTGACTATGAGAGTTCAAGGGTGGTGCCAGAATAGCTTGGCACCTCAGGTGCCAAGCTATTCTGGCCCCCACCCTTGAACTAGAATGGTTGATCTATATTCCCTAATCTGTAATGTAACCTTCATAGTCCTGACAATAAGCAAATTAAAGAAAAAATCAGCCTTAGGATGTGTCACGACCTCGCTTCCGGGGTGCGAACTATGAGCGCTGTCACTTGAGATTCACCCAACCCACACTAACACAAACCTAATACAAACACCAGAGGAACAGTGAATAACAACAACGTTTATTAAATATAACCCTAACAAAAAACCCAACTATTCACACTCAATCCTAATCACACTCACCCGTCACATTTACACACACATACGTCCAAACTCCCCAAACTAAATATTAATACAAAATACAAAAGACGGATTAAACAAATATATAATAAACAAAATATCTCTAATGAAGTAGGCTGATGAAACTAATACATAATAAATTAAATATACTAACTAAAATACAACCGAACAATATATAAATAAAACTACTATCTTTAATATAAAAGAAAACAGGCTGAAAGGTTTAAACAATACGCCACTAGACCCCGCCGGAAGCATAAGCGTCAAGCGCTAGCGCCAGTTGTACCAGCACTTTTGCCTCCACGGAGAGTCTATTACAACACATGGCTCCTTAATACAGTACTGCAAATAGCACAATAACTATATGAACCAACTACGCTTGCTTGCTAACTCAATAAAGATCGAGAACAATGAATACAAATCGTATGCTACTATATCTCCCCAAAGGGACCACGAACAACAAGTTTGAATTAAGCTAGCAAATTATACATTGACAGCACAAGGCTCTTAACTAGCACATCTCAGAGTAATATCACATAAGCACATGAAGACTAAACATCGCATATATGCAAATGGAGACTAACCAATATCACATAACTTAAGGTAACTGAAAGTTGGATAAACAATATACTTCACGTCACGGGACCTTCTCGCCGGAAGCACAACCGTTGAGCGCAGTTCAACTCAACGCTCTTGCTTCCGCGATAAGGTCTTACGTAACACAGACTACTCTCACAATACAACTCCAAATGTTACTGTACCAAAAACTCCTCTCGCAATATAGCCGCCTCAAGGAGATGGAATATACTAACGTGCTTAATATAATTATACAAAACTTCACATAAACAGGTTAGAAATAACTATATGGGACGACCCGACCTGATTAAATACGAGGCGTGCGAAGGCACCCAGGTCCGGTGTCGTAGCCCACAAGGCGGAGTGACACAATCAGCTTCCACACAGTACCACAGCACGTTGGCAGACTAGCTGGTTAATTCTTCGTATTTAAAGATGCACTATAACAAAGGTGCAAAATATTCATATAAATAACTAACAAAAGACAAGATAATCACATCACCCTTCCCGCAACTCCAACTGCCGTCTTTTATATTCCCTTCACCTTTTTCCCGCAACAATAAACTCAACCTCCACAAATACATATTCACAATGATATCACACTTCCCGCAACAATAGATGCAAACTCAAAATACATATTTACGTGTCACCACCTAACTCACTTCCGATATTTACACTCCTACCAACGCTAAACACTGGAACGACCTCAGTCGCCTACTCGGCGTTAAATCCCAATAGCTAAATCCCACTAACTACTCTATAAACAACGTACAATAACTAGCATTCAATCAACATTCTATTCTCTTCTATTCTACGCCTGCCCCCCCCCCCCCCCCCCCCCCCCCATACACACTAGCCAAAATAACGAACAAGCAAACACAAACAAACCCCCCGAGCAAATGGCCACTAAAAGATTGTTACGTGCACTTACTGTCATCGGTGCAGACGCCCCGGCTAGGACAAAGACAAACAAGACAAGACAAGCCAGGGGTAAAGTCGTCGCAGTTCTCTTCTCTTCTCGCCTACCCGGCACCGGCCTCCACGTGGCGTGGGTGGGTAGTCCCCTCAGTCCCTGACTGAGTGGGCTAGCAGACGGGTGCCATCTTTGTCCAGGATTAGGACTTGATGTCAGCAGATATGTTGTTCAGTCTTTTTCGCTGGTCCAGTTTTTAAGGAGCTGTGCTAACCCAGGTCTTACCATGTTGGATTGGTCCTTAAAAATACTCATGAGCTTTTGGTCCTTTGGATCCCAAGTGTTTGCCGTGCTTGGAGACCCGTGTCGGGGGAGAAGAGGATCCTGGTGGCTGAAACACTCCACTTTGGCCTTGACTTCTGCCTAAACGGGAGGCTAGTCGTACCGGCCTAGTCAATCGGCTCTTGTCACGTCGAGCCCTATCCCCCTGTTGACATGCGGGTTGTTATACGGAGCACCATGCTATAGCCTCTGATGCTGATTAGGTGCTCTACGCCAGTATTCCCCTGCATTCAACAGTGTGATAGAAGGCGGTGGCTCAAACGGTTCAATCGGGCTTACCCCCTTGAGTATATCTTTCGGGCAGTCTCCATTGTGCGTCGGCTGGAGACCCGCCGACAATTGCACTTTCCCTTGTTGGGCTCGGTGGCGGGCGGGGACCCCCGGGGGATGAATATCTATCATACTATAATATGGAAAATATCAAAAAACCAAAACTGGCACCAAAGCGGAACATAGCCACTGACATTGACCTTGAAAATGATAGCGACTCCGATGGTGGGGAAGCGATGCCTCAGGTTTCGGCCGTCTGGCCTCGCTTTCTCATTATCCACAGCAAAGTTAAAGAGAAGCCTGTTTCCAAGCTGCACCCTTTCCTGGTGGGGGAGACCCTCAGGAGCCGTGTTGGCAGGCCTGAGGCCCAGCGCCTCAGGTCTGGTGACTTGTTGGTAGAGTGCCGTACCCGGGCACACTCCAATGGGCTACTGAGGCTCTCCTCCATCGGAGACACTCCAGTGGAGGTCACTCCCCACAAAACAATGAATTCCTCTAGAGGAGTGATTAAAGATCAAGCATTGGCCGAACTGTCTGACGATGAACTTGTACGGAACCTTAAGTCACAGGGGGTGACCTACGTCAGGCGCTTCATTTCCAAACGAGGTGGTAGGGAGATCCGTCTCCCTACCATCATCCTGACGTTTGGCACCCCCACAGCTCCTAATCTGGGGAGGTTACTACTCCCTAAAAGTGAAAAAGTACGTCCCTCTCCCCCTCCGGTGTTTTAAGTGCCAAAAGTATGGCCATGGGCAGAAGACATGCTGCCAGGCAGAGGCTCTATGCGCCCGTTGCACTAAGCCCGGACACTCTGCTGAGTCCTGCACAGCCATCCCCCTGTGTGTGAATTGCCAGGGGGCGCATATGGCTTCGGACAAGAAGTGCCCTCGTTGGATCTCCGAGTGCAGGATTCAGCAGGTGCGTGTGGAGAAGGGGCTGTCCTTTGCGGACGCAAAAAAACTGGTTGAGGTCCTGGTGCAGCTGAGGCTGCTCCAAACTCAAATAACAACTTTGTGTATACTTTCAGTGCTGCGGTGGCAGGCAAGCGCCCCACCAAAGACTTCTCTTGTCAAACCCCAACTTCTTGGTTGGGGGCGGAGCCTCAGATCCTCTCGCCCCTGGAGAGTAACCCTCCTCCGGTGGTGACGAGGAGCCAGGGAACGCAGAGGGCGGACGCTACCGGTCCGGTGGCACCGCCTTCTGCTGCCCCTAAGCCTCAGCCCCCACCCAAACCTGCTAGTTTGTCAACACCAAAGGTTTCTGGCTCTGGTCAGCCTTCTAAGGCCGCTAACTCTAGCGGCAGGACCGCTGCCCAGGACCAGAAGTCTAAGAAATCTATGGGACCGCCGTGCGCACGGGCCCAGAAGGGGAACACTGATGTCCCCCTTCAAAACAAATATGCTGCATTGGAGGAGCAGATGGAGGGTGTGGAAGTTGCCGATGCTGCGGCAGCTCCACCCCCTTCATCTCCTAAGAACCAGAGGAGGCCCGGGAGCCGGCCCCCCTATGTTTCTCCGACTCCTTCCAAGGCAAAGGAAAAAGAGGGGAAAAACTCCGCACCCCCAGATAAGACATAATCATGGACTCTCTGCTTCAGTGGAATTGTTGTGGTTTTCAAGCTAACTTTGAGGAATTACGTCTTTTAGTCAAGTGCTATAACCCCTCAGTAATATCTCTTCAGGAGACTTACCTGAAGACTTCTGACCCTGTGTCCTTTAATGGTTTAATGTTATACATAAAGGCTCTGATTCGGAGAGGCGCTCAGGTGGAGTGGCTCTTCTCATTAGTAGCCAAATATTATGTAGCCCCGTTAGCATCGACACCTGTCTTCAGGCTGTCACAGCTCGGGTTACCTTGAAGAAGACCATAACCATATGCAGTATTTACCTGCCACCATCCCTGCGGGTCTGTAGTAATGATTTTTTAAATTTAGTTGATCAACTGCCCCCTCCCTTTATTCTCATGGGGGATTTTAACGGTCACGCTCACCTTTGGGGTAGTGACCACTATGATGGCAGAGGTCAGATGTTAGAAGATGTTTTTTCTCAACTTAACCTGTGTGTCTTTAACGATGGTTCACCTACATACTCTAACCCAGGTTCAGGATCTAGTTCTGTTCTAGACCTCACTGTGTGTGATCCTTCTCTCATGCTGGACTTTGACTGGAAGGTTCACGATGACCTGTGTGGTAGTGACCACTTCCCAGTAGTCCTGTCATCGGTCACCTGTGGGGAGGATCCGCCGGTGGGGCGCTGGAATCTTAAGAAAGCTAACTGGCCTCTGTTCGCCTCCCTCTGTCAGTCTCGTATTACAGAGGAGGTGGTCATGTCATCTGAAGAACCTATTTCTTCTTTTACTACTATTTTGTTGGACGTAGCGGGTGAAACCATCCCTAAAACTTCCGCATCAGTCCCTGGAAAGCCGAGAGTACCATGGTTCAACGAAGAGTGCCGCAAGGCCCAAAAAGCGCGCAAATCTGCTCAGCGACGTGCATTCCGTAATCCGTCGCAAGTGAATATTTTAACCTTTAAAAGACAGAGGGCGAAAGCTCGTTACATTTTTAAACGTGAACGCCGTTCTTTCTGGAGACGCTTTGTCTCATCTTTAACTTCTCGGACTCCGTCCCAGAAAGTATGGAAGGCTGTTCGGAGAATTAGGGGCAGGGGTGGCTCGGCTTCTGTTGGCCATCTTAGAGATGGTGCCAGCTTGGTTACAGATAAAAAAGCTGTGGCCAATTTGCTTGCCTCCACCATTGCCCATAATTCTTCAACGGAGCACTATTCACCTTTCTTCCAGAGAGAGAAGGAGAAGCGAGAGTCTCGTATTTGTGATTTTAAGTCCAATAACTCAGAAGACTATAATGTCCCATTTACATTATCAGAATTGCAGCAAGCCTTGCAGAAATGTAATGACTCTGCTGCTGGCCTAGATACCGTCCACTATCAATTCCTAACGCATCTGCCTGAGAGGTCACTCCTTGTACTTCTCAAGGCCTTTAACCATATCTGGAGAACTGGTCATTTTCCGCCGTCTTGGCGCCAGGCTGTGCTTGTACCGATCCCCAAGCCGGGTAAGGATCCTTCGGACCCGGGCAACTACCGGCCTATCGCTTTGACATCATGTTTATGTAAAACTATGGAGCGCCTGGTCAACGCCCGCCTGGTGTGGCATCTTGAGTCACAGGGTCTCCTCACAGACCTCCAGTGTGGTTTCCGGCGCTTCCGTAGTACAACTGACCATTTAGTCCGCTTTGAATCATTTATTCGAGATGCTTTTGTCAACAAGCAGCATGTCTATGCAATTTTCTTCGATCTTGAGAAGGCATATGACACTACCTGGAAGTATGGCATAATGTCTGACTTGTTGGACATGGGTTTTAAAGGGCACCTGCCCATTTTTATTCACAATTTTTTGACTAACCGGTCGTTCCATGTCCGTGTGGGCTCCACCCTCTCCGACTCCTTTGAACAGGAGATGGGTGTCCCACAGGGCAGCATTCTATCTCCTGTTTTATTTAGTATTAAAATTAATAACATTGTAAAGGCCGTCAAGGATGATTCTGAATGCTCTTTGTTTGTTGATGACTTTGCTTTGTGCGCACGTGGTCGAGGACTTGCGTCCCTTGAGAGGCGCTTGCAGCTGTGCGTTGATCGCATCCAGGTGTGGGTGTCTCTCACTGGATTCAGGTTCTCGCCCTCCAAGACTGTCTGTGTGCATTTTACTAACCAGACGAAATTTTATCCAGAACCTAGCCTGAGCATTGCTGGAGTGCCAATTAAGGTGGCCGAGGAGGCAAAGTTTCTGGGGGTCATTTTTGACAAAAGACTTACCTTCCGCAACCATATTAATTACCTTAGAACCTCTTGTCAGAAGGCTCTCGACATTCTTCGTGTCGTCGGTCGTACTGACTGGGGTGCGGACCGTACTGTCTTACTTCGTCTATACCGGGCCCTTGTTCGGTCCAAACTGGATTACGGCTCTGTGGTGTATGGCTCAGCTTCCAAGTCTGTGCTACAGCGTCTGAACACAATTCACCATCAGGGTCTGCGGATTTGTCTTGGGGCCTTCAGGACATCTCCAGTTCCTAGTCTGTATGCCGAGGCAGGGGAGCCTTCTCTCAAGCTCCGCCGCATCCGCCTCATGCTCAGCTACGTTCTGAAACTGAAGGCCCATCCAGACAATCCTGCCTATGATTGTGTTTTTAAATCATCGTTTGCAGAGATGTACGATACCCATCCGGGAGCTGTCCGTCCACTTTCTTTCCGTGTCCGACCTCATCTGCAGGCGGCCGGATTGGACCTGGACAGATTTTCGGAATCCCTGCAACACATCACTCCACCTTGGCTCTTACCAGTTCCTGACATCTTGCTGGACTTGACTGCCCACAAGAAAGACTCTACTCCACCAGCCATATACCAACAGAGCCTCAATGAACTGCTTTCAATTTTTCCTGGCTATTGTCGCATCTATACCGATGGGTCAAAGTCTGAGGATGGGAGAGTGGCTGCGGCCGCAGTGTCCTCTCGCCATCCTAGACGCCCATTTAAGCACCGCCTCCCAGACCACTCATCTGTATTTAGTGCGGAACTGCAGGCGGTTCTGCTGGCACTCAGGCATGCTTATCGATCTAGAGAAAGGAACTTCCTGATTCTGTCCGACTCTCTTTCTGCCCTGCAGGCCCTTCAGGGCACCGGAAATGACCACCCACTGCTGGTGCAGATCAGAGAGCTCCACGCGGACTTGATGAAGGAATATTATGATATCATTTTTATTTGGGTGCCAGGGCATGTGGGCATCAAAGGCAACAGGATCGCAGATTCTGCTGCCAACGATGCCCGCAATGACCCTGTCCCTGACACACAGACTGTTTGTAGTGATTTTAGACATGTGGCTAGTGCGTACATAGCCCATGAGTGGCAGTCCGAGTAGTACAAAGAGGAAGCTAACAAGCTGCATGAAGCTCTTCCTCAGTTGTCCGACGGTCTACCTTATCGCTGTGGCAGCCGCCGTGAGGAGACTGTCCTGGCTCGGCTCCACATTGGGCACACGTATGTTACGCACTCTTATTTACTTAAACAGGAGGAGCGTCCATGGTGTTATGCCTGCGACGAGCAGTACTCTGTTCAACACTTTTTGTTGTCTTGTGCTGATCTAATCGACACAAGGTATAAACATTTCACGGCAGACTCCTTGAAGGTTTTGTTCCGGGATGTGCCCCCGGACAAGATCTTCAGTTTTCTGAGAGAGTGCCATATTTTTAATAAGATTTGAGCATTTATAGATTATGATGTTTCTATTATTTTGACCTTTTTGAGAGTCTTTTGACGTTTTCTTTAAAGACCTGTGCGACATTTTAGCCTGACATATTTTTAAGGTATATTTACATCATGTCTTAAGACCTTTCTTTTAGTCTGGCTGACCAGATTTTTACCCTTCCCGCCATGAGATGGCCTTAGTTGCCTGCTCGGCGTTAAACCCAAATAACTAACTAACTAACTAACTCTTCTCTTCTCAGGACACCGACCTCTGGGCTCAACCAGGGCCGTCTCATAGGGACGCCACAGAAGGACGACACAGCTACTTGAGGCGGCGGCAAATGGAAACCCACGCCCGCACAAACCCCCCTCAGAGACTATGTTGAAAAAAAGACGACTATTCCTGTCCGCTGGTGGAATGCGAATGACTAGTAATTTTGATACCGTTAGGATGGCGAAAAACTGCTCACTACCTCTCGTGATAAAAACACGTGAAATAGATACCACCCGATGACGTTCAGACTGGGTGGCCACGTGGCTGCACGCCGTCCACCCAACCTCCCACACAGCAGCAAATACACGTGTAAAGGCCATATACTACATACCTACGCTAACGTTACCCGGTGACTGACTAAACCTTGTCACCCCTCTACACTTATCCTCCTACAAAATTAGATGAAAAAAATCAGTGTCGTGACACACCTCCACCCTAAGACAAACCTAACAGTTTTTGTTCCTTTATCTTATCACGACACGACATTCCTACTTAGAAAAATAGCAATTACGTACTGATCTGTCATCTCTATACAAACATTCGGAAAAAAAGAAAAGAAAAAATCTCCTGTCCTTACCTCGCACTCGCCTAACGCAGTGCGCAGCACTAAGCCGGTAAAAATGCCTGCATACTGCCCAAGGCAGTCTCTACCGTCCGTGGTACGTCGGGACACTGAAAACCCAAATCCACAATGGACAACTCCTCCCGCTTTTCACCTCCTACGACAGTAGCTACGCCGACTCTCTCGTGGAATAGTTTTAACAGGTTAGCATGGAGTAACTTAGTTTTGCCTCCTACCTTCACTTGATAATCACACTCCCCCTGTCGCCCTACCACTTCATACGGACCTCGCCAACTCATTTCTAACTTGTTGTGCTTGGTGGGTAGCAGAAGTAACACCTTGTCTCCTACTTGGAACTGACGGCTTTTGGCTTTCTTGTCGAAATGACGTTTCTGCTTGGCGCTAGCTTTCCTTAGGTTCTCTTTGGCTATCTCACAGGTCTCCTCTATTCTGCTCCTCAGGTCAACTACATACTGGTTGCTAATCTTGACCTCTTCACTCTCGAACTCCTTCGTCCACAACTCCCTCAAAATGGCCATGGGACCTCGCACTGTCTTCCCGTACTACAGCTCGAACAGAGAGAACCCGGTACTCTCTTGCGGAACTTCCCTGTATGCGAACAGTAACGCAGGAATGTACCTATCCCATGATCTCGGTTGTTCCTTGGTGAGTTTTCTGAGCATAGATATGAGTGTCCCATTAAACCTCTCCACTAGCCCGTTACACTGGGGATGATAGGGTGTAGTACACTTCCCCTTGACAGCTAACAGCCTATTTACCTCACTCATGAAGCTAGACATGAACTGCGTGCCCTGATCGGTCAAAACTTCCCGAGGTACTCCCAACCTTGTCCAGATTTCCCACAACGCTTCAGCGACACGCTCTGCTTCGATCCCTTTAAGAGGTGCAGCCTCGGGGTATCTGGTGGCGTAATCCACTACTACAAGGATGTACTGATTCCCCCTATCTGACTTGGGCGATATCGGACCTACGATGTCCACCGCGACCCTCTGAAACAGTTCTTCTACAAGAGGAATCTGTTGCATCGGAACTTTCGACACCCTACCTCTCGGTACGGTCTTCTGGCATTCTGGACAGGACTTGCAGAACCTCCTAACATCGGCACACATACCGGGCCAATAAAAAGTACCCCAGATCCTCTCCTTGGTCCGTTTCCCACCTAAATGGCCTGCCATTGGAGGATCGTGTGCTAACCGTAATACCTCCTCCCTAAGTTGCCCTGGCACCACTAATTGCGATAGCTCCGCTCCTTCTCGCAAATAGACTCTGTACAGCACCCCCCTTTTAACTCGGAACTTAACTGACGCTCTACCCGACTTTAAGGTGGTTCCTTGCTTAGCACAGTTTCTAGCCTTAGCCAAGGTCTCATCCTCCTTGCCACTTCTTCAACTGGTCTGGAGTCACATCCAACTTAAGCGATTCCGGAATGGCTAATGGCTTTTCCCCTCTGCCTTCTGCCCTCGCCTGAGCTCGGGTCTGTATCGCAGCGGCTACGGCACACTGCTTCCCATCTACGGCCACAGGACTACGCTGCCCGTCCTCAAAGACTACCCAGTTGCCTAGTATGACGTCGGTTATAGAATCTTTAATGACTATCAACTCTACGATCCCCTTCACAAACTGCGAGTCCAACTCAACAAAAGCAGTGGGATACTTTCCCGCCTTAGATGGATCGGCCAACACCACCTCGATCTCACGACCTGTCAAATCCTCTGGTCGCACCCACCTCGACGCTACAGCTCCCATCTCAGCCCCCGTATCCCTCATGACTCTGACAGGACTACCTCTATGCTGTCCCGTACTCCAAGGATTGTACGGCTGGATACTACTAACGGTGCTGATGAGCTCTCCCTGAATCAGGCTGGCATTCGGACTGACCGTCACTTGATTCAGAGGGTTAGGCTGCCTACACTGCCTCGCTACGTGCCCCTTCTTCCCACACCTGTAACACTCGATCTGATATTTCCTCCCTGAATCTCCCTCGGTTTAGCCTCTTCTTTCTTGCCTCAACTAGACGGTTTATCTACCCTACCAGTTGAATCGCTAAGTCTAGGTCCCTTCCTAACACTAGGTACTCCCCCAAACACAGGTCTCTTAGTCACGGCCCTCTTAGCGTCTAGGTGCAGCTGAGCTAGCTCCGCCGCCTTCTCACCATTCTCGGGAAGACGTACCCTCACGAACAGCTCTAACTCCGGACTCATAGAATTATAGTTGCTCCGTGATGAAAGTGTCCAACACGTCAACTACACTCCCTATGTCTCTCTTGGCTAAAGAAAACCACCTCTTCACTAGAGTGTGTAACCGACTCAAAAACTGTGGAAACGTTTCGGCTCCTTCCTTACGTACCTCCCTGAACTGCTTCCGGTAGTACTCGGCGTCTCTCCGAAAACGTTTCAGGAGCGCATCCCTAATGATACTGAAATCTTGGGGGCTTGCTCTGGACTCAGCTTTAAGTACGTCTCTCTAGCTTCCCCTGACAGTAAAGGTGATAGTCTAGCAGACCAGATTTCCCTTCGCCAACCCTGAGTCTCGGCTATCAGCTCGAAGTGCTGAAGGTAACTCTCTATGTCTTCTTTCCCATCAAAAGGTAAAAGTCTGACACGATACCCATCTGACTGGCTACGCTGACTTTGCTGTGCTAATGCCTGTTCTCTAGCCCTTCTCTCTTCTTCTAGCTGGGCTTGAAATCTTTCTCTGTCATCTGACCTTTCTTCAGCCCTTTCTCTACGATCTAACTCTCTCTGTTCTCGTTCAGCTTCAAATTTCCTCTCTAGTAACTTCAACTCCTGATCTCTCCTAGCGGACTCCTGGTCTTTACTAACAGACTCCATCACAAAGTTGGCTAACACTACGTCTGTCAATCGCATGCTCATCCCCAACTCCCTGTATCTGACATAAGGGTCAGAAACGCCTAGTCCTACTGAACCTTTGGCCTCTACTGGGGATAAAAATGCTGCCATGCGAGGGTTCGGAAAGGAAGGCGTACTCACTGTGACCGCTGCCCTAGTCTGACGCGACGGGGTGGTTCCAGCAGTCAACGAGTTTGCCGTCGCCTCAGCCAGCTGTGCCTGGTCCTTCGCAGCCCTTCGATCGCCGGCTCTGGTCAGCATAGTGCCCGGAGACGGGTGTCCTGCCACTCAAGGAAAAAGACGAAAGCTGAACAACAGAACGCCCTACACGTAACACTTAACACTTAAGACGAGACAATCAAATAAATGACGAAAACAAACGGAAGACGGAGCCGGAGGGTCCCCTGTTGCCCAGGCCTTGGCAGCAGAGTTACACGCAACAACCCCCCGTTTCGCACTGCTCGGGGTGTGAGCCGTAGAGCAATACTCCCTCACTCCCGACCAACCGCCCGCCTTGTCACTCACTCGACGTGACAACGAAAAAACAAAATAATAAAATAATAATAATACTGTTATTATATTAGGTAAACTAACACTAACACTAAACACTAACCTCTGGGTACTAATCTAACCTAACCTAACGATCTACCCAACTAATCCCCCTAACAATTTCGATCCCACCGCTGCCACCAAAATGTCACGACTCCGCTTCCGGGGTGCGAACTATGAGCGCTATCACTTGAGATTCACCCAACCCACACTAACACAAACACCAGAGGAACAATAACAACGACGTTTATTAAATATAACCCTAACAAAAAAAACAAACTATTCACACTCAATCCTAATCACACTCACCCGTCACATTCACACACACACACATACGTCCAAACTCCCCAAACTAAATACTAATACAAAATACAAAAGACGGATTAAACAAATACATAATAAACAAAATATCTCTAATGAAGTAGGCTGATGAAACTAATACATAATAAATTAAATATACTAACTAAAATACAACCGAACAATATATAAATAAAACTACTATCCTTAATATAAAAGAAAACAGGCTGAAAGGTTTAAACAATACGCCACTAGACCCCGCCGGAAGCACAAGCATCGAGCGCTAGCGCCAGTTGTACCAGCACTTTTGCCTCCGCGGAGAGTCTATTACAACACGTGGCTCCTTAATACAGTACTGCAAATAGCACAATAACTATATGAACCAAATACGCTTGCTTGCTAACTCAATAAAGATCGAGAATAATGAATACAAATCGTATGCTACTATATCTCACCAAAGGGACCACGAACAACAAGTTTGAATTAAGCTAGCAAATAATACATTGACAGCACAAGGCTCTTAACTAGCACGTCTCAGAGTAATATCACATAAGCACATGGAGACTAAACATCGCATATGCAAATGGAGACTAACCAATATCACATAACTTAAGGTATCTGAAAGTTGGATAAACAATATACTTCACGTCACGGGACCTTCTCACCGGAAGCACAACCGTTGAGCGCAGTTCAACTCGACGCTCTTGCTTCCGCGATAAGGTCTTACGTAACACAGACTACTTTAAACAATACAACTCCAAATGTTACTGTACCAAAAACTCCTCTCGCAATATAGCCGCCCCAAGAAGATGGAATATACTAACGTGCTTAATATAATTATAGAAAACTTCACATAAACAGGTTAGAAATAACTATATGGGACGACCCGACCTGACTAAATACGAGGCGTGCGAAGGCACCCAGGTCCGGTGTCGTAGCCCACAAGGCGGAGTGACACAGTCAGCTTCCACACAGTACCACAGCACGTTGGCAGACTAGCTGGTTAATTCTTCGTATTTAAAGATGCACTATAACAAAGTGCAAAATATTCATATAAATAACTAACAAAAGACAAGATAATCACATCACCCTTCCCGCAACTTTAACTGCCGTCTTTTATATTCCCTTCACCTTTTTCCTGCAACAATAAACTCAACCTCCACAAATACATATTCACAATGATATCACACTTCCCGCAACAATAGATGCAAACTCAAAATACATATTTACACGTCACCACCTAACTCACTTCCGATATTTACACTCCTACCAACGCTAAACACTGGAACGACCTCAGTCGCCTACTCGGCATTAAATCCCAATAGCTAAATCCCGCTAACTACTCTATAAACAACGTACAATAACTAGCATTCAATCAACATTCTATTCTCTTCTATTCTACGCCTGCCCCCCCAATACACACTAGCCAAAATAACGAACAAGCAAACACAAACAAACCCCCTAAGCAAATGGCCACTAAAAGATTGTTACGTGCACTTACTGTCATCGGTGAAGACGCCCCGGCTAGGACGAAGACAAACAAGACAAGACACGCCAGGGGTAAAGTCATCGCAGCTCTCTTCTCTTCTCAGGACACCGACCTCTAGGCTCAACCAGGGCCGTCTCATAGGGACGCCACAGAAGGACGACACAGCTACTTGAGGCGGCGGCAAATGGAAACCCACGCCCACACAAACCCCCCTCAGAGACTATGTTGAAAAAAAGATGACTGTTCCTGTCTGCTGGTGGAATGCGAATGACTAGTAATTTTGATACCGTTAGGATGGCGAAAAACTGCTCACTACCTCTCGTGATAAAAACACGTGAAATAGATACCACCTGATGACGTTCAGACTGGGTGGCCACGTGGCTGCACGCCGTCCACCCAACCTCCCACACAGCAGCAAATACACGTGTAAAGGCCATATACTACATACCTACGCTAACGTTACCCGGTGACTGACTAAACCTTGTCACCCCTCTACACTTATCCTCCTACAAAATTAGACGAAAAAAATCCATGTCATGACAGGATGTAATGGGTTAAGTATTTGGCATTCACAATGTGATTGTAAGCTGTTTATAAACTTTCGTTTCAGATCCTGACTGCAGCAGATCTACCAGCCAGGGTAGGCTCACAAGGTTAGCAATACAAGTTATTCCTTATCAGAATCGCTAACTCAGGTCAAAGACAGTAGATTGACTGGTAGGTTGTGCCCCTTTATAAACAGGTCTAAAGGTATACCTATCCCCTGGAATGCCACAACTATTGTGGCATGCATCTACTAAGTAGTCATATTGTTAACACCAAATATACCTCAGGTTGTGGATATTTGTATTTACATGAGCCCCTGTGACTTCAGGGATTCATTTGATACTGGATCTTCTGCACGTAGAGCAAGCAGATTGAATCCACTAAATGTTGAGTTTGTACAAAATGTCTACTTTCGATTTAGGAATAACCTCATTTATACTACATTTCTGTGATCAGATCTTTCATGTTTAATGATGAACAAGGGAACATTGAAAGAAAATCCATTTGTTTCCTCAAAATCCATTACCGATGGCATTACTGTATGGAATATACCCCTTTACTTACCCGATTTCAGCCTAAGCACCCTTGTGTATACCTACCCAACAAGGGGCGTAAGAGAGATAGAGTTGTAACCAAGTGACCGGGTAGTCTCCCCTCCCTCCATCCGGTCATGCGCCATACCTTCCCGCCAGTCGTACCCTTTGCTCTCACGTGGATGGTCACCGGCTTCAGCCTCTCTCGTTTTGGATTTATTTCTCTTCTCTCTTCAACTTAGTGCCTTATATAGGGATGACGAGGTAAGTCCTAGGGTTATGCCTACGAGTGAACGGGCCGTTTACTTTCTCGTCGGCACCTCCCTTGGAATTTTTTCGTTCGTTTGTGGGCTTAGCCCTCGACTGGTCATGAGTACTGTTCACGGGCCTTTTCGTGTACGGCCCACATGTTGTTTCAAAATGGCGTCTGCTTTGTGTTGCAGTGTACAGCTTCGCACCTGCAAGCGTTGCAAAGGCTTTCAGTGGCCTACGGACGACCATAAGCTGTGTCTTCCTTGTTCCGGCTGCTCCTCTGCTCGTTCCTGCGCAGTGTGTGCGACTTGGAAGGAACGCAAGTGGTCGCAGCTGTGGGAATTCTATCAGCGGCGCCGCCCTGGGGCTTCAGAAGCTACCACGCCGATGGAACAAGTCAAGTCAGTGCGTAGCATTGTCATTCCGGTAGCCTCCGCCCCCCTCAAATCTCTGCGCCGGCGGGTGACTTCGGAGATAGTGGGGCCCTCTTCTCGGCGCTTGATGGACTCTGTACTGTTTCGCCCTCTCATAGTGATGGCCAGTAACGTCCAACCCGTCTCGCATGGCCCTTCGCAAGGGGTGGCCGAGAGACCTATGCCAGTCTCGCATGGTCCTCCGCAAGGGGTGGCCGAGAGACAGGGCACGCGGGACTTCCTCCCGCCTTCGCTAGCTTTCCATCGACACTGTCCGTTATCCTCTGCTCACCCTTGCAGGATTCCATCCTCGGACTGGCGCGCCTTCCCGCGCCACCTCGATAGGAGCCCGTCCCCGCGACGTCAATCTCCTTCCACCGGCGCTGTTAGGGCTCCCGGCCATAGCCGGTCCCCTCGCGCCCCTCGGACCTTTGGTCGTCTCAGCCGTTCGCGCAGCCCTAGGAAGAGGCCCTCTGCGCGTCGGTTGGATGCTTTCCCTCGGGCCGTTTCTTCGGAGCTTCCTCCTTTACACTTCGGTCGTGCAGGAGCCCCGGTTAGCGCTACAGTAGTGCCTGGTTCTCGACAGCGTGAGCGTTCTGCTAGCTTTTCGCCTTCCTTTCACTCGCCCCGCTGACGTTCGGATGATGCTCACAAACCAGATAGGTGAGGCTAGCGCTGGCAGAATTGTCAGTACTCAAACCAAGGGGAATCACAGCGCTGGACAGACAACAGTTAGATCCCCTGCCCCCGCCTATCAGGCACCCAATCGCCAGCCCACAGAGAAATACGCAGGTATAGAATAAGACAATCATTTCCATTCCTGGTAGGCGGGGGCAGGGGATCTAACTGTTGTCTGTCCAGCGCTGTGATTCCCCTTGGTTTGAGTTCGGATGATGGTTCTCCACTTCAGGACAGGGTTGCGGTCTCTCCTGTGGTTGGGGATGATGACATTCTGAGCTTATTTCCAGAGGACTCCGCTTCCGCCATTTTCTCTCCGGATCCTAGCCCTCATACCGCTTCGGACTTGGATGCGCCAAGGGGGCCGTCGGGGGCGACTGACACTTCTCGTGCGCTAGACGAGGCGACGCGTTTGATCGCGAAAATTCTTCCCTTGGAGAGCTGCCCTCCGTCTCCCCCACTGAAGAGGAAAGCCGCAGCTTCGGTGGATGTTCCTCTACAAGCGAAGCATTTCAAGTCTTTGCCTCAGCCTCCGGGACTTAAGGATCTGATGGAGGCATTTAACGAACGCCTCGCACTAGGAAAGCTCCGTGATCAGGTTACTTCGGCGACACGCGATGGCCCTCCGGCGTCGATATCAAGTTTTGGCAGGCATGGTGCATGGGACATTCTCAGGCTTTTGCCTGCCCCCTTCCAGCGGTGGATCCGGACGCTCAGTTGCAGGCCGGAGGCAAGGTTCCTGCCTGTCGTTTTTTTCCTCCCGGACTGGAGCACATTGCTTCCCTGACATGTAATTCTTTGGCGTGTGCAGGTTTCTTGGACTTGGCAACTCAGGCGGTGGTGAGAGGTATAGAGGACTTTTGGGAGCGACCGGATGAGTCTCGTCTTCATGACATTCACTCCATCGCCATCACAGCGAATCGCACAGTTCACCACGTTGCGACGAATTCTTTGGTGGCTGTGGCGAATTGGGACCTCATGAGATGGGATGCCATGCTGAAGGGCTGTCCGGGCATCCCTGCGACCTCCGTGGCTCAGCTGTGCCGTGCCCCCCTTGGGGGTTCCCTCCTCTTTGGTCCTACTTGGCAGGAGGTTCAGGATTCAGCTAAGGACCTTTGGCCCAGCGCCCCTCGATCGGACCCCTCGCGGCCCCCGGCCCAGCGCGGGGACAGGGAGCGCGCACTGCAGATCTTCAGACCTTCTGCCCGACTACTTGCCAGATTTCCTCCCCGTTCCGGACCATGGGCTCCCGCTGGTAGAGCCTGTCCCTCCCAGGCAGCGGCCCCCGCCTGGCCCCGGGAGGGCCCAGTGACATCCCTCCGGCACCACCCCCACCGATGGCGGGAGGCTTTCATTGCACAACGACGTGTGGCGTTCGATGTTTCCGGAGGACCCTTGGATTCTTGCCACGGTCTCAGAGGGGTTTCAAATTTCGTTTGTGAGTCCCCGTCCATTGAGACGTTCGCCTTTATGGACAGACGTACCTTCCGAATGAGACAAGGCGGACGCGCTTCAAGCTGAAATCGCAGCTCTTCTTCGGAAGGCAGCCACAGAAGTGGTGGATCGCCATGACTCACCAGCGTTCTACAGCCGGCTTTTCATTGTCCTGAAGCCCGGCGGCTAGTGGCGCCCGATCATAGACCTCTCCGCCCTGAACAAATTCATCCTCGCGCCCTCTTTCCGGATCGAAACAGCAAGAGCCCTGCGGGCATCAGTACAGCCGTTGGACTTTGCTGTCAGCCTCGACCTCTCTGACGCGTACTTTCATGTTCCCATGCAGCCCGCTTTACGTCGTTACCTTCGCTTTGCCTTCGCTGGCGTCGTCTACCAGTTTCGGACTCTCCCCTTCGGTCTCAACCTCAGCCCGTGGGTTTTTACTCGGATTATGGATGCGGTTGTCGCAAAGGCCAGGCGGGATTTATCGAGCCCGACGTTCAACTACCTCGACGATCTGCTCCTCAAGAACCAGGACTCGGTCGCACTGGCAGCTGACAGAGACGCGCTTCTAGCTCTACTTCGACGTCTCGGATTCTTCCTCAAGAACGGCAAGTCGGACCTGGTCCCTTCGCGTCACTTGTCCACTAGGGAATGGAGTTCTTGACCAGATTCAACAGAGTTCGTTTCCCAGAGCCTCGAATTTTAAAACTGTCGGCCCTGGCACAGCAAGTTTACTTTGCGGAGATGCTTTCGGCCCGGACTTGGCTCCAGTTTCTAGGCCTCATCAGTGCGGCGGCGGGCTTGTTACCACTGGGCAGGCTTTACGTTCGACCGCTGCAGCTTCATCTCCTGCTCCACTGGCGGCCGTCTTCAAGAGATCTCTCAGCCCCAGTTGCGGTCTCGTTACTGATCTGACCTCACATACTCCGTTGGGCGGACCGTTCCTGGTTGGCAACGGGAGTCCCTCTCTCTACACATCCCTCGTTGCTCTCCATTTGTTCGGATGCGAATTGCCAGGGCTGGGGGGGGGGGGGCCCATTTGCTGCCGGAATTCAGCACCGTATCGGGCCTGTGGACGGCGGACCTTCAAGACCGACATATCAACTGGTTGGAGTTGAAAGCGGTGTGGTTAGCCCTCATCCATTGGGAAGCATGGCTTCGGGAACAGGAGGTCCTGATGTTATCCGACAACGCGACGGTTGTGGCCTACATCCAGAAGCAAGGTGGCACTCGGTCGCTGACCCTCTGCATGTTGCTCTACCAGATCTTGCTCTGGTGCAGAGATCGCAGCATTTCACTCCGAGCGTGTCACATCCCGGGACAGCTGAATGTTCTCGCGGACTCCCTCTCGAGACGGGGACAACTTCTCCACACCGAGTGGTCTCTGTGGCCTGACATCTTCCGCATGATCTGCGCTCATTGGGAGACCCCCATGATCGACTTATTTGCGACCAGATGGAACAAGCAGCTCCCGCTCTTTGTCTCCCCCATTCCGGACCCTCTCGCCTGGGCGGTGGATGCGTTGTCGATTTGCTTGGAGGGCCTCGTAGCCTACGCGTACCCTCCTTCAATTTTTGTACCCAAGATTCTACTCAAGCTTCGGGGATGCAACACGGTCCTACTGCTCGTCGCTCCATTCAGTTGGAACAGGACGTGGACGACCGACCTTCTGAGTCTCGCCACCGAACCACCTCTTCAGCTTCCCACGCCTCATTCGATGCTGAAGCAGCCTCGACAGACCTCTTCCACCCCTCTCCAGAGGGACTGCTGCTTCACGCCTGGCGGTTGTCAGGCAGGCCCTCGCAACCCAAGGTTTCTCGGATGCTGCAGTGGAGGCGATCGCTTCAGCCCGCAGAGAGTCCACCCTTGGCCTGTATGAAGGGAAATGGAGCATCCTTCGGACCTGGTGTGAGACCAGACATCTGGATCCCTCGGCACTGACTACTCCACAGCTAGCCGAGTTCTTCTTGTGGCTGTTTCATGACCAGAACTTGGCGCTGATTACCATTCGCGGTTATCTCGCCATGGTGGCGGACACCTATCGTCACTTAGGCTGTCCAGACCCTGGAGCGTGCAAAGACCTCTCAGACTTGATGTCCCATTTCGACCTCCAACGGCCAGTCACTCGTTCCCTCATTCTGCGCTGGGATCTTCCTTGGGTCCTGACGTGGCTGAACTCCAGTCGCTTCGAGCCTCTGCATCGTGCCAGCCTCGCGGGCGTGACTAGAAAGACCTGCTTCCTTCTGGCCCTTGCCACAGCTGCCAGAGTCAGCGAACTGCATGCCCTTTCTGTTGACCCGGCCTGCTTGCAGTTCAGGACAGACGGTTCGGTTCAGCTTCTGACCAACCCCTCTTTCTTGGACAAGAACAGGCTCGCCTCGGCCGCGCCCCAGGCGTGGAGTCTTCGGCCTCTTACAGGATTTGACCGGTCCCAGATATGACGGCAGGACCCGGTCCGAGCGCTAAAGGTCTACCTGCGCAGGGTCAAGCTCTGGAGAAGAGGTCGCTCCAGCCTCTTCCTGCCCTTGGCCCCAGACCAGGCCGATATTTCCGCCCAGATGATATCGTCTCGGTTGCGTTGCATTATTTGTTCCGCTTACAATGATCTGTCCCCACAGGTGGCCCAGATTATGCGGATACGGGCTTATGAAGTTAGAGCAGTTGTTGCCAGCGTTGCGTTCCACTGCAACTGCGTGGTCAGAGACATTGTCGCGGCAGTCGGTTGGAGATCAGAGTCCACTTTTGCCCGCTTCTATCTCCGGGATCTCTCTGGCCAGCGGGACAACCTGGCCCTCGTTGGAGATCTCTCTGCAGCGCAACACTCCCTCCGTGCGCCGCTGGCACCTTAAGGTAACCCTTCGCTGAAATCATCAGGAGGTTGCCCCTTGATGCTCAGCTTACAGCTGTGACAGGTATGGGGGCAGCACCCTCCTCCTTTTCGCCATTCATTCCATACAGTAATGCCATCAGTAATGGATTTTGAGGAAACAAATGTATTTTTCTTTGAAATGTATTTTTTCGAAAAATACTTACCTATGGCATTACTCGGAGGTCCCTCCTACCTACCTCGCTTGCCGCCTCTTCGCAAAGTGTATAACTGGCAGGAAGGTATGGCGCATGACCGGATGGAGGAAGGGAAGACTACCTGGTCACTTGGTTACAACTCTCTCTCTCTCACGCCCCTTGTTGGGTAGGTATACACAAGGGTGCTTAGGCTGAAATCGGGTAAGTAAAGGGGTATATTCCATACAGTAATGCCATCGGTAAGTATTTTTCGAAAAAATACATTTTAAAGAAAAATACATTTTACCGAAAAAAAACTAACTTTATTTTATAGTTTTCCATGTCTCTTTGAAACTATCTTTCACTCCTTTATTATCGTTCCCTGTTCAGTTTTCATTGCAGAAGATTTGGCCAGTTTAATCGTCACCTAGAGGAGACTCTCATTTAGATCCTAACTGTGTTCTTAATCTACAAATTTCATGAGTTTGGCCCGTGTCTTCCTTGCACATGCTGACACAAGTATTGTAAGCAACACAAGTGGTAGCATGCACAGGGGGTAAAACAGTTTAACCCTTTCACGTCAGCAGATGCACAATTATGCAAATAACCCCATCAATCCAAGGAACATGGTTCAGCAAGAGGCAAGGAACCTCGTGAGCCCCCACGTCTGCATTTTTAATCCCTTCCCCACCAGAAGAAATGTGAACACTAAACAGCTGCAAGAGGCATACACGGGGGCTCATGAGGTTCCTTGCCTCTTGCAGTTGTGTGGTATTCACATTTTCCCAGCAAAGACAACATTAATTAAACTTTGAGATATTGTCTCCACACAAAACAATTGTTAACTTATAACATTTTTGTTCCCAGAATCATGCAGCACTGGGCAGCTGGTTACCTCCCCTCCTGGGTCTCGAACACTGGATGTGGCAGCCATCAATGCAGCAGTTTCAACAGGTCAATACACCATACAGCAAATCCGACACGCTGTCCTCACCTTTTTCTTGCAAACTAGTGAGTCTCTTCTTCTTCTTCTTCCTCGATCGCTTGAAGCGCAATATGCATGATACAGCCGTTAGGCACCTTAAAGGTCCTGCATCTCTGTCTTCGGCCAGGGACGTGTATCGGGGGTCCCTCCCCTAGACCAACTGTCGTTCAGGACTGCTGAGCTCGGTCTGCCCACCAATGAGTAACAACACATTGGTCCGTTTAGCCTGCCAGCAGAAGCGGTTTACCAGAGAGTGGCCACTGTTATCCCTAACAGCTTTCTTGGAGCCAGAAGTGAGAGTTGAGTGCTGGGTGAGGACCAGTGCTCCCGTCCACCTGGGCGGGTGTTGCTGCCAGGTTCACAAAGGTACTACCTCTCTCCATACACCCCGTGAGTCTCAAGTTGTAGGCTTGTGGCTTTGTCTTTACCTCATTCAGCTCTGATGCTATACAGCAGGACCTTGGCATTTCAAGGGTAGTGCCTGATTAGCTTGGTGGCACCCAGCTATTCAGCCACTTACCTTAAACCTCATGGTCAGTGCATCTCCTGCATTTGGTTTGTTGTGAAAGGATGATTCCAAAACATGGTAGTCTTTCTCATTAACCCACTTGACCCCACCCACATTTCCCAGATTTTGGAGGTGTCATCTAACAACTATGCACCAGTTGCACGACATGGATCGAGCATGATAATTCAAGGGTAGTGCCAGATTAGCTGGGCGCCATCAGGCGCCAAGCTAATCTGGCACTACCCTTGAATTATCATGCTTGACCCAACTGCTGCTTAGGGGCTAAATGGTATGTCTGCTAGCGCTGTCCTGTAAAGGCGAATGACAGTAAGTGTCCATTTTGCGAAAAGCGAGGTTTTCATAGTAATTAATGCAGTCAAAGTCTTGCTTTTCACAAAAATGAACTTGCTGTCTTTTCTCGTCACAAGGCAGAACAGTACACTTTGGTCCACAAGACCAGACTGGTGTAAAAGACTGGTGTAAATAGATGCTAGCAAAGAAGGGAGTTTCTGTCTTAGCCTCTTAACTGCTAGTGATGATACCATGCGTTGGAAAAGAGACATAGTTACACATTTTTTCCTCTGTGTGGTATCATTAGCAGCCAAGGAGTTAATGGTGCCATCCCTGTAGACTTGTGCTTTTGTATTGTGTATGGTTGATTGTTTCAGCTGTAGAAATCTTTGAATAGCTGTGAGTGGTATTGCTTTTCCCTTTATGTTCTACCCCACCCGGGTCTGCCCTGGGGGACTTGGGTGGGGTTAGGTATTTTTTAGTTCCCAGGGTCACCCTGGTCAGCCCCACAGGGTGGGGTTTTCTCTCTATTCTGGGGCATGTGTTTCTGTCTACCCGAGGTCCATTCACCTGTATTTGCCTTTTTTAAACTCTCCCTACTGTCTGCACTGCCTGTAGCTCTTGATATTGGATGTGTGTTGCTAAATGGTCTTAGCTTTATTTAGGCCCCATGTGTTAGGTTTATTTAATGTGTTTGACCGGCTGGCGACATACATTCAATGTTCTGTTTAGTTGGTTGTTTTTTTTTCACAAGCAGTGCAGGCACGTCCTGAGAAAGCCTTGTTGCTGTCGGGACGTTAAGCAATGTACAATCAATCAATCAACCTTTATGTTCTGATACACTGTAATGTGAAATAGATTTGACAATGATAGTTCAAGTGTTGTTCAAAAACAGCTTGGCACCTAGAGGCGTCACGCTGACCTGGCACCACCCTTGAACTATCATGGTTAACCTATCTCATGAACTGCAATGTAGCCTTCATAGAACAACTCACAAATCTGAGAAAAAAATGTCAACTTCAGGATCATAAAGAAGATATAACTGTTGGGGAAAACGTGTTAGCTGACAGAGTAACTTGCTCATTTGAGTGATCTTTTGAAAGGTCAAAGTCACTGCGGGTGTGAGAAATTATGTGGAATGGTCATGCAAGTGAGCCATGCTCGAGGGCTTTGCCAGTCTTGTTTTATGTCATGTTTGAAATTATAGCACATTACTGTTTTGTGTCTTCTTCAGGTCGCTACCCCACTAAGGACATCCTGCTGGGCACCTTGCAGGCAGCTGACGTAAACTTCACTGAAATGTGCAAGCAACGAGATACTGTCCAGAAGAAAGACACAGTCATACAGCAGAAAGACACAGTCATACAGCAGAAAGACATTGAGCTGCAGAAGTCAAAGACAGTCATACAGCAACAGGGCACTGAACTACACAAGTCAAAGACAGAGTTACAGCAGCATGTTGGCCAACTAGAGGAGTGCAACCAGGTATTATGTTACGGATAACTGTTCACATGTTCACTCTCATTATTGAGTGTCTGGGCCACGCTGCTTGGAGTTAGTCACTTCCTGAATTATGTTTTCGGGTTAACAACTGCATAAATTTGTTGACTATCCATGCAAGGTAACTTTCAGTGACAGTCTTGGCCATAATGATGTCCAAGTTCTGCTCATTCAGGCATTAATGACTTTTGCTACTTTAGGAGGCATGCATCTATACTGACTGTGTACAGTTGGGGGAGTCTGATTATAGGCAATAGTTTAAGGGTGGTGCCAGATTAGATTGGTGCCTGATTGAGTGTCAAGCAGCCATAGAGGTGTTAGTTCAGGATAATTCCAGATTAGCTTGGCGTCTGATTGGAGATGATAGTTCAAGGGTAGTGCCAGATTAGCTTGGCGCTTCAGGCGCCAAGCTAATCTGGCACTACCCTTGAACTATCACCTCCAATCAGTCACCAGCTGTGTTTTTTAGAGATGAATGTGTTAATTAAGAACATTAGTAACAGACTCCACTGAAATCAAGTTTTGTCTGAGGGTACAATGAAGCATTTATGATTCATCTTTTGTTTCCTCAGAAACATTACCGATGACATGACTTTGTGGAAATGTCTACTACTAGCTCAATTTTAGCCTACTTACCCGTTGTGTGCCTACACAACCCGCTAGGCACTCGGGGAACCCCAGAGGGGCCGAGAGTTATCTCCCGCTCCTTCCTTACCAGTTCCTGTCACGAGACCAACCAGTCGTGCTACTTCGCTCGTGCCGAGAAGACGTGTCGGGCTTTGCTCCGCTGTGCCTCGACCGGTCTTCGTCTTGCCTACGCTCGTTTCGACTTCTCTTCCGTGCCTGCCGCCTTCTAGCGCTGCCTGCTTCTTCCTTGGCGCCGTTCCGGGTTCCCTCGGCTCTCCTCTGTGCTGTGACTGCTGTATGGCTACCCTTTCCCCCGTTCTCACTTCGGCTTGGAGGTAAGGTAACGGTAGCTACCCACAGCCGGCCCTCGGGTCGAGAGCCGGCTGCCGTGGGACTCGTCTTTTGTTGTGGTTACGACCTAAGGGCACCAACTATTGAGATAATTTCCGTGCCTTGCACAGCCTTCTTGCGACTCTCCTAGCGGGACGTCGCCTTCTCTCTCCTGGTTATGCCTCGTTAGCTTACGAGTAGACTTTGCCTTTCAGACGCTGGTTTTCGTAGGGCCTGGCGGCACTCACGTTCCGTTCGTCCAGCTTAAAGGCCCTTTAGCCCTTGGAGAGTATAACCACTGTTTCACGCGCCGGCGGTCACGGCGCCTGGGGTACCTTGGTGGACAGGGGGAGGTAGCTTAGTGGATAAGACACTGTGCTGGCAGTCGTAAGATCCCGGGTTCGTATCCCCTGGGGTGCAGGAATGGGATATGGACTTTCCTCATTCCATCTAGTCAATTTCTACAGACTCGGCTTACGTTTGCCTGTCTCACCTTCATGTACACAGCACGCATAATCAAGGGCATATGATAAAAATGCCATTCCCACTAATTGAAAAGAGAATGCCCGGTAGGGCTGGTGAGATGGAAACAATGATATCACAAAGGAGGGCTCGGCGCCCTCTTGCCTGTGTTTGCGACCTTGCTATGCCCTTTGTCTGTTACAGAACCCAAATGCTTATGTGCTCCCTATGGGGAAACTTCCAGTGCCGACGGATGACCATGCGGTCTGCCTACCTTGTGCGGGCTGCTATCCGGACCACCTTTGTGATGTCTGTGCGACCTGGCCGGAGATGTTTGGTCGGACCTCTGGAGCCTGTACCGACGAGAGCGGCCCCTGCCTGCTTCCTCACTGCCGGCTCCGGTTGATTCTTCTGCAGCGCTTACGGTGCTGACCGCCCTTTCCCGCCCTGGCCTCACGGAAAGGATTCCTGTTGGGACTCGGTGTTGCTGGCTGACCAGAGGACCGCCACTGCTGCCACGCCCGCTGACCCTTCCGGAGGGTCTGTTTGCCGGCAGAGCGCCCGCCTCACTGAGCCCGGCCTGCAGCAGTCTGCCCTGAGCCGTCCCACGTTGACTGGCCTTCCTCACCCGTCTCTCACCACAAGCCGCTGATCCTTCCGGAGGATCTGAACGCTGGCATAGCGCCCTGCTCTCGGAGTCTGGCCAAGAGAGGCGTCAGCTTTAGCTTGCGCGACACAGTCGCGCCCCGACTCCCACCGTTCCACTTTCAGTTCACTTGCTGGCTGATCAGAGGACTGCCACTGCTGCCACGCCCGCTGACCCTTCCGGAGGGTCTGTTTACCGGCAGAGCGCCCGCCTCACTGAGCCCGGCCTGCAGCAGTCCGCCACGAGCCGTCCCACGTTGACTGGCCTTCCTCCTCTCTCTCCACGATAAGCCCGCTGATCCTTCCGGAGGATCTGTACGCCGGCATAGAGCCCTTCTCACTGAGTCCGGCCAGGAGAGACCTCAGCCTCAACCTACGCGACACAGTCGCGCCCCTGACTCATCCCGTTCCACCGTCAGTTCTAGAAACTCGCGCTCGCCCACGAGCGCCGCCGGAAGGATCATTCCCCCCGCCGGGATCGTCGCCGCTCCCACCGCCACTCCTCGTCGCGTGCGCGTTCGCGCTCGCCCTCGCACCGTTCGATGCGTTCGCCGCATCGCCGCCATCATCGGCCCTCTTCCTGTGGTCGGCGCCCCTCTTCGGTTGTCCGCCGTCCTTCATCCAGACGTCGTTCCCGCGCACCGGACAGGACCCCTCCTCGCTTCTTCTCGCGTTCGCCTCGGCGATCCCCGCCTCCGTCGTCGCTGCCGGCTCGTTCCCGGGCTTCCCGCGAGGTTCGACACGCGTCCCCGCCCAAGCTTCGGCCTTCCTCGGTGCCTCGCCCGCCTTCTCGCCGCCCCCTGGACGAAGAAGCCATCAGTTTGCTGCCCGAGGACTCCGTCTCAGCCCTGTTGGGTGAGGATGGTCGCTCCCTTTCGCCCGCCGACGTCGGTGTTGATGTCCCCTCGACCCTTCCGTCGTCGTCCCGTGCGGAGACCCTCTTAGCTTTGGATGAAGCCGCCAGGATCATCGCGGCCACTCTGCCAGTGGACTCCTGCCCAGCCTCTCCCCCCCTGAAGAGGAAGGTCTCTGCCTTGGTGGATGCCGAGCGTCAAGTTTAGAGGTTCAAGTCGCTTCCCCAGCCGCCTGGATTTGAGAAGCTGCGAGATGCCTTCTCAGCGCACCTGCAACTTCCCGCGTCTCGAGAGCCGGTGTTCTTCTCCGTTCGTCGCTGGCCGGCTGGCTTGGACATCGCTTTCCGTCGGGACTGGTATGCCGGCCATTCCCAGGCTTCCTCCATCCCTCTTCCTGCGATGGACCCCCCTGCCGTGTCGCAAGCTGGCAGCTCCGCTCTTCTTCCTCGTTCCCTCCCTCGTGGCCTGGATATGACTGCGTCCCTGGTGCGGAACACCTTAGCCTGCGCTGGGTTCCTGGAGCTGCTCACTCAAGCCCTGGTTCATCGTGTGGAAGACGCCTGGCATCCTTCTATCACGCCTCCGGGTTGATCGGCTCTTCTTAGCGGAGTCGCCTACCGCGCCGCCTACCTCGCGTCGGTCTACGCTTCGCTGCCTCCGCCGACTGTGCCCTGACCCCGTCTTGGCCGTCTTTTCCCTCGAGGTCTCATGTTCCCCGTGTTTCGCTGAGGCCTCCGCGCGGCGGGAGGTGTCTCCTCCCTCAGGTAAGTTGCCACGGAGGTTTTCCGATTCTCAGACTCGCCAACCTTCTACAGCCACCGATTTTTCGTTCCGAAGCCTGGAGGAAGTGGCGTCAGGTTTCTTCTCTCGGCCTGTACAGTTTTCGGCCCTCCTTCCGGACGGAGACTGCCAGAGCCCTGAAAGCAGCGGTCCAGCCTTAGACTGCACAGGCGGCTTGGACTTTTCCGATGTGTACCTGCTATCTCGATGCTCCAGGCCCCCAGGAAGTTCGCTGGTCGCGTTCGACGGCGTCTTCTCCAGTTTCCCGCGCTCCCGTTCGGTCTCAACCTCTGCCCTGGTGGTTCACCGGGCCGATGGACTCCTTAGTCGCCAAGGCCCGACAGTCCTCCTACAGTCCGACGTCGATCTACCCAGACGACCTCTTCCTTCGCCGCCAGTCCGAGAGCTCTCTCGCGACAGACAAGGACGCGCTACTGCACCTCCTGACGCACTTGGGGCTTCCTAGTAAATGAGGGCAAGTCTGATCTCACTCCTTCCCTAGGTCGTCTCTACGCCCAGCCGTTGCTGCTGCATCTCCTACTCCTTGGGCGCCCGGCTTCCGGCGACGTATCGACGATGGCGCCGGTGCCCCAGATTCTGTCGCCTCGCCTTCGTCGGTGGACCGACGCCGCTTGGCTGGCTTCGGCAGTTCCCCGGGCATCTTCTCCGCCCCAGTACTCTCTGGGTTCGACGCGAGCCTCTCTGGGTGGGATGCTCATTTCCTGCCGCGGTTCCCCTTGACTTCCGGCCCTCGGCCCTCGGATTAACGCACTATCTCATCGTCCGGCCAGTGATGCAGGCCGTTGACAAGCCCTTCATTGCTGGGATGACCTCCTCAGACACCAGGAGCTGCTCGCCCTCTCTGACAACACACCTTTGGTGGATTACTTCCAGTTACAAGGTGGCACACGCTGTCTCGAGCTTGGTATGCTTCTCTACCAGAGCTGGGGTTGGTGCGAGGACCGGACCTTCTTGGCGAGCCCAACACATTCCCGGACAGCTGTATGTCTGGACCAACTCGCTGTCCCGCCGTGGCCAGCTCTTGCATGCGGATTGGACCCTTCGGCAGGACATCTATCGGTGGACCCGCGCCCGTTAGGAGTCTCCCCAGGTCGACTGGTTCGCCACAAGGTGGAACCTTCGGCTTCCCCTCTTCGTCGCCCCGATTCCCGATCCCTGGGCTTGGGCTGTCGATGCGCGCTCCATTCCCTGGGACGTCCTGGCGGCCTCCGCCTTTCCTCGACAGTCCTCGTACCCAAAGTCCTCCTCAACCTTCGGCGCTGCCCGGCGGCCCTCCTGTTAGTCGCTCCGTTCGCCTGGATCCGCCACAGGAACACCGGCCTTCTCAGCCTCGCCACGCCCCCCCCCCCCCCCCCCCCCCCATGCGCCTTCCCACTCCTCGCACCATGCTCAAGCCACTGCGCCAGCCGCTGTTCCTCCCTGCCTGGAGCAGCTCATCCTTCACGACTGGAGGTTGTGCGGCAAGCCCTCGGTGCTAGAGGCTACTCGGGTACAGCGGTGGAGGCGATCGCTGCGGCCCCCAGACCTTCGGCCATTCGAGTCTACGTGGGACATGGCGAGTCCTGTTTTCCTGATGCCCCGATCACAGCCTGAACCTCACGGATTTGTCGTATCCGCAGCTGGCGGAGCTCTATCGGGCTCGGCTGAGACCTAGACCTAGCCCCTTCACGGTGAGGGGTCACCTGTCCAGGCTCGCTTACACGTTGACACCGCGGACACCCAGACCCGGGCGCCTGCACAGTCCTCGCCGACCTTATGGGACTCTTCAGCAGCCGGCGCCCGGCCTACCGCTCGCTCCTCCCCCGCTGGGACCTACCCTGGGTGCTAACGTGGTTGAATTCTGCCCGATTCGATCCCTTACAGCGGCCCGTTCGCAGATGTGACATGCTACACGTGCTTCCTGCTGGCCCGGGCTACCACCTCACGGGGGAGCGAGCTACATGCGCTTAGGCGCGTCCTATCTGCTTACAGTTCTGAGCGGACGGGTCCGTGCTACTTCTCACTGCCCCGGCCTTCCTTGCCAAACAGGTCTCCTCTGACCGCGCCGCAGGTTTCACCTTACGGCCGCTATGAAACAAACCCCTGTCACAGGAGACCAGGTAACAGGATCCCGTGCGCACCTTTGACTGCTCTGCGACGATCTAAAGCCTTCCGCAGAGGGCGTGCACGCCTCTCCCTACCTCTGAGACCGGCGGAATGACATAACGGCCCAGACGTTCTCTTCCTGGCTCCCTGAGTCATTTGCTCCGCCTATCAAGATATCTCCCTGCAGGGAGCGAAGAGGCTGCACATATGCGCACACGAGGTACGAGCTATGGCCATGAGCTCCACGTTTGTTAGAAAATGCGCTGTCACGGACATCGTGGCTACCTTGGACGGGAAGACTGAATCTGTATTCGCCCGCTTCTACCTCAGGGACCTGGCGGGCCAGCGAGAGAATCTCGCAATGGTGGGGGACATCGCCGCGGCGCAACACTCCCTCCCGGCGCCACCGGCGCCGTTGGTATGCACTTCGCTAAAATTGTCGGGAGTTTGCGACTGAGAGGACGGCTCTGTTCCCTCCTAGGGAGTTGTCATGCGGCACCCTCCGCCTCATCGCAATTCTTCCACAAAGTCATGTCATCGGTAATGTTTTTGAGGAAACAAATTCATTTTTCTCTAAAAGGTATTTTTTCGAAAATACTTACCGATGACATGACTCGGATGGCCCTCCCACCTGCCCCGCTTGCCGCTTTCGAGCGAAGTATCTGACTGGTTGGTCTCGTGACAGGAACTGGTAAGGAAGGAGCGGGAGATAACTCTCGGCCCCTCTGGGGTTCCCCGAGTGCCTAGCGGGTTGTGTAGGCACACAACGGGTAAGTAGGCTAAAATTGAGCTAGTAGTAGACATTTCCACAAAGTCATGTCATCGGTAAGTATTTTTCGAAAAAATACCTTTTAGAGAAAAATGAATTTTCATTTAATTATGCCATACTTCTCCTCACATTGTCCCACAAAGATCACTTCATCTTTCTGTGCGCATGCCTTTCTTCACTTCCGCTCACCTGTCTTACCTTATTTACCTCTGACCGTAAGAAAACATACTCTTACTCAGATTTTGCCATTTAAAAAGATAGGGCAGGTAGGTCAGCCTTTTTTTAAAATTTATTATTTCATTTTTTTTTATAAGCAGCATAGGTGGCTTTCCTCGCGCTGGGACCATATGGTGTTGAGGCGTGTCCCCTGGGTGGTAGATAGGGGGTCCCTCGGGAGAGGGGTGCACCGAATGAAATAAGGTGCTGTGAACCAACATGGTCTAAGGGAAGGAGACCCCGACAGAAAACCCCTGGTCCTCCTAGTAAGAGGGTGGGGCGTGGGGGTAGCTTCACCACACCGCAAATAAGGAAATAGCTACAAAAACACCGACGAATAGACAAACAGCAATTCCTTTCCTGGAGGAGGAAGGTTCTTCTACCAGAAGATTTATGACGCCGTGTGGTGATAGCCGGAAGTCTTCGGAAGCCACAGGACCGAGTCGCCTCTCTATCCAGGGACACAATCATGGGCACATGGAATGTCAAGACCATGTACCAGAGCGGCAAGGCCGCCCAGATAGCAGCGGAAATGCAAAAGTACAACCTTTCCCTGCTAGGTATCAGTGAAGCCAGATGGACGCAGTCTGGGCAGAAAAGGCTGTTAAGTGTGGAGATGATTCTGTATTCAGGTCATGAAGAGGAGAATGCCCCCCATACAGAAGGTGTAGCATTCATGCTGTCACCAGTGGCACAGACAGCGCTGATGGGCTGGGAACCTCTGGGGCCAAGAATTATCACAGCAGCCTTTAGAACCAGGAAAAAGATTAAACTCAACGTCATCCAGTGTTATGTGCCCACTAATGACAGTGACGAGGAAGAGAAACAAGAGTCTATGACCGACTCCAGAGTGCTGTGGACAAATGTACGGAGCGAGACATCACCATCGTCATGGGCGATTTTAATGCCAAAATAGGGGAGGACAACACCGGATATGAAGAGGTGATGGGGAGACAGGGGCTAGGGGAGGTGAGTGAGAACTGGGAGAGGTTTGTAGACTTTTGTGCTATAAACAGACTTGTCATTGGAGGCAGCATCTTCCCACACAGAAGAATACACAAAGCAACTTGGGTCTCACCTGAGCATACTACAGAGAACCAAATAGACCATATCTGCATTAGCAAGAAATTTAGAAGATCCCTTCTAGAACTTCGAGTGAGGAGGGGAGCAGATGTCGCCTCAGACCACCATCTGCTTACCTTAAGAATAAAGCTCAAGTTAAAAAAAAGCCGCACAGAGACAACAAGAAGACAGCGCTTTAATGTAGGCCTCCTGAGAGAAACTGGAGTGAGAGAAGAGTTCAAACTGGTGCTGTCCAACCGGTTTCAAGCGTTACAGGAGCTAGTAAATGAAGAGGAGGCGGTCACCACAGAGCAGCAGTGGAAGGCAGTTAGAGAGGCGCTGAACTCAACCTGCAAAGACACTGTAGGGTTCAGGAAACACCATCACAAGGACTGGCTGTCAGCACAGACCTTGAAGAAGATAGAAGTGAGGAAGCAGAAGAAAGCAGTTGTCAACAACAGTCGCACGAGAGCAGCCAAAGCAAGGGCACAGGAGGAATACTCGGAAGCCAACCGAGAGGTGAAGAGGAATATCAGGGCAGACAAGAGGGCCTACACAGACGGCCTGGCAGCAGAGGCAGAAAAGGCAGCAGGCAGCAGCAACTTGAAACAGCTCTACGACATTACCAGAGGATTGTCAGGCAACTGTGGCCATACAGAAAGACCAGTAAAAGACAAACAAGGCAAGCCTATTGCAGACAGAGCAGACAAACTTGACAGATGGGCCGAGCATTTTGAAGAGTTACTGAACAGACCCACCCCACCCGACCCCCCAGACATCCAGCCAGCAGAGACTGACCTATCAGCTGTGACAGACCGAGCCGGGAAGAGATCAGAAGAGCAGTGGCATTTTTGAAGAACGGCAAGCAGCAGGGCCAGATGGCATCCCAGCGGAGGTTCTGAAAGCAGACCTAGAGACAACAGTAGAGCTGCTGTATCCACTGTTTGGAAAGATCTGGGAAGAAGAGGTGATGTCGGCTGACTGGAAGGAGGGGTACATAATCAAGCTTCCCAAGAAAGGTGACCTCAGCAAGTGGTCCAACTACAGAGGAATCACCTTGCTGTCCGTACCAGGAAAGGTCTTCAACAGGATCATCCTGGAGAGAATGAAGAGTTCCGTCGACCCCCAGCTGAGAGACCAGCAAGCAGGATTGAGAAAAAAAAAACGTTCATGTACAGACCAGATCGCCACTCTCCGCATCATCGTGGAACAGTCTCTGGGGTGGAGCTCCCCGCTGTACATCAACTTTGTGGACTACGAGAAAGCATTTGACAGCGTGGACTGAGAGACTTTGTGGAAACTCCTACGACACTACGGTGTATCCACAAAGCTCGTTTGCCTGATCAAGAGCAGCTACGACATGTCGCGTGATCCACGAAGGGCAGTTCACCAGGGAGCTCCAGGTCAGAACCGGCGTCAGGCAGGGGTGTCTGCTGTCTCCCTTCCTCTTCCTACTGGCCATAGACTGGGTTATGAAGAGGACCACTGAGCAGAGAAGAAGCGGAATACAGTGGACACTGTGGACACACTTGACGACCTCGATTTTGCAGACGACTTGGCTTTACTGTCCCACACTCATCAACAAATGCAGGACAAGACCACAAGGCTTGCTGACATCTCGGCCCAAGTGGGCCTCCCCTTCCACAAACAGAAAACAAAGACAGTGAGGCTGAACGCAACCAGGGAAAAACCAGTCTTGCTTGCTGGCACCCCGTTACGAGGAGGTAGAGTCCTTCACCTATCTTGGGAGCATCATCGACAAAAAAAGTGGCACTGATGTAGATGACAGAGCACGAATCGGTAAAGCAAGAGCAGCCTTTCTTCAGTTGAAAGTGTGGAGTTCCAGAGAGCTGTCACAACACACCAAAGTCCGGATTTTCAACTCAAACGTAAAAGCAGTTCTCCTATATGGAGCAGAGACTTGGAGGTTGACAAAAACCACAGTCAACAGAGTACAGATCTTCATACATTTGCCTCAGAAGAATCTTGAAAATCCACTGGCCAGAGAAGATCAGCGTCAGACTCAGGGAGAGAACAGAGCAGATAACAGTAGAGAATGATATTGGGTGAAGAAGATGGGGATGGATTTTTCACAGTCTGAGAAAGCCAGTTTCCAGTATCACTAGGCAGGCATTGTCATGGAACTCCCAGGGAAAGAGGAAAAGAGGCAGGCCGAGAAACACCTTGCGTCGAGAACTCCAAGCAGACATCAAGAGACTGGGAACCACCTGGAGTAAAATCGAAGGAGAAGCACAGGACAGGAGTCGCTGGAGGTCTCTCGTCGATGGCCTATACCCTGGGAAGGGTGACAGGCATAAGTAAGTATAGGTGGCTTGAGAGCCAACGTGACGTGAGTAATGTCCCTTGCGGCGTCTGCTACTTTGATATGAGTAATGTCCCTTGCTGTGTCTGCTCAGTACTTTGACTGCCTTTGTTTTCCCCCTCTTTGGTGAAACTAGTTTATGGTTGTTGTGATAAAACAGGGTCTGTCAGGTAAGCAGAAACAGAGTTTGTTGGGTTTTTTTATTTGCTTGACCTTACATCCAGATCTCACCTGCCTAATCTCACTCTGGCTGTTTTACTTTACCTCACTGTACCTGACCAAGAGTACCCACCCCCAGCCTTATCCAATTCAGCCCTGACATACGGCAGGTCAAAGGAGATGGAACCATGATAGTTCCAGGGTGGTGCCAGAATAGCTTGGCGCATTCAGGCGCCAAGCTATTCTGGCACCACACTTGAACTAGCATGGCCAATCCACCTCCTGGACTTTAATGGAGTCGACAGGCCATCACATTTGGGGATTTGATCTCAGGGTCTGATGTGTGAAGTAATGTATTTTATTACACATCCCCATACCTTATCATACCTTGTCATTGTCTGATCTGACCAGGCCACATCTCACCTGGCTGTCCATTGTCTTACCTAGCTTACCTCACATTTAGCACTGTAAAGCCTCGGGACAAGTTTCCCCAGTGGATCGTGTTCTCTTAACAATCGCTTAAACAGATTTGTTGACCATCAGGGTTCAAGTGAAGTGCCCTATTAGTTTTGGGCACTCTTTAATTATTATAGTTCCAAGGGTAGTGCCAGGTTAGCTTGGCGCCTTTTCAGGCACCAAGCTAATCTGGCATTACCCTTGGAACTCTCATGGTAATTTCATGTAACCCACTGCATTGTCAGAGCTTTATATATTAATCTGTTGTCCTTGTCTGGTCTTTTCCCAGGTGATTCAGAGGAAGGATGAGGAGCTACTTAGAAAGGAAGTAGAGCTAGAGAAAGAAAGGGAGGAGCTAGAGAGAGAAAGGGCAAAACATCAGAGAGAAAGCGAGGAACTAGAGAGAAAGGAAGCAGAGCTAGAGTGCAAGACCCGCCAGATGCGGTACCAGGACCAGCAGATTGAGAGCCTGACACTACAGGTGCAGGCCTTGCTCACAGAGAGACGCCTTGCAGGCCAGGGGGCAGCAGGTAAACGGTTATTTGTTTTTTCAAAATACATTACCGATGGCATTACTATAGGGAATACACTCTATAGCTTAGCGATTTCAGCCCAAAGTTGTGTCCCCTACACAACTGGGGAGGAGACACCAGGGATCCAAGGATAGGAGCCCGTGTGGCCTCCTCTTACCAACCTATCCCGGCATGCGTGTGGAGAACTCACCTCAGTTTCACTCATGGCTCGGGCTTTTGCCTTGCTACAGTTTTTGACCGGTGTCTTCTGTGGTTTACTACAAACTTGGCTTTTGCCTTGGTTAGACTTCTCCTTGGACTCAGTGTACTTCGTTGGTGTGTTCTACACTTCAACGTTTTACTGTGTGTGGACTTAGCGCCGACCGGTTCTGACCGGTTTGACTTTCAGTGAACTTCGTCCTTGGCTGCGGCCTTGGGGTTTCGGCTTGTGACTTTACTCATGTGGCTTTGTGTCTCGTGGTGTGAGTTCGGCGCTTGAGTGTGTTCCTTCCTGCGGACAGTGTGCAACGAACGCTATGGCGGCTTCTGTTTGAAGTTTTGCCCCTTTTTGTGAGGATTTCTGTGGCCCTCGGACGCCCTCGTCGCCTGCCGGCCGTGCTCTGACTGCTCTTCCGACAGGATGTGTGACGTGTGTGCCGACGGGAGTGAGGACCGGCGGTCTCAGATGTGGGATTTCTACAGACGTGTCCTTCCTTCCTGGTCTTGACAGTCTCCCCGGACTTCTCCGCAGGATGGCGTCGCTCCATCGGCTTCTCAGGCCCCACTTCGCTCTGGCTTCCGGGCCTTCCAGCCCGCAGGTAAGTCCCCTTCTTTTACCTTTACCGCGCAGGAACTCCCTCCCCTCTCCGAGTCTTCTGAGCAGGGCAGGCGAGTATCAGAGTCGTGGTCCCCACGATGCATGGCTGGAGCTCCATATTTTGCACCCCCGCTCCATTTCGCCTGAGTGGGTCGGGCGAGCTGAGCGCTCGTCCACGCCCACCCGCTACTTTCTCCTGAGCGGGCCCGGCATGACTAGCGCAAAAGTACTAAAAAAAGGTTACCCTCCCGCTCTGATTCGTCCGAGCGGATCAGGTGTGAACCATCCGCCCGCTCAAGGGGACGGACCAGTCCCGGGAGTTCCATCTGCAGGACCCGGTCAGGGCGTTGAAAATATACCTGCGCAGAACAAAGCCAAGCAGACAAGGGCGCTTCTGCCTATTCCTGCCCTTGGCTCCGGGCAGACATGACATCTCCGCTCAGACGATCTCATCCTGGCTACGCTGGGCCATCTGGTCTGCGTACAAAGAACTCTCACCAGAGGGAGCAAAAAGATGCGCATCCAGGCACACGAGGTCAGAGCAGTGGCTGCGAGCATCACCTTTGACCACAACTGCGCAGTGAGAGACATTGTGGCGGCCGTGGGCTGGCGGGCTGAATCCACCTTCACCCACTTCTACCTACGGGACTTATCCAGCCAGCTAACAACCTGGCCCTAGTGGGGAACATCTCGGCGGTGCAGCACTCCCTCCTGGCGCCGCAGTCACAATAGGTAACGCCTAGCTGAAATTGTCAGGAGTGGGTGCATGGGGCCTCGATAACTTAATGCGTGGGGGGGGGGGGGGGGGGGGGGGGGGGGGGGGGAGGGAAGGAGGGGGGGGGGGAAGGAGGAGGGGGGGGAAGGGTAGCGGTTGTTCCTTGCGAAATTAAAGCTTGGGGTTTGCATAGTGGGCAGCACCCTCCTCCTATTCGCTATTCCTCCTATTAGTAATGCCATCATTTGAGAGTTTTGAGAAAACAAATGTATTTTTCTCTAAAATTTATTTTTTCAAAAAAATACTTACCGATGGCATTACTCGGAGGACCCTCCCCCCTGCCCCGCTTGCCGCTAGTGAGCTAAGGCAAAGACTGGTGGGATATGACCAAGTACGTGACCGGATAGGGAGGCAGGGGAGGCTACTTAGCATTTCTTGGTAATGGCTCCCTGGATTCGCCTCCCTGGTTGTGTAGTGTACACAACAATATGCTTAGGCTGAAATCAGTAAGCTAAGTGTACCTTCCTATTAGTAATGCCATCGGTAAGTATTTTTTCGAAAAAATACAATTTAGAGAAAAAAAATATAGTAGGACTATACTTATTTAGACAAGACCTTGATATGACAATTATGAGAATTACCGGTAACCCTTCGCTGTCAGCGGACGTAGATTAATTATTTTTCTGCAGTCTTCACTAATTCAATGTCATAAAGCCATCTCAGGAACAGGGATTCAAAGTGGTGTGAGCAAGAGGCATAGATCCTCATGAGACCCCGCAACTGCGGGGTCTCATGAGGATCTGTGCCTCTTGCAGTTGGATGGTGTTAAGGGGTTAAAAGAAATTCTAAGTTTACAAAACTGATTTTTTTTTTTCTTTTTCTTTTTTCCAGTGCTGCAGCCTGCAAACCCAGCTCCTGGAGCTGCAGAGGATAGGGCAGGAATGTGTGAACACATCCGCTGCAAGGTTTGCCTGTCGGAGGAGAGCAACACTATTTTCCAGCCCTGTCTGCATGTCTCCTGTTGTCGTCAGTGTGCACAGCAGCTACTCAACACCCCCTGCCCTGTGTGTCGTGTGAAAATCAGCGATGTCTCGCCAGCCTACATCTCGTAGAATTAACTGTAGCATTTCAGCAGCAAGACAGATTCTTTCTGCCTTGCATTCATTTTGTCATTTGTCAGCTTCTACTGGTTACCTCGTCAATATTTCGTCATAAGCAAAATCTTAGTCTTCACTTTCATCAGGAGATGGGGTATTCCTAGAGTTGAGAAATATTCCACAGTGGTAATATTAAATGTAAAACAATCGATGCGAATATCCGTTGTTTTCAGCATTTTTGAACAAAGTTGAATAGGAAGGAGGAAGACATCTTGAAAAATGGGGTGAATACTGTTGAGTCAGTGACTATGGGTGTTATAGGCTGTTAGCCATTGGAGCGCACAAAGATTTTTCGAAATATCTCTGCAAATCCGCAAATATCTCTTCCAAATATCTCCACAAAGAAACGCTTGTTTCAGGTTTGAAATCTTGGCCAGTTCAGAAGAAAATTGATCTTTCTTATATTTATTGGGCTGAATATATCTGGGGTATATTTAAGGATGTAAAATCAATAATTTTATGAACAAATTCCTAATTTTTATGACTGTACAGCAAAACTGACACATTGTTCGAATTTCTTTGAAAATAAACTGTATTGGGTCAACTGGCACAGAAAGATGTTTGTTAAGATTGGTATAGAATTTATTAGAAAATATATTAGAAAAGTGGTTCTTTGTGAAGACATTTGTGAAAAACTTGAACTTTCTTATCAAATGACCCATAGAACCTTGCACACTCTGGTGTTTGCTGTGATCACCTTCCTTCATCCATCCATTTATGCAGATCAATCATGATAGTTCACAGGTGGTTCAAGAACAGATTGGCACATAGAGGAGCCAATCTGTTCTGGCACCACCTTTAAACTATCTGTTCATATAGTGTGTTATCTGTTTAGCCTGAACTGTATGTAATGTAGTCTTCAGAGGATGACTCCCAAATTTTGGAATTTCGTGACATAAGGGCTGAATGGGTTAACCCTCTTAACCTCACAGCCACATTTCCAAACTTGTCGAGGTGTTGCCTAACGACCATGTTGTAGGAGATGGGTTGAGTATGATAAAATTCAAGGGTAGTGCCAGATGAGCTTGGCGCCTTCAGGTGCCAAGCTCATTTGGCACGACCCTTGATTTATCATGATCAATCCATCTCCTTCTGCAGGGCCCCGGGGCTAAATGGGTTAAACACTGTCATTGAGAAAGTTAGATTTTGAAAAATATTATGCATGGAAACTGGAAGTCATGTTTTATTTTTCTATGCATTTTGTGCATGTGTTATTTTTCTTCACACACCAAGAAACTCCAGAGATGAGATCTCGTGTTGGCAGCTGTCATTTGTCACTGCCAGAAATGACAAGACCAGTACGTACCAGTGAGCAAAATAACTGCCACAAGTTGTTTTCGGTCATCAGGTTTTTCAATAGTTTTACACGTGTAGACTAAAACGGATGCTCTCCCTTGCAATGTCAGTGTGACAGCTATAGCTGTTCATCATGAGCGTTCCCAGTATTTATTTTTTGTCTGGCATGTTTAATACCTTGTATATATCTGTGTTATTATGGTTACTTCTCATCGCAACACCATGTTTCATGTTGAAAAATTCATTTTTCTCTAAAAGGTATTTTTTCGAAAAATACTTACCGATGACATGACTTTGTGGAAATGTCTACTACTAGCTCAATTTTAGCCTACTTACCCGTTGTGTGCCCACACAACTCGGGAGGCACTCGGGGAACCCCCCCTAGAGGGGCCGAGAGTTGTCTCCCGTTTCCCGCCTTACCGGCTCCGGTCACGAGACCGGCCAGTTTTGCTACTTCGCTCGTACAGAGAAGACGTGTCTGGCCTTGCTCTCGCGCCGCTTCGACCGGTCCTTCTCTTGCCTACGCTCGTTGCCTCTTCGTGTGCTCTGCGCCTCCTAGCGCTGACCTGCCTTCTTGTTCCCTGCCTCTGCTGGCGTCGTTCTGCGGCTCTCCTCTAGGCTGTGGAGGTGTATGACTACCCTTCCCCCTGTTCCCGATTCGTCTCGGAGGTAAGGTAGTGGTAGTTTCCCACAGCCGGCCCTCGGGCCGAGAGCTGGCTACCGTTGGGCTTTCCTTTCGGCTTTGCTACTACGTGGGCGCCAGTTGTTGAGCTTACGCTTCGGCGCCTTGCACGACCTTTTTTACGAGTCTCCTCGAGGGACGTCGCCTTTCTCTCCTTTGGTATTTCACTGTTACGAGAAGACGTTGCCTTGTAGACTAGGGTTTCTGTTCTCATAGGGCCTTCGGGCACTCACACTCCGTTCGTCTACCTTAAAGGCCCTTTAGCTCTGGGAGACTGTAGCCACTATTTACGCGCCGGTGGTCACGGCGCTTGGAGTACCTTGGTGTGGGGCTAGGCTCCCTTGTCCGCCTTTGCGACCTTGTGCTCTTTGTCTGTTGCAGGAACCAAATGCTTACCTGCGCTCAATGCGGCGACTTCAAGTGGCCGACGGACGACCATGCGGTCTGCCTCCCCTGCTCGGGCTGCGCCTCGGACCATCTCTGCGATGTCTGTGTGACCTGGCCGGAGATCCGTTGGTCTGACCTCTGGAGTTTTTACCGGCGAGAGCGACCTCCGTCTGCTATCTCTCGTCCCACTCCTGTTGACGTCGCCCCTGTGGTAAAGACCGCTCTTCCTCGCCTCGGCCTCTCGAAACGGATTGATCGTCGGGACCCTGCGTTGTTCGCTGACCAGAGGACTGCCACTGCTGCCACGCCCGCTGACCCTTCCGGAGGGTCTGTTTGCCGGCAGAGCGCCCGCCTCACTGAGCCCGGCCTGCAGCAGTTCGCCACGAGCCGTCCCACGTTGACTGGCCTTGCTCCTCTCTCTCTCCATGATAAGCCCGCTGATCCTTCCGGAGGATCTGTACACCGGCATAGAGCCCTTCTCACTGAGTCCGGCCAGGAGAGACGTCAGCTTCAACCTGCGCGACACAGTCGCGCCCCCGACTTTTCCCGTTCCACCGTCAGTGCTAGACACTCGCGCTCGCCCTGCGAGCACCGCCGGAAGGATCATTCCCCCCGCCTGGAGCGTCGCCGCTCCCCCCGCCACTCCTCGTCGTGCGCTCGGTCGCGCTCGCCTTCGCACCGCTCGATGCGTTCGCCGCATCACCGCCATCGTCGACCATCTTCCCGTGATCGGCACTCCTCTTCGGTTGGCCGCCGTCCTTCACCCAGACGTCGTTCCCGCGCACCGGACAGGACCCCTCCTCGCTCCTTCCCGCGTTCGCCTCGGCGTTCCCCGCCTCCGTCGTCGCTGCCGGCTCGTTCCCGGGCTTCCCGTGAGGTTCGAGATGCACCCCCGCCCAAGCTTCGACCTTCCTTGGTGCCTCACCCGCCCTCTCGCCACCCCCTGGACGAAGAAGCCCTCAGCTTGCTGCCCGAAGACTCCGTCTCAGCCCTGTTGGAGGAGGATGCTCGCTCCCTTTCGCCCGCCGACGTCGGTGATGATGTCCCCTCGACCCTTCCGTCGTCGTCCCGGGTGGAGACCCTCCTAGCCTTGGATGAAGCCGCCAGGATCATCGCGGCCACTCTGCCAGCGGACTCCTGCCCAGCCTCTCCCCCCTCTTGAAGAGGAAGGTCTCGGCCTTTGTGGACGCTGAGCGTCAGGTGAAGAGGTTCAAGTCGCTTCCCCAGCCGCCTGGATTTAAGGAGCTGCGAGATGTCTTCTCAGAGCACCTGCAACTTCCTGCGTCTCGAGAGCCGGTGTTCTTCTCCGATCGTCGCTGGCCGTCTGGCCTGGACATCGCCTTCCGTCGGGATTGGTATGTCGGTCATTCCCAGGCTTTCTCCATCCCTCTTCCTGCGATCGACCCCCCGGCCGTGACGCAAGCTGGTGGCTCCACCCTCCTTCGCCGTTCCCTCCCTCGTGGCCTGGATATGACTGCGTCTCTGGTGCGGAACACCTTAGCCTGCGCTGGGTTCCTGGAGCTGCTCACTCAAGCCCTGGTTCGTCGTGTGGAAGACGCTTGGCATCCTTCTATCACGCCTCTCCTTGGGGATTTACTCGTCTTAGCGGAAGTCGCCAACCGAGCCGCCTACCACTCGTCCGTTAACGCTATGGCTGCCTCCGCCAACTGTGACCTGATGCGTCGAGACGCCCTTCTGCTTGCCTGCCGAGGGATACCTCCTGACCTGCGTGCGCAGCTTCGTCGTGCTCTGCTGGGTGGCCCCCTGCTTTTCGGCGACACCTGGTCCTCCGTTCAAGCCTCCAACCCTGACCGCTGGCCTGTGAGTGCTCCTCCTCCCCGCCGCTTTCCGTCCTCCCGCCAGGCTAGGGGTCGCGCCTCGCGGTCGGTTAGACCCTCTGCTGCTTCGGCCCCTGAGCAGGTCCCCGCCTTGGGCCGTCCTAGACCCTCCAGGGCCCGTGCCCCCGCCTGGCCCCGTCCCGCCCGGCGACCGGGTCGCGGGCGGGCTGCCTGACTGCCCCCCAGCCTTGCCCCCACCGACCACTTCGGGGTCTCCGGTCGGTGGGAGGCTAGCCTTTTTCAGCGGAAATTGGCTCACACTCTTTCCCGACGACCCCTGGATTTGCGACACCGTCTCGGCCGGCCTCCGGATCGCCTTTCGCAGCCCGCCTCCTTTGCGTCGCTCCGTCCTTTGGACCGAGATCCCCAGCGACCCGTTGAAGGCCTCCGCTCTTCGGGGAGAGGTCTCCTCCCTCCTGAGGAAAGCCGCCACGGAGGTGGTACGCGTTCCCTACTCCCCAGCCTTCTACAGCCGCTTGTTCGTCGTTCCGAAGCCTGGAGGGAGATGGCGACCGGTTATCGATCTCTCGGCCCTGAACAAGTACATTACGGCCCCCTCATTCCGGATGGAGACTGCACGAGCCCTGAAAGCCGCGGTCCAGCCTCGGGACTTCGCAGTCAGCCTGGACCTTTCAGACGCGTACCTGCATGTCCCGATGCACCAGGCCTCCAGGAAGTTCCTCCGGTTTGCGATCGACGGCGTGGTATACCAGTTTCGCGCGCTACCGTTCGGTCTCAACCTCAGCCCCTGGGTGTTCACCCGGCTGATGGACGCCGTAGTCGCCAAGGCCCGACAGTCTTCATCCAGTCCGACGTCGAATTACCTAGACGATCTCCTCCTACGAAACCAGTCAGAGACCTCGCTCGCGTCGGACAGGGATGCGCTGCTGCTGCTTCTGGCACACTTGGGCTTCCTAGTGAACGACGGCAAGTCGGATCTCTCTCCGTCCCGCCGCTTCGTGCACCTGGGCATGGAATTTGCGACCGACCTCAACACGGTGCGCCTCCCAGCCCCCCCGGATCCAGAAGATTGCGGACAGGACGTGGCCCCCGCCAGAGTCTGGCTCCAGCTTTTGGGCCTGCTGAACGCCGCAGCGGACCTTATCCCCCTAGGTCGTCTCTACTCCCGGCCGATCCAGCTGCATCTCCTACTCCATTGGCGCCCGTCATCAGGCGACTTAACGACGTTGGTTCCGGTGCCCCAGATGCTGCTGCCTCTTCTTCGTCGGTGGACCGACCACTCTTGGCTAGCGTCGGGAGTTCCCCTGGCCGCCCCTCGACCCCAGACCTCGCTTTGTGTCGACGCCAGCCTCACTGGGTGGGGCGCCCATCTCCTTCCTCGGTTCCTCTCGACTTCGGGGCCCTGGCCCGCGGACAGCGCACACTCACATCAACTGGCTGGAGATGCAGGCTGTGTGGCAAGCCCTGCAGTTCTGGGAGGATCTCCTCAGACACCAGGAGCTACTCGTCCTCTCGGACAACACGACTGTGGTGGCTTACATCCAGAAACAAGGTGGCACTCGCTCTCCCGACCTTTGTATGCTCCTCTACCGGATGATGCGTTGGTGCGAGGACCGGGGTATTACCATTCGAACCCGACACATCCCCGGACACCTGAATGTCGTAGCCGACTCGCTGTCTCGCCGCGGCCAGCTCCTGCACACGGAATGGACCCTTCGGCAGGACATCTTTCGGATGATCTGTTCCCGGTGGGAGACTCCCCAGGTCGACTTGTTCGCCACGAGGTGGAACCATCAGCTGCCGCTCTTCGTCTCCCCGATTCCCGATCCACTTGCCTGGGCTGTCGATGCACTCTCCATTCCCTGGGACGGCCTGGTGGCTTACGCCTTCCCCCCGACGGTTCTCGTACCCAAAGTCCTTCTCAAGCTTCGGGGCTGCTCGGCGGTCCTGCTGTTAGTTGCACCGTTCGCCTGGAACCGCTCCTGGACCACCGACCTTCTCAGCCTCGCCACGGACCCGCCCCTGCTGCTTCCCGCCCCACGCACCATGCTCAAGCAATCGCGTCAGCCGCTGTTCCACCCCTGCCCGGAGCGGCTCCTCCTTCACGCCTGGAGGTTGTGCGGCAAGCCCTCGGAGCTAGAGGCTACTCCGGTGCAGCAGTGGAGGCGATCGCTTCGGCTCGCAGACCTTCCACCATCCGAGTCTACGAGGGAAAGTGGCGAGTCCTGTGTTCCTGGTGCTCTGAGCACGGCCTGTCACCCACGGAACTGACTAATCCTCAGCTGGCGGACTTCTTCCTCTGGCTCTTTCGAGACTTAGGCCTGGCCCCCATCACTGTGAGGGGTTACCTGTCCATGATCGCTGACACTTTTCGACACCTTGGACACCCAGACCCGGGCGCCTGCAAAGACTTAGCCGACCTTATGGGTCACTTCGGCATCCAGCGCCCAACACACCGCTCACTCCTTCCCCGCTGGGACCTGCCCTGGGTGCTAACGTGGTTGAATTCTGACAGATTTGAACCCTTACCTTTGGCCCGTTTCGCAGATGTGACACGAAAGACGTGCTTCCTGCTGGCCCTTGCTACCGCCTCTCGGGTGAGTGAGCTACACGCACTCTCGGCGCGGCCTACCTGCCTACAGTTCCGAGCGGACGGGTCTGTTCAACTCCTCACTGACCCTGCCTTCCTGGCCAAGAACAGGTCTCCTCTGACTGCGCCTCAGGTTATCACCTTACGGCCGCTAAGAACCAACCCTCTGTCTCAGGACACCAGGCAACAGGATCCCGTGCGCGCCCTTAGAGTTTATCTGCGACGATCTAAAGCCTTCCGCAGAGGGCGTTCGCGCCTCTTCCTACCTCTGAGACCCAGCAGGAATGACATAACAGCCCAGACGATCTCGTCCTGGCTCCGCTGGGTTATACGCTCCGCGTATCAAGATATCTCCCCGCAGGGAGCGAAGAGGCTGCACATTCGCGCACATGAGGTACGAGCCATGGCCACGAGCCTCGCGTTTGACCGAAACTGCGCTGTCAAGGACATCGTGGCAGCCGTGGGCTGGCAGACTGAATCTGTATTCGCCCGCTTCTACCTCAGGGACCTGGCAGGCCAAAGAGAGAATCTCGCACTAGTGGGGGACATCGCCGCGGCGCAACACTCCCTCCCGGCGCCGTAGGTATGCACTTCGCTAAAATTGTCGGGAGGTTGCGACTGGGAGGACGGCGCTGTTTACCATTAAGAGTTGCGCGGCACCCTCCTCCTCATCGCAATTCTTCCACAAAGTCATGTCATCGGTAATGTTTTTGAAGAAACAAATTCATTTTTCTCTAAAAGGTATTTTTTCGAAAAATACTTACCGATGACATGACTCGGAGGACCCTCCCTCCTGCCCCGCTTGCCGCTTTCGAGCGAAGTATCAGAAAAACTGGCCGGTCTCGTGACCGGAGCCGGTAAGGTGGGAAACGGGAGACAACTCTCGGCCCCTCTAGGGGGGGTTCCCCGAGTGCCTCCCGGGTTGTGTGGGCACACAACGGGTAAGTAGGCTAAAATTGAGCTAGTAGTAGACATTTCCACAAAGTCATGTCATCGGTAAGTATTTTTCGAAAAAATACCTTTTAGAGAAAAATGAATTTCACACTGCAATTATTTATTTTATGTAGAATTCATTCATCCATGTGATTTTTATTTGAAAGTGAACAAATATGTGACCCTCTCTCACAAAATCAGTCTTAACTCGCATTTTGGATGTTTTGACATATATACATTTCTGAAAACTACAATGTTTGCTGATTATTCTGATATCTGACTGTATGCTGTAGTGTAAAAATTGTAGAAGTTGTTAGTGTTTAAAGTTGTTAAAGCCTCTGGCAGCCATTTTGAGAAAACAGCCTGTGAAGTTTCTGTGTGCAGCATAATTGGGGCCAAGCTCAGACTTTTAAAATCATTTTTAACCTATTTAATGGCATTTTTCATGATAAATATTTTAACCATACGATACTTTGGTGTATGTAGAATACATTTATGCAAAAAAGTGAAAATGTCCCAGTTTGACCCCCACCACATATTATTGCGTGTAGTGTTGATCGGCTCCCTGCGAGTTAAGACTGGTTTCGTGAGAGAGGGTCACATATAATTATCATATGTTTATGCAAGTTTGAGAATGCAGTGTGAACATTTTTATCATCTGTTAATATTTAGCAAAACTAAATGGAAGATGTATAATTATACAGGTATGTCGAGCATTTGAATGGGCGTGTTCCACTCAGTGTATGTAGGCAGCTAAACGGTACAAATAGTGAGTTTAACCCCTCTTTGCATGCAGCCAGCAGCACAGCAAGCACGAGGGGGTTAATATAATAATAACTCACATAAACCCTTTGCATATCGGTAGCGCTTTTTCTTGCTATGGTTCCTGCTGGAATCATCGCGACAAAAGCTCTGCTAACAGCCGAAGAGCAAAATGTGGCTTTTAGTAGATGTTCAATCACGTTTTTCTTCGCAGCTGATGGTCTAAACAGTTGTTGCAATCAGTTTTGTTTTCACATTTTACACAATGTTATCTTGTTGCAGTCTTGAATTAGAGCAACATGCAGTTTGATTAACCCTTTTAGGGCCAAGATCTCATTTCCCAAATTTAGGATGTGTTGCCTAACGACTATGTAGGTGATGGATTGATCATAGTAATTCCAAGGGTAGTGCCAGATGAGCTTGGCTATGGAAGGCGCCAAGCTCATCTGGAACTACCCTTGAATTATCATGGTCAATCTATCTCCTGCTGCAGGGACTTGGAGCTAAATGTGTTAATTGAGTAGTATACAATTCTGTTTCTCTGTTCGTCTTCCTGTGTTGAGAGTTCTGGGTTTAAAGGGACTCTCTGCTTTTTTAATATTCTCTAAAGTTTTACCGTTGTTTTGACTTGAGACTTTTGGTGTATACATTTTCAACAGATTTCAGATGATTGATTTGCTGTAAATATTCGCCTTCATTGTTGGGTGTATTCAGGAGCAGCTACTTGCATATGTGCATGCATGCGTGAAATGGATAATTTGTGTAATGGTTCCTTTGAATGTGTTTAGATAGAAGATGATTATAATGATATATTTTAGTGTTTGTTATTTGAATAATCTTAGAGATAGGGCATACAAATTCACTACATCCTAATGTCAGCGTTCTCTTTTCCCCCACCACCTCCCTCTTCTCCCCTCCCCTCCACCCTAACCCCCTTACCTTTCCCCAACCACCATTTTGTTTTGGCAGTTGTTTGAAGTCAGGCAGAACTTGGGCATTGTGTGAATTTCAGAATTTTCTTATACGGATGTATATCATTAAATCTAGTTTATTCCAGAAAATGTTTTTATATGGATTGTTACCACAAGAAAAATATGAAGTTTGAATAGAGAGTATGTCCTTGTCCATTAAATCCATGTACATTTTGTTTAATAATGTGCCATATATATATATATAATATATATATATATATATATATATATATATATATATATATATATATATATATATATATATATATATATATATATATATATATATATATTTTATATAGAACATGTATCTGAATATTGTGCATATTTTTATGTGATTTTTTTTCTACACAAACTTATGATGTTTCTCTTTTTTTATGCCAGTGTACATTAATTGTAAATGTATGCTTAATACATAACTCATTCATGGCCAGCTGCATCCGGATGCGCGGCATAAGCCGCGCATCCGGGTGCGGCTGGCCGCAAATGAGTTAAATTCACTGTGTAAATATGAATTGTAAAAGAAGTTTCCTGTGTATGCTATTAAGGTAGATCACTTTGTATGTGCTGTACAGCAGAACCTGTTTTGAGTGACTACCTTTATGAGAGATCCCCTGTCATCCATCATTCAGGTGGCGGTAGCTGTGGCGGTGGCCACCTGACTAATGGACTTTAATGACAGGTGACACTTTTTCCCTTCAAGACTTGAGAGAGCACTTGTCTTCTAAGACCACCTTCATGAGAGATCCCCTGTCATTAAAGTCCATCATTCAGGTGGTGGTAGCTGTGACTGTGGCGGTAGCCACCTG